>OX122905.1:5055096-5708120 GCA_944738965.1 Nebria brevicollis
GCATTGCGTAAGCAATATTATGTCCAACAGAAGTTTGCAGTGTGACTGAGGGCAAATTTTAATTCGTCTAATGAAAAACAATGCAATCTCCTCAAACGCTTCTACGCGAATAATTATCCGAATTACTAACAGCCTCGAACTGGTCAACTTCAATCTCACAAATCTCATCTTTGGTAGTGTATATTTGACCATTGACCTGGAGCATTGGAATTTGGGAACTCTTCTTGTAGCCGTTCATATATCTGACTTTTTTCCAGGGCTGAGTTTGATCGACATCGGTTCCAGTAGATGCAACATATCTACGCCAAAAATCTTTCTCAGAACGAAGAATGGTACGTCAAGCTTGCGCGCGTGATTTTTAAAAGAAACTAGGCTTTCCAGTGTCGTATTTCTGCGAAATAAATCTTCTTGTTGATGTCTGAGCATAAGAAGCAGCATTAGAAAGAAACGACACTAGAATGGGAAAATGGTAACTGTAATGGGCATCGTCGACTACCTGCCACTGAAGATGGGCAGCTAGAAATGAAGTTGAAAAAGATAAGTTGCAGTCCTTAAAAGGGACAGAGGACTAGGAAATTTGCAAAGCCATCACGGGCACGACCAATAGAATCAACGTCTTTGCGGTGAATGTTATATCCCCGTAAGTTAAATGAATCAAGAGGTTTTGTGACTCTCTTGGATGCAAACTACTCTGGAGTTATGTTCAGCCATTAAATGTTTAAACTCAGCTAAGTGATGGTCGATTCCATTACAATTAGAGAAAAGAAAAAAGTCATAACGGAAAAGCCGACTATTGAGGAAAACCGGAAGTGTTAAGTGTTCGGGTTCTTCGGTTTGCCTATAGGCCACCCACGCCTATCTTTGGGCTTTCGAGCGTTTTTGTTAGCACTATTATCACTCTACATAGCGCTTGATTCTGAGTCGAATGGAGATATAAATTTGTATCCTATCCTGATAGAACGGGAGCAGGCGATGGCACGACACTTAGATTGGGCAGGCTGGTAAAGAGTTTGGAAGTACCTGGCCGAACATGTACTGGTACTGTTGGTGGTGGCGCTCATAATAGCACCTAGGTTTGTAGTGATCGCGTTTGTTATCATTTTTTTGATTTCAAGGATAAGCAAAGCATTATCGTTAACAGATGGCGCTGGTGATGCTGGTTTAGCAGCCGCAACTTTCGCGAAGATCAACCATGAGACTGGGGAGTTCTGCTGCATAAATATTCTCGCTACCGGGTAGCTGCAGTTGTTTAAGGTCTTGTATTAAATGATAGCATACTCTTCTTTAAATTTAGAGTAGTTTCTTGACAGGGCGAGGTGACCCTAACCACAATTCATGGATTAAACGGGATCTCAACATCGTTCTTCTTCGTGTGCTGCCTTGCCGCAGATACAAATTTTTTTCTTTGCAGGTGTTAGAACTGTGACCGAATATTTGGCAATTGAATCGCCGCATGGGATTTGGGATATATGGCCTGACAGGCAAGCTGTAAATGGCCACACGTATCTTTTCTGGATACTTATGAATAGCAAACGAAACACATATGGCCGCAATATTTTTACTATGCCACTGACTTTTCGGGAAATCCGCCTGACCTCGGATACACCTTGCGCTTTTAATTCTGAAGGAAGCTCATCGGATTTAAAATTGAATAAATCCCGACAAGTTATTACACCCTTGACGGTTATTAAAGTTGCGTGAGACGTAACTTCTACAGTAAAATCGCAGAAAATTGTTAATTGTAGCAACCGAGTTGCTTGTTTCGCCGACTTGGTCTCAACCAACAAGCCATCTTTAATTTTTTTTAACAGACTGGCCTTCACCAACAAAAAAAAATCAAATTTTTGTAACAATATTGTTGCATTGAATTTAAACGTTTGACCGTGAATTTAACTAATATACTAAGATATTTAAGAAAAAATGGCCACTCCACCGTTTTACCGTAGAAAGCTTTTTATCAGCGAAATGAATGGAATTGCAAGGCTTAGTTTTCCCAGAAAGAATAAGAATGAATGTGGACAATGATAAAAATAGCTTATTCGTGGTTGGAAGAAAATTTATTGTATTTAAAAGTGATAGAAAACCCATGTGCAACTTTCAAACACTCTCAATCTAATGTATTGTTTTGGGGAACAACAACAAATATATATGAACTAATGGATTTATTTAGATCCCGAAAACGAAATTAATAATTTTTGGTCGAAAATAAGGCATTGAAGACACATTCCACATATGCTATGACAATGATCGGATGCACAAAACTTTGAGTGTACGCACATTGCTACCAGAAAAATATCCTAAGGTTATTGAAACAATAACTCAAAGTCCCGATCTAAGCCCTACGGAGCATTTATGGGATAATTTGAATAGAAGAAATCGTTCTAACCAAGAGATTAAGACCAAGAATGGCCTGATAAAGCAATAATCTCTAGAATATTAGATTTTGAAGCAACAAATCTTTAAATAATAATAAATAATTGAATGCGAATTAAATGAACCTGACAGATTAATGAATAAATGTGAATGCGATAGACGCCAGCATGATATAAACACAATGTCAATTGTCTCACTGCTGGTCCAGATTATATTTTTCTGCCTTTATGCAGCCCTTGATTATTTTCAGCAGACTAATAATTTTAAAAAAGGAATCAGAGGATAATGGAATGTATATATAGAGAATTATTTAATCAATTTTATAACCCTGCCAATCAAAAGCCTTCTAAATCGATAATATCAAGTTAAAGAAAACAGATTTACTTGAAATAGAAAATTCCTAAATTCGGGTGTTATTCGCAAACAGATATCATAGGTATCGTGATTTTATTTAAATTGAAGCCATCAATTTTAAATAGAACTTAATATATATATATATATATATATATATATAAATATATATATATATATATTAAAATATATATATATATATATATATATATATATATATATATATATATATATATATATATAAATATATATATATATATATATATATATAATATATATATATATATATATATATAAATATATATATATATATATATATATATATATATATATATATATATATATATATGTATATATATATATATATATATATATATATATATATATATATATTTATATATGTTTATGTATATATTCACCGTTAGAGACATACGTACATCGTTAACACTTAGTTTAATGGGGAATATTTCAAGTAAATTAAATTCGCTGTACATTGAATTAGCCGTTTGCAAATTTGAAGCAACATAAATATGATACTGTTAAGTGTGAGTTTTAGGATAATATTCGATATGTTATATTATATATATATATATATATATATATATATATATATATATATATATATATATATATATATCCTAAACAGCTGCTTTCAATAAAGTTAAGTCACGCCGTGGAGTTACTATGTGTAACTGCAAAGATGAATTATGAAACTTGTGTAATATTTAGGAGGGGTCTCGGAGACTCCAACCCATGTTAAGTGCCACAGTGCGTAAATCTGGAAGTCCGGGTTCGATTCCCGATCACACTCGATAAATTTATCTCTAGTTCCAAAGTTCAATATTTCATTAGTTTAAACATTGCTATGAAAATAAATACATCCATGAATATGTTATTTGCATTTAAATATATGGATATACATATAAGTTGCGCACATTATATAATTTAAAGTTATGTTTTGCTGATGTTTGATGAAGATATTTTAATATGCCGGTATTATCCTATTACGCTACCAATTATCAGGAAATGCGAGTGCGTGAATTTTTTCTGGCCTTTGAATTTGTAATTGTGCATGTTGGTATAAATACTGGTATGAATTTATTTAATGTGTTTGTAATTGGGTTTGCACACCCTTAGGAGCATTAAACTAGTGATTTGTATATGTTCTTTAAGAAAACTTTTTAATTTGAAGGAGATTATTCAAACTAAAAGAGTTTATGAACTTAATTAAATACCGTAGAATTCCTCGTTACTAAGTATGTAATTTTAAAAATCAAGAAATAATAAAACTGATTTTACTCTGTTATAAAGAGTGCGCCATATATCCGAAATTATAGGTTTTATTTTTTAACAAATGCACCAATAGTTCTATGGAATGATCAGTGTTAACGTAGAATACCTCGTTAATATTTAAGAAATGTTGTTTTCAGCTCAATATAACAAGAATGTTTATATAATTGCAATATCCAGCACAAGTATTTTTCATTTATACATATATTACCTTTTCTGCTGGAACTGTAGACGTTAGTTGCAGTAACCAAATACAAAAATAGAATTTCGGCCTCATATTTATACAAACAAGCGTTACCTCAAGTAAAAGTTTATGCAAAGATTCGTGTTATTGTAGCCAGTCTCCGTATTTTAATATACACATGAAGGCATACATAACACTAAGCCTGTAATGTGTTGTGGATGTAACAATATAATTTCTATTGTATTTAATTTGTTTATAAATATTAGCTTATCTTACGTTATTTATTTAAATAGTGTTATTGCATGCGAATTATTCCAATGATGTAACTATCATAGAATTTTGAAATATCTGTCATACCAATAGCATACATAATGTGAATCAAACTGTGACATCCAATAAATTTTTAATAGAAAATAAAATAAGGCCTCATATAAAAAAATTATATCCCGTTGGATAAACCGTTTATACTAATTAGAGCTTGGTTTGGATAGGCACGAAAGTGTTCGTGTTGCTTACTGATATTTTTATAGGCACCATGCGCCGCGACTTGTTGGTATAATAAATACTTGACCGGCTCATCATTGTTATGCTGTACAAAAGATAACAGCACGCGTTTTGCAAAATTTATCTGCATCTTCTCCGTGAGACAATCGGATACATTGCGGCACGATTTTCTTTGCCCGAGATGGTTGACTATTATCAGCGGCTCAGCTATTTTTACTGAGGCTAACTGGGCTTTTTTTCCCAAGATTGTAAGATGTTCATATTGACATTACACATGGCGAGATATCTTCAAACGTTGGCAATTATTCGTTGAAATTTGTTAAATCACTTTGATTAGATATAAGAAGACATACTTGTTGCAACATCCATGCAGCCATAGCATTGATATTAGTACGGTTAAAAAGGTTAGCACCCGGAACATAGTTTAAAAATGGCTTCCTATTCGTCTAATACCATGAACTGTCAAGCAGACTACCAATGTGTTCAGTCAGATGGTTCCAATGGTAGCAGCCCTCATAAAATTACGTCAGCAAATTTTCCGACTGTCAAGTAATGCTGCCAATTGGAATTACGGAATAAATTTCGGATAGCTACTGCGCGTTGACGACGAACGACATGCTTCAATATTGATACAACCCAGATTCTATATAAAAGCTGCCTAAGGAACACTGATTCAAGGTCAAGTTGCACTGTGCGTGCAAATTGTGGTAGTAGTACGTTCTTGCATAGTTTGATTCGACACTTTTCTTTGTTGCAGATCTACGTAGGTGATCGGTTGCCGTCTTTATGAACGCATTTCAGACGTACTACTGCATTAAAGTCTAGTTTGATAACATAAATGAATCTTTGTACTTTAAGTAATAGACATGGTGTACCTGGCGCGGAGGTCCTGATGCCGTATCCCCAGGATATCTCGGCAGCTAATCAGTTGAAACACACAAACGTACGGTTTTATTAATTTTGAAGAACAAAACTAGTCCTTGTATAGCCCGATTTTTGAAATTTTGATTATTAACAAAATGGCGGTCTTTTTCATTTTTAAATTAAATTTTTGGGTAAGAAATTCGTCTTTACAAGTCAAAAAATACTATATCTTTCAAAATAAAGCAAAATCCTCTCCAAAAAGACTCTTTAATATAATAAACTTCAGCTGAAAGAAAGAATAAAGCAAATTGGTTGAGTAGGTCTTGAAAAATATTGGGGATACGATATTAAAACATAGTTTCGAGATATAAGCATTTAAAGTTTTGCATTACAATAAGTAGCTGGCTTTTAGCCAGGGATTTGACTGATTGAACCATTGTGCGTTGCATAACTTTGTCAGTTATTCGAATTTTTAATTCAAGTTTTGACTGAACATATCTGACAATATCTACTTTTAGAATAAGCAAAAAAAAAATACGTAAAATTCTAACCCGAAAAAGTTATGTACGCCCTTAAGGCACTATTAATGACGACTCTCGACCTGAAAACGGGAAACTACCATGTTGCCATGAGAGTAGCTCGTAGATCGTAATAAAGCTCGTTTCGGTACACGAGAATCCTGTTGTGCTTTAAGAATTCCGTAGCGACATATGCAAGCTTATTAGACCTGTTCCATATAGGGTTATCAATGTTCATGAACTGGAGTATTGGGCCAATCTGTTTGTGCTATCAGACAATATTTTCAAATATTAAATAGACTTGGAAAAGGATTTCAATAGCATATGAGAGCTCGGAAGAGGGAAAAGATTCTAGTGGTGGAGTTTATGAGGCTTCGGATTCTTTCGAAACGGGTGGGCAGATACTAACCAAAACTGATTAACCGGCTTTCCGTTACGTTCACAGTATCAATAAGGTAAGTCCTGCGAATCTGAAGGTAGGTTTTAAGACGCTGGAGAGAGTGGCTTGCAGCGTTTTGGAGCTAATTTCCAGGTGCAGGGGACTATATCTCCTGGCTAGCCCTGGCAAACAAATACGCTTGTGGTGTGACACCTGAAATTCTGGTTCTGTGGTGGGTGGAGAAACTATGACAAGAATCATTCTATTTGTGTATGGCAAATATAACTTAAAGCTCGCTTGACCTTCCCCCAAAAAGATCTAGTCTGTTATCGGACGAGGAAGAAAATTTTTTAATGGGTGAAAATAAGTTTTCGTCCTGGATTCTTGTTGTGAAAAGGACCGAAGAAAGAAAATCAATATCCGAAGGCTCCTGTTTTAGTTTGGCTTGGTCCCTGAACGAGCTGGCTGATGCAGCACTTAAATCAACCAAACGATTTAGTGATGGTTACCTGCTGTTTGAAACGAAATATTCGTGGTTACCAAGTGTTTATTAAAAGCGACTGTTTTGTTCCGCATGCCATTAGTAGTGGAAGTTCACAAATACCTGAACCCGTGTCAAGATGTAATATCTTGTAGCAACCTGTTATTTCTTGGAATTGATGAGTATACGCGCGAGTTTGCGAGTCAAGGCGTGGTGACTTGTCGACGGCTAACACTAAAGGAGAAAGATGATATAAAAAATACCACAAATGTGGCGCTGGACAAGCTTTCAGATAAGATTTAGGCTGGTTTTCACAGTTGCTCTGTAAGACCATGCTTTACGCGACAAATGTGTTTTTTAAATACCAGAAGTTTAAGTACACTACATCTGGTTGTGACGCACAAGCTGTGTGTCCACTGTGCAGTAGCATTTGAGCGAGGAATCTAGGGTTCCCACACCATGTGTCAATTGTTCTGGTAGTTATGTTTCATTATTTTGTTTGTCCACGCAATCAGCAAGTAAAGACGATCATCGAAATAAAAATTACTGATAAGAAATCCTATATAGACGCCCGCAAAAAAATCTTGACACAGACCAGCCAAGTATTTGGCCGTTATAAGACGAACAATTCATCCTTTTTCTAATGATTCAGTAACACTTCCAAATTTGACTGCTGCCGTTAAAACTACCGTTTCAAAATCGAGAGTTACTCAAAATATACAATCTATTTAGAATCCAGCTACCAAAATCATAAACAAATCAAAACCAAACGTTAGCGCCAAACCAAAGATATATATTTAATATTTAAAGGCAAGTTCTTGAACTTCGGTGGCGCTTTTCGCATTCAAATATTTTTGGAAGCAAAACAAGCTTGGATTGCAAATAAACCTGGGTATTCTGATGACATGTCAACTGAAGAAAACCGAATAGATAGAATAGCCATGAGCGTCATTTGCAATACAGTGGAAGATAATCAATTATCATTTATTCGTAATTTGAAAACGGCAAAATAAGCTTGGATGACTTTGAAGAATGCTCATATTTCAATCGGTTTAATAAATATAATCCATCTGAAACGAAAACTATATTCGTCCCGTTTAAAAATCGATGAACATATGCAAGACTACTTCGTAAGAATAACAAGAATCGCTCTCAAATTAGATGCTGCTGGATATGGTATGGCTGACAAAGAGTTAGTACATATGTTACCGACATAATTGTCTGATGATTTTGACACATTGTAAGTTGGAATCGAAGCGTCTGGTCCAGTAACTGTGGTAATAGTTAGAACGTGTTTAATCAATGAAGAATCTAGAAGAATGAAACGAACTTCTACAATTTTAAAATGAACGATATATCAAAGGCACTTATATCAAACAAAAATAAATCAAAAGCTTTCATTAAATGCCATTATTGTGGAAAATATCACGCAGTTATTCTAAATTTGCCTTCAGCGTCAAGTCAGTAGAAGCTAAAACTTTTCAAATCAGTTAATATCACAGTAAACTGTCAAAAGGGTGTCTAGATAATGCAGCAAATGACCATATGTCATCAAGTTCAAATGCATTCACACATATAAAATCACTTGACTCATAAACTGTAAGACTGGCAAATGGAAACGAAATAAATGTTTTAAGTCAAGGTGATGTTGAACTACAAAGCAAAAATAATGAATATGAAACAAATATTTTCAAACTGAAAAATACTATATTTATACCTGAATTGCAAGGTTACCTTCTATCTATAAGTATCATTGTTGAAAATGGTTTCAAGGTACTTTTTAAAAACAATATTGTTGAGATTTTAAACTCTAAAAATGATAGTATTCGAAAGGGATATAAAGAAAATCGCCTTTTAATATAGATATGGAAAACCAAAATTCTGCGATAGTTCGATCTGTTAATAAAGTTGAAAATATTCAAACCTGGCACAGGAGGTTTGGACATTTAAACTATGAGAGTCTACTCCATTTGAAAAACAAGTTTATGCTAGATGGTTTAAATATTTATAAAATAATTACGCCGAATTCAGCTTACTCAACATGCATTCTTGATAAACAAACGAGATCTCCATTTCCAAAAGAAACAAAAAGTCGATCAAATGACCTTTTACAGCGAATATTTAGCGAAGTTTGAGGCCCGATATCTCCAACAACCATTGGTGGGAATCATTATATTGTTAATTTTATTGATGATTTTAGTCGTTACACAACAGTATATCTTTTGAGAAGTAATTCTGAAGTATGCGACTATTTTACAGATTTTAAATTAAAAGCCGAATCTTTCTTGAACAGCAAAATGAAATGTTTTAGATCTGATAACGGAACTGAAGTTATAAATCATCGTTTCGAAATATTTCTAAAGCAAAATGTAATTAAAAGGAAACTCACAGTTCCTTACAGTCCACAAAAAAATGGTGTCGCTAAACGTGCTAATCGCACAATTGCAGAAATGGTACGATGCTACCTAGAGACCAGTGGTCTTTCAAAATATTTTTGGAGAGAAGCAGTTTCAACGGCAGTCTATTTAAGAAACAAATGCCCATCAAAAGCTTTAAATAACAAAGTTCTAGCTTATTTATGGAATGGTAATAAACCCAACGTTCATTGATCAAAGACCTCTCTGAGAGACACCAGCTCGATTTAAAAAATAATTTATGTATTTTTCTTGGATATTCTGAAACCCAGAAAATATACAGTAGAGATATTATTTTTGATGATAATTCATTTCCATATAAGCACAAAACTAAATATTCAACTGATAATCAAAAATATATGATTTATTTTGCAACAGACACAAATAATTTAGCAAATGAAGAACAGGAACATATATCTGACGAACAAATAAAACTATTGAATTCAAAAATGAACCACATGAAAATGATTCATTTTACAGGATTAAGTGGGGGAGAATTTGAAACAACAAAAATTACTGAAGACATTATGAATAATCCTATAAATGATGAAACAGGAAGAAAATAATATCATACCAACAAGATCAATCAGAATACAAAACAAAATGAATGCGAAGCTAATGATTACAAGTTTTTCATAGCAATGATGAAGATCCTAAAAATTACAAGGAGGATAGCGAAAAATGGAAGGAAGCAATGAATGAAGAACTAAATTCCTTAAGGCAAAACGAAGCGTGGATATAGTAAAGGGTTCTTCGCAGAAAATATGACAGAAATGGTGAGATTGACCGTTATAAGGCACGACTTGCTGCACCAGGATATGGAAAATACCTGGTATTGACCTTTAAGAAGTATATTCACCGGTAGTTAAGTGGCAAAGCTTACGATTACTTTTAGCGTTAACAGCTGAACTAGTCTGGAATGTCTATCAAATGGATGTAAAAACGGCATATCTAAATGGTAAATAGAAAGAACAAATTTATATGAACGAACCAACTGGATTTATAGAAAAAGGAAATGAAAATGTTCACTGAATGATGAATTTTTGCAAACAAGTGGTTTTAAAACATCTTATGCCGACCCATGTGCTTACACATTTCATTTTCAAAACAGAAAACAATAATCTCTGTTTACGTGTATGATATACTAAGGTTTGGAGAAAATCTTGAAGATATCGAAAATGTAAAAGAAATATTAAATAGACGATTTAAAATGCGGGATATTGGAGAAATAATTTATTTATTAGGAGTTGACATTCAACATGATCGAAAAAATCACAAAATCACACTTTCTCAAAATAATAATAATGAAAATATTTTTGAAAAAGTTGTAATGCAATACTGCAATCCTATATCAACAACAGTTGATGTTAATTTAAACTTATCAAAGAATTTTATCCGAAAAGTGAAACTAATAAAGCCGAATTGAGAAAATACCCATATCGAGAAGTAATAGATAGTTTGATGTACTTATCCACTACAACAAGACCTGATTTATTATTTCCTGTCGGATTCTTAAGTTAATTCAATTCAAACCCAGGTCTAGAGCATTGGAAAAAAGCAAAAAGGGTTCTCAGATACATGCAAAAGACAAAAGATTATGGTATCAGGTATAGTAAATGTGGTAGTAAACTTTGTGGGTATACCGACGCCGTTTAGGCTTCCAACTCAGACGATCGACGTTCATTTACGGGATATTTATTTACACTTGGAAATAGTGCAGTCACTTGGCAATCTCACAAGCAAGGGACTGTAGCTCTGTCAACAGCAGAAGCAGAATTTATGGAGCTAACTAGTGCCACAAAGGAAAATAACTGGATACAACAAATTTTAAGATACATAGGCTTAGAATAATTTAAGCAGTTGAAAAAGTAACGGATACGACAGGAATCGAACCCGCGACCATCGGTTTCGCGCCGATCGCTCTAACCAACTCAGCTACGCATCCACTGACCACAACCGTCACTTTTTCAACTGCTTCAATTGCCAAGTGTTAACAAATACGTTCGAAGACTTCACACTGTGATATTGACAACGAATAATTGTAACGTAGGCTACTAAGTACGGAAACCCGCACAGTACATGAAATAGAAATAATGTTATTACTATTCAACGAATTCACGTTAAGATACATATGCTTAGAATAATTTAAGCAGTTGAAAGTTGGATGCGTAGCTGAGTTGGTTAGAGCGATCGGCGCGAAACCGATGGTCGCGGGTTCGATTCCTGCCGTATCCGTTACTTTTTCAACTGCTTAAATTATTCTAAGCATATGTATCTTAACGTGAATTCGTTGAATAGTAATAACATTATTTCTATTTCATGTACTGTGCGGGTTTCCGTACTTAGTAGCCTACGTTACAATTATTCGTTGTCAATATCACAGTGTGAAGTCTTCGAACGTATTTGTTAACACTTGGCAATTGAAGCAGTTGAAAAAGTGACGGTTGTGGTCTGTGGATGCGTAGCTGAGTTGGTTAGAGCGATCGGCGCGAAACCGATGGTCGCGGGTTCGATTCCTGCCGTATCCGTTACTTTTTCAACTGCTTAAATTTTTCTAAGCATATGTATCTTAACGTGAAATCGTTGAATAGTAATAACATTATTTCTATTTCATGTACTGTGCGGGTTTCCGTACTTAGTAGCCTACGTTACAAATATTCGTTGTCAATATCACAGTGTGAAGTCTTCGAACGTATTTGTTAACACTTGGCAATTGAAGCAGTTGAAAAAGTGACGGTTGTGGTCTGTGGATGCGTAGCTGAGTTGGTTAGAGCGATCGGCGCGAAACCGATGGTCGCGGGTTCGATTCCTGCCGTATCCGTTACTTTTTCAACTGCTTAAATTATTCTAAGCATACGTATCTTAACGTGAATTCGTTGCATAGTAATAACATTATTTCTATTTCATGTACTGTGCGGGTTTCCGTACTTAGTAGCCTACGTTACAATTATTCGTTGTCAATATCACAGTGTGAAGTCTTCGAACGTATTTGTTAACACTTGGCAATTGAAGCAGTTGAAAAAGTGACGGTTGTGGTCAGTGGATGCGTAGCTGAGTTGGTTAGAGCGATCGGCGCGAAACCGATGGTCGCGGGTTCGATTCCTGCCGTATCCGTTACTTTTTCAACTGCTTAAATTATTCTAAGCATATGTATCTTAACGTGACTTCGTTGAATAGTAATAACATTATTTCTATTTCATGTACTGTGCGGGTTTCCGTACTTAGTAGCCTACGTTACAATTATTCGTTGTCAATATCACAGTGTGAAGTCTTCGAACATATTTGTTAACACTTGGCAATTGAAGCAGTTGAAAAAGTGACGGTTGTGGTCAGTGGATGTGTAGCTGAGTTGGTTAGAGCGATCGGCGCGAAACCGATGGTCGCGGGTTCGATTCCTGCCGTATCCGTTACTTTTTCAACTGCTTAAATTATTCTATGCATATGTATCTTAACGTGAATTCGTTGAATAGTAATAACATTATTTCAACTGCTTAAATTATTCTAAGCATATGTATCTTAACGTGAATTCGTTGAATAGTAATAACATTATTTCTATTACAAATTTTAAGAGATATTGAAATGGAGATATTCTTACCAGAACTTCCAATTTTACACTCAGACTATCAAAGTGCGAAAGCAATGGCAGAAAACCGATTTTATCATACGCGTAGTAAGCACATTGATATAAAATATAACTATATTCGTGAGCAAGTGGAAAACGAGAAGATCAAGATCAAATGTTTGTGTTCGGAGAAAATGCCTGCGGATATACTAACGAAATCTCTCAACGGACCTCGAATTTTATTCTTAATAAACATGTTCGGTTTAAATTCAATTATTTAATACGTATAGGCATAGTTGTATTAATTTATTTGACAAAGTGGGGGTGTTAAAATATGAAATATTTTGATTAATTGTTGTCAAAATAATATATTTAAAAATAACCGCGAGTAGTCGATTATTAATTAAATATTATAAACAAAAATAATAAAAGAGTTGATGTTGAAAAATATCTATCATCTGTAATCTTGATTCATCAATGAGGATTTATAAACTTCGCTTCATCTACATACTCAAACAGTAACAATTTTTATGTTACTGCAACCGCTTTCAACTAATTGCAGAAACTGCAAAAAAAGACTAGAGTAAACATGCACTTCCGGTCGGAATATTGTTTTCAAAAATATAAGGTTTTCGTGTCAGGCATATACAAAGCTTAAGTTTTCATAATTTTCCCTTTAGCCGTTTGGGCTGTAGAGCGCTCACATACACACACACACACACACACACACAGACAGACACACACACACAGACGGACGTCATTCAAAAAATAGTTGGAATCGATTCAGGGAATGTCAAAACGTATATTTCCGTTATAATCTCGAGATCGAAATTTTTCATGATTACAATACTTACTTATACTGCGTATAAGTAAGTATAAATGAAAAGTGATCCCAAGTTTTTGAATTTTCAAAATTATTTTATAATCTTATGTACTTCCAAAAAAAAACTAATATAGATTTTGGAAATATATTTTTTGCTTTAAGTGGTGTACGGTGACTGCTACGTTGCACGCCTATTTTCTCCTCGAAAATAACATTTGTTCACGTTACTAAGTGCCACGACGCCATTTTGTATCGTAATTTTAAATAAAAAATATTTTTGTATTACTTAGAACATAAAGCCTCAAAATTTCATTATAATGCATTAAATGATAATCAGAAAGATATTCACAAAAATAGCTTCACTTTTCAGTGCGCCTGGCAAGTATAACTCCTTAAAATAAATAAAGGTTCTTGCAAATCAAAATATTAAGTTTGCAATAATTTAGAAGCAGCATTAATTGATGTTAATAGTTTGCTTTGCATGACAATGTGGAATTCCGTGTCAAATAGTTCCGTTTTCTTTTTTACTTTCTTATACGCAGTATAAGTTAAAATTGTAATCATGAAAAATTTTGATCTCGAGATTTTAACGGAAATGCATCTTTTGACCTTCCCTGAATTGAGTTTGACTATTTTTGAGATGACGTCTGTCTGTGTGTGTGTGTATGTGTGTGAGTCTGTCTGTGTGTATGTGTGCGCTCTACAGCCTAAACGGTAAAAGATACAGTAACGAAACTTCAAACTTAAGATTTATATGTACCTGTAAATTTTAATTTTTGATAAACATAACTAAAATATCGGCCGCTAAATATATCCGCAATTGTATATAAATGAAAACAATCAGCAAAAATACACGACCCATTCAATACAAGATCTTATTTCTTATCGAGATTAAACGGAAATTGTTGAGCATGTATGATTTTAGTTGGTCGTGACTTAGCGTATGACATCTTTATACTAGCTACCTTTAGTGCGGTGGTAGCGCTACAATATTAAACGCTGCATTATGGTATACGTCAGTGAATACTTGTCCGTGGATCAGCGCCAGACATGCCATGGCGATTAGATCAACTACTGCCGGAGGATAATTATATAGACATAACCTCTGCTAGTAGACATGAGAAGTATTGAATCTAATATAGAAAATAACTTAATATTTATTGCAACCGGTACCCTTTCTGAAAATACTTTTCAAATAAAAGATATGCGTATCTTTAATTACACTTTTATTAATTTTGCTCTGAGTATTACCGTTTTTTAGATAAAGCAGAATATTGAAAAAAACACTCTTTTGTGTAACCAGTACCTTTTTTGAAAAATGTTTTCAAATAAAATTTATAAAAAAAATATTATTATCTCTAATTTTTATTTATAAAATATTGCTGTAAAAGCTACCGTTTTTGAGTAATAGCAGAAAATGCAAAAAATGGCTAGTGTAAACATGAACTTTTAGTTAGATGTTAGAATATTCTTTTCAAAAAAAGGAGGTTTTCCTGCCAGGCATATACAAATCTTAAGTTTGAGGTTTCATAATTGTGTCTTTTGCCGTTTAGGTTGTAGAACGCTCACATACAGACAGACTCACACACACACAAAAAAACACACACACAGAAATAGTTGGAATCGATTCAAAGAAGGGCAGAACGTGTATTTCCGTTAAAATCTCGAGATCGAAATTTTTCATGATTACAATACTTACTTATACTTCGTATAAGAAAGTAAAAAGGTACTGGCACAGACAAATATTCACAGGCGTATATCGTAATGCATAAGCTATGCAGCGCTTAATATTGTTGTACCATTTCCGCACCAAAGGGGGCTACTGTTACTACCATTGCCCGACTAGAGTTGCCAAACGCTATACACCTAAAGCTAAAACCATACATGTTCGACAGTTTCCGTTTTATTTCGATAAGAAATCTGATCTTATATTGAATAGTTCGTGAATTTTTACGGATTGTATACAATTGCATGTATATTTAGCGGGTGATTTTTTTTTGTTATATTTATCCCAATTCCAAATTTATTTAAAATTAATATAAGATGTCTGGTGAGAAGTGTGTTTATTTTAATTGTAAAAAATCACGAATGAACCATCCCAAATTTTCCTTTTTTAAATTTCTAGTCAAAGATAAAATACAGTGTGAATTATGGGTCGTCAGAAGTGGTAACAAGTTTGCTATACTAATAGTTATAAAATAATATTTCGTCAAATAATTTAAATGGACAATTATTTTTTTCAGGAATTTCATTACTTATCGATATGCCTTTTGCTAAGATGCAACGTAAACTGATTTGTGTGGATCATTTCAATTGCAATTCATTTGTTCTTTGCGAAATAAATTGTTTGTCAATGCTGTACCGGTACAATTATTAGAGATTAATTCTAATTTAATCCCATTATCACCGTCAAAATTTAAAGTAGTGTCTTCTTAACTCAAATACAGTAATTTATATTCAGATGAAATTAATTTGCCTTCAACACCGGAAAGTCATCCAACAATCAGTGAAGCTGCACAACAATGGTCATCTCATCGTTTTTGTTCCCCAGATATAGCATGCCGAAAAAAATTATTTTCTGATACTGAAACTCCGCGCAATTTCAGTGAAATCTCTGAATATAATAAATATTTTAAACGAGGGATATGATATGATGCATCATATTCAAAAATTAAATCCACGTTGTCCACGCCAACCTGATTGTTTTACAGGACTAAAAGTGACTATAAATTCAATTTTAATGTTATCGAATTCGGAACTGAAGTTAAATAACCAACAGTTTATAACAACAGCAAAATTTTATCATGATTTTCTTGAAATTACATTTGCAATGATACGCCAACGAAGCGGCTTTAGTTTTAATCCAACCGCCTTAACTTTTAGAACAGGTCTACGTGACTTGCAATACCTAATCTGATGAAACCCCCAGAATCTTCAAAAAGTATAGATGTTATAGAAGGAAACATAGAATTGTTTGCGTCTTATGAACTATTAAATAAAGAATCATGCGAAATTAATAATGAAATTATAATAAATAATATTCAAGTTCCAGATTGCCCCGAACACCCATTAAGTCTTCCTGCTCAACAAGTGAAAAAACATTATTTAGAATCATGTTCCGTGTTAAATTTTGCTGGTTATTTAGCTTCTAAATGCATTACTTTAAATGTATCGATTGTAGGTACAATTAATTCATGAATATTAAAGTATTACAGACAAAAATGAATTATTAATAATTCAAAAAACTTTCAGTTCTAAAGATCCTTTAGGCAGTCTTAAAAACCTTCAAAATCATTAATAAGTATAGTATTTTTAAGTTTACAAATTTTCTCTGAAGAATTTGAAAAGATTAAACATTTGAATATTCTTAAAGAGAGGTTAATAAACAAAATTGTTTTGTATATAAATAATATGTATCAGGGCTGGCTTAACGAAGCCGATACATGCTACGACCATACACTATATCTTTTGAATTTATTAATGAACACCAAATGAATGTAAATGGATTTCAGAAGAAGCAAGAAATAATAAAACTACCGCAAAAAAGAAATTGAGTAATATATCCAACAAATAAAATTCAAATCAAAATTAATTTACAATATATATACATATATAAAATATAGTATTATTTATTTAAAAATTGGGACTGAACACATTATATTTTTTTAAATGCCAATAAACCCTCAGTAAATTTATCTTTTTTAATACATATATATTATGTTATTATTGTGGTAATAGTTAGGTATTTGTCATAAAACATTTGGGTGCCAAATTTATGAATAAAATTATTTGATTTAGAGACTACTCATTCGATAATGTTTGTATTACTTCTACTTCGGCAGCTTAAATTATCCGACTATATCTCTGATACCTTAATCCAAAAGTATCCAATGTTTCCTTTACCATCCCGGCAAGAGTTAAATATTTTATTTAAAAACATGTTTCAAATTTAGTTGGCTTGGAAGATTTTTTATAATAAAACAAATCAGCTTCCACCTCCTTGTGGTTCGTGCCGGACAACAATACACGTAAAAGCAAGTCAAATTTGAAAACGTGAATTGTTGACAAAGAAAAGCTGAAATTAAACCATCGCAAAATTTTTCATTACACTTTTTTGCATGTTTGCGCTTTATAACATGTAGAAGTAAAATAAATTAAATATTGTAATTTGTAACATATATTTATAAATGTCTATTTATCATTTTTTACAATTTTTTTAATTGCGTATAAATAGTATTGTCTTATTTCCCCGTCTTGGTATTTAGATGCATGAACCGTTATATTATTTTTATATGTATACTATATTTTCCATTGTGTCCATGGTTAAAATGACGGTAAAAATAATGAAATGTTATGTTGAAATATCCATGCATATATGTATGTATACAAAATTTAATCTATATTATGTTTAGTCTAAGGGTTTTGTCCTTATGGTTACACTTATAAGAGATTTAAGGTCGTTTAATATTTAAATAAGGACCAATGTGTAGAAGAAGAGTAAACGGCGCATACTCTTACTTCCCGGCGGTTGGTGTCACAAATCATTGGACTGTCAAATCGCATAGTCATTCTGCCCGAATGCAAATTTAAAGAAATCTTTATTTTAGAAGGTAGATTAACAAAGGCAAACAAAATAATTTTTTTTTATATATTTTATTTAAATGTCTATATAAAAATATAAATGTCTATATAAAAATATAAATGGATAAATATAAAGGTATAAATGGAAAAATATAGAAGTTAAATGGATAAAATAAAAGTATAAAACATTAGCAGCAACACAAAACGACACTTCTTCCATCGTGATCAACTTTAAACTAAATTATATTTTCCCTATTGATACATTGTTACCTGTAATACTCATTTTAGAAAGTTAACGGAAATTTCGCAGAGAAGTACCAATTTCAAATCTTCCTGTTTAATACGTACTTCTCGTAAAACTAGGCAATTTAAGAGGATTAGTGAACCGTTTTCTTATACAGATGGTTCGGGCAAAATAAAAGGTCAAAAAAGGTTCAAAACCTACTGCCGGGTAATTTGAGTATGTGCCGAGTAAACAGATGTGGTCATATTTAAGATCTGTCGACGATCCTGTTTGGGCAGTCTCGTATATGATGCTGTAGTGGTTAAGCGGAGAGATAAACCTTCCGAGACGGTAGATATAATAAAAGCACGATTTAATATAAAACTTTTATTATTATTAATTAATTTGATCCCAAAAGCTAACACGTTTAAATATATTTAGGTAAATATTAAAAAGTAAAAATTTTGTATAAGACAATATCAAAAACTCTTTCTAACACATTGTTACATTGTTAGAATCAAGCGTTCGACTTTCTCAAGGCTGTATTTTTACTTTAGTGTTAATAATATTCATTCTACAATACATCAGTCTTTGATAAGTATATGCTGATATCTCATAATTCATTTATAAGAGAGCCAGACAACAGATTAATAAACAGAATTATATGTAGATGATAGGCACAAATATTATAATATACCTTTGCAAACCTTTATTAAATAAAATCAATATTTTTTAAAATAGATTTTACCTAGTTAAAATCTTAACTTATATTAAAATCAAGAAAATGTGTCAAGATTTACAGATTTAATCTTTAATGATCATAATGTTGTCAATCTTTTTTTAATTTTATTTAAAATGCGGATCGACCTCTATATTTATTTATTTATTTATAATAATTAATAAAACACTTTCCACGAATAATTATTTTATTTTAACAATCGACGCGTTTCGACTCTACAGTCACCATCAAGTAAACTGTGTTATAAAGGTTCTTCACAACGATGTTTACCAAATCTATCACTTATAAACTAATATTCTATGTTGAGAAGGGGGGAGATATTTACATCTAGCTGTGATCGTTGACTATAATTTTTTAAGAATTAACGGCTTTTCTGATTTCTAAGTTCTCAAGTCTGTATCCTTTTGGTTCAATATGGAGGATCCTGTAATCGTTTAATGTGTGTTTATGTTGAATGCAATGTTGGGAAAAGCCTGTTGTGTTTGTATTAGTTTCTATAGATTGAATATGTTTTTTGAACCTAGTTTTTACATTTCTGCCGCTTTGATCTATATACATATATGGCATTGCAGTCTTTACACTGAATTTCATAAACTCCAGATAATTATCTTTCTTGGATTTTAGGTTAAATCCATGTATCTATATATCTATATAAATCCATTTGATCATACTTATCTCTATAAATACAAATTTGGCAGCTGTTTCGTAACCCATTGAGCCCCAAAGCATTACGTTAGCTCCAGTGTGTTTGACAGTTGCATATAGGTTTTCAATTTATAAGCTACATTTCTTATTCACTATATTTTCTCTTGCTTTTTATCACTTTGAAATAATGTAAATTTACTTCCATCTATGATTAAGCCATTTTTGTCGAAGTAGACTGTTTCATCCTAATGCTTTCTGGAGAAACTTAGCTTTTCAATTCTATCTATTTTGTTCGTAAATAGATATCTACGGGATAGCCGTGAAATATAGCCATCTTTCCTTAAAAATCTTAATATATTATTTAAATTCACATTCATATGTTTAAATTCGAAGACAATTTAGGTAAAATCAATAGAGTTAAACGTTTAATTTCTTTTTATTTCAGGCAAAATATACTTTTCAATAGACAATGTTTTTTCACTAATCTACTGTACTAGCTATACTTTTTGTTTTATGTCTTTGTAGTAGCTGTAGTAATTTTTTTTGGATTGTAAAATAAGCAAAAAATACAATTTGAGTTATTTCCCGTAAAGACTCTCTAAAGACCGAGTTTCAATCGAGATCATTTCTCCCATTCTAGTGTATACGTGAAAAAATCAAAAATTTATAGATTTCGGACTATTTATCTTTGTGTATGGTCTCTACCAATATATATCAACGAATAAACATGAAAAAAAAATTATTTGGGTACTTAATTCAGCATAACATTACTATAATATTGCAATTTTTAATAGCGTATAAAACTGAATGTTCTTTGCTTTTGGTTCAAATGGCATTTTTATTTCCTTTTTTTGAAATTATCTAAATAAGAAATATATTTAATGAATATTTTAGAAAAAAATTGGATATATTTTCTTTTAATAATTAAATTAAAGAAATTATACAAAATGATACGTCGTAAGAAACTTATAATTTCTAACTATATACAAAATTTAATATTTAGTTTACGAAAATAACAAAATAATATCTAAAACGCAATATGCAGATATTGCTAAAATCAAGCGTTCGACTTTCGTACACTCTCATAATTCAGTCAAGCGTTCGGTTTCTTCTAGATTGTATTTGCTACAACAAAGTTTATGGCTGTGACTGTACGTATATTCAAAACATCATGATAGCACTCCTAACACCAACCCTTGGAAAAAAAACAAACTATATAGACGCGCCGCGCGTAGTACCATTTACATTGTCTATCTGTATATATATAAACTGTGGCGTGACGTTCTCATTTCAAATCAACCGCGCTCATGACGTCATCACGTATTATAAATTTCAGTTTTATGCAACCTGAACTACACTATTGTCAAGCTGTTCAAATCACGTAAGCGTAACGTACTCATTTCAAATTTACCGCGCGCATAACGTCATCATTTCTTATACGCAGTATAAGTAAGTATTGTAATCATGAAATATTTAGATCTCGAGATTTCAGCGGAAATATACGTTTTGACCTTCCCTGAATCGATTCTACCTATTTTTGGAATGACGTCTGTCTGTGTGTGTGTGTGTGTGTGTGTCTTTTTGTGTGTGTGTTTATGTTCTCTACAGCCTTAACGGTTGAAGCTTAAATTATGAAACATTAAACATAAGATTCGCATATGCCCGGGGTGTGCACCACTTATATTTAAAATACATATTCAAACCGAAAGTGCCTGTTTTGGCAGTTTCTGCAATTACTCAAAAATGGTTACAGTTACAGAAAATTTTTAAAAACAAAAATTAAAGATATTCATATTTAGCAAAACTTTTGTTTGAATTTTTTTTCCAAAAAGTTTATTAGTTTCAAAATAAATTTCCGCCTATTATATATATATATATATTTGCATAAATCGTATCATCTGCGCTAGCCAAGTGTTTAACAGAATAGACGTAAATAATTTGAAGTTTGATATTTAATATATATTCTAAGAAATATATTTAGTGTAAAAGCGATCTAAAGGTTATAAAATATATTATAAATTAGAAAAATAATGAAACTACGATGTGGTTTAACCCATATGCGAATAAGAAAGTTCAGTGCATGATACTGCAGATGTTATAGTGTTTTCGTCAGCCGCCAGAGAGAGTTGTCATTAGGGTTAAGGGCGGGTAGTTTTAGGGACCATGTATTGTTTTTGTGTTCTTTTATTTGTGTTTTGATTTGTGTATTTAAGTGTTTAAGCTGGGTTCTGTGTGTGGCTAGGTGTGTCCTCTGCATAAGTCTTCTAGTGTGCTTGCGTTGTTTAATTAGCTGTGTTATAAGTGGTGGTAAGTTGAGTTTTTGTGGGTTTATTTTGATATTATGAGCGTGTTTTTGTTTGGCTCTTTGTATAATGTTTGTGAAGTGTTCTATTTGTGCATCGATGTCTTGTGTTGTGTGTGTCTGTTTGATGATGGGGTTGATCGTGTCAAGGGTTTTGCGGAAGTGCGCCCAATTTGTGTGTTAGTATGATGTTAGTGTTTTAGTGGTGTTTTCTATGTGGTGGTTGGTTAGTTGGTATATGACTGGGTTGCGATCGGAGCTGAGTTATGGTTGTGATACAGGCTGTGTGATGTTATGAACATTTTTATAGATGATGAGATCGATGGTGGACGGCGTACTTCCGTTTTCGGGGTAGTTTTTGGGTGTGTTTGGGTGCGATATGATTGCGACAAGTTAAATATGTATGTTGTGATGCCCTTTTCGTAGTGGGCGTCACCTAGTTGGCTCTGAAATAAATTAGGGCACCAGTCATCCGGATAGCTATAGTGGATATTAACATAAACTCACAGAGTTCATTAGTTTACTTACTTTATTTCTGATTATTTGGTACAGATGTCGCTGGATTACCAAACTACTTGTAATTTTCAGTTCTACGAAATATCACCTTGTACCTTATCCACTCCCCTCACTTCTACAAGTTACAACACCGGCCGGACGGAACCAAGGCACTGATCTACTACGGGAAATAACTACGGTGTCAGGCTGGAAATAACCGAAGCTCTGACGTCTATAGTTCTACAAATCCGGCCGGACGAAACCAAGGCACGGATCTACTACGGGAAATAACTACGGTGTCAGGCTGGAAATAACCTAAGCTCTGACATCTATAGTTCTACAAACCAGGCCGGATGGAACCAAGGCACGTATCTACTACGAGAAATAACTACGGTGTCAGGCTGGATATAACCAAAGCTCTGACATCTATAATTCTACAAACCCGCCCAGATGGAACCAAGGCACGAATCTACTACGGGAAATAATAAGGTGTCAGGCTGGACATAACCAAAGCAAAAAATCCGGCCGGACGACACCAAAGCACGGATCTACTACGGGAAATAACTACGGTGTCAGGCTGGAAATAACCGAAGCTCTGACATCTATAGTACTACAAACCCGGCCGGACAAAGCCAAAGCACGATTATTCTACGGGAACTAGCTACGGGGTCAGGCTGGAAAATAACCGAAGCTCTGACTTATATAACAGTTGTTAGCTTACCGAAGACAACCTTGCTCACTAGGGTTGATTTCTATTATATGGTTTTCCCTACTCTTTACCTGCGCATGGTTGTCCCAGCAAAGCGCGAGCCGTTTGTGTTCTGGTGCGCGGAAACCTGTTCGGTAACGTAGTGTGGAGTGCATGCTCACGCTTCGTTACAATGTGTTGAGTGTGCGGCCGTTAGTGTTTGTGGTGTTGCAGTCCCAGGTTTGATGTCTCGCATAAAAGTCTTCCACGACTAATGTTTTGTTTTTGTGTAAAAGTGTGGAAAAGTCTGTTTGTGTGAAGTTGTTTAATGGTCTGTTGTAAGCAGTGTAAATTACTGTGTTGTCTGCAAGTGTTATTTTCAGTGTTTCTAGTGTAGTGTGTGGGTTTGATGTGAGAGTGTATGGTATGTTGATTTTAACTAATATTGCAACGCTTCCGCAAGGAATCGGGCCTTGCTGTGGTCGATCAGCTCTGTAGGTTGTGTATCTGTGTTTGTTAAACTTGTGTGTTTGGTTAAGTTGAGTTTCGTTAAGTAAACAAATGTGTATGTTACCGGTGTGAACTTGGCGACGAAAAGCTAGCGACGATATTATATTTTATCAGAGCGGCACATTTTTGTCGGCGACGATATTTTTCCAGAACAACACAATGTTTCAATGTAAATAATGTCGGGTTAAAACTTTAATTATTCAGGAGATATAATAAATTAATTGGGATAAATAAAATTATTATTCAGGGGATAACAGGGTGCATAGATATTGACACGGTAGCTTTGTTTCCGGGCTAGCTAACCGCGGGTTTGGCTCTAGGCCTCTTATTATATGTCTTCACTGGCTGAAATTGCAATAAAAGAAAGACAAGAAAGTCAACTTAACAAATTTATTACAGAAAACATGGAAACTTAACTTGGCTTTAGCGCCGATACAATTTAGAAAAATATAAGTTAATATATATAAATATAACTAACACAAATAATCAAAAAAAACAAAAGGATACGGAAAACCTACTCTGCTCGTCCTTTAGACGTCCGAACTTTAGGCTTGATGTTAAGCCTGCGCCAGTCCCCTTGCAGGAACGCCCTCGCGTCTTAAGCACCAGTTTTGTAGGGAATCCAACGAAGAACGAATGTTGTTTATAAGAAAACGAAAATAAAACGATATTTAAATGGTATGAAAACCAAAAAGAAACACACGAACGAAAAGGTAGACTATTTTATCGAGACGATAATTTATTTTTGTCAATTCGAGAAAAACAACAAAAGCCACCCTCTTTTATTTTTCCATCGCCTCCCATATGTTCAAAATAACGTGACAATATATATAATTCACAATTGTTGTATGAATGATTTAGAGATGCATCTCGTTAAGTATCTCGAGACGTTTGTGACACTACCATAAACATAAGGTTGGTAGATAGATATATTGTCTAAATAATTATGGAAAAAAGAATACTCTGTCCAGGGGATTAAGGGGTGAAAAATTAGTATTGTCAACAACTTATGTGTGAATTCTGCACAAATGAACCTATTTTGGTATATCTAGACGTTTTTGACGCTACCATAAAATTAGGGGTGGTAGATACATATATTGGCTAAATAATAATGCTTAAACGAATATTCTATCCAGGGTATTAGGGGGTGAAAATTCAGTATTGTCACCAATTTATGTGTGTATGCAGGCAGAAATAAACCTAGTTTAGTATCTCTTGACGTTTGTGACACTACCTTAAAAATAGGATTGGTAGATACATATATTGGCTAAATAATTATGCTAAAAAGAATATTCTATCCAGGGGATTAGGGGGTGAAAATTCAGTATTGTCACCAATTTATGTGTGTATGCAGGCAGAAATAAACCTAGTTTAGTTTCTCTAGACGTTTGTGATACTACCATAAAAATAGGTGTGGTTGATATATATATATTGGCTAAATAATTATGCTAAAACGAATATTCTATCCACGGGATTAGGGGTTAAGAATTCAGTATTGTCACCAATTTATGTGTGTATGCAGGCAGAAATAAACCGAGTTTAGTATCTCTAGACGTTTCTGACACTACCATAAAAACAGGGGTGGTAGATACATATATTGGCTAAATAATTATGCCAAAAAATATTCTATCCAGGATATTAGGGGGTGAAAACATTTTGTTTTGGCAAATATTTCACCCCCGAATCTGGACAGAATATTCTTTTTAGCATAATTATTTAGCCAATATATGTATCTACCACCCCTGTTTTTATGGTAGTGTCACAAACGTCTAGAGATACTAAACTAGGTTTATGTCTGCCTGCATACACACATAAATTGGTGACAATACTGAATTGTCACCCCCTAATCCCCTGGATAGAATATTCTTTTTAGCATAATTATTTAGCCAATATTTGTATCTACCACCCCTATTTTTATGGTAGTGTCACAAACGTCTAGAGATACTAAACTAGGTTTATTGCTACCTGCATACACACATAAATTGGTGACAATACTGAATTTTCACCCCCTAATCCCCTGGATAGAATATTCGTTTTAGCATAATTATTTAACAAATATATGTATCTACCACCACTATTTTTATGGTAGTGTCACAAACGTCTAGAGATACTAAACTAGGTTTATTTCTGCCTGCAAACACACATAAATTGGTGACAATACTGATTTTTCACCCCCTAATCCTCTGGATAGAATATTCGTTTTACCATAACTATTTAGCCAATATATGTATCTACCACCTCTATTTTTATGGTAGTGTCACAAACGTCTAGAGATACTAAACTAGGTTTATTTCTACCTGCATACAAACATAAATTGGTGACAATACTGAATTTTTACCCCCTATTCTCCTGGATTGAATTATCTTTTTAGCATAATTATTTAGCCAATATATGTGTCTACCGTCCCTCTTTTTATGGTAGAGTCACAAACGTCTAGAGATACTAAACTAGCTTTACTTCTGCCTGCATACACACATAAATTGGTGACAATACTTAATTTTCATCCTCTAATTCCCTGGAAAGAATATTGGTTTTAGCATAATTATTTAGCCAATATATGTATCTACAACCCCTATTTTTATGGTAGTATCACAAATGTCTTGAGATACTAAACTAGGTTTATTTCTGCCTGTATACAGACATAAAAAAGTGACAATACTGAATTTTCACCCCCTAATCCCCTGGATAGAATATTCGTTTTAGCATAATTATTTAGCCAATATATATATATATCTACCACCCCTATTTTTATGGTAGTGTCACAAACGTCTAGAGATACTAAACTAGGTTTATTTCTGCCTGCACACACAAATACATTGGTGACAATACTGAATTTTCACCCTCTAATACCCTGGATAGAATATTCTTTTTGCCATAATTATTTAGCTAATATATGTATCTACCAACCCTTTTCTTATGGTAGTGTCACAAACGTCTAGAGATACTAAACAAGGTTTATTTCTGCCTGCATACACACATAAATTGGTTACAATACAGAATTTTCACCTTCTAATCCCTTGGATAGAATATTCGTTTTAGCATAATTGTTTAGCCAATATATGTATCTACGACCCTTATTTTTATGGGAGTGTCGCAAACGTCTAGAAAAACTAAAATAGGTTTATCTGTGCAGAATTCACACATAAGTTGGTGACAATACTAATTTTTCGCCCCCTAATCCCATGGAAAGAATATTCTTTTTCCCATAATTATTTAGCTAATATGTGTATCTACCAACCCTATTTTTATGGTAGGGTCATAAACGTCTAGAGATACATAACTAGGTTTATTTCTACCTGCATACACACATAAATTGGTGACAATACTGAATTTACACCCCCTAATCTCTTGGATAGAATATTCGTTTTAGCATAATTATTTAGCCAATATATGTATCTACCACTTTTTTTTTATGGTAGTGGCACAAACGTCAAGAGATACTAAAATAGGTTCATTTGTGCAGAATTCACACATAAGTTGGTGACAATACTAATTTTTCACACCCTAATCCCCAGGACAGAATATTCTTTTTGCCATAATTATTAAGCCAATATATGTATCTACAAACCCTAGTTTTATGGTAGTGTCACAAACTTCTAGAGATACTTAACGAGCTGCATCTCTAAATCATTCATAAAACAATTGTGAATTATATACATTTATGCACCCTGTAATCCCCTGAATAATAATTTTAGCTACCCCAATTAATTTATTATATCCCTGAATAATTAAAGTTTTAACCCGACATTATTTACATTGAAACATTGTGTTGTTCTGGAAAAATATCGTCGCCGACGAAAATGTGCCGCTCTGCTAAAATATAAAATCACCGCTAGCTTTTCGTCGCCAAGTTCACACCGGTGTGTATGTTGTGTGTTTGGAGAAAGTGTGTATGTTCACCTACCTTACCTATAATTCCGTTGGCGTTCCATGTACTGATGTTTAGTGTTGTTTTGTGTTTAAATGTTGTATGTGTGTACATTTGTGGTGAATGACAAGAATATTGTAAATTTTCGTTTTTATTTGTGGCCTTGCTGAGGGTGATGTTTAATGCTTTTACAGCTCGCAGCATGTTGGAGATGTTGATGGAGGCGTTTAGTTTCTCCATTTCGGTAAATAGTTCGGTAATGTCGTCTCAGTCATTGGAGGGTTCTTGGGATTGGATTTGAGTTTGTGTGGGTTTGCTTTGGGTTCGCTTTGGGGGGGGGTAGGGGAGGGAAATCTTGAGAATAAGAATTGGGAGTGTTTTGTATATGGGGGGCTGCGGGGGTTGTTGTTGTGGCAGGGATAGTTTGTGGCTGGAGGAACGGGATGGCCAGTGGTTCTTGGAAATGCGGGGGGCGTCCGAGTATTTGGGTAAGTGTTGAAGGGTATTATTGTTTTGGGGGATTTGTTTGAGTTTTTGTAGGTATGTAGGACACTTTACATAGTTTCCTGGATGCGGCCCTGCACAGTGAGCGCACATAGCATGGTGTGCCTAGCGTCTTTGTGCAGGTTTGCGTTAGATAGCTCTGTGCACATAAGGCACTGCGGTCGTAGGTGGCAATTTGCAGTGGCGTGCCCCCATTGTTGACATCGGTGGCACTAAATTATCACCTTTTTATTCAGGTGTCTCTCCCACAGAAGCTTTGTGTGGAAGATGTACTTTCTATTTCAGTGCCCGTTGAGTTGGTTTAGTTTATGCTTGTTTGTTGTCATTAGGAATAGGGGACTCCGAGTGTTCCGCATTCGGAACACTTTTTCCATCTCGACCGCGGCTTTTTCGAACTCGGTGTGGAGTTCTGCTGGTGCAAGGTCGTTGTCCAGGCCCTTCAGTACAAATGCGTGTGTTTTGATTTGTATGTTTGTATATGTGTAGTAAAGAAAGTCTTTGTCTGTGTTGATGTCGGTGATGAAGTTTTGTCGTTCTGATTCGTTGTGTATGTAGACGTTGGTGTTATTGTTTCTGAATTTTATGTGGTAGCCCTTATGGGCGAAGTCTTTTATGTATGATCTAAGTCTGTAGTTGTGGGTGCGCCAGGGTTGATTATGGGTGAGGGGAGTGGTGTTTTGCGGATTTAATTAGGTGGTGGATCGCGTTCATCTTTTGTGTCTTCGTTGTTTGTGTAGTCATTGTCGGTGGGTGGCTTGTACTTGTTTCTTGTTTGTATGGTGGTCGTAATCGTGGCAGTAGGTTTTTGTGGTTCTTCTAGGAATTTTAAAATTCCAGTCCTCGGCTAGGGCGTCTTCCTTTGGGCGGATTTGCGCTCTGGGGGCAAACAGTTGGCTTACCCTTACTTTTGACAGGCGGGGATACTGACCACTATACTATCGAGAACTAGATGATCTTCTCCATAATTAACTGTTATATTTGCTCCACTCAACTAAGCCATACATGTTGGCCTAGGTGAATATTAATTTTCAATCAAAGTAAACCATCAAGCAAAAGTAGTTTTCTTTATGATTAGAATATTTCTATACTCATCTGCATACAGCAATACGAATCAATCCGTCGGCGTACTTTATCGAAGTCATGTTGACTTTTGGATAGGTTAACGAAGATTAACTTGCTAAATTATATTGTCTAATTATTATGGTGATCTAGAATTTGGTAGACTATTTTGTAACATATATACCTTTAAGCAACTAGTTCCGTCGTGTCGTACGTTTCAAGAATAGTCGGTTTAGATTAAAGGCTATTATACTTACATGAATCTTCTTGGTTTCTTAGTATATCGACATGCACTAGAATTCAGCGGGTTTGCGAAATTAATAAGCAACCCATATTTATTAAATTTAAATATTATATTCGCAAAGATAATTCGTAAATTTGCGTGCAATACGAATATTTGAATATGTACTTTTTTGTATTTAGGTCGCCCTCTCACATATTAAACTCTATTGCAAATTAACAAATAATCCACGCAACATAACAACAATATGAAATTGATAAGACAAAATTCTTATTACTACAATATTAGAAATGATTTGCAATAATTCATCGGTTGTTGTGGTTTATCTTTGGATACAACACTTGATATTGGGTAAGAGTTATTATACATACCTAAATATTGTTGATTGCTAATAACTTCGAGATATATTGGCACTCCGAGTATATTAACAATGATTGATGGTCTAAACTACCAAGCCGGGCATGGCGTTATCGTTTACCCGACGTGATTTGCATGACTCGTAGCATATTTGAGTTATCAATGGTCGCTTTGCGATTCTTCATTTCGGTGAATAACTCTGTCAGATCGTGGTTGTAATTGTTTTCGTCCATTATCATGTGAGCAATGTTGTTCATGTGATTGTCATTGCTTTAGTTGTGAATTGATTGAGGAACGGTGCTTCCTGTGGTATGGGCTTGGGAGCGCTAGAAAGACACGGTTCTTAGAAAGAGTATTTTGTGTAGAGGGTTAAATTTGGAGATTGGCTTTCTTCCACTGGTATTTTAAGGGTTTGGGTGCATCAACGTATAATTAAACGGGGAATTTGGTATATTTGGCCGCGTGTTAGCCAGTGCAGTTGATTCATGTGCTTGTTATGCCAGGGTTCTTGGTGCATGTATGTGTAAGATGGTCGTACATGCACTCAAGACACCGCAGACAGAGCCCACAATAATCCATGGAATTTCTTTAGTGCCGGCAGTAATTGCACTGGATCATGTTCTACGTTCATGCTTAAATGATATTTCGGTTTGGGGTCGTTGTTAAGAGACTCGGGTGCATTATCCAAACCCTACATCTCAAATACATGTGTTTTTGTTTCCCTGTTACTATATGTGTAACAATAGAAGTCTGTATCTAAATATTTCAAATTATCGGTTTTGTAGTTCTTGTTCTTTGCGTATGTATATGTTCGTGTACTTAATGATGTAACCTTCTTTGGTAAATTTATCTATGTAAGTTGTCAGTCTTGTATTGTGTCCCAATCTACGAAGTTTGTTAAGCGATGGAATCGTATTTTGTGTCTGTAATTGTCTTTTCTGGTTTTTATTAATTCCTTGTCCTCTTCGGCACGTAAGACTGTCTTCCATAGGGTTGGCTATCATTTATATCTGCTACCTGGTCTTTTGGAGTATCATAAAAAGCGCTTACCCTGCACAAATTCTGTTTACTCGTGCTATAGGTCACCTGCTCATCGGAAGTTCTCCTGGTCTGACGAGCATCCTCTTCATCCATTGGGATGTTAGTTTTCTCATAGGACTCCAGGTCATTTTGTGGTAGTTATTCTTGAAAAAAAAAAGTCGTAAGAACCTGGATGGCATTTCAGGGACGATGCTGATGACAGTGACCGGCTGGACACGGTTGCGAAGAGGATTATTTAATGTTATCCCTTATTTCTTAGCTTTAAGGCCAGTTTTGGCTGCATTTTGATAGGACTTTCGTTATTTACACTGGTATTGTTCATACAGTTTACCAATACACTAGGTTTAAATTTTGTTTAGGCAAAAACGAATTTACTTTTAAAAGTAATTGGTACATTATTTATATTAGACCCTTCAGTATATACATTACGAGAGTTAAACTCAGGATGGTGGAAATACTGACCCTTATATTATTGAGGACTTGTTTTTACAAGGCTTATAACATTAATGGCTGGTGTTTTGTTCCCTTTTTCAGTTTTTGGAAATTCATAGAAAATATTCTTTACAGTACCATAAAAAATTCTTTCTCATTGACAGCGTTATTTAGCTAGAGTTAGAACTATTCACGATTTAAGTCTTTTCTAGGTGCCGAAATACTTAAGCCATACACATAATTTAACCTGGCAGACGTTATAGACTATCAAATTTAGCATGTCAACATAAAATTCGGGGAACAGTATCTTGGTAAAGTTTTAATGATGATGTGTAAATAGCTTAAAATGCTCATAATAAATATATTTAAAACAAGTTTAAAGCTAAAGAGTCACCCCACAATCGAAAAGATTAGAAACCGCGCTCCCACAGGAAATCTGATTGCAAGTAATCATAATATATTTCATTTTAAATGATATTCATTTGTTAAAATTTTACATTACATTATTTTATCTTAAAATAAAGTTTGGGTACCAACGTTGGTTTTATCAGAACTCCCACTCACAGGGGGAGTGTATATTTGCGTGCGGGTCTTATTTTAATACGTTGTGTTTTCCGTGGTTATTTGCCTGCTTTTAGTGTTTCTGGGGGCCTTGGCAGTCCCTTTGGAAATTTTGTAACCACTTTCTTGGGGCGGGCTATCTTCCCTTGGTCTAAATTGTGTCTTTTTGGGACAAACAGTCCACTGATTTTAAAATTCTCAGCACCGCTCGTGGATGAGGCTAAAGGGACATATCTCGTTCGGTTGGGAGGCAGGTCTTTTTCTTCCATGGGCGTAAGAGTTTTCAATTCAAATAGCGGTTCTTCTGGAATTGTGGTCTTTGATTTGAGACATCAAATGGCCCTAGTAAACTTTTAAGGGAAACTGAAGATAAGGTACCTGATGGGGCTGTATCGCTTAGAAATAAGGAGCTTTCCTTCTGTTTCCTAGTACTAGGGAGCAGTTATGGTAGTGTACTATGATCTTCTACAATTATATGGTGTATAGACTTCAGTTTTTCTTGTTTGCGTTGTTTAAACTATACGATTATACGGTTATAAACCAGAAAATATTGAATATCTCACTCTCAGAATGTTGGTATGTCTTTAGTTATAACTTGGAAGGTTCATTATAAATGTTTTTAAAACAAGTTCATAGCTAAAGGTTCACCTCGAAATCGGTAAGTTTCAAGCCTACCCTCAAAGTAGGAATCTGAATTTATTGTCCGACGTTTTAAGCTCTCTGCCTCGACTGCTGTTCTTTGAATTTGGTAATATTTTGTAAAAATGCCTCATATAATAAGATTCATGTGTTCAATTCTATAACTATTTATATTAGATAAGATGCATAATATCATGCAACCAACGAAAAACTTAAGGCAAATATAGCTTCCATAATGATTAAAATCTGTCGAGACTCATTTATGTACCACAATAAATTTTAGTTCATGCCTCTTTGTTTTTCGAAAGCATGTTGATATAAAATAGTACGAAGATTGATGTAAGTGTAAATGATTTATATTTTAATTAATATTTATGTTATATATATTTTTGGAAGACAAAAATTTATTTTTAACAATTTAAAAAAAATATTTTGTTTACGTTTTTTATGCAGCAGTTCCATAGTGTAGTTGTTATCACGTTTGCTTTACAAGCAGAAGGTCTCCGGTTGGATCTCGGATGGAACCACATTGTCTAGTTTTGGTGAGAGTTTTGGGTATTATCATAAATGCGTATACAGTAGATAGCTAGAGCTTTATGACCAACCTATAACTTAGGAACAGTGAAGCCCGTCGTTCTAAATTATAACAACGACATTTCATTTGTAAATACCTCTGGTCTGTTCTGAGAGGAGGTTTTGTATTTCTTTTGGGACCCGTTCCCAGAAATACCGTTTTATGCGTTGTCGTTATAAAAGTCGTAGTAGCATGTGGAAGCGCGATTTTCCAACATACCACATATCAGAAACCTACATATTCCGTTTCCAAGACGTGACTTTAGACCTGCAAAGAATTGATTTTGGATATTATATGGGAAAAAGGGGATATAAAAACTCATATATTTGTAAATGAAAATCATAGTTTATAAATCCTAAATCTACTATTAACTAATTAAATACATTAGATTGTGGTGATAGATGTTATAATTTGTGTAGGTTGTGCGTGATATGTGTAAAGTTTTGTGCAATTGTTTTGATTGTTGAGTATAGGTTGCCTGTTGCTCTTTGTATGGTAGGTGTTTGTATATGCATGAGGGGCATGCATGTAGGATTGGTTGTTTGTGGATTAAGTGATTGTGAGTTATGGTTTTTGTAGGGTGTGTGTGTTTTGTTTGTTGGGATGAGATGAGGTTTGGTTGATGTGCTGTTTTTAGGTGATTTGCAATTTGGGGCACTTGTGGTATTTTGGCAGTATTTCATTGAGGAGCTTGTGCTTTGTCCTGAAGGGAACGTTTTGTGCTTTGATGAGGGAGATGTTTTTTATAAGTGGGTTAAGATTGGAAGTAGTTTGTGTGTAAAATTTTTATGCTGGTTTGGTGAGGTAGTCATAGATGTGTGGCATGTTGGTCAGTTGATGACCGTATGGGATGCGATTGCAGCCTGAATTTTGTGCAGCAAGGCGCATGCACTTGTTTTGGTAGCGCTGGAGAAGTGCTTTAATAAGTTTTGTTATTTTTTCTGTTACAAGTTATGATTTTCTTTTACGATGAGTTGAGATTGTGTTAATAGGATAAAGGGGAAAAAATCCCATTTAACTTCACGTGAAGTTTTTTTTTGTTAAACCTTAAAACTAGACTAACTAAATTAAAAATTAACATTAACATTGGTGATGGATGTAAATTTGTTGTGTATGAGATATGTTTTGTTTTGTGTAGTGTTGTGTCGCGTTGCGGGGGTGTCAGGTGTTCTGCTCATGGAAAACCTCTAGAAATATAGATAGGGCTTGATAGGGTAATTTTTGTATGAGTTTACGTGTAGTGTTGTTGTCGCGGATACGTGTGATGTTCTTTATAAGTGTGTTTGATTTGAGTAGTAAGTTTTTATAAAATTTCTATATTATGTCTTGAATGTATTCTCTCATGTATGGTAAGTTAGTGTCTTAGTGAAGTTGTTTAGTACGGGTGTACCTTCCACAGCTGGTCGCTATTCATAAGCATTTATTTTGGCGGCGTCGCAGTTGTAGTATGGTGGTGTTCGCTGCGCTACACCAAACTGGGGAACTATTCTTAACTAGGAGAACGTAGAGGTTGCTAATGACTGCGCGTGCTTTGTTTGATGCATGTGTGATGTATATATATATACTCTCATGTATGGTATGTTAGTGTCTTCGTGAAGTTGTGTAGTGCGGGTGTATCTTCCAGAGCTGGTCGCCATTCGTAAGCATTTATTTTGGAGGCGTTGCAATTGTAGTATGGTGGTGTTCGCTGCGTTACACCAAACTTGGGCTTCGTACTTGATGATGGGAAGGATGATTGGTGCATAGGGAACCGTTCTTAACTAGGAGAGGGTAGAGGTTGCTAATGAAGGCGCGTGCTTTGTTTGATGCATGTGTGATGTGTGGGCCGTGTCTTAGTGTTCTGTGTAGCTGTATTCCTAGGTATTTTACTGTGTTTGTGGGTGTGATTTTTTGGTTGTGTCTTACAAGTGGTGTGACTATTCTGTTGTTTGTGAATTTACGTGTGAAGACTATGCTTTCGGTTGTGTTGGCGTTTATGTTTATTTTCCATTTCTCCCAGTATTTTTCTAGAATGTTTATGTGTATTTGTATTTGTTTAGTGGCTACTTGGGCTTCGTACTTGATGATGGGAAGGATGATTTGTGCATAGGGAACCGTTCTTAACTAGGAGAGAATAGAGGTTGCTAATGAAGGCGCGTGCTTTGTTTGATGCATGTGTGATGTGTGGGCCGTGTCTTAGTGTTCTGTGTAGCTGTTTTCCTAGATATTTTACTGTGTTTTTTGGGTGTGATTTTTTGGTTGTGTCTTACAAGTGGTGTGACTATTCTGTTGTTGGTGAATTTACGTGTGAAGACTATGCTTTCGGTTTTGTTGGCGTTTATGTTTATTTTCCATTTCTCCCAGTATTTTTCTAGAATGTTTATGTGTATTTGTATTTGTTTAGTGGCTACTTGAGCGTTGAATGAGTGTGCGTATATTGCGGTGTCGTCGGCGTATTGTGCTGTATGTGTATTTGGGAACGTGGGGATGTCGCTAATGAAAAGGCTGAACAATTTGGGGCCAAGGACGCTGCCTTGTGGTATTCCTGCTACAATAGGTTTAGGGTTAGATAAGGAGTTGTTAATTTTGGTGCGAAAGGAACGGTTTGTGAGGTATGAATATAGAAGTTTGGTTAAAGTGGGAGGGAATCGGAAGGATATAAGTTTGGCCATGAGCCCTACTGTCCAGACCGTGTCGAAGGCTTTTTCAATGTCCAGTAGGGTCATGACCGTTACTTTGTTTTGGATGCATTGTGTCGCAATATCGGAAGCCAAACTGGTGATCAGGGGTGAGCTTTTGTCCTGTGTCGTTACCGTCGACCCGGGGAAGGATGATATTTTCAGTTGATTTGGATAGGGTATTTAGTAGGCTAATGGGGCGATAACTGATAGGGAGATGGGAGCTTTTTCTTGGTTTGAGGGTCGGATGGACTGTAGCAGTTTTCCAGGCAGCTGGGAAGTGGTGAAGTTTGATTATTGAGTTAATGATGTAATGGAATTGGCCGATGGATTTGTGGGATAGGTTTTTAACTAGGAGGTTATCAATTCGGTCTGGGCCGGGAACTTTTCGATTGGGTAATGTTTTGATAATTTTGGCTAATTCGGATGGGGTTGTAAGGAGTCTGGCCAGCGTTTTGGTGTCAGTGTAATGCGGTGTGTTTAAATAGTGAAGTGTATCTTGCATGATTTTATTTTGTGTTGGTGAGTTTGGGGTGTGTGTTATGTGTATTTGTTTAAACGTGTTAGCAATCAATTCTGCTCTGTCTTCGTCACTTATAGCTGTTAAGTTATTTTTTGTAATGGTTGGGATTCTTGTTTGTGGTTTTTTAAGTGGTTTTGTGGTTTTAGGGACCATGTGTTGTTTTGTGATTCTTTATTTGTGTTTTGATTTGTGTATTTAAGCGTTTAAGCTGTGATCTTTGTGTTCGTACGTGTGTACTCTGCTATAGTCTTCTAGTGTGGTTGCGTTGTTTAATTAGCTGTGTTATAAGTGGTGGTAAGTTGAATTTTGTGGGTTTATTTTGATTTTATGTTTGTGTTTTTGTTTGGCTGTTTGTACAACGTTTGTAAAGTGTTCTATTTGTGCATCGATGTCTTGTGTTGTGTGTATTTGATTGTTGATGGGGATGATCGTGTCAAGTGTTTTGCGGAAGTGCGCCCAATTTGTGTGTTTGTATGATGTGATTGTCTTAGTGGTGTTTTCTATGTGGTGGTTGGTTAGTTGGAATATGATTGGGTTGTGATCGCAGCTGAGTTTTGGTAGTGATAAGGGCTGTGTGTTGTTATAAACATTTTTATTGATGATGAGATCGATGGTGGACGGCGTACTTCCGTTTTCAGGGTAGTTTGTGGGTGTGTTTGGGTGTGATATGATTGCGACGTGTGAATTAATGTATGTGTTGTGGCCGTTAGTGTTTGTGGTGTTGCAGTCCCAGTTTAGATATCTCGCGTTAAAGTCTCCCACGACTAATGTTTTGTTTTTGTGTGAAAGTGTGGAAAGGTCTGTTTGTGTGAAGTTATTTAATGGTCGGTTGTAAGCAGTGTAAATTACTGTGTTGTCTGCAAGTGTTATATTTAGTGTTTCTAGTGTAGTGTGTGGGTTTGGTGTGAGAGTGTGTGGTATGTTGGTTTTAACTAATATTGCAATGCCCCTGCAGTGAATCGGGCCCTGATGTGGTCGATCAGCCCTGTAGGTTGTGTATCTGTGTTTGTTGAACTTGTGTGTTTGGTTAAGTTTAGTTTCGTTAAGTAAACAAATGTGTATGTTGTGTGTTTGGAGAAAATGTGTAAGTTCACCTACCTTACCCATAATTCCGTTGGCGTTCCATGCACCGAAGTTTAGTGTTGTTTTGTGTTTACATGTTGTATGTGTGTACATTTTTGGTGAATGACAAGAATATTGTCAATTGTTCGTTTTAATTTGTGGCCTTGCTGAGGGCGATGTTTAATGCTTTTACAGCGCGCAGCATGTTGGAGATGTTGATGGAGGCGTTTAATTTCTCCATTTCGGTAAATAGTTCGGTAATATCGTCTAAGTCATTGGAGGGTTCTTGGGGTGTGTTTGCTTAAGTTTAGTTTCTTTAAGTAAGCAATTGTGTATGTTGTGTGTTTGGAGAAAGCGTGTGAGTTCACCTACCTTACCCATAATTCCGTTGGCGTTCCATGTACAGATGTTTAGTGTTGTTTTGAGTTTATATGTTGTATGTGTGTACATTGTGCGCGAATGATAAAAATATAGTATAATGCTCGTTGCTTGACTAGGCTTTAGATAGCGCTATATTTAAGTCTTTTATCGCTGCAAGCATGTTAGATATATTTATTGTGGCTTTGGGTTTGACCATCTCTGCAAACAACTCCGTGATATCGTCCATGGGTGGTTGTTGTTGGGTTTGAGGTATATGGTTTAGTTGTCCTTGTTGTTGTTGTGGTTGTTGTTGATGTGGTTGTATTTTATTTGAGTATTATTTTTGTTGTTGTGATTGTGCCTGTATGTTGTTTGAGGGACGTCGGGTAAATTGTTTTGGGTTCGGGAGCGTCGGGAACTCTTGTGTTTTTGGGAGGAAGATTTGTTTTGGAGGGAGTGTTTGGGTATTGGTTTTGTTCTAGTGATTTTTAGGAGGGATAAGAGCGTCAACGTACGTTCTAGTGTTAGTATTAGTCCTAGATTTGTTTGATTCTAGTGTCTTTATTTTATTCATATATACCGGGCATTCGACGTAGTTAGCCGGGTGTGAGCCAGCGCAGTTGGCGCATGTAGCTGGAGTGTCGGGGTCTTGGTACACGTTTGCGTCAGGTGGCCCTGCGCATAATTTAGGCATCGGGGGCGGCGCCTGCAGTTCGCCGTAGTGTGACCCCACTGTTGGCAGCAATGACACTGGATCAGCTGTTTTTTGTTTATGTGGCGTTCCCACTCTACCTTCACATGGAATATGAATTTGGTGTTTGTGTTGTTGTTTAAAGATTAGACCAAGTGTGTGTTTGAAGTCGTAATTAGGTAGAGTGGGCGCCTTGTGTTACGTATTTTGAAAACTTTGTTGGTGCTGATCTCTTGCGCGATCAATTCCATGCGTAGCTCTTCTGGCTCCGGCGCACTGTCAAGGCCCCTGAGCACAAACGCGTGTGTTTTAGTCTCTCTGTTGGTGTACGTGTAGTAGCGGTTGTCCAGGTCAGTGTCCAGGTCCGTAATTAAGTTTTGTCTTTCCTGTTCGTTGTGTATGTATATGTTTGTGTTATTGTTTGTATATATTATGTGGTAACCTTTTGTAGCGAAGGTTTGTATATAGTTTGTTAGTTTTGTCGCGTTATTTGGTATTGTGTGGAAGATTATAGGAGGGGATGGACGGGGTTTCGAAATTTTGGGTTCAGGCTCTGCGTTGTCGTCTGTGTCTGAATCATCGTTGGTATCATGGTCCATTAGGGGGTGGTATTTGTTTCGAGTGTTCGTGGGAATTTGCGGTTTGATGTGGGGTCTGGCGGTTTTTCGGGGAGCTTTGAAGATCCTCTCTTCGGATGGGCCATCTTCCCTCGGGCGAACTGAGGCTTTAGGGGCAGGCAATAGGCCAACCCTAATATTTGTTTTGCCTTGTCCGGCGATGGTTACTTCTGATGCAGCTCCTTTGCGAGGGTGTTTGGGAGGCTCGTCTTCCTCCATGGGTCTCATTGTTTCTCCACTTGAATCCAAGTCTAGATGAGGAAACGAATCTTGGTTGGAGAAGTCGAAGGTCCCCGGGAGACTCTCCAGGGATGGCGAGTCTATTATGTCTCTCCTACGGTGGTTTTCAGTAGAGGTGTTATTGTGTCTTGGCGTAGAGGCCAGTTTGGCTTGAAATTTCACTTGAATATCCGGTATGAACGAAAACTAATTGTTTAAACAATTTTGGTCGCACGATTAAATCTATATACTTGGCTCAGTGTACACGTCTGCTAGGTATAGAGGTAAAACTTCGAATGCGTGACAGGCGGGGATACTGACCACTTTACTATCGAGGACTTGGTAATCTACTTCATAATAAACTGTTCTATTTGCTCGATTCAACTAAGCCCCACATATTAGACTAGGTGAATTTTACATTTCAATCATAGCAAAACTTCAAGCAAAAGTAGTTTTCTTTATGATTAGAATATTTCTATACTCATCTGCATACAACAATACGAATCAATCCGTGGGCGTACTTTATCGAAATCATGTTGACATAAAGAAAGGTAAATGAAGAATAACGGCTTGCTAAATATTATTGTCTAATTATTATCGTGATCTAGAATTTGGTAGACTATTTTGTAACATATAAACCTTTAAGCCACTAGTTCCGTCGTGTCGTACGTTTCAAGAATAGTTGGTTTAGATTAGGGGCTAATATACTTACATGAATCTTCTTGGTTTCTTAGTATATCGACATGCACTAGAATTCAGCGGTTTTTCGAAATAAATAAGCAACACATAGTTATTAAATTAAAATATTAAATTCGCAAAATTTAATTCGTAAATTTGCGTGCAATATGAATATTTTGCTACGTACTTTTTTGAATTTAGGTCACCCTCTGACATATTTAACTCTATTGCAAATTACCAAATAATCCACGCAACACAACAACAATATGAAATTGATAAGACAAAATTCTTATTACTACAATATAAGAAATGATTTGCAATAATTCATCGGTTGTTGTGGTTTATCTTTGGATAAAACACCTGATATTGGGTAAGAGCTACTATACTTACCTAAATATTGTTGATTGCTAATAACTTCGGGATATACTGGTACTCCGAGTATATTAACAGTGACTGATGGTCTAAATTACCAACGCGGGCATGGCGTTATCGATTACCCGACGTGATTTGCTTGACTTGTAGCATATTTGAGTTATCAATGGTCGCTTTGAGATTCTTCTTTTCGGTGAATAACTCTATCAGATCGTGGATGTAATTGTTTTCGTCCATTATCATGTGAGCATTGTTGTTCTTGTGTTTGTCATAGCTTAAGTTGTGAATTGATTGAGGAACGGTGTTTCCTGTGTTATGGGCTTGGGAGCGCTAGAATGACATGGTTCTTAGAAAGAGTGTTTTGCGTAGCAGGAAAGATTTGGTGGTTGGTTCTCTTCCAATGGTTTTTAAAGGTATGGGTGCATCAACGTATAAATAAACGGGGAATTTGGTATATTTGGCCGCGCGTTAGACAGTGCAGTTGATTCATGTGCTTGTTATGTCAGGGTTCTTGGTGCATGTGTGTATAAGATGGTCGTTTATGCACTTAACTCAATATTTGTTCATATGTAACGGAGCACTAAATTGGATGAAGTATTGACTTTTTTATTTCGCGTTTCGTTAATGATCACTATATGTGGTAGAAGGCATAGAAAAGAGTCGGAGATTAAAATAGTAGCAAATGTTTTTATAACAATATAGATGAAGGTTGTACTTGAAGACATGTATTAAAAAATCAAGCTGTAGTAATAAAAGTTATGTCATTATTTGAAATAACCAAAAAAAATTCTCACGTCTATTGCATTATTTACTTGACAAACGTAAGTTGTTCTTGTACTTGTATCGTCGTGGCGGTACATATCTTGGCATGCATCATATCTGTCGCTGTACTTTATTTTATGCGTTTAGGTAAGATCGCTAATATTTATAAGACTATACACTTTTTCAAAGTCTTTTTTAATTTTACAGAGCTATTTAAATTCTCATAAGAAATTTCAGTGTCAGACAAGTCAGATATATATTTCTTCAAGATCTAATATTTTGCATCAATTTTTGACCAATCATATTTTGTGATAGATTGTGTAAAAGATTTATTGAAAAAATAAAACATTAATATCTGCGTTCAATTGTAGCGCAAAATATATCCAGCCATATAATTATCAAATTAAGCGTAATCTATACTTTTATACATGCAATACGCATTTTTTGTATCGGATGTAATGGTTAACATTGACTACTTGAATACTTCGTGAAGCAAAACTTTATATCTACTGCCAACATTGTTAGATAATTAATATTAAATTAATAATTGCTATTATTGCTACATAAGGCAAGTGGAAAAATGTTTTTAATTAATAATACTTTTGCCACAGTAAGGTCACCTTATTGATAGCAAAATCCGCTATAATAACCAATAAATAATATATGTAGGAACAAAATTATGTATGACAAGAACTATTTAGATCTGTTTGTTGAACTGTCTTATTGAAAAGTCGTGTAAAATGCAAGTTGCTCATTTATATTTCTGTTTGAACTGTTTCAGATCTAAAATGAAAATGACTAATGTAAGTACACATTTGTATTGTGATAACAAAAGTAATATTGTTTAAGGGTAACGTCTGGCCTGGTATAAGATTAAATGCTTTGCTTTGCTTTATTTGTAAATCCTAGTGGATTTGCACAGCGATCTTTAATAATAATTGTAGATGAATCAATCAGAAATGATGCTCGAGAGATTAAAGTGATTGAATTTGATGGGATTGAAATCTAAAAATCAAGCATTATTTCAAATTTGCATTGCTCGTTTTTGGATAGCAATTATTTTCTTTGAAATTTCTTCCACATTATATTTTTATGTACGACTAAATACAACAGTTTGAATGGTATTATTATAGATATCGTCCTACTGAGTGGAAATTGGCAAGGCAGTTGTTAAGGAACGGCAATCCACATAAAATGTGAAATAACACATTATAAATGATAACAGAACATTTGAAAAAAATTTTATAATAACTTTTAATTTATGCTTGCATTTTCATCTATTTTATTTATGTGATCTTTAACAAATGATTAACTTTCAGATATTTTACAAAATATATACATTCCATTCCAAATCTAAGACATTTCTCAATATGGTAGAAATATTTTTCAATAAATGTATGTCAACAGAGTCGGTGACGAAGGAGCAAAATGCAAGGATTGAACATTTTATTCGCATAACAGTTACAACTGCTTATGTTTTCAACTATTTAATACTATGTATCGATCTTATCTTGATCATTTCGTCGTTATAAAAAGACGAATATGATTTGCTGTTACATATCTTGGTTACAAATAAAGGCTTTATAGAATAGTCGCCAAAGTTTGAAATAGTATTTATTAATCAATCTACCGTCTCGATTTTGTTGTACCATCATCTCTTATAGAGATGATGGTGGGTAAGGTTTGGTCGCAATTTAAAATATTGAAATATTCCTTTCATAAAATTGGCAGTTAAGACATAATTGGAAAATTTGAAAAACTTCGGAACTATGTAGAGAACCACAATATGTTACTTGAGTGAGCTTTTATAATAAACCATTATGCAAAAGAAAATAGGGTAAATGAATTTTTGCATTTACATATTTATCAAGGAATTCAAGTACCTTCTTTCCTACCTGACACTTGATATGCTAGGTACTAATGTTGTGTTATCCGTTATGACTATATTAAGCGTTTTGGTTGAAAAGAACTTGTAATTTTAACGCACAATTAAGCGTTCCATTTGCTTTCAAATTTAACTTAACTTTTGTATTCAGGAGCGCCATTAGAGCGTTATTATTAATGTGTTCTGCAATTAATATACAATTATTTATAAACCTGTCTCTGTGGACAATTAATAAAAGATTAGGTAAATATATTGAGAGCCGCTGTAAAATACTAAAGTATATATTACATTACGTGAGACCTTTAAAGTAACATGTTTTAAGTATCAGGCCCAATTTGTCGGTAACTCTGCTTATAATTGTAACTGGGAAAACATATCATATCGTAAAATCCATCTCGGTGTAATGATGATTATTCAACAATCACAAAATCCCGTCAATATAACGAAGGGTGGTTTGGTTATTCTATGTTTGGAAAGCTTCACACAGGTTAGTATAAAACACGATTTACTAGTACCATTATAATTTGATACATTTATACATGGAGCAGATAACTAAAATGACGTATTCTATTTTGACGTTCTTAACAATTTTAAAAATCAACAATAAAAAAGTATGAACAATATTTAGTAGCGAAGCAACAAAGGTGGTATTTGAACTTGTTAACTAAGAATTTATAATATATGATTGAATGTGAATATATTACTGTATGTTATATTAAATTTATACACTGTTACAAACTTAACTATATTTGGGTGTTTGTTTTCTGTCCTCTTTGGTTTATCGCAGAAATATTTCTCGTTCCCTCCTGTAAATACGTGTGTCTTACTATTTTTGTATTTTTAGAAGCAGTGAAATGGGTTCCTCGTGTCTCATATGAGTATCGAGATTCAATATGAGTTTAAAAGAAATGCTTTATTTCAGCACGGTCGTCAGTTGAAACATCTGAAGCTTGGACGGTCGTTCATTTTCGTTGATTTATGAACAGCACGACTGCTTGCGCAGTATCATCTATAACTATCCAGTCACGAACGGGTAAGGCCTGTACGATATTACGGTTGGCGGCGCTAGTAGTATTAATAAAATTTACCAATGTATTTTACAGTTGAGATAGAGGCTATGATTGGACACGCGAAGTCCAGAAAAATGAACAATGCAATAAAGTTGAGTGGATAATCATCTATTTTGTGTTCTCTAAAACTGTATTTTGATTGTAACTGATATTCATAAATTATTGGCGAGTTATCCGAAGAATTTTATTCCTAAAATGATACATATTTTGTTCCCTCCATATTTGTGAAATAAACAGCTGATTGCTTCATTAATGCCCGGCGTGACGACTAATTTTTTTGTAGTATTTATGTTTCATCGCTAGGTAGCAATATTTTAATTTGCTTCACAAATAAGTTATAAAAAAAACCACCCTGTCTGTCACTGATTTGTCTTATACGCATTTTAATGAGTTCGTTATAATTAAAAAATTTTTGAAAAATTTAAATGTTTTATAAATTCTAACGATCTTTCCAAAATGAGTGTACTAAATTATATTAGCGTATACGAAAGTATATTTATGCACACATTTCTTATATTAATTTTAAGGAAATTTGAACTTTTGATTAACACAACAAAAATATCGTCCGCTAAATATATCCGCAATTGTATACAAATGAAACAAACAGCAACAATACACGAACCATTCAATATAAGATCAGATTTCTTATCGAGATAAAACGGAAACTGAAATTTTAGTAAGTCGTGACATAGCGTATGACATCATTATAGTAGCCACCTTTAGTGCAGAGGCAGCACTACATTATTAAGCGTTGCTTTACGTTATACTTGTATATAGATCAGCGACAGATATGCCGTGGCTAGGAGATCAACTACTGGCGGAGGTCTAGTATATAGACTTAACCTCCGCTACTAGACGTCAGAAGTATTGAATAAAATATTGAAAAAACCTAATTTTTGTTGTAACCCGGTCCCTTTTCTGAAAATACTATTCAGATGAAAGTTAAGCGTTATATCAGTATCTTTTATTTTCATTTTTACTGATTTTGCAGTAAGTACTACCATTTTTGTGTTAAGGCTGAATGTTAAATAAAACAATCATTTTTTGTAACCAGTACCTTGTTTGAAAAATTATTTTCAAATAAAAGTTTTGCGAAATATCAATATCTTTTAATTTTATTCTAAAAATTCTGCTGTAAAATCTACTATTTTTGAGTAATAGCAGAAAATGCAAAAAATGAATGGAATAAACTGGTACTTCCTGTAAGAATATTCTTTTCAAAATGGGTAGTTTTCCGGTCAGCCACCAACTTATCTTAAGTTTGAAGTTTCGTAACTGTATCTTTTACCGTTTAGGCTGTAGAGCGCACAAATACACAGACAGACTCATACACACACACACACAGACGGAAGTCATCTCAAAAATAGTCATACTCAATTCAAAGAAGGTCATAAGCTATATTTCCGTTAAAATCTCGAGAGCAAAATTTTTCATGATTACAATATTTACTTATACTGCGTCTAAGAAAGTAATATGGTTCCGCCAAAACGAAACGAATGCGATGCATTATTAGAGGAGCATCACAAATTATTCAAAAATAATAATTGGCTAATTATGAAAGTCTATATACAAAACAAATATTCGAAATAAAACGATAGATTTTGTTTCCTCTTCTAATCAGCATAATGATAACTTCAGGACTAAAAATATCTTTTACTTTTATCTTTTCACTTACTTTTTAATGTATTGGAAAGTCAATAATTAAAATATAACTATAAGTGTAAATAATGTATGTCTACTTTCTTATACGCAGTATAAGTAAGTTTTGTAATCATGAAAATTTTCGATCTCAAGATTTTAACGGAAATATACCTTTTGACCTTCCCTGAATCGCTTCCAACTATTTTTGGAATGACGTCCGTGTGTGTGTGTGTCTGTACGTGTGTGCGTGTGTGAGTGTTTTTTGCGAACGCTCTACAACCCAAACGGCTAAAGGGATAGTTATGAAATTTTAAACATAAGATTTATATGTGCCTGGAAAGAAAACTAGTTATATTTAAAAAATATTCCGACCGGAAGTGCATGTTTACTATAGTCTTATTTTGCAGTTTTTGCAATTACTCAAAAATAGTTACAGTTACAGAAAAATTGTTACAGTAAAAATTATAGATATCAGCATTTTGTACAACGTTTATTTAAAATTTATTTTCCCAAACGGTACCGGAAACAAGAAAATGGCTTTTTGAATTTCCTCATATTATATTTATTTTTACATAAATCATATCATCTGCGCCTGTCAATTGTTTATCAAAAAAAAACAAAACCGACTTAAATAGTTTGAAGATTGACATTTCATATTAATTCTAAAAAATATATTTATTGTGAAGTGTTCCAAAGATTAGAACAAATTATAAATTAGAAAAATAATGGAAATAGGATGTGTTTTAACCCAAAAGCGTATAAGAAACTTCGTTGCATGACACTGCAGATGTTTTTTTCTATTTCCCTATCCGTCATTTAAAAAGTATATTTCCAAAAAAAAGTGGACATCGCTATAGAGCAACTACCATAAATGGTTATTATATATCACGCTTATTTTAAACTAACCTAAAATACGATAAACTTGATAAGTTTTTTTCGAAAATTTATAATTTAGTTGAGAGTGCATAAATTGTTCATATTACTTCGAAGTTATTACATAATAAGAGAATAATTAGTAAACTAAATAAAATAAACTTTTATTTGTTGTTCTTATATTAACAACATGAATATGAATGTTATACATATACACAAAATATAACGAAATATTTGCCTGTGTAAATTAAGTAAAAATTGTTACGTGCCTATCGACACCGTAAACAAAAATCCTCGCTCAAGCTGAGAGTGCCGGCTTCTCAGTGAAGTAGAGGTGGTTCAAAATAAAAATAAGAGAATATTACTCATGTGTGCCACGCAATTTTAATATAGTGCTTACCTAAACAAGACTAAAGCGCGAAAGTTTCTAGGATTCCATGGTGTTCGTACGATTTACAAACGTTGTTTTCCTCCAAATACACGTTATATAATCAACGGTTCTCTTTCCTAAAATGGCGTCACAAACTGCTGATGGAGAGATTGGTTGAAACAAACAAGAAAGCCAATAAAGTGGAAATGCTGGATTTATTATTAGCAACATGTAAATATAACGGTACAATGTTCGTTAAACTCTTAAGGTAATAGTGATTATTAACAATTTTTAATTTAGTCATTGTGTGAATTCCGTATCCGTGAGGTGAATCTGCAAACGTGACACACGCGGATGTCCGTACTAAAATAAAGACGATAATACTAGTGCCGCTCTGTTCTACTCACCTGTTTACCCGGTAAGAACAAATTCCTACGTTTTATTGCCCTTGTTGATCATCTCGGCTCACATAATACACAAATATATCAATCGTTAACAAGTAAATCACGGTAAAGAAATAAAGCGATACGAATCGGCCCAAGCGATACGAATCGGCGCAAGATAAGAACAAATATACATTTATAATCCACGTATTATAAATTATAATAATTTACAGCAAAAGAAAAGTAATGGATATCAATCCGTGGATATCTTAAATCACCGCATGCATAAACGCTGAAGGAATACGCGGAAACCAGACGTAAATATATACTTAATATATATATAAAACTAAGTCGCATGCACTAACAAAGTATATTTACAGAAATATCATGATCTCAAATGGTCTCATCAATAAGTTAAATTATAATTCTTATCTCAGTCTCTGTTTAAGTGTAAACAAATCAAGCTTAAAAAAGAAAAGAGAGACTACGGCAGCACTTATCTTGTTCACTCCACTCTCTCACCCCTTTGTTCACAGGACATCTAGCTTTTGTTCGAAGGTGAGCGGCGACGATTCCCGTGGAAGAATGGGTGATAAATGGATTGGCCAGGTACTCCGGGTGAAGAATACGAACCAAAACCCGAAAGTGGTATAAAAAATAACGGGTATCACGACTGTTGACTTGTCAGCGAACTAAGCTGAAAATTATCAGCAACAGAGAATATGAGCCGCGAACTAATCCCTTTGCAGGTATTCCACAGGAGGTAAAACTGAAATTACGCACAAGGCAACACTACACTACGCTATAGAAAATAAGAGGTAATTTCCTTAATCCCTTCTCGGATAACTCGACTTGAGTAAAATGGAAAATAAACAATCCTTAACCGTAACCCAAACTCTTATTGTTGTTATTAAAATAAACCTGCTTATTTCTTTTAAACCTAGCAACCCCTAATCAAAAATCCCTCAATTTCTAAATATCAGAATTCTTCTGATTAACAACAAAAGAAAGCGACAAGAGAGAGATAATAGCACAGAAGAAAGGAAATATTAAATGTGAATGTAATAAAATATTCAAATATGTCATTAATAATTCCCTAATGTAAACCGTACTTAGTCACGTGGTTCTTGACGTGCAACAGTGAGGTTACCATTAGTTAAAATTGCTGAAAATAATCCACCAATTTAACCATTAAGCCAAGTCTGAGTAAACTTTAAAGAAAACAATAAGAAAGAGAAAGATGTAGAGAAGATTAGATTTAAGAGATAGACAAGACGAGAAAAACGAAAGGTTAAAATTTTTAAGTTACAAATTATTTAACAAGTTAGTAGATAAGTAAACAGTTAAGTCAATAGGAAGCACGATTTTACTTAAACGACAATAGCATCATCGCTGAAAGTAACATGATCCGTAGTATAGATAACATATATGCTTCGGACTCCGCTTAATCGTATGTATGAACAAATATATACGAGTTCGTCAGAAGGATAACCATATGAAAAGAAGTCAGATGATACGTGGGGTAAAAGTATGTATATAATTAAATATATAAATAAATAAATAATTAATTTTTATATTTTACTTAATAAGGCTACACAATTCGTAAACTAAAAAAAAAACATAAAATTAGGATGTCATACAGAACATAAATAATTACTCGACTTACCTGCAACTTCCTTTCGTTGCTCCATTCTGCACCACCCCTTCTACGTTCACCTCCCCATTCACGTCCACCAGCCCATCCACGCTCACCGCCCCTACCTCTTCCACCACTCAATCTACGTCCAATTCCCCAACCGCGTCCACCTCCCCTGCCACGTCCACCTCCCCTGCCACGTCCACCTACCCTGCCACGTCCGACCCCCCTGCCACGTCCAGCTCCTCTGCCACGTCCAGCTCCTCTGCCACGTCCACCACGCCTGCAACGTACACCACCCTTTCCACGTCCACCTCCTCTGCCACGTCGACCTCGGTCCCATCCACCACGGACCCCACCCTCCTGGACCCCGGCATAGTTATGCTCGACACCGTGGCCCCGACCTCCCCGGCTCCAGGCCTGAGCACCACGGCCCCTAGCTTCTCCAAGTGGAGGCTGGGGACCCACAACCGGAACTGGTGTTGGTAGCACCAGCTCCGGCTGTGGTGGCCCCTGCTGTAGGGGCAACGGCAACGACTGCAGTGGAGCCGGCGTTGGTTCTTCGAGAATAACTTGTTGGCCTTCAAACTTTTTGTTCGGGTTTTATAAGTATCATATTCAAAAAATAAAATAAAATACCTCTTACTCTCCACCCTCAGCAGCTCCAACTGCTCATCGAGCATTCGCATTACTTCATTTTCTGTGGATACACAAGATATTTGACATAAAGTTCACTGGAAAGAAATACTACAGCAACTTACCTTCAGCCATTGCTTTCTTATGATAGTTGATTTATTTTTCCCGCAATAGGGTGCATCGTATTTTGAATTCATAGTTTACCGCGAATTATAACTGATACAGTATTGCGATATAATTATTTAAAAACATGGTAAAGGAACATCATTATCTTAGAATATAAGTATCACACTTTGATAAACTATTAAATATCAGTTCAAAGCTTTCAGTTTTTAGAAAGAAGAGACGATAGAAATCCTTGCATATGATTGGCTAGTCGAACACACGCTGATACGAGAGAACGCGAGCTTGACTAACCACCAGGCCCCTCCGACTCAAGCTGTTGACACTTTTAATAGTGACTGGAAAGTTGTAAATAGCACGGACAATCATTCGTTCTCGTCCCAACCGGTACGAATATTCTAACGCGGCAATATTTAAATAAAGTTGCATCATAGTTTTGTTATTAGTATTTCCTAAATTTTTGAAGGGCAATATTTATTTATTTTATATTGGATGACGCATTAACCATTTAACGTGAAATCAAATTAATTTAACTTTAAAGTAAAAATTTAAATTTTGGTGGTATTTGTAGTTAGAAATCATAGGGGTACACAGCAATATACACAAAATTATTTCTTATATATATTAATGTTCGTCCTTTTTGCGAAGCCGCTGCCAATTCCGGATCTCAAGGAACCTTAAACAAACGTATTTTCTCCGAGTTACTCTGTAACCGGACGTAGACTCGATAGCAGCACAACATTGGGCATTTTTAATATGACGTATCTAATGAAGCTAAGGAACCTAAAGAATATGTCTAATAAGCTTTGGTTTTGGTCGCGTTTTCGATCACTATTGGTTGTCAGTGCCATCTAGAATTTTCCGGTCAGCGAGCAAATCTCGTCAACAATAGAATTGTGTTAGAGTCGGAGGGGCCTGGTAATCAACGTTGTTAAACATGGCGGATGGTAAATGGACGCGAAGTTTCTTTTTAGTAATTTTATTTAATATATCATCCACAGTAATTTCAAAAATAGATCAGCAGTTAGCAATCCTGACTGTTAATAGCATATACATATATATATATATATATATATATATATATATATATATATATATATATATATATATATATATATATATACAGTAATACCTCGTTTAACGTTAGGGATGCGTTCCTCTTGAACCTTACTTTAACCGAATCTACGTTATCGTAGGAAGAAATAACAGGCGAAGAATAGGGATAGGTTACTAAATTTAATTAATAGTTAAGAACAACTGAAAACAACCCTTCATGTCCAAATTTAATGTTTAAAATTAGTATGCATGTATGTATTACAAATTTAGCGGTTATATGTAAATTAACTGACAAGTTGTGACGTTATTAATTTTTTGACAAAAATGAAGCAAGGGTCGATTGCGTTGCTTGTCTCTTCCTTTCTCGTATTACTATTGCTATTGCTCACTGTAACATGTTAAAGCATTTAATACATTTCTTTTCACAGAACAACTTCGCGCAAAATCTGTATCATATTCGGACAAAATATCCATCGAGTGAGACACCTAAATCTGGCAATCGGACAATATTTTTCTTGTTACAACTTTAATCTGCGGCTCTTCCATATCGATGTAAGAACTGGCATCTTCTCTTGCCAAATTTTCTTCTGTCAGTCCTTGCAATTCATCATTTGTTAGTGGTTTATCGTTGTCATCCTGTAGTAATGTCTGAAAATCATCAGCGTCAACTTCATTAAAATGCTATTAGTGTGCCATTACAACAAGTTCATTATTCTGGATATAATTAGCAAGTTCCGATGCTTCTTCTAAATTGAGCCCTACTTTCCTCCAAACTGCTTTAAGGAAGTGCTGTGATACTTCGTCCCAAGATCGTTGGATATTTTCGATAGCATTCATTATGTTGTAACTCTTCCAGAATTCTTTTATTGACGCTTGCTGCCTGTCCACAGTCTCAATTTAGTTGGAAAAAGTTTGCCGGAGGAAACGAGCATTAAATGCTGCTATAACGCCCTGAGCCATGGGTTGAATGAAAGATGTTGTGTTCGGTGGAAGGAACATGGCTTCAACTGGAATGCAAGTCTCCAGTGCGTTAAGATTTACCAAGTGACCAGGAGCATTATCTAGTAACAAAACCGCCTTTGGTTCTAAATTGTTTTGTTGACAATAACGTTGCACTGTAGTACAAAAGTGATTAACAAACCAATCATTAAACAGATCCTTTATTACCCAGGCTTGTCTGTTAGACTTCCGTATTACTGGTAAATAAGACTTGGAAAAACCCTTCATGGCCCTTGGATTTTCTGAATGCTAAGCTAGCATTGGAATCAGTTTCAAATCTCCCGATGCATTACTACCCTGGAACAGAGTCAAGCGATCCTTCGCAGCTTTGAACCCTGTCGCCGTTCTCTCTTCTTGTAATATGAATGTTTTAGATGGCAAACGTTTCCAAAATAAACCTGTTACATCAACGTTGAAAATCAAATTTGAAGGATATCCACAGCTTTCAATTACAGTTTTTAATTGTTCCGTAATTTTTTTTGCTCCCTCTAAGTCAGCAATAGCTGCCTCTCTCGTTACGCGAATGTGGTGAATTCCAGCTCTCGCAGTTTATAATATTCAAACCATCCACGTGATGCAACAAAAATTTCTTCATTGTTTCCTTTATCTTGGACTTTTAAGAAGTTAAACAAGCTTATTGCCTTGTTTTGAACTAACATTTGACTTTGACTGGCATGAGACGTTGACCCATATCATTAATCCAAATACTACATCTTCTCAACATTTTCTATAATGCTACTTCGCGACAAAATTTTTTATTAGTAACGTTGCTGTTGTATTGAACGGAGGTTTTTATTTTCTTTGATTGGCTTACAAATTTTGAAATAGTTGAATAAGACAATCCTCTTTGTGGTGATACTGCACTTTTTTTTCACCACTGTCTACTCGATTTATTATATTTAATTTCGCTTCTAAACTTATCAACATTAAATTTAAGATCGGAATATGCCTGAGGTTTGCACCTTTTATTTTTGAAAAAAATATTCAAACCGGAAGTGCCTGTTTAATGTAGTCATTTTTTGCAGTTTCTGCAATTACTCAAAAGTGGTTACAGTTACAGAAAGTATTTATGAACAAAAATTAAAGGCATTTATAATTAGAACCACTTTTGTCTGAATTATTTTTCCAAAAAGAGTACTGGTTTCAAAATAAATATCTGCTTAATATATATATTTACATAAATCGTAGCATCTGCGCCTGTCAATTGTTTAACAACCCAAAAGCGTATAAGAAAGCTTTTCAAGATTAACCATACCGAAGGCTTTGTTATAGTCTAGAAAACATACATATATTTTATTGTTGACTTCCACGCTTCTCTCTATTATCGTTTTTAACGCTAATAAGGCATTTCTTGGATCTTTACTATAATCAATTCAGTAGAACTGTGAGAATTATTTTTAGTATGTGATCTATTAAACTGATCGTTCTATATTGTTCGCATTGATTGAAACTACTTTTCTATGGAAGGGTAATAATAGTAGATTAAGCAGGATTTTCTGGGATTTGTCCCATTTCATAGATTCGATTTGCTGAACTAGTAATTAATTCAGCTCCCTTATCGTCCAATGCATCGATCATTTCTATTGTAACTATGTCTGGCTGTGGACCATTGTATTTGTTCATGCTTTTTATAGCGAACTCGGTTTCTTCTTTTAAAATAAAGTTTTCTGTCTTCTTCTATTCTATTTTTTCTGGCCTATAATCATCTGCATAAAGATCTACATATTCTTCCCATCTGTCTAATATATTTTCTATTTCCACTAAAACATCTCCAGTCTTACTTTTAATGTAGTTTTTATTATGAACTTTCTTCTTATTACACATATAAACAATTTTTTTTATGCTTGGTGCGAAGTTTTTTGATACAAATCTTCTAATTCTTTACAGTTTTCTGCAAGCCATTTTTCTTTTGCTTTATTACACATTATTTTTATTTGTTTATTTAGGTATGAAATATATTATTATTTTATAGAATTTTTCTTTTTTCTTCGTTTTACCATTTTGTTTAATATTTCTTCTGACATCCATTCTTTATTTTTTACCAACTTTGTTCTTTTGGAACATTTTCATTTAAACTTACTGTCTTATTTTTTTCCCGGTGGACAATATTTTCTGAAGTATTTATAGGTTGCCAGATGGTATTTACCGATTTTTTGTATTTTATTTTTATTTCCGTTATCACTAGAGTTTTTAGAATCCATTTGTTGTAAGTAGTTTCTTTTTTATCTCGTATTTTATATTTCACTCTAATGGCTGCTACTACTGGTATATGGTCGCTAATACGTTTTTACATTTAACACACAGTTTCTATATCTTGAGTTAACTGTAATATAATCTATTTTATTTTTCGTATACCCATTTGGATGTATCCATGTGTAAAGTCTTCTAGCATGTTGCTGGAACCAAGTGTTTAAATTCCTCTGATCATTTGTTTTACACCATTCTACCATTCTGTTACCTCTTTCGTTTCTATTACATAAGCCATGATGTCCCATATATTCTCCGTCTTTTCCAGATTCAACTTTGGCGTTAAAATCACCCATGATGTAAATAATGTCGTAAGACATTGTCGTAAGACATTTTCAAGTTCTTCATAAAATGACAATCCCTCTTCTTCTGCGGACTCTGCTGTTGGTGCATAAACTTGTATTATGTTTGTATCAGCTGGCTTAGTTCTTGATTTCAACAGTATAATTCTTTCTGATTCTGGAATATAATTAACTACTTTATTTCGCAGATTTTCTTGTATTATTATTGCTACACCTCTTTCATGCTTTGTTCCACCTGAGTAAAATAAAAATACATCCATATATAGTACTTTACCATTTCCGGTCCATCTTACTTCGCTTAGACCTAAGATATTTATATTTAGCCTCCTCATTTCTTGAATACCATTTGCTGTTTTGCAGCTTTGATATAAAGTATTTATATTCCAAGTGGCTAATTTCCATTTATTTTGTTGTCTCATAATCTTCCTGGGCAATATAGAACAGTGGTTTGCCGTTGCCTTCTGTTGTTTGTGTAGTTTGTTTGTATTATTTTTTCAAGTACCTTATTATTTGCCTTGTTTGTCTCCATTATCACTCCTCCTATTTCCAGTAATTGCTATTGCGATTACTTCAGCGACTGGTTTATTTCCGGTTGCAGTTCCGCCTCTTGTTCTGACAATATCATGGGTTCATTGAGATTACTACATGAATTCAACTTTTCTTTTTTAGCATAATGTTTTTTCCCGTCTCGTCCTGTCTATCTTTCTTCGAGAAATTTGTTGCCTTTGAAGATGAATGCCTTGATTGTACACTAATGGCTAATTGCTCGTTTGCTTCTTTATCATGATAAATTCCTTATTTTCATGTTTACGATTTCTGTATTATTCTTATGACCATTGCTGGCGTATTTTACTTCCTCTTTGTCCTTATGAATAATATTTTCATTAGCACTGATGTCATCGCTTGCCATTTCCTTCCCATCTAATATCAGCACATCATATAATATTTAATATAAGCAAATTTTCCTTTCTACCTTAAATTTAACATTTTTTGATGCAGATGTTTCCTTTTATCTCTTACCTCCTTGGAAAAATCTTCTGCGATGAAAATGTTTGAATCCTTTAATTGTCTCTTGTTATTCATTATTTGAATCTTCTTGTTTAGAGTAGTTAAGCCGATTTTAATTGCTCTCGCTTTATCAACATTTTTACCCAGATAGTATGCAAAATCTATTTCTTCTTCTTTTAATGGTACAATTAATTTTTTATTAATAATTAACACATAGTTTTCTTTTCTTCCACACCTAATAAAACAATGTTTTTCTTTCTAGTTTCCCTCTGCAAACCTCCAATTATCTTTTCTAGTTTATTCAATTTGGTTTAATGCATTGAGTTTTCTATTTCCATTTCCTTAAATTTAGTATTGATACTCACATGTAAATTATCACACTTAGATTTGAATTCACGTTTTAATTCAGATTTTATCTCTTCTAAAATATTACAAATTCTCTCCTCCATGCTTTCAATAAATGTTATCAATATTATTGTTTAAAGATATATGTTACAAAATAATACACAGTTTGGAACACTGCGGGAGAACAACTTAAACTAATAAGTTGTTAAAACGCGCTTTCAAACAAATATGCTAAACTCGACCTTATAGTTCTAACAATTGTTTTAAATAGTTAATTTGAGTTTCTAAGGGTCGGTATTTTTAAACCTTCTTAAATATTAACTTATTAAGTTACACTATTTTAACCCTTGCTTCCTATCATATTTCACCAGTTCATTATTGAATAACTTTTTAATATCAGCTTTCACAGATAACCTTCTATCACCACTCAACAGTCTTTAAAACTTAGTATATATGGTTGCAATACTATCTTCAAAACCAGGTTAAGTTAGAGGTTTCATCATTTTAACTATAACCGTTTAGAATGTAGACCACAAACACACACACACACGCACACACGCACACACGCGCGATCGCGCCCATACACACACCCAAAATCACACACATGCGCGAGAGCGCTCACACAAACACACATCCAAACACACAAACGCAGACGTCATTAAAATAGTTCAGTTAAGGCAATGATATGTTTCTGTGTAAATCTGAAGTTCGAAGTTTTACATTCTTTCGATATAGCCGTACGATTTCAATTGACTTTAACCTATTCTGCGTACGACATCGCTCTGCTCATTCGCCAACGTAGTCCGCTTTCTGTCTCTCCTCGTTACACCACAAATATCTCTCAATAGTTTTATTTTGTCATAGTAGTCTCAGATTATTTATGCTTGGTTTGCATAAAATTACTTCCATAGTAAAATATGAACATTTTTCGCAAACATTTCTAACGCACCTCAGGTCTTCCAACAGCCTCCCTTCTCTCAATCTCGCCATCATACTTTCCATGACTTAAGAATAAGCATCAAAAAAACAGAAACTTTAACTTGCTCTCGTTGATGGCCATTTAGCACAATAAGAAGGTAAATGGCTATCGACTAGAGCATGTTAGAATATATTTATTTGGGTTGCTTATTGCCTAGTTATGGAAACCATGATTGCGATATTGAGATTACTATGTGGCCTGGCCGTAAGATTTTATGAAGCTTAGGAATGATTGCGAGGTATTTTCATATTTCTTAGGATGCATGATTAGGCAGCTGCAATTGTGTACTTATTTCAATGTTGATATGTGTCTTGATACGTTGTTGCTGTGAAAATGAAAGTTTTGAGGAGGATTTGTTGTGTATCAATATAGATAGATAGGAAGCGGTACACGTGCCAGTGCGATATTGTTAAAACCTACTAGTCAAATGCGAAAGAATAACGAATTTAATATTAAATAAAAAGATTCATGTGGAATCGATAAATGGTTTTCGAATATGAGGCCGTCCTTGGCGTAAATGGATAAACATGATTGAGGATAGCTAGGTTGAAAATTAAAGGTTGCAGGCAAGTGGAATACATGAACATGTATGTATAATTTATTCAGATTAAATAAAGTGAGAGGATTGAATAACGATAGTTGCGAAAAACTGTAAATATCGATCTGCCATTTGTAGGGAATAGGCATGAGGTTTTATATAGATAACGCATGTATACGTCGTATTTTTAAAACGTTAATTATTGTTATCTTACATCTTACAGTATAATACAATTGTGATGTTTAAGACTGAAATAATTTACAAATAATAAATAGCATAAGCATTTCGATAAGGCAAAACATAAATAATACAAAATTTATGCTGTTTTCAATATCATCACGTAAATGTTCAAAAGTTGCTCGTATTTTGTTACAACTAGTAATATCATATACAAGTAATTTATTTACATCTATTTCACTTGGTAGTACAGGCTTAAATTCTGCATATTTTACTTTATTTTCCATATCGAGCGGAACAAGTATCCACAATGATTGTTTATAAAAGAGATATGTATGTTTTTGACATCCCCACATTATCAAGAACGGGTGGAAGTCACTCCTCAAAAACTGTATATCAATAGCTTCAGTGATGTTAGACTTGACAATGTTATCAAATTTCAAAATGTATTGGAAATTTTCCTTGGGGCTTGATATAGCTCGGGATTGAGTTATTTTCATGTTCTTAGGATTATACGAGGTTCCGTACATCGAGACATTTGTATAATCCTGAAGATGAAATAATTACATATATTATAGCTCTTTTGGTATCAGATTGTCTAGCAATTTCTTCGTAAAAACTTCAGCAATGTCATGCACCAAACTTTCTTATATGTATTTGGGTAAACCCACATCGTAGATTCATATTTGAACAAATTTATAAATATTGGTCTAACCTTCGGAACGCTTTTACCCTAAAGAATTCTCTTAAAATGAATACGGAATGTCAAACTTCAAATTATGTAAGTATTTTGTTTTTTGCATTAACAATTGACAGGTGCGGATGATACGATTCATGTAAAAATAAATGTATTAAGAAGATATTTCAAGTGGCATTTTCTAGTTTGCGCTACCTTTTAGGAAAAAAAGTTTCAATTAAAAACTGTACAAATTATTGATATCTATAATTTTTATTGTAATAATTTCTCTGTCATTTGGAGTAATTGCAGAAACCGCTAAATATGACTAGAGTAAACAAGTTCTTCCGGTTAGAAGATTGTTTTCAAAGATTAAAGGTGCACACCCAAGGCATATGCAAATCTTATTTTTAAAGTTTCAGAATTTTCACATCAACCGTTTCGACTATAGAGAGAATACACACACACAGACACACGCACACACATATACACACACACACTAACGGAAGTCAATCCAAAAATGGTCGGAATCGATTCAAAGAAGGTCAAAACGTATATTTCCGTTCAATTCTCGAAATCGAAATTTTTCATGATTCCACTACTTACTTATACTGCGTATAAGAAAGTAAAATAACGAATGACTGTTGCCAGAATCTGTTAACCGGTGACATTTGATTAATTTTTACACCAAATCGATTTGTCATCCTAGATAAATTTATTCCTTTACAAATTTTGGAAAAACATATTTACATCGTAAATAAATTTGTTGTTAGTTTAGAGGCAAAAATATGACCATAAATTCATTGCATAGATTACTTAAAAGCCAATCCCAGTTGCCGCGGTAATTAATATTTATGCCTACTTTATGTTCATTCAATGTTCGAAATAAATTTAATCTCATAATCATTGTAATCAAAATAGATTACTTTCTAGAAATATTATATTACCTGTTCATCAAATATAAATTCGATACATTCCTCATTCGAGTCATGTCTGCCTTCCTCCTTACCCAATGTGTATGAGGCCAATAAAATCCAGACACTAACATGCGACATTTTTTCAAAAGAGTAAGCCAATCCAGTGAAATTCGGACAGATTTTAGTAGCGAAATATAATGCAGATGTTTGTAGAATATATAGCGACAGTAATATAACAAACATCATCTTTCTCATAGCTACCCAGCTATACATAAAATGCATGATTCAAAGTTCAGTTTAATGAATTTTTCCATTTACAAATTGAATAGCATTATCTAAAGTATATACTTAACTTTTATAACGCAGTTATGTTACTGTATTAATAACTGAATACGTAAGTGCTGTGCATGTTATAAAACAAATCATTAATCCTTAAATCCTTGCAACTTTGAAAAAATCGAATTTTTTTATTTTGTATTTTTGCTAAACTACATTCATGTACAATAAGTGGCCGAAAGGCCTTTGCGAAAAATTTTTACGGCCCCTACGGCCACTTATACACAGGTACCTCTCGAGCGCTCAGCGCTGCGCCGGTTCCGCAGGGTAATTATGTTTCATTTTTGGGGACTATTTCGATTCAACCATCTTTTATTTTGCAAATTATTATGATTTCAACCAAAATTTCTTAATTTCAAGTTCGCAACACGCTTATATGTTCAATTTCATGAGTTTTGGAAAATGCTTTTTTTGACATCATCCGCCATATTGGATCTGTAGACTCTCATTATTGCAATTTGATAACAAAATCAAGTTAATATAGTGTCACAACATATTAAGGAATATTGTCTTCTACAATTGTGACACGGAAAAATTATTATTGCAGTCGGAACCATTGCGAAAACTTAAATCGCGTTTTTCTCGGAACTCCTTTTATTTAATGTGTCGTCGATTGCGGTCAAAGGAATTGACCAATTGACTTGAAATGAATTGGCCTAAAAACTAGACAAAATTTAATGGATCCTGAACTTATTTTCATTCAATTATTATTAAAATTTACTATTTTTTATTACGTTTAAAGCTCGAAAAAGCAATGTAATTTTTTAATGTGCATTTTTTGGTTAGATGACCAGGAGGGGCTCGGGGCGCGACACATTTGGCAAATGTTTCGCGTGCGCGGTGCCATGATGGCCGCCGGTGCGGCCATGTTTGTTATAACTTTTTGTTGAATAAATGGTCATTAATAGAAGAAGGATAGATAAATACAACCCGCAAAACTGCATGACTATTGATTTTAGTTATTTCATAAAAAATTCCCAAAGTTGACCCATGTTTCAGGCCTACAACCTGTAATGTCCCCTTAACTGTTGGGTTAAAATTTTGGAACCCCTTTTCACAAAATAATTTCTTAGAATAAATATTAAATGTCAAACTGGAAACCATGTAAGTTTTTTGGTTTTAATTAAACAGCTGACAGGCATAAGTGATACGATTTTTGTGAAAATTATAAAAATAAGAACAAATTTCTTATGCCATTTTCTTATTTTCGGTACCTTTTTTGAAAAAATATTTCAAATATAGGTTGTTCAAAATGCTAATATCTTCAATTTGTATTCCAAAAATTTGTCTATAAGCGCAAATATTTTTGAGTTATCGCCGCAACCAAAAACAAATAACTGAAGTAAACATAAAATTCCGGTTGGTAAATTGTTTTCAAAAATTTCATGTTTTCTGCGTTGGTAAATACAAATCATAAGTTTGAAGTTTCATAATTTTACCTGCAACCGTCTAGGCTGTAGAGCGCTGACACACACATACACACACTCACACAATAACGCAGACACACACACACAGATGGACGTCATTCCAAAAATAGTCGTAATCGTTTCAAGGAAGGTCAAAACGTATATTTCCGTTAAAATCTCGGGATCGAAATTATTGACTTTTGTATTTCGCGCTTCGTTAATGATCACTATATGTGGAAGAAAGAATAGAAGAGAGTCGGATATTAAAAATCGTTGAAGATGTTTTTATAACAAAATAAATGAAGCTTTTACTTGATGAAATGTGTTAAGAAAACAAGCTGTAGTTATAAAAGTTATGTCTATTTGAAATAAGCAAAAGGTTATGGGCCCAGAACGCGTGCAATAGCTGCGGTAAATTGTCCCGATTTCCAACTGCAACACCTTCATTATTTGCATTATCCCATTCAGGCCGTTACTAAAATTGCAGGCAGCCATAATAACAGCAATCTCGACTATTTGCTTGCCGCTATGAATTGTTGTTGACGAAAATGTCCAAACTTTCATTTGCGTTTCATGTATATATTGCGCCTTATACATGGGAAGTATAGCGGTGAAAACCAACATATAAACTGCGTGTTCTCCGAGCGCTCGCTTCAGCGCGATTGGAGCGTCTCGACACGGGTTGGGTCCACCAATCGGCTTGTAATTCTAGAACGAGGTTACTTTTGGTTAGGTCTATCCTAAAGCCCTTAAATTTAGTGAGGCTGAAATGAAATGGCCAGACATAACCTCAGAAAATACTGCGGAAGCATGTTCTTTTTTTTGAGAACTGTTATTAAAGGAATTTTGACTGAGCAAAAACTATCAAGATGGCAGATACTTTAGTCCTAAATATCTTAAACAAGTTCGTTGGCAACAATTACAACTAGTGGTGATTTCAAATTAACTGTGCACTTCGCGCAAAATGATTACCTAACATCGTCCATGGGATTAAACAGAAACCTGAGGACAGCGAACCCACATGGATGATGAGCGATGCAACAGCGATGTACATCTTGACGTCTCCATTAGACTATTCGCAAATTACAACTACTTTGATTGTGAGTCATCTCGTCAGAGCATTGCTAAGCTTGATTTCATTAACTTACAACGGTCTGCGTCCAGAAAGCTGATTGAACACGAACGATTTCACCAGTATCACATTAAAGACTACGATAACCTTGCTCAACACATTGCAAATGTTGAAATTTTGGCAAAGAAGTTATAGGACATTGGTGAAGCAGTTAGTGATGCGGCAATCATGAAATAAATAATAATCACCTAACCGTCGAAGTTTCAAAATTTTCGGCAAGCATGGCTATCAGTCAGCCAAGATAGCCAAATGTTGGCAAATCTGGCAGCTAGATTAGTTGACAAAGGAGTAAATTTGTCAATGACTGAGCAATTTCAGACTGCATTTACAGTATCGCTAGGAATAAATTTATCAGGGAAATTTAATAAAAGAACGAACTACTGAAAGGCACTCTCAACTAAATCACACAAGCAGAGTTCGTATAAACAAAGCCAACCCGAAGGGAAATCAAACGTCATCTGCTATCTAGGCAGATAAAGAGGGCACATTGCACGATTTTATAAGTGGAAAACGAAACAATATCCACCAGTTCAAAACAAGGAATAATCTGTTTTCAATGTAGAACTTTCTGGAAGCGTAGACCATATGAAATATACATGGATCATGCATAGCGGTGCCTCTGTCCATATGTCGTATCGGGTAGAATATTTTTCCAACCTGTCGGATGTCGCTCGAGGAACTACGGTCGTAATATGGAGTGACGTTTCACTTCCTATCATGTGAAAGGGAGATATCGAGATCGAAAAATTGATAAAAGGAATGTGGCATAAATCGATAATTAAAAATGTCTAGTTTGTTCCGGTACTGAAAGGAAATTTGTTTTCTGAAGCCGCCATGACAAACAAAGGCTGGTCGATTGTCAAGGGGAGAAAACAGGCCGAAATATTAGACGGCTCTAAATGAATTGCAAGTACAATTCTTGACGATAACAATGTCTATGAATGATGTTCGGAATGCACGTCGCTCATCATGCTTATCAAGTTACAGAAACTAGTTTGAAAGCGGAGCACGACAGACTCGGTCATGTAAACATTGTACGAATTTGGGACATGATCAAGAATGGAGTGATAAGTAGTATAACGTTGAGTGATAAAGAAGATTTTCACTGTGAATCTTGCTACTTTGGCAAACAACATCGTTTTCCAAATCCATCAAGAGTAGTTCAAAAAGAGGAACCTGGAGAACAAATATGCTCTGACGTATGTAGCCCCATTGCAACTGAAACCGCAAGAGGACCAAGATACTTTGTTCTTTTCAAGGATAGCGCAACGTCTTATATGACTGTGAACAGTATAAAACATAAGTCTGATGTTTTGGATCGGATAAAGGACTATGTGAACATGATAGAAATGCAGCATAATCGCAAGGTTAAGGCATTACACTGTGACCACGGTGGCGAGTACCAATAAAGATTTGCTGAGTTATTTGACGAAAGAAGGAATTATTTTGGAAAACACCTGGCCCTACACACCGCAACAGAACGGCCGCTTAGAGAGGGAAATGCGCAAGGTCATGGTGAGCGTCAGATCCATAATGCATGCGATAAATGCGTCAAAATACTTTTGGGGTGAAGCAGTTAACACTGCATTCTATATTCTCAACCGGACACCTACGAGTTAAAAAGGGAATATGACACCATATGAGATTTTCACAAGTAAGAAGCCGACTTAGTCACAGATGAAGAAATTTGGATGCACTGCATTAATGCAAATACCTGAACATCTAAGAACTAAGCTTGAGGCCAAATCCAAAATACGCATATTTGTTGGATATGATGGGAATTCAGACAACTATCGATTATTTGATTCATCTACGAAGAAAATCAAGGTATCGAGGAATGTGATTTTTGATGAACATACCAGGCTGGATACTGAAAAGAAGACAGCTTAGATACGCGTCGTATCAGAGCAACCTGAAGTTAACAATGCTGAAGAGAATGCTGCATCGGAAATCATCGAGCACCGACAGAACATAGCTGAAGTAGAGCAAGACATCGTTAACCAAATAAATATAAAAGTCGCTCGAGATTACGTCACAATATGATATAACCTGAGAAAGATAGATGATGTAAAGCGTCCAGAGTTGTAAACGGCTTACATTGCTGAGGTCAAGGCGCCACAAACTTTTGCAGAAGCCATGGATATTAGCTAGTCAACAGAATGATCAAACGGGAACACAGTTGAACTCAACGCTCTCGAAAGGAACCGCACGTGGCAACTTGTAAAATAACTTACAACATGAAAGTCGTTGGACCCAAGTGAGTCTCCTGTATTAAAGATGAAATGTCGAAAAAACCAAGATTCAAGGCCAGGATTTATGCTAAAGGATATTCCCAGGAGAGAGGAATTGACTACAAGGACAACTTGTCGCCCACTACAAGATTTGACTCAAACAGAATCCTGTTGGTCACAGCTGTAGAGAATGATTACAAAATCGTTCTGTTCCTTGTACGCACGGTCTCTTTGTATGGAGAACTCAAAGAGATAATATACATGGACACACCATATGGCGCTGATGTGAGCGATGATGAAGAATGCAGACTATAGAAGTCTCTCTATGGGTTAAAACAGGCGTCGCGATGCTAGAACCAGAAATTCAATCAGTTCATGCTAGATCAAAGATATCAAAGAGGTAAGGCAGACAAATGCGTCTACAGGAGAAGTACCACAAACTCTATGGTAATCCTCATTCTTTACGTCGATGAAGGAGTCGTCATGTCCTCGGATGATGCGTTGTTCAATTGTTGTATTGAAGATTTGAGAAATCAATTTGAGTTTATGGTTTATAAACCTGGACAATTTGTCGGGATGGAGATCCTGGATGAAACAGCTCTAAATGATAACCACCGCATATTCATTCATCAGTCTACTTACCTTTGCAGGGTAACCGAGAAGTTTCGTATGAAAAATGCATCAGTCATCAGTACACCAGCAGATTGGCACATGAGATTGAAGAAACCAGATGACAACGGAAGTAGTGAAGAGATTTTGCCGTACCGTGAAGCTGTGGGGTCGTTGATGTTTGCAGAGATAATGTTCGCGAAAATCTAGTTAGTAAATATTGTTATTGAATACCGAAAAGACATGGAGATGTCCCAGGTCGTGGGATACTCCGACTCAGATTTTAAAAACGACCACGACACACGCCGATCCACGTAGGGCTACGTTTTTTTCTTGTCAAGTGGGACGATCACTTGGTCAAGTCAAATACAGAAGGCAGTGACATTGTCGACGACTGAAGCCGAGTTCGTCAATTCCATGATGACATTGGAGAACCAGTCCAGGATGCAACAACTTTGAAAATGGATAACCAAGGAGCGTTGTATCTAGTGAGGAACCCAGTTTTTCACAAGAGTACAAAGTACGTGGACATCAAATTGCATCAATTTCCTGAGAAGTTAGAAGAAGGGATGATAAACGTTAGTTTCGTACCTTCAAAACTTGAACTAGCTGACGTCTTCTCCAAACCTACTTCACGTGATTAATTTAACAAACTTATCTTCGCCTTGGGAATGAGAAAATATTAATTCAACATTTGTTCTCTTTATGTTAATTGAACATTTGTTCTTTTTATATTAACTCAATATTTGTTCATTTGTAACGAAGCACTAAATTGGATGAAGTATTGACTTTTTTATTTCGCGTTTCGTTAATGATCACTATATGTGGTAGAAGGCATAGAAGAGAGTCGGAGATTAAAATAGTAGCAAATGTTTTTATAACAATATAGATGAAGGTTGTACTTGAAGAAATGTATTAAAAAAACAAGCTGTAGTAATAAAAGTTATGTCTTTATTTGAAATAACCAAAAAAAAAAATTCTCCCGTCTACTGCATTATTTACTTGACCACCGTAAGATGTTGTTGTACTTGCATCGGCGTGGCGGTACATATCTTGGCATGCATCATATCTGTCGCTGAAATTTATTTTATGCGTTTGGGTAAGATCGCTAATATTTATAAGACTATAAACTTTTTTTTTTACATAGCTATTTAAATTCTCATAAGAAAGTTATTGAAATTTCTTCCACATCATATTTTTATGTACGACTAAATACAACAGTTTGAATGGTATCATTATAGATATCGTCCTACTGAGTGGAAATTGGCAAGGAAGTTGTTAAGGAACAGCAATCCACATAAAATGTGTAATAATATATCCATTATAAATGATAACAGAACATTTGAAAATTTGATTATAATAAATTTTAATTTATGCTTGCATTTTCATCTATTTTATTTATGTGATCTTTAACAAATGATTAACTTTCAGATATTTTACAAAATATATACATGCCATACCAAATCTAAGACACTTCTCAATATGGTAGAAATATTTTTCAATAAATATAGGTCAACACAGTCGGTGACGAAGGAGCAAAAGGCAAAAATTGAACATATTATTCGCATTATAGTTACAACTGCTTATGTTTTCATCGATTTAATACTATGTATTGATCTTATCTTGATCATTTCGTCGTTATAAAAAGACGAATATGATTTGCTGTTACATATCTTGGTTTCAAATAAAGTATTTATTAATCAAACTACCGTCTCGATTGTACCATCATCTCTTATAGAGATAGATATGGTGTTAAGAGTGATGGTGGGTACGGTTTGGTCGCAATTTAAAATATTGAAATATTCCTTTCATAAAATTGGCAGTTAAAACATAATTGGAAAATTTGAAAAACTTCGGAACTGTGTAGAGCACCACAAAATGTTACTTGAGTGAGCTTTTATAATAAACCATAAATGATAACAGAACATTTGAAAAAAGTTTTATAATAACTTTTAATTTATGCTTGCATTTTCATCTATTTTATTTATGTGATCTTTAACAAATGATTAACTTTCAGATATTTTACAAAATATATACATTCCATTCCAAATCTAAGACATTTCTCAATATGGTAGAAATATTTTTCAATAAATGTATGTCAACAGAGTCGGTGACGAAGGAGCAAAATGCAAGGATTGAACATTTTATTCGCATAACAGTTACAACTGCTTATGTTTTCAACTATTTAATACTATGTATCGATCTTATCTTGATCATTTCGTCGTTATAAAAAGACGAATATGATTTGCTGTTACATATCTTGGTTACAAATAAAGGCTTTATAGAATAGTCGCCAAAGTTTGAAATAGTATTTATTAATCAATCTACCGTCTCGATTTTGTTGTACCATCATCTCTTATAGAGATGATGGTGGGTAAGGTTTGGTCGCAATTTAAAATATTGAAATATTCCTTTCATAAAATTGGCAGTTAAGACATAATTGGAAAATTTGAAAAACTTCGGAACTGTGTAGAGCACCACAAAATGTTACTTGAGTGAGCTTTTATAATAAACCATTATGCAAAAGAAAATAGGGAAAATGAATTTTAGCATTTACAGATTTATCAAGGAATTCAAGTACCTTCTTTCCTACCTGACACTTGATATGCTAGGTACTAATGTTGTGTTATCCGTTCTGACTATATTAAGCGTATTAGTTGAAGAGAACTTGTAATTTTAACGAATAATTAGGCGTTCAATTTGCTCTCAAATTTAACAAAATTTTTGTATTCAGGAGTGCCATTAGAGCGTTAGTATTAATGTGTTCTGCAATTAATATACAACTATTTATAAAACTGCCTCTGTGGACAATTAATAAAAGATGAGGTAAATATATTGAGAGCCGCTGTAAAATACTAAAGTATATATAACATTACAGGAGACCTTTAAAGTAACATGTTTTAAATATCAGGTTCAATTTGTCGGTAACGCTGCTTATAATTGTAACTGGGAAAACATATCATAGCGTAAAATTATTCTCGGTGTAGTGATGATTATTCAACAATCACAAAATCCCGTCAATATAACGAAGGGTGGTTTGGTTATTCTATGTTTGGAAAGCTTCACACAGGTTAGTATAAAACACGATTTACTAGTACCATTATAATTTAAAACATTTATACATGGAGCATATAACTAAAATGACGTATTCTATTTTGACGTTCTTAACAATTTTAAAAATCAACAATAATAAAGAATGAACAATATTTAGTAGCGAAGCAACAAAGGTGGTATTTAAACTTGTAAGCTAAGAATTTATAATATATGATTGAATGTGAATATATTACTGTATGTTATATTAAATTTATACACTGTTACATATTTAGCTATATTTGGGTGTTTGTTTTCTGTCCTCGTTGGTTTATCGCAGAGATATTTCTCGTTCCCTCCAGTAAATACGTAGGTCTTACTATTCTTGTATTTTTAGAAGCAGTGAAATGGGTTCCTCGTGTCTCATATGAGTGTCGAGATTCAATATGAGTTTAAAAGAAATGCTTTATTTCAGCATGGTCGTCAGTTGAAACATCTGAAGCTTGGACGGTCATTCATTTTGGTTGATTTATGAACAGCAGGAATGCTTGCGCAGTGTCATCTATACCTATCCAGTCACGAACGGGTAAGGCCTGTACGATATTACGGTTGGCGGCGCTAGTAGTGATAATAAAATTGACCAATGTGTTTTACAGTTGAGATAGAGGCTATGATTGGACACGCGAAGTTCAGAAAAATGAACAATGCAATAAATTGAACTAACTGTATATGTTCTTTGCTAAATCGAATCACTCTTAGAGTGGATAATCTTCTATTTTGTGTTCTCTAAACCTGTATTTTGATCGTTACTGTTATTCATAAAATATTTGTGAGTTATCCGAAGAATTTACTTCGTAAGATGATACATATTTTGTTCCCTCGATATTTGTGAAATAAACAGCTGATTTCTTCATTAATGACCGGCGTGGCGACTACTTTTTTTGTAGTATTTTAATTTCACCGCTAGGTAGCAATATTTTAATTTCGTTCACAAATAAGTTAAAAAAAACCGCCCTGTCTGTCACTGATTTCTTATCGAGATAAAACGGAAACGGAAATATTAGTTATTCGTGACATAGCGTATGACATCATTATAGTAGCCACCTTTAGTGCAGAGGCAGCACAACATTTTTAAGTGCTGCTTTACGTGATACGTCAGTATATACTTGTCTGTAGATCAGCATCAGATATGCCGTGGCGAGTATATCAACTACTGGCGTAGGTCTAGTATATAGACAGAAGTATTGAATAAAATATTGAAAAAACCTAATTTTTGTTGTAAGCCGGTCGTCTTTCTGAAAATACGTTTCAGATGAAAGTTATGCGTTATATCAACATCAAAAACTTAATTTAAAAGTGAATTATTTAGATTCTTTGCCGATGACAAAACGTCTTTAACGATATGGTTTATTATTACCCGAAAGGTTTCGTTGTATAATTTGTGGACCACCCAACTGTGGTAAAACAAATGTTAAGTTGGGATTACTAACACATTCAAATGGTTTAAAATATGCAAATATTTATGAATATTCAAAATCATTGTATCAACGTAAATATGAATTTTCAAAATAATGCTTATCAAGAATCAAAGGAATGAGTTATTTTCCTCATGATGAAAATGTTGGTATTTTGAAACCAAAAAATGCAAGACTAAATTCAGTGTTTGTGTTTGATGATGTATCATGTGATAAACAGGATTGTATGCGTGCTTACTTCAGTATGGGACGACATGCCATTGTTGATTCATTCTATTTATGTCAAACTTATGCTCACATAACTAAGCACTTGATACGAGATAATTCAAATTTAATCGTGTTATTTAAACAAGATGATATTAATCTAAAACATGTGTACAATGATCATGTCAATACAAATATGTCATTTACCAAATTGAGAGAGATTTGTTCTAGATGTTGGGATGATAAATTTGGATTAGTAGTGATTAATAATGATAGTTATAAGGGGCGTTATAGAAAAGGTTTTGATAACTATTTAAAATGGATTTAGATTTTATCTGTGATTGAATATATCAGTATATAAATATGTAACGGTCTGACTTTTCTCGCGCGGATTAAAACTCAGCGATGCCAGGATCAATGAGAGGGAGGACGGTATCAGAACAAACTAGCGTGTTTTGTATTCACAACAATGTTTATATATTTACAAATAACAAACTAAATACAACGTTAATTCTAAACAATATAGAGAAATTCTTATATCTAAACTTATACTAAGACGAACACAAATTAAAACCCAGATGATTTCGAGATCAGGCAACCCTCTATACAGCAATGCTACGCGACTGTGGTACGGCTTGTTTATCGAAACGTGTCGCTATTATCACCGCGGTTCGGAGGTCGATTCTAGCTCACTCCACTGGTCTGGACGGTATAAAGGAGCCGAGAACGCCCGATTATGAACGAGAACACCCGTTCACGGTAGGTCGAGTGGGTTGGCAAACGAGAACACCCGTCTACGATCTGGTGCTAGGAACCGAGTACACCCGATAATGAACGAGAACCCCCGTTCAAGGTAGGTAGAGATAAGGTTGGCAAACGAGAACACCCGTCTGCGATCTGGTGCTAGGGACCGAGTACACCCGGTGATGAACGAGAACACCCGTTCACGGTAGGTAGAGATATGGTTGGCAAACGAGAACACCCGTCTGCGATCTGGTGCTAGGGACCGAGAACATCCGGTAATGAACGAGAACACCCGTTGACGGTAGGTAGAGATATGGTTGGAAAACGAGAACACCCATCTACGATCTGCTGTTAGGGCCCGAGTACACCCGGTGATGAACGAGAACACCCGTTCACGGTAGGTAGAGATAGGGTTGGCAAACGAGAACACCCGTCTGTGATCAGGTGTTAGGGACCGAGTACACCCGGTGATGAACGAGAACACCCGTTCACGGTAGGTGGAGATAAGGTTGGCAAACGAGAACACCCGTCTGCGATCTGGTGCTAGGGACCGAGTACACCCGGTAATGAACGAGAACACCCGTTCACGGTAGGTAGAGATAGGGTTGGCAAACGAGAACACCCGTCTGCGATTTGGTGCTAGGAACTAACAGAGAACACCCTGTTTCAGGTAGGTAGTGAGAGATGTTTCCTTGATGTGAGCCAGGAGCGATCTCTGCTATGTGAGCTTGTGGAACGCCTTTTATAGCAGATCGGCATCATAGTGCAGCTGCCATATCAGTCGTTGTGGAGGGGCAGTTGCGCTGTATATTTCTGCGCCGGCAGTGGCACTGTATATTTTTGCGCTGATGTATGGACTTTGGGTCCGGTCTGGGGTGCAGTGAGGGACGAATAAACGGGGATAACTCTGTTTGAATGTGTTTTATTCTGAACGACGAAAATAAATATGAAATACGAAAAGTTATTATAAACAAATGGGTTTAGGAACAAAATATTTATTAGAGAAATAATATTACATGATAAAAAATAAACGTAAAAATAAGATAACTATTCTAGTCGGAACGGTGCAAAAACGGTGCACCGTTACATCACCCCCTCCTCTTAATTAAGAAGAGATCTTCCGTATTAAACTTACGGACCTGGTCGGAGAGAAACGGATTAACCATCTGCCGCTTGGGAGCCGGACCTTTTATTTGCGAGATATAGTCGCTGCGAAGTATGGGACTTCTATTTGCAGGCCTGGTTCCAATTGTACTAGCACAGGACGGTGTTGGTACTGGTCAGTGGCGGAAATTGTTGATGTTTGGTTATCCGTTTGTTTGGCTGTTTGTGGTCTGACAAACAAAGGTTTTTCTGGTCGAGAAATGTGTACTGGAGTTGTGATTCCCTTGTGATGAATTGGTGGTTTTACGTTGGATGGCCTGTTTTCCCCAGGGTGGACTTCTTCGGTTCGTGTTGGCCGCTTACCAGCCACAATACGAGGTCGAGTAGGTTTGCGTATTGTGGATATCACCGTTGTATTGGCACTTGACTGCGGTGAAGCTATGGCGGAACAGTGCATCGTGTTTAAATTCTTCGGTTTTAGGGCCCTTTCAATGATTTCAGCTGAGGCTAAACGTTTATCTGGTGGGACTGGGCGCTGACCCGCTTGTCGGTATTTGTACGTCAGTGAACGTAAGATTTTCTGGGGCTTCTTCGGAGTCGGTGGTACTGGTGGTGTCTCCAGCAAGATGGTTTGTCTCTTGCACAGCATGGCGGAGGTTTGAACGGCCGCGTCTAGGCGTTTGGGCCGAGTCGTCAACGTTTCTTCGATTGAAACTTCAACCTTGTCGCCTGGAGTTGGCAAGCCTTGGGTGGGTTTCCACTCCAAGTCTTCGTCAGTGTTTGTTTCGGTTAAAAGCTGATTCAAAAGATCTTCTAGTTCGTTTGTCGGACTTTCTGCTTCCATGATTTCAAGATGGGTACTGGTCAGTGTTTATTTGATTAGCCCTTTTTTACGTATTTGGAGATTATTCCCCTCTTTTAAAATATTATTCCAAAAGTGGGGGACCTACGTATAAGTCATTATTTGGTACTGCCTTTGCTAGGTTGAGCTTTTGTGCGGTTGCGAGCTTGAGATCCTGTATATGGATATGACGGTACCATTTGCCCCTTTCGTCTCTCAGATCAACAATGACAGGCGAAATGATTTTTTTAATTGTCATTGGGCCTGCGTATTTGGCAGCTAGTTTGGCATTGAAAGCCTTTATTTTACTGGAGAGGGGGTACTCTTTTTTCCAAACAATATCCCCATACATGGTCTCCAGTTACGGCGGCGCAGGTTGTAGCTTTTTGCTTGTTTTTGAAATGCGCGGGCTAGATTGATGCGCACAAGTTCGTATGCATCTTCTAAATATCGGCTCCGTGTATCTGGTGTTACAGGTGTTTCGGCTCGTCGATCCTCTAGATTAGGGCGTCTTAATTCACGGTCGTGATTCAAATACGTTGGTGTAAATCCGGTTGCCTCGTGCCAGGCGGTATTGTAGGCAAACAGTAGTTCTGGGATCCGGGCGTCCCAGTTTCGGTGATTGCGGTCAACGTATTGTGAAACCATAGTTTTTACTGTCTTATTGGTACGTTCCACTGGGTTGCATTGGGGTGTTTGTACTGGTGAAGTACCATGACGGATCTGGTAGGTCGTGAGCAGCTGAGCCAATTGACGTGATTTTAATTGTGTGCCATTATCGGATACGATCTCGTCTGGGCATCCATGCTGGTATATTATCTGTTTGGCCACCGCATCTGTTACGGCACTAGCCGTAGAACGTCGTATTGCTCGTAATTTTTTTGGTAAAGCGGTCTTGCATCGTAAGAAGCCAAGCGTGCCCGTTAGATGAACGAGGTAGTGGTCCTACTAGGTCGATGGTAATCTTTTTCCAGGGATCGGCAACGGAAGCATCAAACCAGCTGGTTTTTGTTGTGCGGTCTTATTTTGCAGGCATTTTGTGCAGGCACGAACATAGTTGGCGGTGTCGCGGAACATTCCTGGCCAATAATATTGGCGCGCCATTCGAGCGTTGGTCTTGGCTACGCCTAGGTGTCCAGCGGTAGGATCATTGTGGTTTCTATTTAGTATTTAATTTCAGTATTTCAGGCTGGCAATCTAGTGCAGAAGTTGTAGGTTCTCGCGCTAAAGCGTCAGCAACGTTATTAAGTGCTCCGTTGCGGTATTGTATGTTGAAGTCGTACTGCTGTAGTTCAATCATCAATCGTGCTAGACGGCCGGTAGGGGTTTCCAGCCGCTGAAGCCAGCGTAGGGACTGTTGGTCGGTGATGACAGTAAAATGGTATACTTCCAAATAACCTTTCATTTTACGGATGCCCCAAACCACGGCCTAGCATTCGAGTTCGATTGCGATGTAATTTTTCTCGGCACCGTTCAATGTTCGGCTGGCATAAGCTATCACTCGTTCTCCTTCTTCAAAGTTTTGTGTTAGAACGGCTCCTAGACCGGAGTAGCTGGCATCGGTTTGTAAGATGAATTGGCGGTTGAAATCCGGACAGGCCAATACGGGGGCGGATATTAATGCTTGCTTAAGCTGGTCGAACGCCAATGCTTCTCCTTATTTCCCAGCCCACTTAATATTTCGTCTGGTCAATCTGGTTAGTGGGGTGGACTTTGCTGAGAAATCCGCAATAAATCGCGGGTACCAAGAAGCCATGCCCAAAAATTGGCGTACTTTCTTTACATTCGTAGGCGCTGGCCAAGCCGCGACGGCCTTTACTTTGTTTGGGTCGGTGCAGATACCCTGTGTGTCCACGATGTGAACTAGGTATCTTAGTTGGTTTGTACAGAAATGGCACTTCTCGGCATTTAATTGTAACTTAGCTTCTCGAAGCCGCCGGAAGACTTCAGCTAATAGTCGTATGTGTTCATCAAACGTCTTTCTCACGACTTTGATATCGTCCAAGTACACGAAAACGTAGGGTTCTAGCTCAGGCCCCAGAACTGAATCGAGTAGTCTTTGAAACGTGGCAGGGGCTGAATGTAAGCCGAAAGGCATAACATGAAACTGCATCAGCGCTCTTCCTGGTACGGTTAAAGCAGTGACAGGTCTGCTTTCTGGAGTATGTGGAACTTGCCAATAACCGTTCTTTAAATCCAATGTAGACAAGTAACGGGCACCTCTTAATTTTTCGAGGGTGGCGTTGACTAGTGGCAAGGGATAAGCATCTTTCTATGTTACCACATTGACCTTTCGGAAATCAATGCAGAAGCGGTGCTTACCGCCTTTCTTCTTCACAACAACAATAGGTGAGCTCCACGGGCTTCTGGACGGTTCAATAATGCCAGCTCGTTCCATTTCCTCTACTTCTCGGTTAATAACGGCTTGCATAGCTGGATTACGAGGTCGGTAACGTTGTTTTATCGGTGTATCGGTTCTAAGTCGGATGTGGTGCTGGCCGTGGTTGGTAAGCCCTTTGATTTCGTTGAATTTGGAGAGTTCGGTTTTTAGAAAATCATACAGAAGCTGGTTTTCTTCAGGTGATCGCTTGGTGAATCCTTCAGATATCAAGCAGGTGGGTGCGGTTAATAAAGGTTTCTGCTGCAGCGGTGGGGGTGGTAGAGAAATTTGCAACCGTGCCCATAGGTCAGTCCCAATTAGCATATCATTTTTTAGAGATGGCATTACGAGAAAGATATGTTGGTACGTGAATCCTCCTATTTTAACTGGTAAACTTACACATCCCGGTATTTCTGTAGAGGCTCCATCGGCGAGGTTAATGTTGCTGATTGCACTGTCTTGTGGGTGGCCCTTGCTGTTGGCAAATTTAGATATCTTTGCGTTAATAAGTTATACTTCTGAGCCAGAATCCAACAGTTCCTGGAAGTGCCGCTGAAGTAGGGAAACGGTTACATGTGGTTGGGGTTTGTACGTAATTCGGATTTTGTTGCGGACCAGGTCTTGGAATCCGGTGCCCTGGCCCGCATTTCGTTTCCTGTTAATGGATGACATTCTTTTGTCAAAATTCCTTCTTGACCGCAAACTGAACAAAATTACAACGATGTTCGTTTGCAATTGAATCAGGTGTGACCTCTTTGTTTGCACCGCCAGCAGCATTTGGATCGGCTATATACGGCAGCGGAGGTTGTCGTCGGATATGAGACGGTGTCTCTTCTACGTTCTTTCTGCTGCTTACGGATTGACTCGTATTCCGCGGCTTTTCGGCTCAAGTCACTAATGCTTTGTACTCCATCTCGACGGATGAACATCTTATAATCGGGTTCCATGTTATCATACAGACGTTCTATCTGGGTTTCAAAGGATGTATTTCCCATTCTTCGCATGAGAGTCAATATGACCGAAGAATATTTTGCGAATGGTTCTTCGGTCTTCTGGAATCTCTGCTGAACTTCCCATTCAAGTTGTATTTGATAACGATGTGGTAGAAACTGAAGCTTAAACTCGTCCAGGAAAGTGATCCCTGTACTCCACGAAATCCGGTTGTTGCAACACCATAACAGAGCATCACCACGCAGTAGTTCGGGCAAACCTTTCATCAGGTGTTCTCCGGTATATCCATATCCTTCGGCGAGTTCATCGATTCGCTCGAAAAAGGCCAGAGGCTCTCTGCCGTCGAAATAACATCCGCATTTACGAATCTGGTTGATTATCTTCGCCACATCAGATGGAGTAGCCATGATGCCTTCGTGGGTCAGGATGCTGGTCAATATAATGCCGCAGTCTTGTTCGTAGTTCGTCGGTTGTGCCACTGGTGTGGATCTCGTACTCCGCAAGAGTCTCTATAAGCTTCTGCTTGCTGAGTTGGTAGATCCCGGATTTTGACATAGTTACAATTTTGAATACAATTTAAATAATAAGAAGAATACAAAACAAGCCAGTGGTTCAATTTTTAATTAAAACGTGGTCAGGTCCCTGCATGGGCGCCATGTAACTGTCTGACTTCTCTCGCACGGATTAAAACTCAGCGGTGCCAGGATCAATGAGAGAGAGGACGGTATCAGTACAAACTGGCGTGTTTTGTATTCACAACAATGTATATATATTTACAAATAACAATCTAAATACAACGTTTATTCTAAACAATATAGAGAAATTCTTATATCTAAACTTATACTAAGACGAACACATATGAAAACCCATATGATTTCGGGATCAGTCAATCCTCTACACAGAAATGCTACACGACAGTATTACGGCATGTTTATCGAAACATGTCGCTATTATCACCGCAGTTCGTAGGTCGATTCTAGCTCACTTCACAAGTCTGGACGGTATAAAGGAGCCGAGAACGCCCGATTATGAACGAGAACACCCGGTCACGGTAGGTCGAGTCGATTGGCAAACGAGAACACCCGTCTAAGATCTGGTGCTAGGAACCGAGAACACCCGATAATGAACGAGAACCCATTTCACGGTAGGTAGAGATAAGGTTGGCAAACGAGAACACCCGTCTGCGATCTGGTGCTAGGGACCGAGTACACCTGGAGATGAACGAGAACACCCGTTCACGGTAGGTAGAGATAAGGTTGGCCGACGAGAACACCCGTCTGCGATCTGGTGCTAGGGACCGAGTACACCCGGTAATGAACGAGAACACCCGTTCACGGTAGGTAGAGATAAGGTTGGCAAACGAGAACACCCGTCTGCGATCTGGTGTTAGGGACCGAGTACACCCGGTGATGAACGAGAGCACCCGTTCACGGTAGGTAGAGATAAGGTTGGCAAACGAGAACACCCGTCTGCGATCTGGTGCTAGGGACCGAGTACACCCGGTAATGAACGAGAACACCCGTTATCGGTAGGTAGAGATAGGGTTGGCAAACGAGAACACCCGTCTGCGATCTGGTGCTAGGAACTAACAGAGAACACCCTGTTTCAGGTAGGTAGTGAGAGATGTTTCCTTGATGTGAGCCAGGAGCGATCTCTGCTATGTGAGCTTGTGGAACGCCTTTTATAGCAGATCGGTATCATAGTGCAGCTGCTATATCAGTCGTTGTGGAGAGGTAGTTGCGCTGTATATTTCTGCGCCGGCAGTGGCGCTGTATATTTCTGCGCCGATGTATGGACTTTGGGTCCGGTCTGGGGTGCAGTGAGGGACGAATAAACGGGGATAACTCTGTTTGAATGTGTTTTATTCTGAACGACGAAAATAAATATGAAATACGAAAAGTTATTATAAACAAATGTGTTTAGGAACAAAATATTTACTAGAGAAATAATATTACATGATAAAAAATAAACATAAAAATAAGATAACTATTCTAGTCGGAACGGTGCAAAAACGGTGCACCGTTACAAATATATAATTTTTAAGATATTTTGTCATTTTAAAAATAGTATTGATGTAGTCCAGTCTCAGATCTATAAACTGATAGTTTGTTATATTTATTTATTAAATTGTAACAGTTATCAATTTAAAATGAATAAAACAGAAAAAAAAACATTGAAGGAAATATTGAAAGTTAGTGATGATATACGCAAGAAGTATAAATCACTCAAACGTGGACATTCAGATGCCGACAAATTACTACAAAAAGTTTTAAACCCTTTACTTTACCCCTAAATGAAATAGATGAAAATACTTCAACAAAATTCAAGAAATTTGAAGAAGACTCCCCAGATAATGCAGCAATTATAATAAATAAGAAAAAGGATTATGAATCACCCAGTGCACATTATCGCAAACCGGTTGAGACATCTAGTAGTGGAGCAATCAAGTAACCTCAAAAATTATTGCCAGCGTTTCTGGAATCTGATGAAATAGCAGTGAAGGATGAAGATCTGGTCACCAAGAACCCAAATGAAAACGTTATAAAATATTTTAGGAAGTCTTGAAGAATTTGAACAGTTGAAAGAATTTGCAGGAGATTTTGTAGCCCTTTACATGTTTATTTTCGCATTGCATGAGAGTGATACTGATAAAGTATATGGAATTAGAAAAAATAGTAATAATATTTTTAAAATCGGTAACACAGCAGTTGAGATCGAACGTAATGATTTAAAGATTGGACATCAATGGTATGAAGGAACAACGGGCCTGTTTGAATTATTATTTAAAAAGTATCCTATTACCATTTCATTTACAAATAATGATGCAAAAATTTATTTAAATATAATATTGCAAACAATTGCTTTTAGGAGAAACTTTAGTTCCACTGGTCAACTTAATGGTTCACGAAGTTGGAAGCATGTAAATATAATTAAACCTGCGATTACAGTAGGAAGATCACGATCATCATTTGGATGTGGTATAATACCCTCAAATATGCAATTGTCAAAATAGAAAAGAGAATATATATATTGGAATGATCCTTATGAACTTATTGAAAGATTGAAGTTGTTAATCGCATCTAGGACTGTTGGTCATACTGGTCATGATAATGAAACTAGGTCGATAATTGAGGAACTTAAAGAAGCTGTTATAATTTAGTAATATTTCATATCTTAATCATTTTCAAGATGTCAGTTGACAAGTTTGGTAGACCGTTGGAGTCATATGGGTTAAAATGTAAATCTAGTTTGAATACAAATAATTTTGATCAGTTCGATGCATCATATCGACGAATAATAAATACAGCAGAGCCTAATCAGGAATATGATACTGTAAATAAAGGATATATCGATACGATACTTTCAGAATTAGGATATTCTTTAACAACGACTACTAATTCCAATAAGGAATACATTGACACATCTATTAATAAATTAGGAAATAAGTTAAACTACACTTTACCTTTATGGATTGATGAAACTGAAAAAGATGTTTATAATGTGGAAAATAAATTAATTGTGCAATCAGCATCACCTACATTTCCAAATGCTGCTAATAAAAATATATCGACCAATATAAAATTGAATTAAGTTCACTAGTTAATATTAACACAGTAATTATTATTGATTTTAAATTTTCAAATAAAAAAACTCAATAATTATGTGCCACACTTGATTTAAGTATTAAATCCGTTGCTAAGAAAATGAACGATTTTGTTGAGTATACGCCTGAAATAATTCATAAATAGATCGAGTCATATTTAAAAACGAATTTAAATTCAAATAAGTTAGTTGCAAATATATCTGCACACAAAGATGAGCAAATTGCACATAGTAAATGAACTGCATTAAGCTGCTCGTCGGAATTATCTTAGACGAAGAGTAATTACAAAAGGAATTGACGATTTTTGGCAGTATGATCTTGTTGAAATGATACCATATAAACAGGAGAATAAAGGTTTTAAATATTTACTAACTGTAATTGGTGTATTTTCGAAATATGCGTGGGCAGAGCCCTTGAAATCAAAATCAGGGAATGATGTCACACATGATGTGCGTAAAATACTAGCTCAGCAGAGAATTCCACACAATATACAATCTCATAATGGCAAAGAATTTTACAACTCGGAATTTAAAAACCTCATGAAACAACATAAAATAAATCAATATTCAACATATGGCAATCTCAAAGCTAGTGTAGTTGAAAGATCTAATCGTACATTGAAATCTATCATGTGGCGTGACTTCAGTTTAAATGGATCTTATAATTGGATAAATATGAGTATTTTACCAAAATTATTAAGAAGCTATAATGGAAGAAAATATCGTACTATAGGACTGAGTCCTAAAGTTCTTACATTTGATAAAGAAAAGCAGTTATTGGATTTAGTGTATAGTAATATTAAGATTGCAGGGCATGCTTAATTCAAAATTAATGACCATGTACGCATAAGTAAAATGAAAGGTCTTTTTTATAAGATATACACTGCAAATTGGTCAACCGAAATATTTAAAATCGTAAAAATTCAAATTAAAAATCCTATTACATATAAAGTAGAAGATCTACACGGTGAACCAATCGAGGGTGGTTTCTATTAATATGAGTTGCATATAACGAAGTAACCCAATATTAACCTAGTAGAAAAAGTTCTAAAAACAAAGGGTTCGAAGGTTTACGTTAAATAGTTAGGGTTTGATAAAAGTCATAATTCTTGGATAAAGAAAGTAAATATTGTTTAATTTTAGAATTATATATATATATATATATATATATATATATATATATATATATAAAATACCATACAATTAAGTAAAATGTATAGTACAAATATGTTTTATAAATGTATTCTATCCTAATATATAAAATAAAAATTTTATATCTGTCAATCTAAACATTCAAAATTGTGTCTTTGTTGTTTATAATCTTCAATCGCATCGTCTGAAATATCACAATGTCACCATGGTAATGTGTTGGTCGAGTTAGGAAGTATATATCTTTTGTCATCTTCTGCGCTAAGTACAAGTTTATTTGGCTCAATAGTTAATATATTATGTTGTTTTGATATAATATTATTTTGTATTTTATGTGTATTTACATTGTTAAATTTGAAATAAAAAACTCGTGATCGTTATTTAATTTATTTTTGACGGAACGATTAACAACACTCTTATTATATTTCACTATAGCAACTAACTTAATAATACAAAGTACTAAAAATCAAATAATCCAATACTCCTTCTATTTGTATACTTTGTAAATATATGGCTGCTATCTATGAATAAGCCATGCCTATTTTAAAAATCAAATATTTGAAACGATCACGAGGCAAAGGCTTGGTGAATACGTCCGCCAGCTGATCGTTAGTTGAAACGAAAATGACATCAATTGCTTCTTCTTCCAACTTCTCACGAATAAAATGGTATTTTATATCTACGTGCTTCGTTCTTTTATGATATACGGGATTTTTTGCTAAGCATATCGCTCCTTGGTTGTCAACCAACAATCGATTCGGTTCGTTGATCGAGTTTCCAATATCCTTGAGCATTTGACGTATCCATATTTCTTCTCTAGTAGCTTCAGAAGCTGCAATATATTCTGCCTCTGTTGTAGATAATGCAATTGATATCTGACGTTTTGATGACCATGTTACTGTACCTCCGGACATGAAAAATGTATATCCAGATGTAGAACGTCGTGTATCTAGATCATTTGCGAAATCCGAATCTGCGTATCCAATTGGGTGATTGAAATTATCGTTTCTTCGATATTCTATACCGAGGTATATTGTTCTTTTGAGATATTTTATGATACGCTTAACAGCATTCCAGTGACTGCTTCCATGATTCGTAGTAACCCTACTGACGTAGTTTGTTGCAAACATGATGTCAGGTCTTGATACAATTGCTGCGTATGTTTGAGAACCAATAGCTTCCCTGTATGGTATATTGTCCTCGTCCTCGCCGGGTTTATCTTCTTCTTTCTTTAAACATACGTGCGCATCAAATGGAATGCTCACAGGTGCTGCTTCTTCTTAACCAAACTTTCTTATTAACTTTTGAATATATGATTTCTGATGAATGAAGATTCTTCCAATTAGCTTAACATATTCGATTTCCATTCCCACGAAGTTATTCATTTTAGTTGTTTTTATTTCAAAAGTGTTTTGAAGTGTTTTGATGAACTCCTTCAAAACTTCTTTGTCTTTAGAAAAAATTAAACCGTCATCAACATATAATATAATAATGATGAATGAATCATAATGGCCTCGAGTGTAAATGCATTTATCACCTTTTCCTTGTTCAAACCCTTCTGTAATCATGAAGCTGTGAAATTTTGCGTTCCAACATCTAGAGGACTGCTTCAAACCATATTAAGATTTCTGAAGATTGCAATTTAAATAACTATCGATTTTAGACCCTTCGGGTGGTGCCATAAAGATGGTCTCTTTTAAATCTCCGTGCAAAAAAGCGGTTTTCACATCAAATTGTATAATTTTATGATTATTTTGTACTGCATTTGCTAGCAGAATTCTGATCGAATCATAACGAGTTGTTGGTGCATAAATTTCTTCATAGTCTATTCCCTTTGTTTGTGTAAAATCCTTTGCACATAACCTTGCTTTAAATCTTGGTTTTGATTTCTCTTGATTTTCCTTAAGTTTGAAAACCCATTTAGATGCTATTATTTTCATCTTTTCGTTCTTTGGAACTAATTTCCATGTGTTGTTCTTTTTAAGGGATTGCAGTTCTTCATTTATTGCCAATTTCCAATCTCTATACTCTGCACTCTCCATTGCTTCTAAGAATGTCTGCGGCTCGATAATCTCGGTGATTAGAGCATTAAAACGAGCAGGTTTTCTGATCTGTTCTCTTGGTCTCAAAAATCGTTCATGAGCTATTTCCTGATGTGTATCGTCATGCTGCTGTACTCGTTTCGTAGGTGGATCATGCCGATCTTCGTTTTCCCCTACTATATCCTCTCCATCTAGTCGTATAGTGACTGTCTCCTCTTTTGATTTGATATAAATATTTTCATTGAAAACAACGTTTCTTGATACCTTTATTTTCTTTGTAATAGGGTTGAACAATGTATAGTTTTCTGATTAACCATCATAGCCTACGAAGATTAGTTTCTTTGATTTTGCTTCAAGCTTCATCCGTTGAGAATCAGGAACATGCATAAAGGCTTCACAACCAAAATTTCTCATATGACCGATTGATGGTTTTGCACCAGTCATAATTTCGTAGGGTGTCGTTGATTTGTTTTCTGAAGTAGGTGTGCAATTCAGTATGTAATTGCTTCAGCCCAAAGGTATTTCGGAGAATCTGCTGCACGCATCATTGAACGAGCACATTCAACTACGGTTCGTATCTCTCGTTCTACGCGTCCATTTTGCTGGGGCGTATATGGTGCTGTTGTTTCAAATGTGATGCCTTCTTTCTTCAGAAAATCTTTAAATTGCTGATTTACATATTCCTTACCGTTGTCACTATGTAAAATCAAAATCATGTGTAATTTCTTTGTCATCATAATCGAGTATTCTTTGAATCGTTGTAAAACATCCGATTTGTGTTTTAAGAAGTACACATTCAAATAGCTAGACATCTCATCTTTAAAAAGGAGAAAATATTTCGCACCACCAATTGATTCATTAGCATATGGTCCACAAACATCTGAGAAAATTCGTTTTCCTATTTCATCCTTCCTAGTTCCCTTGGTTGAATGTGTTAAACGATGTTGTTTTCCATACAAACATGGTTCAGAGAAAAATTCTTTGTCTGTAACTGTAATTGCATCAGATATGAAGCCCTTATCGATCATGTTACGAATTCGAGTGGTGTTAACATGTCCTAGTCTATCGTGCCAAAATTTTATAGTATTATGGTGAGAATTTGATGTCGAGTTTGCTTGGTGACTTAGAATAGTCTTGAACAACATGCAGTACAAATTATTGTTTTCATGAATGGCGCGAGCGATCACATTTTCATTATTTTTGATCTCAGCCCAACCATTCTTCTTAATCACTGTCCATCCTTTTTTAGTAATTACTCCCTCTGACAACAAATTTCGTTTTAATATAGGCACATATAAAAACATTAGTAATAACAGAGTCATGCCAATATTATGGATAAATTTCTGGATTTTAACTTCTCCTATTCCTTCAACTATAAGCGACTCATTGTTTCCAAGTAGCACTGTTGTACTTGTTTCCACCATTGTCAAGTTTTAGAAGTAATCGATTCGATGGGTCATATGTGCACTGGCTGCACTGTCCATAGTCCAGTAGTCAGCTGCATTTTCTATTTCGCTTGAAAAATGTGTCTTAAAAGCTGAAAAATCATTCTGACGATTATCTTGAGATTTAGACGCTATATTGGACTTAGTATATTGCTTATTCTTGCAATCGCGGGCAATATATCCCCTTTCATGACAATAATAACAAGTCACATTATTATAATTTCTACTCTTTGACTCAAAGTTTGTACTTTTATCATATTTTTTTCCACTTACAGTGCTTTGGTCCTTCAGTCGATAATCTCTTGATATATTTCGATCTCTTGAGTTGTGTGATCTTTGTTTTGTTTTCAGAGAGGTCGACAAAGCGGTTTCAAACTGTTCTGACAATGAAGGACTTGATTCTTCATCAATAAGACTTGAAGTTATGTATGACAATGTTTGTCTATCCTCTGAAACTGATAACCATCCTTGGCGAAAGCTTTCGTACTTTAGACGTAATGTGCTAATAATTTTCGTCATGATTGCAGCATCACTTACATTTTCACCGATATCTTTCAATTTTTTGGCTAAATTTTCCATACTTTCATTATCATTCATTCGATATTGATGAAATCTTTCATGCGCAATCATTTTATTAGATTCAGATTTTTGCATATAAATTGAATCAAGTTTACATATTATATCTTTTGATGAGGTGCAATTTTCAATCAATCTGATTTGTGTATAATCCATGGCAGATGTTATGATAAACATGGCAGTCGCATCATTTCTTATCAATAAATTTCTTTCTACACCGTCTGTTTAAGATTTGACCTCATCTCCGCTTACGATATCGAAAAGTCCCTTTGCTCTTAGAGCACAGTTTATTTGAAATTTCCATTGATTATAATCTGAATCATTGAACTTGTTCAAATTGCTAACATCAATTAGTTCAGCCATTTCAGCGTCCAACGCGTACAATTACTATAAGCCGACACACAGCTTCCGTTCCGCAATCTCAATTTTCGCGACAAATCACGAAAATTTTTATTGATCCCGATCACAGTTTTTTTTTTAATTTTTTTAATTCACGTGACTAACACGTGGAACAACTTTGTTATAGCATCAGTTTACTAAACACAAAGTTAAACTGATTTTCCCATTTAATCCTGGGCCCATAACCTTTTGAAATAAAAAAGTCGTGATCGTTATTTAATTTATTTTTGACGGAACGATTAACGACTCTCTTATTATATTTCACTATAGCAACTAACTTAATAATACAAAGTACTAAAAATCAAATAATCCAATAGTTAAATAATGTTTGTTTATACTCATGTATTGTTAATGATCTTGTCACAATATTCGATACCCCTTTTGCTTTGGATATTACTTTATCAATATCCAAAGCAAAAGAGTACATTTTAGAACGTAACCCCGCAAATTCAGTCATTAATAATCCAGCGTTTTCATATTTAAATAGTCCAACAATTTTTTTATAGGCTTGAGGTATCCCATATCAATTTCTTGTTGGATAGTCTTATTTATCAAATCTGTGGATCTCATTTTTAATTTGTATGTCCGGATCTTGTTTAAATTCGTAAATGATTGAGTCAGTATCCATGTATAACAATTTTGATTGTTTAAATGTTTTTTGTAGGTAATCATAATGAAAATTATACATTAAATATTTGTTAAGCTCCAAAATAGCCATTACAATATATACCGGTTTATTATATTTAATTTTCACTTTATATTATTCGATTAAAGTTAAATTTGCTGTAAATATAGTTGCCTTTCTAAAATTTGGTCTTGCAATCAATTTTATAGCTCCACCCGCTCCATCCCATTTAGAGACTAAATTAATATTGCTATACTTCTGTATATTTTCCATGCTTTTTCCTTAAAAAAATTTTCAAAATCGTTTTTAGCTAATGTCCTTAATTTACTGTTCAGATCAATATATTGTTAAAGCCAAAATGAATGTTTAAATTTTATAGCACGGTTAATTTTATCTAGTGTCACCCCAAGTGCTAATGCTTGTTTTAAATTTAAATGGTGGATAATATATTTTTGGTTACAGTTTAATGTAGTCATTAGTTTTTTAAATTTTGAATCTGGTAGTGTTTGATGTTCAGAGCATAATGAAAAGTATTTATGTATGTTGTGTAGGTGCTGAGGATACTCTAAGTCAACTTCAAAGATGTAACCGTTAGTGTCGTACTCCAGGATGGTACTTATTTCAAGTCTACTAATCTGATTGTATGTTAACCAGTCAAAACTACTATGTGGTAAACATTGCGTCACTGCCCAACCGTATAAATTACAGGCGTCAATATACATAAGGTATGTCTCAGAATCAGTTGGTACATGTGAAGTCATGCAATGATTGTTGTCGTGAGCGTATCGATTACAACATTGACTAACACCCCCACGAACTCCTCGTTCAAAAATAAGAAGTTTATCGATGTCAGTCGGTAAATCCAGCTGCACACCAGTCATTTTGAGCATAACATCAAACGCGAGACCTATAAAACTAATCAAATTATTTCTCTTTAATTAAATATTAAATTATTTAGCAGGGGTAGTGTAATAATGAACTGGATCAAGAGCAAAAGATGTTAAACGTACATCTCTAAATTTTTCAAAAATGTCGGCCGGTAGTATTACATAAGTTTTTAGATATAAATCTATATAGTCCTGCAGTGTTTTATGATTAAATGTATTTCATACGACTTTTGCGTCAGCAAAGACATTTTAACTTATATCAACTTGTTTAAGCTTGGAACAAAAATTGTTTTTCGTAGGTAATTGTTGTTCTCTAATTTGATCCCATGAATTCACATAGTCGTATGAAGGAAACAGCTTTTCGCATAAGTAATGCAACCTGATTCTTGTCTGGATAAATTTTCTGTAATATCTTGAATGCTTCCGGTGTCATATAGTAAACCAGTTGATCCAGAGCACTCCTGATGAATCTATAATTAACAGAACAATTTTTATGTAATATATATATATATATATATATATATATATATATATATATATATATAAATATATATATATATATATATATATATATATATATATATATATATTTATATATTTGTAAGCATTGCAAATGTTATGCTGAAACTTCATAATAACATAACCTTCCGTAAAGTTACTAGGTCAACCTACCGCAATGTATAAATAACAATATATCGCATATTGTTATGTCAGCAGTTTGACCGGCTATATAAGAACTCTATGGGGACAACGATAGGCAGTTGTTCCACCGATTGTATAACATACTAGTAAGGACTATTCAATATAACTAATTATTATCATTCACTTAGTGTTCGTTCAATTGGTCGCCCCTATTCCCTTCTTACCCTCACGTCTATTTGGCCAGAACCCAAGTATAACCGATAAGAGGTGACCATCCCAGTCACACTCTTACATTGGTGGCAGCAGTTTACGGATATTTGTGTCAAATAAAGATCAGCCAGTTATCTGGTAGTATCGCGACTGGGTAAGAAATACCAAAAGAATGGGAGGCACTACTGAATGCAAACCAGAAGATAGCGGAGAGGGTATGACAGCGTCAGGAGGGCCAAAGATGGCGTATGGCAACGTGGCTAATACCGTGGAACAACTCATGGGAAAAGAGACGAGCGAGTATTTCGAAAAGTTAGAATACCGAGCAAAATTAGAAGGATGGAATGAGCAGCAAACCAAGGCGATATTATTAATACGGCTAGGGAGGGAAGCATATGAATTCATAACTCAGCGGCCAGACTTACAAGCGGAGAACGTAAGATACAAAGATCTGAGAAAAGAAATAATAAGGAGATTCGAACCACCAGGATTACCGGGGCAAATCTTCATTGTAATTGCAGAATGCACTTAGAAGGAAAATGAAACAGTACAGGAGTTTGCCAACAAGCTACGAAAATACAAAAAAGAACTAGAAAGAGATCTAAAAGCACAAGTAGTAGAACCAAACAGCTCTGCACCAGAAGTAGTATCGGCCAACCTTATTCTAGCGCAATTCAAATCGGGTCTGCGCCCACATATCGGAAGACAGACCTGAACATTAATGGAAGTAACACCAAATCTGACGTTCGATAGGGCCGTGGAAATAGCGGAAAGAGAAGAACAAGCAGAAGAAAGGGAATCCAGGGATATAAATGCCGTAAGAAGAACTGAAGCGGCAACTCCAAATACACGTACATCAGGATACCGGGATCAAGGCAGAAGAGAAATACAAAGCTATAAATGGGGAAAAATAGGCCACATACAGAAAAATTGTCGGAATAACCAAAACTGTTTTCGCTGCGGTAAACCAGGACACAGAGCGGCCGAATGTCGTATAAGGCTCCCCAATAAGAGTAGAAATCAGTACCAAGAGCAAAGTAACAGATATTACGGAGATCGAGAGAGCAGACTTAATTTAAACGCTTTAGGCCTCTCGCCCGGATACCGCCGCGAAAGGCCCACTAATCCATAAAATGGAGAAGATGAATAGTACCAAACATAAACAGAAGACAAGCAAACGAAATAGCTAATCTCGTCATATTAAAAGTAAACAACAGACCATTAAAGCTATTAATAGACACAGGATCAGCTATCTCACTAGTAAAAGAAGCATACGTAGAAAAACACCGAATTAGAAGACAATGTATTGGCACAATAACATCAATATCGGGGGGAGAGCTAACCTACAAAGGAACATCGAGGGTACAATTTAAGAAAAACAACAATGATTTTCCGTTCGACTGCGTAATCTGTCCTAACGAACTGGCATTGGAAGCAGATGGACTACTTGGCCGGGATTTTTTGGAACAATACAAAGCTAAAATAAATTACCAAACAAATTGCATCACGCTTGGAAATATATTTATAAAAATTTTCGCTGAGCACAGCATAGCGAACATAAACTCGAAAGAGAAATGTAGCATCAGCAAGGTTACCACAGATATACTAACGCAGACATAATATAAAAACAATGTTGATACAGGTCAAGAAAGATACAAGGAATTAAGAGCATCAGCAGAAAATAAGGTCAGGGTAAATGAGAAAAAAAATTCCGCCAAGAAGTGAATATGTATGTAACGCTACCCAAAAACATTGCAAGCTAGGTTAAGAATTATTAATCGAACCAGAAGAAACAAACATATACGGCCTCATGGCTTCCAGGGTACTAACCAAGAGCGAAAAAGTGATACCTATCCGAATGATAAATATAGCGAATACCACGGTGACAATTCCGAAGAGAACCGTCATTGGAAGGGCAGAAGTATTCGAGGGTCAGACAGAAAATAAGCAAAATTTAACAGAATTCGTAGACAAGAGGCTTAGAAAAATGGAGACCAAGGAAGTAGAATGTTTAGCTAATTTAATCGAAATAATCAACGAATTAAGTCAGGCAAAAGTTTCAAGAAAACAGGATGAATGTTAAAAGAATGGAGCTGCAACGTATCAAATAACGTATAATGAAGTTTGCACGCCAGGAAAATAGAAACACGGAAAGACGAGAAGTGCCAGAGGATACAAGGAACCAATTTGATATAATACACAATATATGTAATTGTAATTGGGCTAAACTGACGAAGGATGAAGAAGATAATAACATTGGAATACAATGGGATAGCTTGCAGAAAAGCGAACCACACAAACTGGAAGACCATTTCGATTTAGAACATCTAGATGAAAATACTTAAAAGCAAATGGTAAGCATACTAGAAGAGTACAACGATAGTTTTCTACTAAATGGTACAAAACTGGGGTGCACGCATAAAGTAAAACATAAAATAATAACGGAAGAAGTACCACCAATCGCGAAAACTGCATAAAGGGTCCCATTCAGTCAAAAAGAACTATTGCAGAAGGAATTAGCAAAAATGTTAGAAGAAGGGGTAATCGAGCCATCGCATTCGCCATGGTCCTCACCAGTAGTAATAGTACCAAAAAAATCGGAAAAAGGAGAAAACAAGATAAGGGTTTGCATAGACTTCAGAGGCCTGATTGAAGTAACAAAAAAAGATCACTTCCCAGTAGCAAACATACAAGAAACGCTGGACCAAATAGGAAACGCGAATTTATTTACGACGCTGAACTTAGCGTCAGGTTACTGGCAAGTAGAATTAGAAGAAAACGACAAGGAAAAAACGGCATTCACCACCGGGGGTCAACACTACCAGTTCACGAATATGGCGTTTGGACTAGCAAACGCACCAAGCACATTCCAAAGATAAATGAATAGTGTACTGGCAGGATTAACCGGAGAAAGATGTTTAGTATACCTGGATGATGTGATTATATTTAACGGAGAAAGCACAGCAGATCACATTGCAAGATTGACTAAAGTTTTCGACCGTCTGCGAAAAGCAAATTTAAAATTACAACCGAATAAATTTAAATTCTAAAAATATGAAACGAAGTACCTAGGACATGTGATAAGTCAACACGGAATTAAGCCGGAACCAGAAAAAATTTCTGCTATCAGAAACTATCCAATACCAAAATCTGTGAAGGAAATAAGGGCATTCCTAGGACTAGTAGGCTTCTACCGGAGATTCATAACAAGATTTGCTATAACTGCAGTCCCATTAACGCAATTAACAAAGAAGGATGAAGAATTTACATGGACCAAAGATTGCCAGGAAGCATTTGAAACATTGCGAGAAGCATTATGCACAGAATCGTTATTAGCGCACCCAGACTTTAATAAAGAATTCATATTATAAACAGACGCAAGTGGATTAGCAGCTAGTGCAATTCTCAGTCAGAAGCAGAACGGATACGAAGACAATTGCATTTGCAAGCAGGCAATTGAACAAGGCGGAAACAAACTACGACACATCAGAAAGAGAGTGTCTAGCTATAAATTGGGGTGTGAAACACTATCGCTGCTATCTGTACGGACGAAAATTTACCATCATAACCGATCATAAACCACTAAAATGGTTAATGTCACTAAAAGATCCGAACTCTCGTCTGATGAGATGGTCTATCCTTCTGAGTGAATTCGAATACAAAGTATTGCACAAACCGGGAAAGAAACATATAAATGCAGCTGTGCTGTCACGAATACCAATTAATTCAGTGACAAACACAGCCAATATATATTTACCGATCTGGGACAGAGATAAAATTAAGAAGCTGCAAGAAAATGACGAAGAAATCAGGAAACTCACATCAAAAGAAGGTTTCTTCCAGGACGAAGAAGGATTAAAATTTAAAGAAAAAACAGGAGAAGAGAGAAATCACAAGTTAGTCATTCCCAAAGAGATGTCATTCTAAGTGATACACGACTATCACAATCTACCGTATGCAGGCCATCAGGCACACGAGAAAATACTAAAAAGAATTAAAGACAAATTTTGGTGGAAGAATATGAACACAGGGATAAAAGAATATTGTGATAAATGCCACTCATGCAATGAGAGAAAGACACCATCAAACTTAAAACCAGCTCCACTGCAAGTATTCCAAGAAATAACAGCACCATTTCAAAGGACGTCAATGGATATTGTAGGTCCATTAGTCACATCCAGTAAAGGGAACAAATACATCTTGACATTCCAGGACCATTTTTCCAAGTATCCAGAAGCATTTGCGATTCCAGACCAAACAGCAGAAACGATAGCAAGGATATTTGCGCAAGGAATTATTGCCAGACACGGAGCACCAAGGCAGCTTTTAACGGATCAAGGAAAAAAATTTATCTCAAATACTATGAAAGAAGTGTGCAAATCATTCAACGTTGAGAAACTGCAAACAACAGCATACCGCCCTCAAACAAATGGCGTGATCGAAAGAAGCCATAGAATATTTAAAGATATGTTGTCTCATTTCATAAGCCGAGACCAAACCGATTGGGATGAATGGTTACCATATGTTCTCATGGCATATAGATCAGCCGTACACAAATCGACAGGGGAGACACCATTTTTTGTTATGCATGGCAGAGATATGGAGATGCCCTACGATGACATATCACGGCCAAGAACGTTAAGATACGCTTATGATGACAACTATGCGGCCGAGTTAAGAGATAGAATGCGAATTGTGTTCGAACGAGTAAAATCACAGTTGAAAGAAACAACTGAACAGCGAAACAAGCAGTTTAATAAAAAAGCCGAGCAGACAGATTTCGAAATAGGAGACAAAGTTTATTTTCATGATCCGACAAAAATACAACTTGCTGGAAAATCAAAAAAATTAGTAAAGCCATAGACAGGATCGTACTGGATAAAAGAAAAATTGAGTGCAGTAAATTACAAAATTACAGAGGAAACAAAAAGAAAAGACATATTAGTACATGTAAACAGGTTGAAACCATTTAAAGCATATATAGAAGAGGCCCAGGAAAAAGAGAAAGAGATGGAAAAATCCCCACAAAGTGAAAATACAAAAATTCCAACCACGGCAGAAATCCAAGAAATACACAGGCAAATTGAGATAGAAGAAGGCGAACAACTTCCCTTGCAACACAATTACCATCCTAGAATTCATACCCGAAGTAGGGGACCTGTTACTGAACAACCCTGGATATGGTCAACCACCAATCAATAATCCAAAAAAAAAAAAGAGGGGGTTTAGTTTAGATATAAGCAATGCATAATATGTTACAGGAATGGAAGCAATAATAATCATCGCCCTAATAAGCAGCGCAGAAGCGCTAATAGGTTACGATTGCAGGGGAACAAACACAAATATCACCACCATATCGCTAAAAGATGTCGCGGACTCTCCAAACCTGGACGCAAGGTATACCGAAACACAGCAAGAGATTCAGATACTTCAGGACAACGACTACCAAAGCGTGCAGATCCAAACATGCCTAGTAGAAGTAACCCGGTTAATTCAGTACTGTGGGATGCACAGTCATACATCAGCAGTACACCTGGGGTTACTAACTTACGTGCACGCTGTAGGAGCCCAGGAATGCAAAAACATGCATAGATCGATAATGTTTATTGGATTCCACAACCAGATAATAAACAATTTAATGTTAAATGGAACAACGTCATTTTCATTAAATCTGGCCGGATCAATATCACTGGACGGCAAATGCAACGGAGCAACCTACATCGAAAATGGGATCAACTGGGCACAAGTAGTTGTTTCAGCAACACTGAAGATTTCCCTCCGGGATTATCCAGCGGCAGTGAAGCTAGAGCCAAACGAAGTAAGCTTGTTAGGGGGCGTTACGTGTTCATTTACTGAAGGATACTGTATGGACACGGAGATTGGGGAATCCGTGTGGGAAAGAACCCAATCAACAGGGTGTGAAAATTCCAAATTCACTGTAATATACGAGGGAAACGCCGGCCTAGTAACAGAGACAGACAGCAAAACATTGAGAGGGAGACGCTACATAGTGGTAGAGCAATAGGATAAGGTATTTGCAGTCAAACTAACCGAACTCTCACACAAGTGCAACCAGGCAATTTGGCTAACAGAGCACCCCAAGTTGATAGTTATAGAAAAAAAAAGTTTCGGGTTCAAGTACTCCGCACAGGGTATTGAAGCCCGGAACGTTGATATGCTGGCATACGTGAATACAACATTTCTGTACATAGAACAGGCATTCAAAAGAGAAATACGGGATATGTACAGAGATATAATTCACAGACAATGCCTCCAGCAGAGAGACACACTACGGAATAGGTTGATGCTAGCTCCATTACTCCCTGACGCTGTGAGCACACTGTTAAAACAACAACTAGGGTACGTAGGTCGTGTTCTGGGCGACGTAATCCACATCATGCAATGCACACCGAGGATATGCAGCTGCGAAGAGTGGGGGAATGCTATAACGAATTGCCAGACATGGCAGACGAGGAGGAACTACTTTTAGCTCCTCTCACGCATATTCTGCAGATGAAAGCAGAAGAAGTGGACTGTAGCAATTTAGTACCACCACTCTTATCACATTGACAATAAGTGGATTGGATTCAGCCCAGAAATGCAGACGGGGATCCAACCGAAGTGCTACAAATACGTCAGGAGCCAGTATTCAATTTCCGTCCAGTACAAGAACTGGGGTCCGCCGGGATATATACGGAGAAAGAAATCAAGACACTACAGGAGTCCATAATTTTCGGGGTGGAACGGAATGCAGTAGCGAATTTGCTACCCAGGAAGATAGCAGGACTAGAATCAGCAAACCAAGGAATGTCTGCACTGAACCTTTTTACTTCCGGGGAAATAAAAAAATTAGCAAATTCGGTAGTCAAACAGGCATGGGGGTGGTTTTCCAACATAGGAGTATTCGAGTAATGTAAGCATTGCAAATGTTATGCTGAAACATCATAATAACATTACCTTCCGTAAAGTTACTAGGTCAACCTACCGCAATGTATAAATAACAATATATCTCATATTGTTATGTCAGCAGTTTGACCGGCTATATAAGAACAATATGTGGACAACGATAGGCAGTTGTTCCACTGATTGTATAACATACTAGTAAGTACTATTCAATATAACTAATTATTATCATTCACTTAGTGTTCGTTCAATTGGTCGCCCCTATTCCCTTCTTAACCTCACGTCTATTTGGCAAGAACTCAAGTATAACCGATAAGAGGTGACCATCCCAGTCACACTCTTACATATACATATATATATATATATATATATATATATATATATATATATATATATTTATTTTTATTTTATTTAAATTGCGGATCAATTACTATGGTCATTACTGCTTGTGCACGTGAAATTGAAAACTAGTCTATGCCAAGGACAACCAAATTCTATATAACAAGAGAAAATAAAAGGGGAAAAGATAACATGATTAATAACTAACAAAAACTAAAATGTATCAATTAAGAAAAAAAAAACATCAGCTTAAGCATAAATAAAGCCTTAAGAAAAACGTTATAATTTCACATATGCGAAAGAGCTTTGCACGGTTGAATGTGCAGACACCAGTCAAGAACTGAAATATTTTATGGAAACCACAAAACCCAAAGCCCTGGCTCATATAAAGTGTAGAGAAGAACGAAAAGAAATGATAATTGGAGTATTAACATTTATGGAGCGAAAAGAAGAGAACCCTTTCAGATTTGTGTATACAAATCTGCTACTCGGAGACGGAAGAGCACTTTACCAATGCTTGTTTCATTATTGCTTAAAAAAAACGCATGGGACCCTCAATACCTACATTGCGACGATGAATATTGTAATTAGGACACTGCTTGAAAATATGTTCGAGAGTTAGCCTAGTGTTACAAGAAGAGAGCGGTGGTTGTTCTCCTAGTAAAAGATGCAAGTGTGTGAGACAAGTACGGCCTATTGTCAGACGATAGATGACCAGTTGCTAACACCTTGATAAGCGGATTGGTGCTATCCAGCGCTCCACTGACACCTTTACACGTCGCAATTTGCTAGTAGATGTATTCCACTCCTCCTGCCAAAACTTACGACAACGCACAGCCACAGACTTCAACACATCATGGCGCGCAAAGGATGACGGACAACGTAGTTGCCATTGGCTGCTTCAAGAGCAACTCGGTCAGCACAGTGATTACCGGGTATCCCAGCATGTCCGGGTATCCAAATGAGAAAGATATCTCTCTCTAGCTCCCGTAATCTATCGATTTCTTCACGGATGTCCAAAACGGTTGGATATGTAGAAATTCTGCTACCGATGCCTAACATAACTCAGGGAATTGGTGCAGATGAGCAGGTGACGTTGCTCATCGATAGCTTGACGGGAGTGTCGAAGACTGTAGAGAATACCATATAGCTCAGCAGTGTATACAGAGCATATGGGTGACAGTGTGAACGACTGGAATACGCCATTGGTCACAAATCGCAGCCTGTACCAGAGGCTGTCTTCGAGCCATCAGTGTATGTGTGTTGAAAGTCTGTGTACTGTTGCAATTGAATGAAGAATTCAATAAAGTATGTGGCGTTAGAAGTAGAATGTTTTGACAAGTTGGTCAGCTGTAGATTTGTCGTTAAAGAAAGAGATACCCATGGAGGTATGTAGGTAAACATTCTCAATAAAACAGGCCCTTGGTTGTCAATGATGGTATTTAACAACCTTGGGAGTCTCAGTGCAAGGGGATAGAGAGAAGTTGAACCATAAGTATTTAGATGATTTAACTCTCGGTTATTGGAAAATATGAAATGGTTTATATGCTGCGTGAGCGAAAGAACTTTACAGACGTACCTCAAACCAAGTTTCATGTACCTTATGTGAAGTGGTGGTTCGCCGGCTTCACGGTGAAGGCTTGCAATTGAAGAAGTGCTGAACGCACCGGTGACGGCTCGAATACCAGCAATGTGTACGCTTTCTAGCTTCTTCAAGTGAGAAGCACTAGCAGTGTACACAATGAGAGCACGAAAGTCTATTCTGGATTGCACCAGACTGACGTAAAATCGCAGCAGAGAGTCCCTATCGGCTCCCCATTTTGTGGAGGCAATAGACTAGATAGCATTCAATGACATTTGGCAATGCGCAGAAACAGTGTTGATTTGTCTCAGCCATAAAAGACGACGGTCGAAAATTGTTCCCAAAAACTTCACTTCATCCACTATCCGCACTGGTCTATCGTAAAGCGATACAAGAGGACAGTTGTGTGCTTTACGTAGTCGACAGAAGTAAATAGCACAGGTTTTCTCTACAGAGAAACGAAAACCACGGTCGGATACAGCTAAAGAACCTAAGTCATCCGCTTGCTGTAATCTCTCCTGACAGAGATCAAGAGAGTGGGATGAAGTGAAGATCGTGAGGTTAACTACATATAGACAATAATCAACAGTATCTGGCAGGTTGTACACAATGTCATTGAATGCGATCAAAATTAATGTAACACTTATGGAAGAGCCTAGAGGAATCCCGTCTTGTACCGGTCGTAAAGAAGAGAAAGTTTGTCCAACTCGAACTCTAAATGAACGGTTCGAAAGAAAGTTTTCTACGAGTTGAGGCAGATGGCCTTGTAGACCCCAGTTGTGCAGTTATCGTAGAATTCCGTAACTCCAGGTCATGTCAAAAGCTTTTTCTAGATAAAGAAACATTGCAACCAGATGGTTGCTTTTTAAGATGCAAGATTGAATAGCGTTCATCAGATACACATGCAGGTCAGTAGAGGAGTGTAGCTGATGAGATCCACGTTGGTGTTGGTTGATGGGATTGTGGGATTCTAGAAACCAGTTGAGTCTATAATTTAACATGCATTCATATAACTTTGACAGGTGTCATGTCAAAGATATTGGACGGTAGCTTGATGCAGAAAACTAGCCTTTGCCCTTCTTGTGTATCGGCATAATTATTGCTTCGCGCCAGATGTCAGGATAGACATTTTCAACCCAAAGCCGGTTGAGAAATTCTACTATTCTGAGTTTAAATAGGGTCGGAAAATGACGATACATTAAGTAAGCAATATCATCATACCCAACAGAAGTATTGGCTGTGCGACTCAGTGCAAATAAAATTCTACTTGAGTGTATATTGCATTGTGATTCGCAGAATTATCACACTCGAAATTTAGGGGAAGCTCTTCAGCTGCTTTTGAACGCAAGAATTGGAGCAAGTAATTATCCGAGTGACTAACGGACTCAAACTGGTTAGCTAGAATATCACAATTAACAATTCTGACAGTGTGTACCTGACCATTTACCTAGAGCATTGAAAAATTAAAACTTACCTTGTAACCGTTCATATACCTGATTTTCTTCCCAAGCAGAGTTTGGTCGAAATCAGTACCAATAGAAGAAACAAATCCTCGCCAAGACTCGGTTTTAGACTGAAGAAATGAACGCCTGGATTGCGCACGGGTTTTTTTGAAAGCAATTTGCTTTAAAACTGTCGGATGTCTCCGGTACCCTAGTAGTGCGCGCTTTTAAAAACGTGTTCATTCTACCAAGGAACAGACTACTTTCAGAGACAACCAGAGGATTACGGAATTGATAACTAAGCGGAATGCAGAATAGACTCGTTTAGAGGTTGCAGCTCGATATTTAAACCAGGTGACGGTTCGGGAAGCATAAGGTTTTTGGCGAAAGATTGCCAATCGGCCAGATTAAATAACCATGTTCGTGCTGTTTCTTCTGCAACAGAGACAGTATTTGAAAGAAACGACAAAAAAATGGGATAGTTGTCACTGTAATAGGCTAGAGTAGGGCTAATAGGCTAGATTAGGGCTAGAGTAAGACAAGCCGATTGCCGAAAAACTTCTTGGTCTCATTTTTATGAACGTGGCTGAGCCAGTGTTGAGAAGCGTGACATCATTGTTGTCCAAGAAGCTTTCGACCACTCGCCTGCGGGCATCTGTGCCTACAGAACCCCAGGGCATGTTGTGAAAATTGAAATCGCCAACAAGCATAGAAGGAGTCGTAAGTTGTCGTACCAAATCCTCAAGGTCATTTAAGTTCCAGTGGCCGTCTGGGAGGTAGACGTTGCAAATTTTGATCTTACGAAGAGAGAATACTTGGCATGCTACTGCCTGTAGCCTAATCCTAATTGCAACGACCAATAGGATCAACGTCTTCGCGGAAGATGTTATATCCCCGCAAGTTAAATAAATCATGAGACTCTAAGTGACTCTCTTGAATAAAAATTACTCTGGGGCTATGCTCAGCCATAAGCAGTTTAACCTCAGCTACGTTGTTGACGATTCAATTACAGTTCTACTGAATGATGAACGAACATAAGAAATGAAGACAAAGAAGAAAAGTAAAAGTCAGAGGATGAAGGCTGACTATATATATATATATATATATATATATATATATATATATATATATATATATATATATATATATATATTTATATATTATCACGGTATGTTTGATGATACCGCGGCATAAAAGGATGTGAGCCAGGCTAACCCAATGGAGAAGGGAGGGGTTGCGAGCTACTAGCTGAGGTGAAATGAAACACGGTTCAGTTCCACTCAACAATGTTTATACATAAAGAGAAATAAATATGCCTTAACTGGGCGCGTGGCCATACACTCTAATGCCTAATATATTTTAAAGTTACGTGGACGTTATGGTGAAGTTAAATACAATAAAAAGAAAAGAAAGATTGGTGATACTCAAGCGAGTCCGTGAGATCGATGTTCCAACGGGCTGGAGGATAAGTTGGGGTGGCGGCTAGCGGTAGTCCAAGGTGTATTTGTATTGGGCGCGAGCCCTACCTACGGCAGGACGCCTTGGATACGGTAAAGAAGTTGTTCCGTCCGCTTGCCCTCGCCCCAGGTGACTCGCTTGGTAGTCGATTTACCCAACGATAGTAATAATCCTGCGTTCAATTACAGGACGATTAGAAATAGGCCACAATTAAATATATATGACGCAGATAGTTTAAAGGAAGTTAAGTTAATCAAATAAATGAAGTTACAATTTGCGAGTTAATAACATTGAACAAACTAATTTTGACTCTTAAAACAAATACAAAGAAATGATACAAAGCTCTCAAAGTCCTCCTGCGTCCGTAACTGGGCTTGGATGGTGAACATCCGTTTCTCCAAAAATATAAATACGGAAGCGGTTCGTTCCTGCTTCTCTCGCTTACAACCCCTTCGCCAGGGTCTGAGCCTTGACGTGACTCGTACCGATATCTTCGTAATACCAAAGCTAGTTGGTGGTGAATTACCCTTGAACGTATTACAGGTTAAACATCGAAGCAGATGAAAGTATATGATGCAACCAAAATGATAACACAAATGAAGGGAATCAATAATAATAGTTTACCCAAAATTAATGAAACGTAACGCGAATTCAATCACAAACTAGTGATTTACATCCACTCATGTTACGCTCAAACCAAACCCTAACTTATGATCGACCAACTGATCGGTTCTACTATCTAAATGAAGTCTACATACAATATTCCCGTATATAACGTAAGTGATATCAACAAAAAAGTTATGGGTACCACGGGGTCGCAACATTAACGGACGGATTTGAGAGTGGACATAAGTACAGCATGAAATGCAAAATCGCAGCTAAATCAATAATAATTACGCGGATATATAAATACACATAAATGTAAGCAGAATTACGTAAAGTGCTAAATTGTCAAAATTGAGTAGATAAACGAAATAAACCTTAACCTCATGGTTAAAGTTTTTAATAATAATGTTACACAGAAATTACTATAAGTGTTACATTTCAAAGGGGTACAGGAATTAAATAACCAGATCACTCAGGTAGCGAGTGACCTTGCTGTGTCGCAAAAAAAAGAAAAGAGCACGTGTTTTAGCAAAACGTTCTCAATCGAGATCCAGATTAAATTAAATAGAGTAAATACTTAACTGAACGAACGCAGTAGTATGGACTAATTTGTGTCTCCACATTAAGCAAGAATTTCGCTACACGTGCACCAAAAATGAATTTAAAGATAAAATGTGTTATCCACAACGGCTCGAAGACGACAGAGAGCTATTCATGTATGTTTTTGCCGCAGGTAACAATTGCAAACCGTGACGAACACGTCCGATAAACGGTCAAGTATTCTCATGTGAAACAGTAAAATAGAGAGAACGGCGTTTTCGTGACAAACAGAAACGTGGAGGAAAAATAAAATAAAATTGATACCAGAGAGCATTGTCAAATTTAGAAATATTGAAATATGCTAAAGAGTTAAGACTTCCATATTTTAGAGGTGTATTTATGGATGACACTTTGCCTAAACTAATTAACAAGAATGAATCGGGTATAGTCAATTTGGATTCTAATTCGGACCAGGTACTCACTGGGTAGCTCAAATAAAAATTGATAATAAAGTTTACAATTTTGATAGTTATGGAAACGTAAGCCCTGAAATAAAAGTAGTAAAGTATTTTAATAAGGCTGAAATATATTATAATTATGACAGACAACTGTCATATAGTGAAACAAATTGTGGAAAGTAATGTATAGAATTTATATACAATTTCATTTTTAATAAATGGGTACACTCACATTAGATAATTATAAAAAGTTGTATCAATCTATTTTAATTAGAAATTATTTCCCCCCACTAGATTTATCAGATGGTAGATATGAATTGTGTCTAAAAAGTTTAAAAACATCATTTACTATTCCAAATGTATCAGAAAAATTAAAAAAATCATACTTTTACTTATATTAAACAGGGTGTTAGTAAAACAATTAAAATTGATGATGGTACATATAGATATAAAGACTTGAAAGACATACTAGAAGAAATTATCCGTATAGGATTCACATTACAACCAAATGACAATACTATGAAAAATATGATTAAAAGTATTTATACCATCGACTTTACAACATATAACTCAATAGGACCATTGCTGGGATTTAATAAAAGGGTACTAGAGCCAAACATACTGCACATGTCTGATAACACTGTGGATATATTTCCTGTTAAGACTATCAAAGTATGTTCAAATATTACATAAGGATGGTATATCGGCTCGACAGAAACAAGTACAATATATGAATTTTCTCTAAAAGTAAGACCTGGTTATGATATAATTTAGCAACCTATTAACTTGGAATATTATCCACTAATATTAAATAAAATAGATAAATTGGAATTAAAACTAATAGATAAAGATGATAATTTAATAGACTTTAGAACTGAACCTTTGTTAATAACTTTACATTTAAGAAAAACGTAATATTTTTTTCTATATAAATGGATACAGCAATATTTGATTATTCTATTAATGAGCGAGTACATAAACCACTTATCTAGCGTTACCAATATATAAAATATTTACCTATGATAGTATGTAGAATTAATACACCAATTACATTAAAGAACCCAATCAGGATGTTATTTATGACACTGCAAACAGTAAGCTTGTAATAGCCGGTCAGATTATAGGCAAAGGTACCCCACTGACATCTGCTAATTATAAGACGATTCAATTTGTTCAAAATAGTATAATGCATCTCCATTCCGAAATAAAATATTTAATATCCAATAAAGAAGTAGATGAAGTTATTGCTCCAGGTTTTACAACAACAATTAAAGGTTTAACTACTTTTAATAAACAAGACATGTTTGACGGCTAGGGCACTGAGAATGTTTTAGATGAAAAGGGATATTTTTCCATTACTGTACCACTAAACAATATTTTCGGTGTATTTGAAACACATAATAAAGCTATTTTACGTGTCAGTCAGGAACTACAACTACATAGAGCAACCGATGATTCAAATTGTTTATTAGCACCTGTGACATTAATAGACAATTTGCAAATTAATATTTCAGAAGTATATTGGAGTATGCCACTAGTAATTCCCACGTTGGAAAAACAAATAGAAATTAGTAATCTTATAACTTCATACAAACAGCAAATAATAAATTATAATTCATGGACTTATGAATGTAATCCTACAATTCCTAAAGATGTGATGAAATATACATGGCGAGTAGCAACCCTAGCAAAACGTCCAAAATATTTTATCATAGCGTTTTCTAAAAATCGTGATACAGATGTAACTGTAGATAATTCAAAATTTGATTTTATTGACCTGCATGATATAAAAGCATTATTAAACAACGATGGCTATCCACAGGAAAACTTAATGTTAGATACTGACCACAATGACTATAGTAGTGTATACACAATGTTTAAAAACTTTCAAAAGACATATTTCCTTAATAACAAACATATTAATGCACCTATTGTTTCTAAATATGAGTTTAATAAAAACTATACAATATTTGTTATAGATTGTTTATATCAAAACGAGACCATAAAGGAATCAATTACAGATGTAAAGATTGACTTTCAGTTTAATAAAAAGTTTCCAGAAAATACTATTGTACACTGTCTGATAGTTAGTGATACAAACATAAAATATAGTAGCTTGACAAACACGGTAGTAAAAGACTTTTAATCGCTAATGAATGGAGTTTAAAATTAAAAAAGTAGGAAAAAGTTAAGAGAATATAACTATAGAAGAAGAGCAACAAAATAGATATAAATATTTCCCCAACACTATAAGATTTATAATATGTGGACCATCAAATTGTGGTAAAACAAACATTATATTACAAATGTTAACAGATACGTATAACGGTTTAATATATCAAAATATATATGTTTATTCAAAATCATTACATCAACTAAAATACAAATATCTTGAAGAGTTTGTAAATGAAATGAATAGTCATTTGAAAAATCATATAGTCTTTTACAAATTTGAAAATGCTGAAGACGTTACACCTGTACAAAATGTAAAAACTAATTCAGTAGCAATATTTGATGATATTGATACACGAAAAATAAAAATACTTGAAGATTACTTTAGTAGAGGTAGACATTATGGTCCTTGTTGAATATGCACATGTCAAACATTAAGCCGCATGCCGAAACAGTTGGTCAGGGATAATGCAAACTATATTATACTTTGTCACTTTACTGATAGTACTAATTTAAAACATGCATATAATGATTTCGCTGGCACGGATATGAGTATAGAAAAGTTTAGAGATCTTTGTAATCTTTGTTGGAAAAAGAAATATGATTTTCTAGCCATAAATATGGAGAAAGATATAGCAAATGGTAAATATAGCCGTCGCTTTAATGAGAACATTTTATCTTAACTACATTAATTTTATTTAAAGTTATTTTTTATATATCTATTTTTAATATTTTAATTTAAATATCTACAATTATATTCTATATCTATTATTTAAATATTTAATTTAAAGATTTTCAATTATTTTTTATCTATTTAGTATTTAAATATTTTATTTAAATATCTACAACTATTTTTTATTTATATTTATTATTTAAATATACTAATTTAAATATGTACAATTATTTTTTATATATATTGTTTAAATATTTTAATTTAAATATCTACAATTATTTTTTATATTTATTATTTAAATATTAATATATCTACCGTAAACTTTTATTAACAGAATAGTGGCCCCATGGTTATGTGTCAAACCCTTTTTCTAGTATATATATTTTATTATCGTTAGGATTCAGAGTAATTTTATTTTGATTGATGGAATATATGTCATGCTTTACACTTCTAAGAGTATTCATTGTTCTGGACATCTTCTCGCTATTAAATAAACAGTTTTTATAATCTTCAATAGTAATATTATTCTTAACTACATTTTTCTTGGTACCTTTTGCCTTCTTTTGAACTGGTTTACCTAATACATCAAACGCATACATTTTTGCCTTTAAGCCAACAAATCTGTCATTGGAGAGCCCATATTTACATCTTTCATTTTTCCAAGTACCTTTTTGTTCACAATGGGTATGTTATATTTATTATCAACAGGATAGTCGGATGTATCAAAGTGATCTATCATATGTTTCATGTCTTCATAAAAGTCTTCCGTGATAATATTATAAATATAGGAATCCGTATCTTGATAGAGTAACTCTATATTATGCTTATATTTTTGTTTCATAACATTATAATGGAAATCATACATTAACTCTTTTGATATATCTAATATAGACAAACCAATGTAAATTGGTTTGTTGAATGTTATTTTAGTTTTATTCATATGTATGGCCACAAGATTTTCAGTAAAGATGTTTCTATGTTTAAAGTTTGGTTTGCTTATAAGTTTTTCACATTTTTTTAGCATTTGGACATAGTTGTATATTTACATGTTTTCTAATGTTTTCCATAGACTTTCCAAATATGCTGTTATTCATTAATTTATAAAAGTCCTTTTCGAATTCACTAATTGCTTTCTTTTTCATTTCCGTATTCAAGTCTATATAATTCTTTAACCAATAAGATTGTCTTAAACTTATTACTCTGTGTACCTGTTTTAATACCATTCCCTTTGATAGATAATGTTTCAGGCTTCTATTATGTAAAACATATCTTTTTTTGTTATCCAATGTAGTTAGTAATTTATATGGATTAGATCCTGGTGGATCTTTTGATTCGGGTGCCAGTGGTAAATCTTTATGTAAATCATGTAACTCCATGGGATATTCTAAATCAACTTCAGCAATATATCCTTCATTTGCATCATCCGCTAGATTTAAATTAATATTTTTACTCGCCCATTCAAAACCTGCATATGGCATTTTCTGCTACATTACCCAACCATATAAATGATTGGCATCTAAATTCATTAAATATTTAGATGATTTTTCGGGGTTATAATCTTCCATGTATTTATTATTTGCCTTTACATACCGCTTACAACACTGTGGTACTCCTCCTTTAATAACTTTTTCAATCATTAAAATCATATCATAGTCAGATATTAAGTCTAAAGCCTGTTTTGTATATTTTAACATTGCATCCCATGTTAGTCCAGGTGTTGTAAAGTACCATGCTGGGTCTATTTTGTATAAATTGTAGGATATTAATCTGAAATTCACAAATATATCCGCCAACAATAATACATCTGTTTTTACAAGTCATGAAGGTCTCCTAAATTTTGCATATTAAATTTATTCCATACACTTAATACATGTTCATAGTCTGTATCACTTATGTTTGAATCGTTTAGTTCGCTATAAAATTCCGATTTAGGTGGAACACTTATCTCTGTAAATCTTGACCATGTATTCATAGCAATATGCTAGTTTCTTAGTTACATAGTCAACCTCATCTTCTTTAAAGTATATAGTCAATGATGTTTGTTGTTCTTTTTTTAAATTCTTTGCAAGTTTCTCCAAACCACTCGACATAAATTTAAATGAATCCACAAATCTAATTTGCAGATCTGTATGTTTAGCATAACTTATATACCGTTCTTCATTACATGGGATTAAATCTATTTCTTGGTCATCATAAGCAAGTTCTTCGATAAATAAATGCGAATCGTAATTGGACAAGTTATGCAAAAATACAGGCACAAATTTAGGATTTTTGCATTTTAAAATACAATTATTACAAAGAGGTGCTATATATTTTCCAGTCAAATGATCATGATGGCGTACTTTTTTATTTTTTTCTGTATACCTACACCCATATAAAGTACAATTATTATTAGTATTATATTGTTCTATTTTCGTATTGGTAAGAGGTAACATTTCCTCAATTTCATCATAATAGTTACCAATTTCTTCTACTTCTTGTCTAATTCTATCCATAAATACTTTTGCGGCATTAGGACCTCTATATACAACAGGCGGCTTATATTCTTTATGTATGTATTTTATATAATAACAAAAACCTGAAGGTTCATGTTTTTCGTATCTATGTTTGTATGATTTTTTATATGATGCTGCACATGTTTGAATTTTTTTTGTTAGAAATTCAAAGTCTGCATATATAATAAATGGAACTTTCATTGTATTTCTATAATTCTTAAACTGGATTTTCTCAGTTTTACTTGGCATAATTACTTTTACTGAAACTTTGGTTTTACAATCAACTTTGTGAATGTTAACCTTATACTCTGAATTAAAAAATAATAAACATCGATCACAGAGATCTTTTGAACATTTATGCTTAGATAATTGAGATCCCACTAATCGTGACATACTTTTTATTCAGCAATTGTGACTATTCTTATCGTCCTTTATATACAACAAATTTATATGTTGATCTTTCTTGTCTTTTGTTACATATACTGGAAATATTATTTCTTGCTCATCAAAAGAATATACATTTACAGAGATATTACTCTGCCTTTCAAATTTACTTATATCTTTCAATGCCATAGGAAATCGAATACCATTCCACAATGTTTCAACTTGATCTATATATTTATTATAGGTTATTAATCTACAAGTATTTATATCTCCTGGATATAAGAATTATAATAATGACCACATAAAACACTTGTCGTCGTTATTTTCCACAATTACAACTACTTTTTTGTCTTGTATCCATTTTGGCAGTGCCGCATAAGAAGATCCACGTAATGGAACATAGTTATTAATTCGCAGCTCTATAGAATTTACACTATATAAAACTCAACCGGATCCCTTTTTTTCAAATTCCTTCACTTCAGCAAGTAATTTTTCTTCTGCTTCAGCATAGTATTCTTCTAGGTCTGTACTATCAAAAATGGCTACATTGCGTGTTTTAAAATTTTGTTCTTCAATAATTTCAGATTCAATGTCAAGCTGCTTATAATTGCAAAATAATTTCAAGTTTACCTTAAGATTATTATCAACCAACTTTTCTTGTATTTTATTTAATAAAGTATATTTAATAGAGGCAAGAAATATTGAAGGGTCTCTTATGTTAGTATTATTATTTATATGATATGAGGCCAACCTATTTTGAAATGCAGTTTCAACCTCTACAATTCTACAATTTTGTTTAAATGAATGTGTATTACTTCTAAAATGTTCTGCACGTTTTTCTGGATCATAATATGTACTACAACCTTCACATTTTACTTTTGCAATTCTGATAGGCTTAGCTGCACTAAATAAATCATCTTCAAACGGGAATCTATTTAAATGAAATATTAATTCAGGTTTATTCATTCTATAATACCTCTTAATTCCATTTTGTTTACACATCTGTCGTAATTCTTTAATTGTGTTGATCTCCATTTATTACAAAACAAATTTGTTAATATTTTCGTAAATGTATTTTTTTAGACATGTGACTACGAAGATATGATTTTACAACAAATCTTCCACATTCGCATTCCTCTTTTTCTCTAAGTTTATGTTTATTTGTGAAATAATAATTACTCATACAAGTTTTGCGTCTTGCATTTTATTCCTCTTTATTTTTATGAAAATTATTAACGTCCTTACTAATATTGCAAACACTACAAATTTTTGCCGTTTATTAATAAAAAAAATCCGTATTAGTCAAAGTCTTTAATTTTACTTTTCTTAGATCTTCTTTAACAATATAATCTTCAATATTTATTGCTTCCCTTATTTTTTTATTAGCGTAATAATCTAGAAAGTCTTTCCATAAAAGGTCATATTCAAGTTTTCTATGTTGTGTGAGCGGTTCGTCCAATAATTTACAAATATAATATTTATGACTTATAGATCTATCTGGAACTGACTCATACATATAAGAAAGAAAATATGAATATTTTTCAACTAACATTTTTTTATCATTTGCATTAAAACCATATACATTGTGATTTGGATTAACCGTCTCTTTATGTTCACGTAGTAATTTTACGAAATATTTGCTTTTATTACATGGCTTTGTAAAATATATTTTATTTGATTTAGTTATTATATAGAACGCACAATTGTCACAAGAAGGTATTTTATCATTTCTTCTAAATGAACACTCTAAACATTCTCTACATATATAATAATCTGGACCATCCAATTATAACAAAATAAATTTGATAATTTACTACAGCATCTTTTTCTATCCATGTATTATGAGTGTTATCAAACCCTAACCATTTAACAAACACTTTATTACCTTTACGTCTTATTACTTTCTCTACTAGGAAAACATTCGGGTACTTTGTTTTACTCATTTCTTGTTCATAGAAACAGCCTTCTATTAATTTATTTTTATACTCCTTAATATGACAAGTAATAGGAATTATATTGTTACTTTATTCAACGGATTCACGTTAGAGTACATGCTAAGAACAATTTTTAGCAGTTGAAAAAGTAACGGCAGGGTTCGATCCCTGCCGTATCCGTTACTTTTTCAACTGCTAAAAATTATTCTTAGCATGTACTCTAACGTGAATCCGTTAAATAAAGTAACAATATAATTTTTCTTTCACGGGTTCGATCCCTGCCGTATCCGTTACTTTTTCAACTGCTAAAAATTATTCTTAGCATGTACTCTAACGTGAATCCGTTGAATATAGTAACAATAGAATTTCTATTTCATGTACTGTGCGGTGTTTCCGTACCTAGTAGCCTACGTTACAATTATTCGTTGTCAATATCACTGTGTGAAGTCTTCGAACGTATTTGTTAACACTTGGCATTTGAAGCAGTTGAAAAAGTGACGGTTGTGGTCAGTGGATGCGTAGCTGAGTTGGTTAGAGCGATCGGCGCGAAACTCAGTCGAAGTCTTAACTTCATACCGAGCAGTTATTTTTACTAAGCGGAGTGTGCAGTTATAAACTGAAAATTTAATTTGTTTTAAACAAGTTCTTTATTGTTCTACATTGTTTTAAACAATAATTTCTTTTTTACTTTCAAAATTCCAAGTGAATTTTACGCAAAACAGGCCTCTACGCCAAGGCGCAATAATACCAAACGTTCTAACAACCCTAGGAGGGAAATAGTCGACTCCCCATCCCCATCAACATCCCTGGAGAGTCTTCCGGGGACATTCGACTTTTCAAACCAGGAACCGTTCCCACATTTGGAACTCGACTCGAGTGGGGAAACAATCATAGGGATGGAGGAAGACGATCCGCCCAACCAACCCCATCTTGGCGCAGACCCCGTACCTACAACAAGTGGGAAAAACAAACATAAAATTCGGGTAAGCACATTGTTTGCTCCCAAAGCGAGTGTACGTCCCAGGGAAGATACACCTCCAGAGGATAGGAATTTTAAAATTCCCAAAAGAACCGCCAAACCCCCTGTCAAACCCAAATCCTACACCAAAACCCAAAACAAGTTCCACTCCCTAACGGACAACGAGACTAACGAGGACACGGACACAGACGAAGAACCCGAACCAAATAAATCGAAACCCCGCCTGCCCCCTCCCATAATCTTCCCTTCAATACCCAACAATGCAACAAAATTGACAAACTACATACAGTCCTACGCAACAAAAGGGTATCATATCAAATACACTAACAACAACACAAACATATATTTCCACAACGAACAAGAACGACAAAACATCATCACGGACCTGAACGCGGACGTAGACAACCACTACTACACATACGCAAACAGAGAAACGAAAACACACGCATTTGTGCTCAGGGGCCTCGACAGTGCGCCGGAGATGGAAGAACTGCGTGTGGAGCTGACCACCAAAGGCATCGACATCCAAAAGGTTTTTAGAATGCGCAACCCGAGGCGACCACTCTACCTTATTACAACAACAAACAATCACACAGTGAAATCACTCAACTCCAACTCTTAATTCATTTTTCACGTCAAGGTAGAGTGGGAACGCCATATTAACTAGAAGCAGATGATCCAGTGCCATCGCTGGCAGCAGTGGGGCCACACCACCGCAAACTGCAGGATTCCTCCACGTTGCCTGAAGTGCGCAAAGGGCCACCTGACACAAACTTGCGTCAAGACCCCTGACACACCTGCCACATGCGCAAACTGCGCTGGCTCTCATCCGGCCAATTATATTGAATGTCCGGTGTACATTACAAAAATTAAAAATTTAGAAATAAACAAAACTCGGACTACTAGGACTACTAAAACATACGTTGACGCTCCCATCCCTTCCAAATACTCCTGGAAACATTCCAACATCTACATACAACCCCCAAACCAAAACTTCCTTCACAACAAACAAGATTTCCCAACGCTCCCAACCCCGAAACAAATTACGCACCGCCCCTCAAACAACACACAAAATCAACAACAACAACAGCAACAACAACATCAAAAACAACAACAACAACAACAACAACAACAACAACAACAATAACCACAACAACAACATCATCAACAACATCAACAACAACAACACCGTCTACATCAACCACAACAACAACCCATGGACGACATAACATATTTGTTCGCAGAGATGGCTAAACTAAACGCGACGATAAACATTTCAAACATGCTGACAGCCATAAAAGACCTCAACAAAGCACTAGCAAAAGCAAAATCAACTAACGAACACTTCACAATATTTTTATCATTCGCGCAAAATGTTCACACGTACAACATTTAAACACAAAACAACACTAAACATCTGTTCATGGAACGCCAACGGAGTTATGGGTAAGATAGGTGAACTTACACACATTCTACAAACTCACAACATACATATTTGCTTACTCAATGAAACTAAACTCAACAACAAACACAAATTTAAGATACACAATTACACAATCTACAGAGCTGATCGACCACACCAGGGTACGACCCCCGCGGGAGGCGTTGCAATTCTAGTCAAACACAATACACCACACACACTAACACCAAACCCTCAAACCACCCTGGAAACTCTCAACATAACACTCGAAGACAACACAATAATCTACGCTGCCTACAACAAGCCACTAAACAACATCACACGCGCAGACCTCTCAACACTACTACACAAAAACAAAACTCTAGTGATCGGTGACTTTAACGCGAGACACACGGACTGGGGTTGTCACAGAAACAACACTAACGGCCTCACACTCAGAACTTACATAAACACACACGTCGCTATCATACTCAGCCCTAACACACCCACACACTACCCTGCAAATGGAAGTACACCTTCCATAAACGACATTATCATTAACAAAAACGTCGAAAACATCACTCACCCCATTTCACTTCCCGAGCTTAATTCAGATCATAATCCTGTCATATTTCACTTAATCAACCGCAACACTGAACACACCTCCAAAACCATCACATCATACAAACACACAAACTGGGCCCTCTTCCGAAAAACACTCGACACGATCATCCCCATAAACAATCAAATACACACAACTAAATACAAAGACACACAAATAGAGCGATTTACAAACGCTATAAATGTTGCAAAACAAAAATACACGCAACAAATCAAAATCAACCCGCACAAACTTATTCTTCCACCACATATAACACAATTAATTCAACAACGCAACCACACCAGAAGACTATGGCAGAGGATACACATACACACATACAAAACACAGTTAACTTCATGAAACACACAAATTAAACATCAAATAAAAACACACAAAAACACAACTTGGTCCCTTAAACCTGCCGCCCTCAACCCCAACGATAACTCCCTCTGGAAGCTAACTAAAACACTTAAAAAAGCGTACACCACAATACCAACACTCACACACAACAATAACACAGCCATCACAGACGAGCAAAAATCGGAAATGATAGCTAACACATTTGTTCAAATACACGTAACACACACCCCAAATACACCCACACAAAATAAAATCACACAAGACACACTACAATACCTAAGCACCCCGCACCACACTGACGCTAAAACGCTTGCCAGACTCCTTACTACCCCATCCAAACTAACCAAACTAATCAGAACCCTACCCAACCGAAAAACTCCTGGCCCAGACCTAATAGAAAACCTTATCCTTAAAAACCTATCCAGGAAATCCGTTATCCAACTCCATTATATAATTAACACCATAATAAAACTGCACCACTTCCCAGCTGCCTGGAAAACTGCCACAGTCCATCCAATCCTAAAACCTAGCAAAGATCCCCACCTACCCACGAGCTACCGCCCCATCAGCCTTTTAAATACCCTCTCAAAGCTCGCCGAAAAAATCATCCTTTCCCGAGTCGACGATATCGACACAGAACTACATCTCACACCTGACCACCAGTTTGGCTTTCGAGCCAGACATTGCACGGTGCACCTGGTGTGCAGAATAGCAACCGATATCGCGACTCAATTCAACAAACATAAAGTCACGGTCATGACTCTACTGGACATAGAAAAAGCCTTCCATACGTTCTGGACAGTAGGGCTCATGGCCAAACTCATATCCTTCCAATTCCCTCCCACATTAATCAAACTAATATTCTCATGCCTCTCAAACCGATCCTTCTCAACCAAAATTAACTCCACACATTCTACCCCTAAACCCATAGTAGCAGGAATCCCTCAAGGCAGCGTCCTTGGCCCCAAACTCTTCAACCTTTACATCAGTGACATCCCCATCTTCCCGAACACACGCATAGCACAATACGCAGACGACACCGCTATCTACACTTACTCTTTCAACGCACAAATAGCTACTAAACAAACACAAATACACATAAACATATTAGAACAATACTGGCAAAAGTGGAAAATTAACATTAACACAGCCAAAACCGAAACCATAGTCTTCACACGTAAATTCACAAACAACACAATTCACACACCACTAAAAATACACTCACAAAAAATCACACGCATGAACACAGTCAAATACTTAAGAATACATCTACACAGAACGCTAAAACACGGCCAACACATCAAACATGCATTAATGAAAGCCAACGCCGTCCTGTCCAAACTTTATCCTCTACTCATCAAAAACAGCTCACTTTCCATACAAAACAAACTTCTCATTTACACCGCAATCATTCGCCCAATCATTACCTACGCAGCCCCAGTCTGGTGTAACGCACCGGTCACCACCACACTACCCTTGCAACGCCTCCAAAATAAGTGCCTTCGGCTGGCCACCAGCTCTGATAGATACACCCGAATAACACAACTACACGAAGACACTAACATACCATACATTACAGATTACATACAAGAAACATCACAAAAATATTACAAAAACACATAATATAATTCAAACACACTTATAAAAAACATAACACTTACCCGCGACAACTACACTACGTGTAAAGTCAAACACAAGCTACCCTATCAAAACTTACCCATATTTCTAAAGGGGTTTCATGAGCAGAACACATAACACTAACACGCACAACAACACTGTACTCCACTAACACACACGCACACTACACAACACAAAACAAAACATACTTTCATACACAAATCTGTTCATCCATCACCAACAAACATGTATATATTTTAAATTAGTTAAGTTAGTTTGTAAGTTTTAACAAAAATATTGTTTTCAATATATTAAATGGGTTTTCTGGCACCTCCTTTCCCACTAAACACAATCCCAACACACAATGTACAACAAAAATTTATAACAAATACAATCACACAATGTTCAAGCGCACAACGCAATAACACTCATACACAGATATACACTCCCCTTGTGAGTAGGATCTCTGACAAAACCAACCATGTTGTCCACACATTAGTATATAAGTATTATTGTAACAAAACAAAAACAAATAAAGAACATTGAAAATGAAAAAATGATGGCGCGAAACCGATGGTCGCGGGTTCGATCCCTGCCGTATCCGTTACTTTTTCAACTGCTAAAAATTATTCTTAATAAGTAATAAGTTCAGAATATATTATTTTACAAACGGTAAATATTTCATTCGACCAATTAGGTGTATAACCTTTCGCAAAAATAGTTTTATACCTTAATATTCTTACTTTGTCATTTATTTTAAACTTGGGAGGTTTAGTAGGTACTGTTTGAGCAAAAATTTTTTTTAATGATTTCTCATTTTCTTTCTTTGAACCTTGTACAGGTGTCATTTTAATTGTGCTATGTATAGTATTGTTATATTCTTCTATTAATTGAGGTAGCAAATCGAACCATTTGTAATTACCGTTTACAGTGAATCCCTTCCACAGTTTTTCTTTATGTGTCCTGTTAAATCGTTCAGCAACAGATGCTTTTACTTCACAGTATGTTGAATAATGATTAATTTTATTGTCATGCATTAATTGCTGAAAGATTTTATTATAAAATTCAAGTCCACGGTCAGTTTGTAGATGTGTTGGACTGCGGTTAGTTATAATCGATTTAAACGCTTTAAATACACTTTCTCCAGTTTTATTTTTACTTGGAATAGCCCATGCAAATTTAGAAAATACATCAATAACTGTCAAAATATGTTTATATCCTTTACCCTGATTTGTAATAATTTCAACTAAATCAGCCTGCCATTAATCATCAATTGCTATTGTTAAAACTTTACGTCTCTGAAAATTACGCCTTAATGGTTTATGTATTTCATCCGCGATATCTTCTTTAATACCATCACCTATTTTTTTTTTATAAATGAACATTTATTTGTATTACAAACTACACATTCGCCTTTTTAACATTGGCTGACCTTTTTTAGATGGTGTTCTAGTCACATTCTTAGTACCTCTCTTTGTCTTACATTTAACACAATACTCACTCTTTTATTACATAAGAAATCTACTGATGCGTAATAATTAATTCAACACTTATATTGGCCCATGAAACATAATCAGTACTTATATATATATATATATATATATATATATATATATATATATATATATATATATATATAAATCGTTTAAATCTAAGTTTTTCACGTTTTTTCAACTCGAAGCCATCCGGTAATGTTTTAAATTCTCTATCATTAACATGTATTCTACTGCATGCACCTTCTGGGAATATTGTTATCTTTTCAATTTTTATGTTAAATGGTAGACGATAAATAGTATCATTAGATATACTATATTCACGTATATAGAAACCGTCTTCATCAAATTTGTTATATCGTAATTGAATTGGTATTGACAGCCGTTTAAATTGATTTTTAATATGAATATCCAATTCTCTAAATATAGTGGTAAGTCTCTGATTTATCAATGACTTCGTATGTTCATTAATTAATTTACCCATATCATTTGTTTTAATTTTTATGTCAGTTTAAATTTTTATCATACTATCTAATACTAATTGGTCAACATAATATTTTTTACATGCATCATTCACATTTTCAGACATTCCCAAATTACAAAATTTCTTGTTTTGTATATCATAATGCCCATCATCTGTTAACTTAAATCCTATTCCAGAAACACCTTTAACATTATTATTATTATTATTATTATAAAGTAAATATATTCTCATTTTTTGGATATTTTTAATTTTGTTGTTCAGTGTTATTGTGTAATATAATATGATCTTCATCGAAATCAATTTTATAACCATTAAATATCAAATCTCTCGTTTTATTCAACTTTTGCCCCATTCTATAACCATGTACAGTTTTATGACTAATTCCGTAAGTTGTGTCTCTCTCATCTTGTTGTCGATTTAAATATGCATCTTCTATGGTATTAACAACAGCTATTTCACCTGGCAGAACTACTCTTTGTTTTGGCATTGGTACTATTGTTTCTTCATCGCCTTCATATGAATCATTTAAAGTTGATAATGCTACAGGATTTCGCCAGTGTACCATTGCATTTCTTGATATACTTGCATCAGTAATAGCTTTTATTGTTTCTTTTATGGCTTTTACTTGTTTATTCAAAACTTTAATTATAGGTTTATATTGTTTCTCTAAAGCTTCAATTTTATCAAACTCACTCTGAATATATATTTTTAAAGCATCTATTGTTTTTTTCTAAGAGATATTGAATTGTTTTACTAACTTCTCATAGCATCATACATTTATTTAAGAAAAAATTATATTAATTTATGATTCATGTTTTATGTTTATGTTTTATGTACTTTATTTATGTCTAGTTTATGTTTTATGTACTTTCTTTATGTCTAGTTTATGTTTTATGTACTTTATTTATGTCTAGTTTATGTCTGATGTACTTTATTTATGTCTATTTTATGTTTTATGTACTTTATTTATGTCTAGTTTATGTTTAATGTACTTTATTTATGTCCAGTTTATGTTTTATGTACTTTATTTATGTCTTGTTTTTGTTTTATGTACTTTATTTATGTCTAGTTTATATTTTATGTACTTTATTTATGTCCAGTTTATGTTTTATGTACATTATTTATGTGTTATGTACTTTTTTTATTCAATATTTATTTTTTTTATATTTTTAACTATTCGTTTAAACAAATTTTATATCATGCATCTCTCTAGTACCTATTTTCTTCTTACCGTTATATTTTAAACTAGGAGGATTACTGTTCAACTTTTCAATACTTGGTATAAATCTATTATACCGTTCAGGTAATGATACTTTAAAATTCTCTTTACCAACTATTATTTGCTCACCATACTTTCCTTCAAATACCTCAAAATATTCGATTTTATACGTTTTATTATCCATCTCTGACAATTTTCTAAATTATGAATTACTATTATTTTGCATACTCGCTAATTCGTTTTTATTGTCCATTTATTAGGGAAAAAATTTGTAAATACGATCAGGTTTGTCAATTTACACTTTTGTTCATTTTACTAAAAAAAAGGGTAAAAGTACTCTTTTATGGGCATTTTCACGGTCTTTCTAGCAAAAAAATCGTAAAAATAGGGCAAAAGTACTCTTTTATGGGCATTTTTCACAGTTTTTCTAGCAAAAAACGGGGTACGTTCAAGTTTTTTTGAGTTAGAACCCCCATTTATATACTACTCCAGACAATTCTATCAGCCCCTTTCCTCCTTGGACATTCTCCCGTCCGAATACCAACTATGCGCTTTCAAAGTTAGATCGATCTGCTACTCCACCCATTCTGTTCCAACGTGAGTTTGCTCGAATCATTCCCAACTATCGACGATGGATTCGCATTTACACCGACGGTTCGAAGAGCAACGACAGAGTTGCATGTGCTTTTATATCGGCAAGAGGTGCATATGAGTTTCGACTTCACAAACTCTCGTCCGTATACACGGCACAGCTGTATACACTTTACCAGGCACCTCTCCATATTTGCAGACTCGCTCGTAATTCTTTCGTTATTGTGTCGGACTCGATGAGCGCTTTAAAAGTGATTGAATCTTTGTACTCTAAACATCCCTTCTTGAAGCAGATACCAGCAACCTTGTTGACATTATCGTCAAAAGGGTATATCATGCGCTTTATTTGGGTACCGAGAAATGTTGGTATTCGCGGGAATGAAGCGGCTGATGCTTTGTCCAAGGCCACATTTTGATCGGATTCTTGCTGATGACCTCAAGCGTCATTTCAAGCATCTGATTATAAGTCAATGGCAAGGAAGGTGGAGTCACATAGAACAAAATAAGCTCAAGAATGTTAAGCAGAACGTGAAGGCATGGGATTCTTCCCATAGGGCATCCTGAAAAGAGGGGGTCGCTGTGGCGGGACTCCGGAAAGGGCCATCTGGTGGACGCATTGCCATCTTCTGCGACGTGAGGAGGCTCCAATGTGCGAAACGTGTGACACTGCTTTGACAGTGGCGCACGATTTGGTGAAGTGCTCCCGGTATACCGAGCAGCGAGACAGGGCAGGTCTGTCACTTGACCTGTCGCTGACCCTTGGTGACCAGTTGACACTCATTGACAGGGTCTTCCTGTTCCTCAGGAATACAAGTCAATTTGCCTTTATTTAACAGTGCTAGCTTTGTCTTTAATTTTATTTATGCAAGTATTTTTTCTTTTTTTTTAGCACTCAATATTATTTTACATTATCATTTATTCTTACAATTTTAAACCTGTACATTTTACTTATTTATATATACATTTCTTATCCTCTTTATTAATATCTTACATTTAATCAAATTAAAGTTTACAATTTTATTTTTACACAACATATATTTAAAATGTTGGTTTATTTCATAATATAGATTATGGGGTGAAAAGCCTGAGAGGCTGATACTCGTTTAAAATTTAATCCTACTCATCTACCTACAACATACTCTGGGGTTCTGTAAGCATAGATGCCTGCGGTCGAAATGTCGAACAATGATGTTACGCATCTCAACACTGGCCCAGCCACGTTTATGAACATGAGATCAAGAAGTTTTTTGGCAATCGACTTGGCTCTTTCTAACCCTATTGTTACTGCCCATTTTCAATATCAGGTAGTTGACGATGCCCATTACAGTGACCATTTTCCCAATTGCAGTTGCACAACAAACAGCACGAAGATGGTTATATGTTCTAGCCTATTGGCAATCTTTCGCCAACAACCATAACCTTCCCGAACAGTCACCAGATTTAAATATCGAGCTTCAAAATCTAAACGATTCCATTCTGCATTCCGCATCGTTATCAATTCCGATATCCTCTGCTAGTCTCAGAAAGATGTATGTTCCTTGGTGGAATGAACACGTTGCTTCCGCTATGCGTTCTAAAAAGCGCAGACTAAAAGTGTACCGGAGAAATCCGACACTTTTAAACCTAATTGCTTTCAAAAAAGCCCGTGCGCTATCCTGGCGTTCAATTCTTCAGTCTAAAACTGAGTCTTGGCGCGGATTTGTTTCTTCTATTGGTTTTGATTTCGACCAAACTCTGCTTTGGAAAGAAATCAGGTATATGAACGGTGATAAGATAAATTCCCATATCCCAATGCTCCAGGGCAATGGTCAGTTGCACAGTGTCAGAGTTGATATTTGTGATATTCAAGCAACCAGTTTGAGTCCGTTAGTCACTCGGATAATTACTCGTTCCATTTTCTGCGCTCAAAAGTGGCTGCAGAAGTTCCTCTAAACTTTGAGTTTGATAACTCTGAGAGTCCTAATTTAATATTCACTCTAGCAGAATTTGAATTTGCACTGAGTCACACAGCCGATACTTTTGTTTAGTATGATGATATTGTTACTACAATGTATCATTATTTACCCACCATATTGAAACTGAGAATAGTGGAATTTTTCAACCAGCTTTGGGTTGAATATGTCAACCCTGACGTCTGGCTCGAAGCGATAATTGTGCCGATACACAAGAAGGGCAAAGGCGTGTCTTCTGCATCAAGCTGCCGTGCAATATCTTTGACATGTCATCTGTCAAAGTTATATGTACGCATGATCAATTATCGACTCAACTGGTTTCTCGAATCCCACAGGCTCATCAACCACCATCAATGTGACCTGCATGTGTATCTGACGAACGCTATTCAATCTAGCATCTTAACACGCAACCATCTGGTCGCAATGTTTTTTGATCTAGAGAAGGATTTTGACTTGACCTAGTGATACGGAATTCTACGAAAATTTCACAACTGAGGTCCACGAGGCCTTGTGCCTCAATTTGTAGAAAGCTTCCTTCCGAACCGTTCCTTTAGGGTTCTAGTTAGACAAACATTCTCTTCTTTACGGCCATTGTAAAACGGAATTCCCCAAGGTTCTTCCATTAGTGTAACACTATTATTAATTGCAATCAATGACATTGTGTCCAACCTGCCGAATACTGCTGATTATTGTCTTTTTGTAGATGTCTTCACGATCTTCACTTCATCCCAATCTCTTGTCTCTGTCAGAAAAGATTGCAGCATGCTGTTGACTTAGTTTCTTTGGCTGCATCCGACCGTGGTTATCGTTTCTCTGTGGGGAAAACCTGTGCTATAGACTTCTGCCGACTACGTAAAGCACACAACTATCCTGTTGTATTGCTTTACGATAGACCAGTACAAATAGTAGATGAGGTGTAGTTTTTGGGCATAATTTTCGACCGTCGTCTTTTATGGCGGAGAAAAATCAACACTGCTTCTGCGCAGTGCTGAATGTCATTGAATGCTATCAAGTGTATTGCCTCCACAAAATAGGGAGCCGATAGGGAGTCTCTGCTGCGACTTTACTTCAGTCTGGTTCTATCCAGGATAGACTTCTGTGCTATCATTGTGTACACTGCTGGTGCTTCTCACTTGAAGAGACTAGAAAGCGTACACAGGAGGGCAGGTTTCTTTTCTCATTGTAAATGTGACATGAGTAGATTTGGTTTCATTTGCCCTAATTCTCCATTTTTTTAACCATGGTTGAATTTGGTTCAAATGTGCCTGGAGGTATCTTGTGGCCACGTTGCGATCTTCGTGAGAGGCAAGTATTGCTGTATTATCGGCGAATGTTGCGATGAATGTTGTTTCTGATGTTGGCAGGTCGGCTGTGTATAGGAGATATAGTATGGGTCCTAGTACACTACCCTGTAGGACACTGGATTCTATTGGGTAGAGGCTGGTTTCTTCATCTTTATATTTAATATAGAAGTATCTGTAGGAAAGGTATGATTTGAGGATTTGGCAGTAATTATGTGGTAGGATTCTTTTAAGGAGTTAGGGGCAGTCACGGCCGTGATTTTTAGGTGTTTTTTAGGTTTTTTTTTTGAAAAGTAAAAGTCGTAGGAAGAAAGCAATTAGGACGTTGGAAAGGTTACGCGCGTGTAAGAAAAACACACGAGGACTCGGCGGCAGAGGGAAACTCACCTTTAAACTTATTGATAAGTTAACCGTTTATTACGGACTAGCAATAAGGCGACACAACCAGTCTGTCCCCTGCATGAGAAACGCCATTTGGGCGACTTATCACCACTACAATTACAATCACAAGCTGTGTCCAGTTGGAAAAGATTCCTGGTGCAGCTGGCAGCGGGCGGCCGTCAACAAAAACTTGGATTTATTCCAGCATGGATATGTTAAACTTCCAGATGACGTCTCCAAAGCCATAAAGCCAATTGATGCTGACTTGACGAAGGAGGAATTACTCGAACGCTGTGTGGGTGGTTTCACACAAAACAACAACGAGAGCTACAACCAGCTGATTTAAAAAATCTGTCCAAAAACCCTCCCAGGAAGCTCAACGATCGTCCAAATTACGGCCCACATAGCAGCTGTTATATACAACGAGGGATTCTACAGCACCCTGATGATCTTCCAGGCGATGGGTGTGAACTGCGGCCCAAATATATACAGATTTGTTGCCGAGAAAGACGAACAGCGGATAACGATCGGCGACAGCCGCGCGCTTGCCGCTACCAGGGAGGAGCGGATGCGCAAAAAGCAGGAGCGGTTGAAGACTTTGGAGGACCTCCTGGACTCGGAAGGACCCCAGTACGGTCCCGGGATCGACGATGAGCTGTAAGTCCCGTTTCATGCGTTTATAGATCACTTTTATGCACATAGAGACCATTTTTATGCACTCAAAACTACAAAGTAGTTTTTCTCGAAACGACATTTTTCAATGCGGTGGACATGATTCCAGCCAAAGTTATGAACGGATTTGGCTGCAATTTTGCATAATTGTTCTTCGATATATTCTTGTGTACTTGAACGAAGGAATTTAGGTTCCGATACAATTAATTATTTTCTTGGCATGCTGAAACAGAAAAATTGTAGGTAAAAAAACAGCACTTTTTTTTCAAACCGCCGCCATTTTGTTTAACATTGTTGAAATTGATTTTCCTTCGTTCAAGTACAAGGTTTTTATATAAGCTAAAGGGCTCGATGTTTGTTTTCGGTTTCAGATAAGCAGTACGGCCGGAAGGATGTCCACCGGAACCCAACTTCCTGAAAAGCCCCTCTCCTCCGTCCAGGTTTTTAACATATTAAATATTGTTTGTTCACAATAAAAAAATTTGGTAACAAACTAAAAGAATAGACCTTTCCAACGTCCTAATTGCTTTCTTCCTACGACTGTTACTTTTCAAAAAAAAAACCTAAAAAACACCTAAAAATCACGGCCGTGACTGCCCCTAACTCCTTAAAAGAATCCTACCACATAATTACTGCCAAATCCTCAAATCATACCTTTCCTACAGATACTTCTATATTAAATATAAAGATGAAGAAACCAGCCTCTACCCAATAGAATCCAGTGTCCTACAGGGTAGTGTACTAGGACCCATACTATATCTCCTATACACAGCCGACCTGCCAACATCAGAAACAACATTCATCGCAACATTCGCCGATAATACAGCAATACTTGCCTCTCACGAAGATCGCAACGTGGCCACAAGATACCTCCAGGCACATTTGAATCAAATTCAACCATGGTTAAAAAAATGGAGAATTAGGGCAAATGAAACCAAATCTACTCATGTCACATTTACAATGAGAAAAGAAACCTGCCCTCCTGTGCACGCTTTCTAGCCTCTTCAAATGAGAAGCACTAGCAGTGTACACAATGATTGTACAGAAGCCTATTCTGGATAGAACCAGACTGAAGTAAAGTCGCAGCAGAGACTCCCTATCGGCTCCCCATTTTGTGGAGGCAATACACTTGATAGCATTCAATGACATTCGGTACTGCGCAGAAGCAGTGTTGATTTGTCTCAGCCATAAAAGACGACGGTCGAAAATTATGCCCAAAAACTACACCTCATCTACTATTTGTACTGGTCTATCGTAAAGCAATACAACAGGATAGTTGTGAGATTTACGTAGTCGGCAGAAGTCTATAGCACAGGTTTTCCCCACAGGGAAACGATAACCACGGTCGGATGCAGCCAAAGAAACTAAGTCAAAGGTCTGCTGCAATCTTTCCGGACAGAGACAAGAGATTGGGATGAAGTGAAGATCGTGAAGTCATCTACAAAAAGACAATAATCAGCAGTATTCGGCAGGTTGGACACAATGTCATTGTATGCAATTAAGAATAGTGTTACACTTATGGAAGAGCCTTGGGGAATTCCGTTTTACAATGGCCGTAAAGAAGAGAATGTTTGTCCAACTAGAACTTTAAAGGAACGGTTCGGAAGGTAGTTTTCTACGAATTGAGGCAGATGGCCTCGTAGACCCCAGTTGTGCAATTTTCGTAGAATTCGGTATCTCCAGGTAAGGTCAAAATCCTTATCTAGATCAAAAAACATTGCGACCAGATGGTTGCGTTTTAAGATGCTAGATTGAATAGCGTTCGTTAGATACACATGCAGGTCAATAGTGGAGTGGAGCTGACGGGATCCACATTGATGTTGGTTGATGAGATAGTGGGATTATATATATATATATATATATATATATATATATATATATATATATATATATATATATATATATATATGTATATATATATATATATATATATATATATATATATATATATATATATATATATATATATTGTAGCAACGAGCCTCCTAAACATATATATTTTTTTAAATATCCAAGAAGGGTTGACGACGAAAAAAAAAAGTGGTTATTTTGGAAGTAAAAAGAGCTGTCATAAACAGGTTTCTTATAAAAAAAGTTCTATTATGACGTGTAATATTTAATATTTTGTTAACGTTCTGCTTATAAATACATATCTATATATTTGATTAAAGTTTTAATTATTTCTTTTCATATTTTTGAGAGTGTTTTAATCGGTAAGAACCATATATCCTTACATATTCCTCTGGGATATTTCTCATGTTAGAAAATGGCGCCCAACGTGAGGCCGATAGCACCACTCAATTGAAAGAAACATCTAAACTACAAACGAAAATCCATGTGTGCATAATACCTCGTGCTAAATACCGCGAGTACAGAATTGCTCGCGCATAATTACTGAAGACATCGTGCTCAAAATTCCACGACGCCTCCAAAACGGCAGCCTGCCTCCAGCCGAAGCAACAAGCGACGGCCGGCCACTAAACCCATCAGAAGCCCACATTCGCAAAGAAACATGACTCAAAATATTGTAATGTCTGCAGACCAATTCAATTCATTCATCGCAAACGTCACTGAAACGTTACGCCAAACAGCGAGTTCTTCAAGTACCTCGAGCACACTAACTCTGGGTACCTACACGGGAAATTTTGCTAAATTCACATCACGTTTCGACGGAAGTGCTAGTGCCGATGTCGATGCATTCATAGATGCCATCAGTGTATATAAGGATTGTTTAAGCATAACAGAAGAAAATGCAATAAAAGGCCTGCCCATGCTCTTCACGGGGCTAGCGGCCACATGGTGGAATGGTATGAAACCACACACCACTTCGTATGAAGATTTTATTTCCAAATTGCGCTCCGCGTTCGAACGTAGGAAGCCGGCATATAAACTATATAGGGAACTGTTCTTGAAAGAAAAAGAAACTGACACGAGTACAGACATATTCGTTTGACAAGCTCGGGCAATTTTTGCAAAATTACCAAAACCACCCTTAGCTGAAAGTCTACAGTTAGACACGGTATTCGGTCTTCTGGCTCGTGGAATACGTAAGCGGATTCCACGCGAATCAGTGAAAACCTTCGAAGATTTGCTTACTTGCGCAAGATCAATCGAAGAATCACTGATTGAGAAACGTGATCGACAGAAAAGTATACAACCAAAAAAAATTGTAAATCCTTATACTCCTGTGACCAATAGTAACCGTAAGGAACGACCACGATTTGCTTTTTGCAACAATTTTGGCCACTCTCAGAATGAGTGCCGCAATTTCGCTCGTTCTAATGAACAAGTGACACTCGACTAAACAGCGCCCTCTTTGTTATCTCAGAACACACCTGCGTCACGCCCATCTATAAGTTTTTATGGTTGCGGAGCTCCAGGTGTGATCAGAAGCAACTGCACTATTTGTAGAAACAAGAAAGCAACGTCGACGGACGCCGTAGAGTTCAACGCTGTCGATGCAGCACCAAATTTCCTGACGCCACGTCCTCGCCCTCTCCTATATTTTCACGTGCTCGGAGCTCGTGGGTGTAGGCTTGTAGATACAGCTGCAAAGTCAAGTGTCGCTGGCTATTCTTTTTTCCAGCTCCTGCTTAAGAAGAAACAGCACTTCGAGAGTGTGAGAACCACTGGAACCCTCGCTGACGGCTCTGTGAGCTATGTAATGTTGAGGTGGAAATGCCAACAAGTGGCGCCACTGACATCAGGATGGAGCAGTTGACAGATCCTGACGTACGCAAGATCATCAACTGTTTTGAAACACCAGGCCACGTTGACCTGACAAATTGGACAGGTAGAGGATACTTAATGATAAGCGGTATCCTTTACAGATTCGCGCCTGATCAAGACACTGAAGAGGCCCAATTAGTTATTCCGGAGTCCAGACGTGCTCGTATCATGGTAGAATACCACGACGACGCTACTGCAGGCCACTATGGTGTAGAAAGGACAACCCAAAGAATCGCGTCTCGGTTTTATTGGCCCGGTATGCGTAAGTATATTGCTGACTACGTGAAACACTGCGTGGAATGTCAGCGATACAAGGCATCAAAGATGAAGCCAGCCGGTCTTCTGAAGACTCCAGCAGCGGCCCAACGGTTCGAAGTCGTCGCTGTGGATTTATTCGACCCTTTACCCACCTCTCCAACCGGCCATCGTTGGATTTTCATCGTTGAAGACGTAGCGACGAGATCGGTAGAAATATTTCCATTAATAGAAACCACAAGCGAAGCATGTGCTCGCATTCTCATAGACGAAATTTTTCTGCGTTATGGCACTCCACGTAAAATGATCTCAGACAATGGAGTCCAATTCGTGAGTGGACTAATGCAGCACGTAACTCATTGCTTAGGCATTAAACAAGCATTGACACCTGTTTATCATCCCGAAGCAAACCCCGTTGAAAGAAAGAATCGGGATATGAAGACTCAGTTAGCTATATTGGTTGGGGATCAACACACAACCTGGACAGAGCAATTACCTGCTATTAGGTTTTCCATGAATACTGCCACCTGCCAATCCACTGGTCACTCCGCCGCATACTTGACTTTCGGAAGGGAATTAAGAACTTCTGACGATGTAAATCACGATTTGCGCGCAATATGCAAGGACGAGAACTTCGTTGCACAAATTACTCCATATTTGGTAAACATAACAGATGTAATGAAAGACGTCAGAGAGGTTCATGACGCCGAACAAGATAAGCGCAAGAAATTCACAGATGGAAAACGGAGAGAAGTTCCCCCGTATTTCCTTGGAGATCTAGTAATGGTCCAAACACACATACTAAGTAATGCTGCTAAAGATGTGTCATCGAAGCTAGGACCCAAACGTGATGGTCCCTATACAATTCTGCGGCAGAATTCTTCGACGACCTATACAGTAGCCGCCGTAAAACAGCCTGATGTATCGGTTGTCTGTTACCACGTATCTGCCTTGACACCCTACGTCATGAAACGGGGTGAAGCAGTACCTGAGCCAACACATCCTAAACGTCAACGAGGAAGACCGCCAAAACTACGAAGTCTCATTCCTGACGCTGTTTCTGGATCTTTTTCGGGGCGAAAGCTACGATCCAGAGAAGGAGATCTGTAGCAACGAGCCTCCTAAACATATATTTTTTTAAATATCCAAGGAGGGTTGACAACGAAAAAAAAGAGAGTGGTTATTTTGGAAGTAAATAGAGCTGTCATAAAAAAGTTTCTTATAAAAAAATTTCTATTATGACGAGTAAAATTTAATATTTTGTTAACGTTCTGCTTATTAATACATATCTATATATTTGTTTAAAGTTTTAATTATTTCTTTTCATATTTTTTGAGGGTGTTTTAATCGGTAAGAACCAAACATCCTTACCTATTCCTCTGGGATGTTTCTCATGTTAGAATATATATATATATATATATATATATATATATATATATATATATATATACATATATATATATATATATCGACAATGAGTACGAAATATTATAATTTAGAACTTATTGTTGACTTGAGTGAAAATAGCATAGACGAAAAGTTGTTTCCAAATTCGTACTATAAGCGGCATCTATTAATTTATTTTATAATTATTTTTTCTGTATACGCGTCCATATGAACGGCAACTCTGTACATATATTTCATACTCATTGGTACAGTACAACTGTCACTTTGACGTTTTACGGTCAGTACAGTGAATGATCTATGCTATATCATGGAAGAATTTGAAAGTTCACAGGCGGCTTTTTTGTTGCGGGGATGGCTTGATGTTGATTCAAGTCTAAATTTCGTCAGAGTAATAATATCTCTATAATTCCCTACAATACCGACTCATTCGGCAAATATTGGAATTAAAATATTTCACGATTATTACGATTAAAACTAAATATATTTCAGAAATAGTATTTATATAAATCCATAAACAAATAGTTCGTTATATGTATGATTATATAAAAATAAATTTTAATGTTAATTAAATGATTTCTATTTATTTTAACCAATACATTTTATAATTTTATCGTTTATTAAAGGTATTTCATTTATTTTATGATACAGAGAAATGCTTAAATTTATCTAAACGTAAAAATATTTATTTGTAATTGTTTTCCATATCACCAATTACATTTTGAAAACGCTTTAAAATACGCGGCTACTTTTTATTTATTGCAACGTTTTCGTTTTTTTAATGGTGCTTGAATTACAATTGTTTTGCAATAAAATTCGTAAGTTTTACGATATATATGTATTTTATACATTTTAATTGATTTAAAATTTATTAGATTGTCTTGCAATAATTGCTGTGCCAAGTTGCAAGTGGTCTGAGTACAGTTTTATGCGGTTTTCCAAGGTAAATAATATGCTTAAAAAATGAGGTGAGCTGGTAAATAATAGCGAATGATTTAGTATTCCAGAAACATATTTATAAATCATATCGAATGTACCAAAATTATTTCAGTTCGAATTTATTTCGAACCAATAGACGAGGAAGAAGTACCGTTATATTTGGTGCATATCCGACTTTGTACATGGATGAGCGGCACGCCATTTTAATTTGATAAATAGTTTTAGTAATTTATTTAGGTGTCTCCATGCCCGATGTGACAAGTGCATCTGCTTTTACATCTTCTTTGAGGGAGCAAGATTATTCTGTTTCAGTGCGACCGGAAGCTATAAAATATTCAAAATCATACGAGATCATTGCTAAAAATGTTATTCGACTCTAAAATTTGGCAAGTGTTTCTTACATCGACTTTCTACAACGTTTTAAGTCCGACAACACTAAAAACAATCGTCGTTGCTGCGTGGTGATAAATCGTTCCATATGTGAAAGAAGAAATACAAATCAAAAGTTGCAATGATAGACTTGAAAGGCATTTGCACGAGACCATTGTTAAATATCTGCACTGAACTTTCTTATACGCATTTTGGTTAGTTTATATCATATTTTTATTATTTTACTGATGTTTTACTAACCTTTGGGATACTTTTTCAATAAATGTATTTCTTGGAATAAAAAGTAAATGTCCAACTCCAAATTATATAAGTTTATTTTTGAGGTCTGTCAAACAATTGACAGGTACAGTTACCAGTAACATAAAAAAAAACATTTTCAAACAAAATTTTAATATTTATTATATAATTTTGGTTTTCGAGTTATTGCAGAAACCGCAAAAAATGATTATAGTAAACATATACTTCCGGTTTGAATATAAAATTTTTGAGAGGTAGATAATGGTAATCTTACAATATTTTTAAAATTTACCCAATTTTCAGCCAGTCCCACAGTCGACATTCCGTCCCAACCGTTTAGGCTGTAGAACGCACTCACTCACATGCACACACACGTCATTCCAAAAATATACGGAATTAATTCATGGTAGCTGAACAGATATATTTCCATTAAAATATCGAGATCTAAATCTTTCAAGATTACAATACTTAAACTGTGTATAGTAAAGTAAAAATAAATTTTGTTATAATAAAATAGAGGCAATTTTGATTTTTTTGGCACTGCTCAAGTGCCAAGTAACTAGGGCTTACAATACCGCGATCCCGAACACCGGAATCCCGGACTTTTTTGGATTTTTTTCCGTTATTAAAAACTGGTATTTATGTAAAAATACCGGTATTTTGGTATAACATTAGTTGATAAAAATTGAATTTATGCACAATATAAATCTAATTTAAAATAATATTAATTAATAACAAGAATTTTTTTTTGAAGATAAACAAACAATTTCATTGTATTAAAATCTATATCAGGCACATTTATTACACATACCGAGCCGAGTATGGCACCATCGAGAAGCGGCGGTGTCGGCATTATAAAGCGATTGTTTATGTTTTACGTCTACTACCCAATGAATAGGTCTCGTTTATACAAATACATAGAGTGTGTAACTCAAAAATTATTAAATAGTTTAGATTAGACTGTCTAATTTTGCAAATCAGCTGTAGTGTTTACAAGTAAGAATTATAGTTTCAATTTTATTTTTCATTCCGTTGTGTCTTGTGGTGTGTGGATTATGTGCACTTGTTTTCTGGTTTTATTTCTAATAATTGAAAATTATATAACGGTATTTAAATACTGATTAATCTATATGAATTTTATGATACAGTAAGTTTATATTTGTATTAATGTAAGTTAGAGTGTAATTAATTTACAAATATTAAAATTAATAAGCATAAACTGCTATACCCCTTGAAAGATGAATACGTTTACGGAGCACCGAAAAGGACAGGACGAAACCTCAGTTTGGAATCATTTTCTGATTGAAAAAACCGGACAGGTTGCAAAATGTAAAAAGTGCGCGTAAGAAATAAAGTGTACAGAAGGATCCACAAGTGGCCTTCATACTCACTTAAAAACGATACTAAATCTTAAAAAGAAATGTGTATCCCCCCATGATTTCGAATCAAGTGTTTCTAAACAGCCTAAATTGTTGATAACAAATTATTATATTAAAAATTAATAAAAACGAAAAATTTTCAGAAGTGCTTGCCCGCATGACAACTGGCGATGGTTTGTCTTTTAATATTTTTATAAAATTGTATGACATAAGAGAAGGCTTAAAGGCAAGAGGATTATTCAAAGACATACCAAAATCTGCAGTCACTATTAGAAATATGGTACTTGAATATGGTAAAATTATTAAACAGTTTACAGTGCATGAAATTTCTAGGCTGAAATCTGTAGGTAAACGTTTCAGTATCACATTTGACGAATGGACATCTATTCGTAATCAGCGCTACATAAACATTAATGTATAAACATTCTGTTGGAGGAACAATGTGGAATATCGGATTAGTGCGCGCTTACGGATCCGTTCCAGCAGAAATATGCTTATCTCTTGTAGAAGAAATATTGAAAGATTTTAATTTAGATATATCTAAAGACATAGTTGGAGTAACTACTGAAGGTGCGTCGGTTATGGTAAAATAAGGACAATTTATAGAGGCTGAACATCAACAATGTATGGCACATTGCATAAATTTAGCAATAACTGATGTTTTGTATAAGTCAACTTTGAACCCGAGTGTGGATATTGATGTTGTGGAGCAAAGTTATAATGATGACGATGTTAATGATGTTGACGATGACGATGATAACAATAACGACGATATCGACGAAGAGGATGGTAATGGAATTATTATAGAGTTAGATTCTAGTATTACTACAAGTAATATAAATATAAGATATACTGGTATATCAACTCTAGTTTCAAAAATACGGAAAGTAGTGAAAACATTTAAAAATTCACCTTCTAAAAATAATAAATATTTAAAAAAGTACGTGAGAGAAGAATTAGGTAAAGAAACAGCGCTAAAATTAGATTTTCAAACAAGATGTTATTTATGTTCGAAAAATTTGAAGAAATTAAATTTTGTATTCAAAAAGCGCTTATTGACATTAGTTGTGATATTGATTTTTCTGAAGAAAAATTTAATTTATTATCTTCAATTATTGCTGCTCTTACTCCTGTAAAATTAACAGTAGATGCACTATGCCGAAATTTTATGCAAATCTTTTGACGGCTGACGCTTCTCTAACATTTCTGTTAGATACTCTTTCCCAGCAAAAATCTGCAATTGCATTAGATTTATTGGAAGCATTAAAATCTCGAATTTTACTGCGACGAACTGAATTATCACAAAGATCTTTAAAAGGGCTCACAAGATGTTGGAGAAGTATTTAAACGCAAATCCAAATTTACAATCATTAAAAAAATTGTAAGCTGAACTAAACGGCTCACACATGAAAATCTAGAAGATACAGAAGATATGGAAGTTGTGCAAGAAACATCCCTTCCAATATCTTTCCAAATTAGTAATGAAACAGTATTAGAATCTGACAAGGTAAACGTAAACGCACTAAAGAAAAAACTACAGGTAGCATGCACTAGACGAAACTCTAAATACTTCACCTGTGCCTGCGATTAAAAAAATTCCAGGTCTTGAACAAAAAATAAAAGATGAAATTACTTTATTTGAAAAAACAGGAACAAAAGGAACGTATTTACAAAATGTGTATGATTTCTTAATGACAATAGTGCCGACAAGTGTAGAATCAGAAAGAGCTTTTTCGGCGGCTGGTTATATTTGTACGAAAATTCGGTCCTCGCTTGATGATGAGACGATTGATTGCTTATGTTTTTTAAAAGCATACTTTAATAAACAAAACGCAAGTTATTAATATTGTTTCATAAATAATTTCAATTTAATTATATTTTTTGCTTCTTTAATTATATAATGCCATACGAGCTAATTATATTTGTAAAATATAACATAGAATTTAATATGTACTTTTTTTTTCTTGCATGTTTTTTTGTATCTATCTACTTCTAATTTCTATGTAATAAAATAAATAATATCTACTCATTTCAGAACAATATTTATTGGATTTCATATCTTATTTGCAAACAAGTCAATACAACAACTGATGTACATACATAAATAAAAATATAACTAATAAATTTTTTACTAATAATACCGGTTTTAATACCGGTATCCTGATATTTCAAATTTCAAATATCAAATACCGGTATTCAAATTTTAGTTCGGTATTGTAAGCCCGACAAGTAACTGATTGATGTCATATAATATGTAAATAATTAAAGCATTGTCTATACAAGAGGTTCCCAAACTTTTTTGTGTCGTAGACCCGTTGCCATGTTTTTCGGTTTTGGGTAGACCCCCACTAGCCTGATATTGATATTTTGTAAATTTCTAACTGTAGTGAAGTTCAGTGTTAAAAGCTTAAAGTAAAAACACATGTTAAGTTTTATATACATTTATTAATTGAATTTAAATTAAAACTACTCAAAATAAAATGTTGTATCTGTTATATAAAATATACGTAACATAAAAAAAAAAACATAAATTAAACCAAGCAATAAGTAAATGTTTATAGTGAGAAGGTTGAACCTGATGCATTTATAATAAATTAGCCATATTTTGCGTCAATTTTGTTTAATCTTAAATCTCCTTTGTTTTAATCTAATTTAGACTGCCTTGTAACTGCAAATTAACCATATTAAATTTTGTAAAGAAATCTGTTAAATGGGCGATGTGAGTTTTCCACTTCATTGAATTATCTTTTAAAATTTTATCTTTAGTATCCAGAAACTATAACATAGTCTCAAAAAGTGCAAAAATCATGTCAAACATAAGCCTTTCGACAGCCAGCGTACTTCAGTATTCAACACGTTGCATAGGATTCGGTTTACTGCATTAATGACTAATTGAAGAGATTCATGCAATCTATCACTCAAATTTTTAGCAACTAAATGTTGTTGATGGATGACGCAATGTATTGCTAACACCAATGACACATTTTGATTTGAATATATGATAAATCCACTATAACGTCCAACCATGGCAGGTTTTCTGTGCATCTGTAGCTACTGATCTTATATTTGATAAAGGGATTGCTTTTTCAATAAAGTAATCCTTTCCCTAAACATGAAATATTGATTCGCCTTTAGTGTCGGTTGTTAAAGTTCTTGCGAAGAGCAGTTCTTCGTAGATTTCTTGATTCATAATAAAACGAACATATGCCAATAATAATGCTGCATGCATTACCAGGTAAAGTTGACTCGTCCAGTTGTATATTGAAATGGGTCGTTTGCAAATAATTACACAAGAAGCTTTCAATATCAGAACTCATTTCATCAATACGTCTTTCAATAGTATTGTTGCTTAAGAGAATTAATCCTTTTAATGATATCAGATCAGCAGATGTTTGTGTAAAACAGCTTTTAAAACCTCTTCAACGGCTGGCAACATTAACTTCTCTCCCTCCGATAGTATGCCCGTGGTTTTCCGGATTTTGCTATAACGAGTATCGAGATATTGTAAGACACCATCATCGCAAACCATCATTGTTTCTTTGCGACGACATCGAAGCGAACCTTCTATCCATCGTGGGTCTCTTCTGAAGTTCATCTTTGAGTGTTTGAATGTATTTCAAATCTTTATCTGTTTTATCAGGGTGACATTTTCTCAGATGATCCTGCAGCTTAAATGGTTTTATAGCGTCATTGCCCAAAACTTCGTTACATAAAAGGCACATAAGCAATTGTTTGTCCGACAATGATGGAATAAAGCCAAGCTTCAAATAATCAACACTGATGTACTGTCTACACTGTTGTCTTTTTAGATTTGGACATGGCATCAGTCATCTGTGGGCAAAATTAATATATTTAAATAAGACATAAAGTCCAGGAGATGTATATTAAAAAATCAAAGTCAAATTTAAATCGTATGGTCTTAGATTTTATGGCAGGCATAGGCATAGGTAAAACTACGAGTACAAAACTAACATTTAATAAGAAATAATGTACTTACTTTTCTCCGGCACTCTCAAACAAAATAACACTGATTCACCATAATTTGTGAGATAAACTACCAGATTATATTTTTTTAAAATAATTTCTTTGCACAGTCCTTTTCAAGATTCAGGAAACGAATAAACATATCTGTCTCACATTCGTATTTATAGAGTGACGAATTGAACAAGTCAGTGCAAGTTCGCCAAGCTCTGAGCAAAGACATTAATAATTACAAAGATGCTTCTCTGAGACTGCGCGTATGCTTGTAACAAGATGATACAGGTATATCTTTATGTGCAGGTTTTCACAAGTTCAAAATGTATTGCGACCACAAAGCGAATGCCTACATCCTACAACTTACACAATTTTATAAACATATATAATACATTTTTTACTTCATAGGTACTTTTATAAATAATGTATATGTATTTATATTATAAGATAGTATAATGTGAGTAAATAGGTACTATCAGTGTATGTTGAGATCCACTATCGTAGACCCCCATTTTCATTTCATGGACCCCCAAATTTTTTTTTCGCTGATGTAGACCTCTTGCAGGTTGTCACACACCCCTGCGGGACGATATAGACCTCTTTGGGAATCACTGGGTTATACTAATTTAATCCTTCGGTTTTTATTTAATCATGTAAATTTATCTACAACTTAATTTAAATCTATTAATTTTGATATGTCTTTTTCTATATTAATAAACTAATGTTGCTTAATCTTTCAATTGTCATTCTTTTTCTAAAATAGCTTTTAATACTTTTTAAAGACGACAATAACCTTTCACAAGAATCTGTTGATACTGGCATTAAAACACAAATATTTAACAAATTATAAATGCATTCAAATGCTTCCTTATATTGCTCAACGAATGACAACCACTCCATGAGTGATTTAATATTTTTAGTTTTTTCCCTACACAAAAGCTTCTCAACTAGTGCTATATCAATCACAAGTTATGTTATAATGTTCTGCTAATTTAGTTAAAAGAAATTTGTTGAGAAATAAATTATCTGCGCGGTCAAAAGCTTGTAATAATTTTAAAATAATATCATTTTTTGTAAATCTTTCCTTTACTTTCCCTATAATTTATAACTTAATTTTAACAATATCTTTCTCATCTTCTACTTCTATGTCTACAGAATCATCTATTTCACAATCTAATATAAATTGCAGTAATCTCTTTGAAGCTAAAGAATAGGTCTAATTAGGTTATGTTTTGATCCGCTTTTTGATCATTGGTTGTCAGAGCCCTGTTCCTTGTCAGAGCCATCTACAATTTTCTAGTCAGCGAGCAAATCTCGTCAACAATAGAATTGTGGTCGAGTCGGAGGGGCCTGGTTAAAGCAATGAATATATACTGCGTGCGGAACAGTACTTTTAATATGTTTTTCCGCGCCACCTAAATGACCACTCATAACGGCAGCCCTATTGTATCCTTGTGCTATACAGTTATTTAAAGAAATATTATTTTCCTCTTATACTGTTTTTATATAATTTGCAAAACTAGCATCATCTAGCATACCGTTTGCGCTTATAAACTCAAAAAGCCTCTCCTGAATTGTATTTTGATGCAAGTACCGAACTATGACCGTTATTTGTTCATTTTTACTTAATTTTTTTTGTTAAGTCAGACATTATTGCAAAATAATTTTATTCTTTTACATAGTCTGATATTTTTTTACGTACAATGGAAGCCATAATAGAAATTAATTAATTTTGAATATCATGATGTAACTATTAAGCATTCCTTGAACTATCTTTTATTTAGTTTTGCAAAATGGTATCGTATTTACTCATCAATAACATTAATTCTCTTAAACTACCTTTATTTAACCTAAAGACATTTTCAAAATGAGCAATACATTGCGTACATGCAAATAATAAACATTCACATAAAGTATTGACGTAATGTCTGTTTTCTTTAATTTCATTTTGATATGGATCATTTGTTTGATACTTGTGTTCTGTTTCTTTAATTTTAAATAATTTATATATTTTATAGCACACATTTTATGTTGTTGTTATTTATCATGTTTTACTAGTCCACTATTTAAATCAAGTGCATTTTTCTAGTTGCAAAACCCATCATTCACAAAATTGCTAACTTGATTAACACCGTGAAAAAATCGGCAATGTAAACAAAATATTTCGATCTTCTCATTCTTTCACTTTGCTTCACTTTTGTATATTGCGATAATATCACTGTTGGCGGGAGTACGCCAGTTTCATTATCACCACTTATTTCACCCTCACTAGTTTTATTTTCACTGGTACTAGATTCACTCATTTTCCTCTCTAGCACTTAACTTACAGGATATCTCACTTTCATTTGTTTTACATATATTCTCTAAATAACTGCTTGATGGGTCGATACTGGTCGAAGGCAAGGATGTTGTATCTGTTTTTAATTTTTTTTATATTTGCTCTTTAACTTTAATCTTCGACTACAAAATAACGAATGAGCCTTAAGATTTTAACTATTTGTATAAGTTTAGAAAATTTTCAAACATGTATGAGCTTGCTTTTTCTGAACTAAGAACACGTAAGGGTAGGCCTAGAACAATATTAACAAGTCACTACATCTGCATTACGTGGCCACACATCGGACTTGCGGAACACCCGGCTGGCCTTATAGTTATACAATATTCATTATTTATTACATTACTCTGCAATCAGTGTAATACCATAAAAGTAAATAGTTGAATATGCAACAATGTTTCATATTCAACTATTTATGTTGAAACAACATAAAAATAGGCACTGGTGACAAGCACCAGTACTTCTAGTTTTTACGTAATTAGACTGATATAAAAAATCTCGGGAGGGCAATCAGGAGGCAACAGGAAAATTTGGAGTAGCAGGTGCCCCCTGGACCGCCGCTAGAGCTGATGATGCAAGCTCTGTCAGATAGATGGGTCAAAATAGAATAAAATATTAGGTTCCGTTCTTTCACAATAGATGCCCAATTTTTGATAGAAAACCACGGAATGTTATTTGTACACCTAATACAATAGATAAGATAATTAATACAAACATTAAGATAAGATGAATAGTTTAAATAAAATATTGATCAGCTCAAACTATTACAAATATATCCATGTCTTAATAACTAAATCGCAGATATGTACAACAGAACTCGATAACAGCAAAAGTTTGAGATATTCTAGATAGCGATGTGATAAACTATTAGGGTGCTCATAGGATAGGAAATTAAAATTATTCGGGTTTAATATGAAGCTATAAGCATAAAAGAAACGCATCTGCGAAAGACGGCTGTAGAAAAATGAAAGATATGGAATATCCTGTACCTTCTTAGCAAATACCAATATTTGATAGGAGATAATAATAAAATTAATTCCCACTATTTGTGCTGCAAGAAGCGAGGGTCTTAAGTAACGCAGCGATGCATCTTTCACTGATTACATTAGACAAAATAGATAAAGATAGATACAAGATACTATATTCGCAGACAAGATTTTATTCACCCTTAAAAAGTAACGTCCGCCTAGAAAAAGGCGACTACAATGTATCGCGAATGACACCGAAGCCTTATGTACCAAATTGTTTTTAAATAAATGATCCAACTTTAGGCTAGATTCAATAATATGTATATCAACCGATATGAACGGACGCTCTATTTACGAATACAAATTGCATTACTTAGGCTGTTTTGATATATCTTATCGTTTCAACAGACGATCATGCCGTAATTAACGAATTCTTTTAACCTCATATGGAGTTTGTGTCTCCTCAGGAATATTATACACGGGGAACCCATTTCATTGCATCTGACAATATAACAATAGTAAGACGCATTTAGTTACAGGATGGACCGAAAAAATACTTTGCAATAAACCAAAAAGGAAGGAAAACATATATTCAAATATAGTCAGGTGTACACCATGTATAAATTTATTTTTACGTACATTAACATAATCTATTACAATGTCATTATAAATTCTTTGTATGTGGTATAAGTATCACCTGTGTTACCATGCTACTACATATTCATAATATATTACTGTTGATCCTTAAAATTTTTTAAGACGGTCAAAATTGAATACATCTTTTTAGTTATCTGCTTATTGTATAAATGCCTTAATTTATATTGATATTAGGAAATCGTGTTTTATATTAACCTGTGTGAAGCTTTCCAAGCGCAGAATAACAAAACTACCCATGGTTAAATTGACGGGATGTTTTGATTGATGAATAATCATCATTAAACCGAAACGAATTTTACGATCTGTTATGTTTTCCCAGCTACAATTATAAGCAGCGTTACCGACAGATTGGGCCTGTATTTTAAAACATGTTACTTCAATTGCCACAAATAATGTGAGAGAAACTTGAATATTCTTCATCAGTTCTCAAATGTTTTACCTGATCTAATATTAGTTGTCCACAGCGACAGTATATAAAAAGTTGAAAATTAACCGCAAAACATATTAATAATAACGCTAAAATGGCGCTCCTAAAGACAAACATTCAGTTAAATGCACTTTGAATGCAAATTGGGTTGTGCTAAAAACTTACATGTTCTCTTCAACTAACAAGCAAAATAAAGTCATAACCGATTCAACATTTATACCTTGCACATGAAAAGTCAGCCTTGAAAAAACGTATTCGAAATCTTTCAAAAATCTAGATATGCACAAAAACCGATTACTTTTTTTTTTTTTATTAATGAATAAATGTTTTCAGATAATAACTCACTCAAGTAACATATTGTGATGTTCTACGCAGTTTCGAAGCTTGTCAAAATATCCTATTATGTCTAAGCTTTCAATTTTATAAAGGGCATATTTCAATATTTTGAATTGCGATAGTACCATACCCACCGTCACGACAAACACCATATCTATTTCTATAAAGAATGATAGAATGACAAAAATCATAACGGTAGATTGAATAATAAAGAAAAATCATAATTTGGCGACGTTTCTTAAAATTAATTATATGTTACCCAGATATTCAGGGGCCAATTATAATCGTCTTTGAGATACGACGAGATAAATAAAATTTGGACAGCAAATATTATTGAATAGTTGAAAACATAAGCAGACGTGACTGTAAAGCGAATAATCTGTTCGATTGTTTCGTTTTGCTCCTTTGTCACCGACTCTGTTGACCAAAATTTATTCAAAACTGAGTCTACCATATTGAGAAATGTCTTTGTTTTGCTATGGCAAGTATATATTTTGTAAAATACCTGCAAATATCACATTTATAAAATTTATTATAAATAAATTTTCAAATGATATGTTGACAGTGAAGATAGTAATAATTGTCACACGTTATATGAATTGCAGTTCATAAATACTTACTTGCCAATTTCCAGTCAGCGTGACGATATCTATAATGATATTACTCAAACTGTTGTATTTAGTCGTACATAAAAATATGATTTGGAAGCAAATTTCAACAAAAATAATTACTATCCAAAAACGAGCAATACAAATACGTAATAATGTATGATTTTTAGGATTCAATCCCATCAAATTCATCCACTTTAATCTTTCGAATTTCATTTCTGATTGATTCAACTACAACAATTATTTCAGCAAGTTGAACATCACCGCTATGCTTAACAAGTATCGTATAACATTTTATCTTATAATTACGTCAGAAATTATCCTTAAACATTATTAACTGATTAATATAACGGATTTTGTTTTGAATACGGTGCGCCTACCTTGGCAAAAGCAATTTCTGTATAAAAAGTTCTTATCATTACCCTTAATTAGCAATTATAAATTAAATATTTATTATTTAATTAGAGTGGTGGCAGTTGATATGAAGTTTTGTTTCCAGAAGTATTCAAGTGGACAGTGAGAACTATTGCATCCATTATATATTTGCGTATTGCATATATATATATATATATATATATATATATATATATATATATATATATATATATATATATATATATATATATATATATATGTATTAATTACGCTTTATTAATAAATGATATGGCGGATATGTTTTATGCTTCAACTGAAATTAATGCATCATTCTATTAGCGAAGCTTTGAAACAATCTTTCAGAATATATGATTAGTCAAAAATAGATGAAAATATTCAATCTATAATATAAAATGGAAAACACAACAGAAAGTAATATTAGAACACAAATATTGAAATAATATAAATTTTCCATAGTTATATAGAATCAAATTTTACGTCTTTAGTTGAGATAAATATCCGAAACGACTTCCACCGAACTATTTTCCACGTATTTCCTTTAGATAAGAGAGATATTTTAATATATATTTTTATTGATTTTCTGAATATGGAACACTTTTTTACAAAATATATATTTCACGCAATAAAAATACAATGTCAAATTCTAAATTGTGTGAGTGAATTTTGTGATTCTGTTTTGCAATTTACAATCATAATTGATGCAATTTATGTAAAAATAAATAGAAAAACCAGAAACTTGAATAACGATTTTCGTGTATCCGGTATATGTTCGAGAAAAATGAATCAATAAAAGTATGTAGACAATATGAACATCTTAAACATACTATTTATGGTGCAAGTTTAACCGCTATTGAGTTATTGCAGAAACTGTAAAAATTAATTTAGTGAGCATTCACTTTCATAAATAAGAGGTTTTCATTCTAGCTATATACAATTCTTAATTTTAAATGCACTAACACGCCCACTCTGAGACATGCAGATACACGCACTCACAGTCACACGTCATTCCAAAAATAGTCACAGAAGGTCAGGTGGCTTAATTATCATAAAATTATGCCCGACCTGTACTTGAGCTTACAGCAGCAATAATTATTTTAGTGCTTATTAATACATTGACAGATTCTAATTGTTCAGATGGAAATTTAACGTCGTATGAAGCATCATATATGGCAGATAAATTAGTTAACTTTTCAGTGTTAAACGAAAACCTATCGTTTAATAAGTTGCGTTTTGGATTGAATATTTAATATTGTTCCATCTTACTTTTTTCTCCAGACCCATTTTTCATAAAGTATATCAAACGTTGTTTATCGATTAAAAGTATTTTTAATAATAACCAAAACTACCGCCTTATCCTTAGCCCGACTTAGGAGAATTGAATAATGTTAAAACACTTCTATTCGATAAACAACGTTTGTAAAATTTTTTGAAAAATGGGTGTGGACAAAAAAGTTAGATGGAACAATATTAAATATTCAATCCAAAACGATAGGTTTTGGTTTCAAATTGACAAGTTAACTAATTTATCTGCCATATATCAGACGCCTAATGAAAATACTGTATTCATTGCTGGTGATGCTTCATACGACGTTAAATTTCCATCTTAACAATTAGAATCTGTCAATGAATTACTATGCATTAAGATAATTTTTGCTGCTGTAAGCTCAAGTAGAAGTCGTGCATAATTTTATGATAATTAGGTCACCTGACCTTCCGTGATTATTTTTACTTTCTTATACGCAGTATAAGTATTGTAATCATGAAAAATTTCGAACTCGAGATTTTAACGGAAATACACGTTTAGACCTTCCCTGAATCGATTCCGACTATTTTTGGAAAGACGTCTGTCTGTGTGTGTGGGTGTGTGTGTGTATGTATGTGAGCGCTCTAATGCCCAAACGGCTAAAGGGAAAATTATGAAATTTTAAACTTAAGATTTGTATGTCCCTGGCACGAAAACCTCTTAATTTTGAAAACAATATTCCTAACGGAAGTGCATGTATATTCCAATAATTTTTTGCAGTTTCTGCAATTACTCAAAAACGGTTGCAGTTACAGAAAAATTGTTACAGTAAAAATTATAGATATCAGCATTTTGTACGACTTTTTTTTTTCTCAAACAGTTCCGGAAACAAGAAATTGGCTCTTGAAATTTCTTCATATTACATTTTATTTTACATTATTCGTATAATCTGCGCCTATCAATTGTTTATCAAAAAAAAAACAGACCTAATAGTTTGAAGTTTGGCATTTTATATTTATTCAAAGAAATATATTTAGCGCAAAAGTGTTCCAAATGTCGCACAAATATTATAAATTAGAAAAATAATGAAACTATGATGTGGTTTAACCCATATGCGTATAAGAAAGTTCGGTGGATGACACTGCAGATGTTTTGAATAACGTGTGACTGTTAGTGCGTGTGTCTGTACGTCTCTGTGTGCGTGTTTGTGCATTTTAAAATTAAGAATTGTAAATGGCTAGAATGAAAACCTCTTATTTATGAAAGTGCGTGCTTACTAAATTATTTTTTACAGTTTCTGCAAAAACTCGATTACGGTTAAACTTGCAGCATAAATAGTATATTTCAGATGTTAATACTGTTTAAAATTTTTTATTGATTCGTTTTTCCCGAACATGTACCGGTTACAAGAAAATGGTTATTAAAGTTTGTGGTTTTTCTATTTATTTTTATATAAATTGTATCAATTGTGCTCGTTAATTGCTAAACAGAATCTCGAAATTCACTCACACAATTTAGAATTTGAAATTGTTTTTTTATTGCGTGAAATCTTTTTTATAAAAAAATGTTCCATAATCAGAAAAACAATAGAAATATATATTAAAATATCTCTCATATCTAAACGAAATACGTAGAAAAAGAATCTGTGCAAGCCGTTGCGGACATTTTTCTTAATTAAAGAATTAAAATTTGTTTCCATATAACTATGAGGAATTAATAATGTTTCAAAATTTGTGTTCTAATATTACTTTCTGTTCGGTTTTCCATTTTATATTATAGATTTAATTTTGTGCATCTATTTATGACTAATCATATATTGTGAAAGATCGTTTCAAAGCCTTGTTAAAAGAATGATACATTAATTTCAATTGAAGCATGAAACATTTCCGCCATATTATTTACTAATATAGCGTAATTAATACTTATATATATATATATATATATATATATATATGTAATACAAATTTTTATAACGGATGCAATAGTTCTCACAGTCTACCTGAATACTTCTGGGAATAAGACTTTATATCAACTGCTACAACTCTAATTAAATAATAAATATTTGATATATATTTGCTAATATTGCTACTTAAGGCCAATGGAAAGAAATGTTTATACAAAAATACGTTTGCCATGGTGGGTTCACCGTATTGAAAACAAAAACCGTTATTTTAACCAGTTAATGATATATTTTGCCGCAATTTTAAGTGAACTCTGGACTAACTGCCGCTTTCATAATAAATTTAAAGTCACTTTAAATATTTAAGTAAACTTTAAACTTCAGCATTCGCTAAGTAATAAACTTTTAAAATATGAAGTAACTTTAAACTAAAGTCACTAGTTAACTCACTTTAATTTATAAAAGTTACTTTACATTTGACAAAAACATAAAAAATTATGTCTTCGTCTAGTAGCTCATCTTCTGACGAGGAATTAATTATTAGAAAAAAAATTTATATATAGATATCAAACGGATCATTTTAATAAGTGGGACGACATAAGTTTTTTAATAGATTTCGCTTGACCAAACAAACCGTTATTGATTTATTGGCCCAAATTGAACTTTTGATTAAACTACCAACCAACAGGTTAGCACATATTATTTATAAATTTGATTAAATACACCTAAATTACTCTCATATGCTCATATTTATAGAGGAGGCTGTATACAGCCGATGAATCAATTGCTTCTAACTCTTCGATTCTACGCAACGGGTTGTATGTATATAACAGCAGGAGATTTTTCTGGTACATCAAAAGCTACAGTATGTAGAATTGTTGATCGTGTTAGTAGGGCCATTGCATCATTGAGACCACTGTATATAAAGTTGCATGTGACTCAAGTATCTATGGATTTTTATCAAATTGCTAGATTTCCTAGAGTAATTAGTACTATAGACTGTACTCATATTAAAATATTAGCCCCAGGTAACATATATTGTTTTAGTTTTCCAATTACAAATGAATTTATTTTGTACATATACATTTTTCGTATAACATTTCTGTTTTATACAATTTTACGTGAACTGCTATTTATTTAATTATTCTAATCGTTTTTACTTTTTATAATACATACGGCATCTCTTTCAGCAGGGGGAAAGATGCTGAAATTTACATAAATAGGAAAAATTATTTCTCATTAAATGTTCAAACCGTTTCGGAAATAAAATTAAAATTTTTAAATATAGTTGAGCGATGGCCAGGATCTTCGCATGATCAAACTATTTTTAATAAAAGTAGACTCAAAACAGATTTTGAAAATGGGAGATATCCAAATTATTTTTTGCTTGGTGATAGTGGTTACGCCAATCGACCGTATTAAGGGGAGGTTCTCATGTAAATGACCAAAAACTAGACAAAGTTTTGAATTTTATTTCTCGGTAATGAAAAGAGAAAGAAGTTTGCGATTTAAAGATTCTAAAAGGTTATTTTTTTGTCTACATTTCAGAATTTTTTTTTATTAAATTACAATCAAAATGGCGCCCGTGGTTAGTGACAGTTTCGAGTGATGTCAGCGCGTAATTGTAAATCGGTGTGCAGTTAGCGCCTCATTATTTGTCTCGAAAAAAAAAAATGGGAATACCGTCAAAAAGACAATTAAATTTATAGGAAGAAAGACTTAAAAACGTGGGAAAAAAATTAAAATTTGAGCATTTTGGACTATCTTGAACTTTAAGGTTGATTTTTCGGGTAATTTTTTCCACTTCAAGGCCTTATAACAAATCGTTAATATAAACAATTTGTACATTTTATAGGTCTATCTTCCACAAAAAAAGGTTTTGTTTCGAACGGTCAAAAGTCTAAGGTTGTACATCAAACCGGTCTCAAGTGAGACTACACGTAGTTTTGAAAAATCATGTTTCGAGATAAACGCGTTTATAGTTTTGGGAACAATATCGATGGAATATTCGTGATAAAATGTCTATTCGGATGTCAACAATGACATGGAAGTAATAGTTTTGGACATCGTTGAATCCGAATCTGAAGTCAGTTTTTCAAAATTCTAAATGGCCGATCCAGTATGGCGGACCAAAAAAAAAAAACAATGCAATTTCATCCAAACTTGGGAATTGAAGGGTTTCGCGATTTCTAAATATGGATTTGGGGTAACATGTACCACAATATAAAAATAAAAATGGCAAATCCAATATAGCGGACCAAAAATGTGACTGAATTAAAAATTTTTTTTTTTGTTTTTTAGTGTTTTTTAGTTTTTTTCATAACTCACGATTAGTCTGCAAATATGTTCCGAAGGCCTGTACACATGTACAGTGCAATGCCAAGCATTCTGCGAACGTGCATAAAGTCGAGAAAAGGTCTCTTACTGAGTCGCGCGTCTCGACCCGAGAGCGGCCCGTGGCGGCCGGGACGCACCTTCGAACAATGGGCTGCAGAAACGTTTGTGATGGGCGGATCGAAAAACGCTTTAAACCCAATATAGTATACACGTATACCTTTCGAAAAATGTGATAAAAAAAATCGATTTTTTGAAAACTTTACATGAGAACCTCCTCTTAATTGACACCGCTTCAAGAGACTCACAATGAGGCAGAAAATTTATATAACGAATCTCTCATAAGAACTCGAAATACAGTGGAAAGACAATATGGAGTATGAAAACGTAGATTTCCAATTTTGTCTTTGGGCATGCGAATGGGGGAGGAAAAAATTATGTCGGTTATTGTGGCAACAGCCGTTCTACATAATCTGGCAGTAGAAATGAAAGAACCATTGCCAGAACATGAAATTAATCAAGATGACGAAATAGAAAACGATATGGTTGAAAATAATAATGTGAATATTGGCCGACAATTAATTATTGAACAATATTTTGCAAATATATAAAATGTATAAATTAAATATTATTGCGAACGTTTATAATTAAAATCTAATTACAAGAAATTTTTTTGTATTTGTTTATCAATTTTTATTTGCAAAACTAATTATTTAACTTTTTCATTTGTATAGAGTATAATTATAACAAAATATTCATTTGCGTACAAAGAAATAAACGTACCAACTATAATAGTATTTGGAAACACAATACATAAAATTATAAATTTTTTTTTATGCTTCTAAATTCAAAATTCGTTTTTTCAAATCCAATTTTAATATCCCTATCTTAATTTTATGTTCCTCCTCATCACGCTGTATTCGCATTTTCCGTTCCTCATTTTCTTTTTCCAATGAAAAAATTTTTTGTTTTAAATATTCGGACTTCAGCTGCATGTATTCGGAATCAGCACTAGAACCACATGTTACTCGAAGCTTTTGATTTTTTTTTGTTTTAGTTTGGCGGGAGTGTAAGAAGACCAGTCGAATTTTTCTGGATTTCTTTCAATATCTTGGCTCATTTCTATATCTGGCATATTGGATGGCATTTCTTGAATATGATGTGAATCAATAATACCTTCTAAAGATTCATTAATATTTTCAATAATAATTTGTTCATAATTAATTTCATTGCTTAACATCTCAAAATCGCAATCAGCAACATTGCTTAATCCAATGACAGTTTTTTATTTATAATAGACAACATGGTGTCTAAAACTGTATCATTTTTTAACTCTTTTGGCGGACCACCACCTGTCTGTTGCAGACTTTTATGCATTTCAGCTCCATATTTTCTGCTACTTGTTTTTAAGTTATCATATTTGGTTATTAATTTATCCAAATTTCTTCGTGGATGCTTAGAATTAAATATAGATAAAATTTTCTGCCACACGGCATCCTTAAAAACATATTTTTAGAATGATTTTATTGTTATTTACTATCTATTTGTAAATTATAAGATTTCCATATAAATACCTTGTCGTTTTTTGAGAACCAGTTGCTTTCTTTCGATTCAATAATATGTTTAAAATTAAATATAATTTGTGCCAAAGTTATTTCGTCTCCCTTTCTAAAATTTGTTCCGCGATTACGCATTCTTTTATCTTTTTCAACAGACATTATAAAATTATTATTAAAACTTTTGCAGTGTCATGCACCGAACTTTCTTATACGCATTTCGGTTACACCATATCGTAGTTTCATTATTTTTGTAATTTATAATATTAGTTCTAACCTTTAGATTGCTTTTACACTAAATATATTTCTTAGAATAAATATTAAATATCAAACTTCACATTATTCAGGTTTATATTGTTAAGCAATTGACAGGCGCAGATGATATGATTTATGTAAAAATATATATAATAAGCAGAAATTTATTTTGAAAACAGTACTATTTTTGGAAAATATATTCAAACAAAAGTTGTGCTAAATAGAAAGACCTTTAATTTTTCTTCATGCAATTTCTCAGTAACTGTAACCATTTTTGAGTATTTGCAGAAACTGCAAAAAATGACTAGAGTAAACAGGCACTTCACCTTAGAATAAGTTTTTAAAATATAGGAGGTGCGCATCTCAGGTATATGCAAATCTTAAGTTTAAGTTTCATAATTTTAGCTTCAGCCGTTTAGGCTGTAGAGAACATAAACACACACACACACACACACACACACACACACACACACACATACAGACTTCATTCCAAAAATAGTTGGAATCGTATATTTCCGTTAAAATCTCGAAACCGAAACTTTTCATGATGACAATACTTACTCATACTTCGTAAAAGAAAGTAAAAAATAGATAAAAGTTATTGAATATAACATTCAACAAATTTTTGTTAGCTGAAAATGTCAAATTATTATGACAACAAGGTTTGCCAACAAAAATAGTAAAGGCATAAAAAACTTTAAAATTTACTTTAACAAAAGTAACTGTAGGAATGTATTATGAAACAAACTCACTTTAAAACATCACTTTATATTAAAGTTCACTTTAGTAAAAGTGAATTTAACGTTTTTATTATGAAACCGGCCGTAAGACATAAATTTCAAGAAGGCTTTTATTAAACTTTATATTACAGTTAGAACTGTTTCGGATTATAAATTAAATGTACTAATGTAAGTATAACTTATGAATGTTGGTTTAAAATTATTCTTTTTAAAAACATTTATTTATTAAGTTTGCTACAGCTAATTACAATACGTTTCGAGATACACTGATTCCTTAACAAAGAGTGTTAGTAACTATATATACTATTAAGCTGTTGATTTAGCATATCCCATGGTACAGAGAAATGATAAGCTAATAAGAAGTTATGAATGAATCACCAGTTGATATATGAATTATATAACTCCTCCGTCCTAGAATGGGGTTTCGTTCATAGGGGTTTCAGAATTTTGAAGGATAGTTTCTGTGATATTGGGGAGTTTCTTTCGTAGTTTAATTTTATTTTTACATATAATCAAACAAATAGTAATTATTACGATAATTATAATAACAATGTTAACTATACTATAGATACTAGTATTATTTTGAACATTTGAATTTTGTAACATAGGTATATCATTTATTACAATGTTTTGTTTATTTATTTGTTCTAACTCAATTGTTCTTTTACTTAATTGTTTATTCTCGATTTTAAATTTAATATCTTCAAATATTATTTCTTTTGCGTTAGTTATATAATTTTCTAATTTATAATTGTTAATCATACAATTTTTATTTGTTTTGAATTTATAAACTCCTTTAATTTGCTTACGTTTAACATATTCAGTACATTTAATATTTAGGTTTTTATCAGCTTTACTTGCAATTATGAAAATATTAGAATTTTCCATGTTTATTACAACGAATCCTTCATATATCGTATGATATTTACATTCGTTGTTTATTTGTTTATTAAGAATTTCGTTTAAGCATTTATTGACTTCAATATACTTAGTTTTACAATAAAAATTTTGTTTTATTTTAATACAGTTATCAGTTAACATTAGTTGTTTTTTATTTTGAATTATAAGTTCTTTATTTTCATTTAACATAAACATTTTGTTTTCACTAATTACAGGCATAGGGGTTATTTGTAACAGTTTTCCTTCGCCGTTATTTTCATATACATTAATTTCTAATAAATATTCTATTTTTTTGTCTGTCAACTTGCAATGGCATGTGATCTGTGAAGTTATGTCCCAGAAATTTTCTTCCGAATTTATTTGGACGGTTATACGTTTTAATTCATATAATGACATTATAGAACTATGTAATTTATTCAAATTACAAAACGCTAGGCTGGTTTCAATTTCTGTAATGATCTTGTAACAAATCAGGCTAGTTTCGTACCGACCTAGTTCAGTTTTGCTGAGCTAGGTAATTCGCGATTAACAAATTCAACTAGCTACGTCATATCTAGCAACAGTTGCATAAAAATTGTGCCTTCTGCATTTAACGAAATGTTGCTAGGTCTGGATTTGTTTACAATATCGGCCATTTGAATTTAGGTCAAAATTGAGTATAAAACCGCGATGTCGCTTGACATCAGGGTCCCAGTCCAGATTGCGATTAGCGAGTAGTTTTTTGTCAGTAAGTAACGTAAGCTTTTATTCAGTATCTATTGTAAATCCATTTTTGTTGTAATATTTGTTATATTTTTATTGTTTGAATTAAATTCTTATTTATTATTTGTACCAATTTAATTCTTTCACGAGCTAATCCTAGTCTGGACATATCTAAGTGTATTAGAAGATTCCACCTAAAACCAACCACCAGGTGAGTATAGAAGAAACATCGCTACACGCATATAGTTAAGAGGGAGCCAAACGCGTGCACGTTCTCTTAAGACGCGCGTTTGTTACAATCTCAATTAAATTTATAGTTAACAAAATTAATTGATTAATTTTATCCTTGATAATTAAAATATTTTGCCAATCGTATTTAGTTTTTATAATAACGTCTATGTGTTTTATTCGAGCTTGCAAAGTTAATTCGTTATGTTTAATATTTTCTATTTGTTCGTTAAATCTTTTAATCATTTCTGTATTAAGTCGAATTGTTTCTAAATTTTGTGTTTGTAGTATTTTTTGGTTATTATTTATTTTTTCGCACAATCTATCATATTTTTCGCCATCTTCAGCGTCTAAGTTGCCTGTTATTGTTTTTATAATACTGCCTATACCATTAATTAATCCTCTTTTATTTCTTTTATGAGTAAATAAATTATATATTTTATTGGTTAGTCTATCGTAATTAAAGTTTAATATATTTTTATATGTTTCTGTTGCTATGAAAAACTTACTATTATTAAGCTTTAATTCTATGTCAGTTTTATAACTGCCGATTTTAAGATATTCTATTTCTATATTCGTAATATTATAAGTATAATATGAGTAATGTGAGTTTATATAAATATAAAACGTTCCCTAAATCTAAAATATTTAATCCAGGGTTATCTGTGATAACCTCTAGTTCTTCGTCACTCCTGATGTAGATGCTACATCTGTAACAAAAAGTCTAGGTTTTTTTATTTTGTCTATTTTATGTTTGCCTTTATTCTCTACTTTAATAACTCCTAACTTGGGATTATATTCTTCGATTTTGTGTATTTTAAAGAGGGGTTTCTTAATTTTTTGAATTCTTCTTTTGCCTTCTTTAATTAATATTTTGGTTGGCAATTCCGTCGGTTTAGTATCTAATCTATTTTGTTTTAAAAATCTTTTATTTTTTTCTATTTGAATATTTTGTTTAATATTGTTGTGAAGTAATTTTAATTTATTATTATAATCAATTAAATAATCGTTCGTGGTATCATTAGTATTGAACATTTTTTTGTCTATATCAGTACCAAATGTTCGATTATGGTGGAATGAAACCTTTCTATTACTCCATTGCTTTTAGGGTTATCGACACACGTTATCTGCATTTTAATTTTATACATTTTGAGCAATTCTTTTACGAGGTTGTTATTAAATTCGACACCGCTATCGTGTATTATTTTATTTGGAACTTGATATTTACTGAAGAAATTTAATAAACATTGCGTTATATTTACGGCGTCAGTTGATTTAATAAAGTAAATTTGGACAAATTTCGAAAAGGCGTCAATGATTGTAAAGTATTTCTTTTTTTCTAATGTAAGTGTGTCTATATGTACTATTTCAAAAGGAAATTTACTTGTTTTTGTTAAATTATCATTTAATTGAAATGGTTGCCGTTAATATTTGTTTACTTGACAAATTTCGCAATTATTTATATATTTCTGAATGACATTTTGTAATTTAGGCCAATAGTATTTACGTTTTAATTTTGTGTAAGTTTCTAAAATACCTCTATGATTTGTTTTGCCTAGATGGTAATTATTAATAATTTCGATTTGATCGTTTATTGTTTCTACATCTTCTAATATTTGTTCGCATTGTATTAGTCGATAAGATTCTTTAGTAAATTTATTTTGTAAAATTTCATTTATTGATAAAATTATTTCTGTGTCTATTAAACAGTAGTAATTTATTTTTGGCACTAAATAGTCTTTAATAAATTGAAATATTTCTTCGTGTAAATTATTATTATTTAAATGAATTGTCAATCTTTGTTTAGCATATCCAAACAGTCTTTTTAGTTTTACATCAGTTAGTTTATCGTGTGTTTTTATTATTAATTGATTTTTCCCAATATTAATATAAGTTTCTTTATAAATAATTCCGTTGGTTTCGTTTTCATCTGCCGAATGACATGTTTCTAAATCGTCGTTGCTAATTTATGCAATAATACTTTCGTTATCATTAACAAAAACTTCGTTTTTTAGTTCGTGAACTATTATCTGAATATGACTCTTTATAAATATTTGATTTATTATATTTTCAATAATTTCAAATTTTGTTTTATCTGGACCACTGCAGATTTTAGGCATATGCTATTCAAATATATCGTTATGAATGCAGTAATCTCTTAAATTAGTTAAACATTTGTTAATGTCAATTTTGTCTGGTTTAGAAAAATAATTTAATTTAGTTACTAAATGAAATAATTTATATTTGTTGTAAATTGATTGTATAAAAATTTCGCCTATATTTTTATTGTGGTTATTTAAATAAGTTTTACTTTGGAAGTTAGAATTTATTTGTTTTGCAAATCCTTTGTCTAGTCTTTTATCTTTAGAGATGCAGTGTACTAAATTACATGGTTTGTCAAAAATATCATTAAATGGTTTATGAATTTTCAAATTTGGTCTAATTCGTGAAAGGGCATCGGCATTATTATTTAAGATTCCTTTTTTGTGTTCAATTTCATAAGAATAATCATCTAATTTTATTTTCCATCTGATAAGTTTACTATTAGGTTCTTTTAGATTCATTAGCCAGATAAACGGTTGATGGTTAGTTCTAATTTTGAATTTTGGGCCGTATAAGTAAGGTCGAAAATATTTCGTGGACCAAACTATACCAAGTATTTCTCTTTCTGTTGCGTCGTACTTTATTTCGTGATCGTGTAAGGTTCTACTAGCGTAAGCTATCGGTTAGTCTTTGCCGTTTACATTCTGACTTAGTAAGGCTCCTATAGCATATTTGCTAGCGTCTGTAGTTAAGATAAATTGTTTAGAAAAATCGGGGTACTGCAATATAGGTGCGTTAATTAATGTTTTGCTGTCTTCAAATGATTCTACATATTCTTCGTTGTCTATATTAATTGTATTACCTTTTTCTAAACATTTAGTCAGGGGTTTAGTAATTTTGGAAAAATCTGGAATAAATTTACGATAGTATCCTAATAGTCCTAAATAAGATTTTATTTCTTTAGGGGTTTTTGGAATAGGAAAGTCTTTTACAGCTTGAATTTTAGAAGGGTTGGGTTTTAACACTATCTTGTGAAACAATAAGGCCCAGATAAGCCACTTCCTTTCTTAAAAATTCGAATTTATCAATTTGTATTTTTAAATTATATTGTTTTAATTTAGCAAATATTTTTGTTATGTTTTCTATATGTTCCTGTAATGAAGTCCCGAGAATGATAATGTCATCTTATTATACTAGACATATCTTGTTTATATAATCGCGTAACACAAAGTTCATCATTCTTTGAAATGTAGCGGGCGCATTCTTTAGCCCGAAGGGCATTCGACAAAATTCGAAGTGTCCTTTTTCTGTATTGAAAGCAGTTTTTGGAATACTATTTTCGTCCATTTGTATCTGGTGAAATCCTGACATTAAATCTAGCGTCGTAAAGTAAATATTTTTTCCTAATTTATCGAGAAAGTCGGTAATATTTGGAATGGGAAATTTGTCGTCGATAGTTTTTGAATTCAATTTTCTGTAATCAATTACCATTCTAAATTTTCTTTTTTGAGAAGCATCGAGTTTTTTGGGAACCATCCATACCGGGGATGACCAAGGTGAATAAGATTCTCGAATTATTCCGTCAATTAAAAGTTTTTCTACTTGATTGTTAATTTCGTTTTTATAATATTCCGGATAGCGATAAGATTTTGAGTAAACTGGAACTTCATCAGTCGTTTTTATTTCTTGTTTTATTGCACTTGTATGAGATAAAATTTGATCTTGTTTTGGAAATAGTGCTTCGTATTTTATTAAAATTTTAGATATTGCATGATTTTCTTCTTTATTTAAATGATCTGCTCTAACATGAATGGTATCAACATTTTGGAAATTTATGTTATTTTTAGAATTGAAATAATTAAGTTTAAATTTTTTATTTTGGATTTTAATATCATTATTTGAGAAATCAATATTAACTTTTAAATCTATTAAAGCAGGTATTCCTAACAAAATATTAAATTGTTTATGAAAGTTGTGTAGGTAACATTTAATTTCTATTTTTTCAATTTTTAAAATAGTATATTCATTTCCCGTGTGTTCGCCGGTAGCAGTTGTAAATGTGAATTTTTCCTTTAAAATTTTAAATTTATTTTGATTTGTGTAAACATAATTTTTATTGATTAAATTTATTGATGAACCAGAATCTAACAATATTACATAATCACGTACTTTAATAAATGGTAATTTAGAATTGAAAATAATGTTTAGGATTTCTCCTCTAAATCTATTGGAGTTATCTCTAAAAAAAGAATTGTCATGAGTATTACTTAATTTAAATTGTTCGCAATTATTTTCTAAATCGTCAATGTTTTCTGATATTTCATTTTCATCTATATATTGAAGTTCGGTATTATTTAATTCTTCAAACTCAAAATTTGGTGGTCTGTTATTCAAATATCTAGTACTTTGTGGGTTGTTATTTTGTCTAGTTTGGATAGACATGGGTACTGGCTTTATACCTTGCGCATTTCTAACTTGCATTCTTGGGGCAAAATATCTGTTTGGTTGTGAGGTGTTATTAAACTTGATAGGACCAGTGGGAAAGTTTGATCTGGGAATGTGTTTAAATGCGACATTTGGCTGTTTTTGATATTGAATTACAGGTTTCGTAGTTGATTGAAAATGTTTTATATATTGGAAATCATTTTGCAAAAGAGTTTCAGTATCTATTAGGCTACTTGGATTTTTGGTAGCTAAGTTATTTCTATGAGGATCATCTATCACAGATATGAAATTATTTATAATAAATTTTTCCGAAAATTCTATTATAGCCATTTTTTTACTAATGTCATTTATTTCTATACCTAAACGTGACTTGAAAGCTAAAAAATTTTCTTTTGTAATCTCTAATAGTTTGTAGGGATTTTTAATATTTTGAATTTTTAGTGTTTCGTTTATTATTGTATAAGATGTAGTTTTGTCTTTAAAATTTAAAACTAAATGAGTTTTCAGATAATTCCAGCATTGAATGTCTAAATCTTTTATGCTGTCTAACGCTTTGTCCGTTATTTTACTTCGTATGTTTAAAAATGAAATTCTTTTATCAAATTCATCTACTGGTGGATTTAACGTACCTAGTAAATTTTGAACTACATTTACAGAATTTATGAATGTATTTAATTTATTAGGATCGCCATTGTAAGTTGGAATAGAGTTTAAAGCAAAATTTATCTTTCCTGTTCGGTCAGACATTGCTGAATAAAATTATAATTTAAGTTATTTAAAAATTATCTAATTATATAGATAGAATATTTATTTTAAAATATTTTATTACTGTTACAGTAATTCGATCCTGCGTTAATTTGTTTGATTATTAAACAGTGATTCGTCCAGTCGTTAATATGTAATAGTTTTAACTCACAGTGTCACTATGTAGACTGCGATGATAAAAGATGAAATCTTCATCTGTAGCTTGAGGTTTCGACCTGTTGGTTGAGGTTTTGACCTGGTGGTTGAGATTTTCGTTTTCTTGTAGGCTGACGATACGGGTACTCGCTCTGCGGACTCTGTGTACCGGAATCAGATGCTGTAGTTAGCTTAAAGTTGTGGAAGACCTTGGCACTAGCGTTGCTGGCTCTTCTCTTGGTTCGGATCCGATTTTAACGTTGAAACGACCGTTTTACCTTATAAACGAATTGATTACTTTCGTAATATTGATAGAAAAACGTTTTCGGTAGCCTACCGACTGCGCCACTTATGAATGTTGGTTTAAAATTATTCTTTTTAAAAACATTTATTTATTAAGTTTGCTACAGCTAATTGCAATACGTTTCGAGATACACTGATTCCTTAACAAAGAGTGTTTGTAACTATATATACTATTAAACTGTTGATTTAGCATTTCCCATGGTACAGAAAAATGATAAGCTAATAAGAAGTTATGAATGAATCACCAGTTGATATATGATTTATATAACTTACACATTTGTTTTGTGATAATAAAATTAATATTGTTTACGGATTATTTCTGACGTAAGTATAAGATAAATGTTTTGCGATATTTGTTAAGCATAGCGGTGATGTACAACGTGCTGTTATAATTATTGTATTAGAATTAATCAGAAATGATATACGAAAGATTAAAGTGGAAGCATTTGATGGGATTGAATCCTAAAAATCAAACATTATTACGTATTTGTTATGCTGGTTTTTCGATAGTAATTATTTTTGTTGAAATTTGCTTCCAAATCATATTTTTAAGTACGACTACATTCAACAGTTTGAGTAATATCATTATAGTTATCGGCACGTTGATTGGAAATTGGCAAGTATGTTGCTTATGGACTGCAACAAATATTATATGTGACATAATATTTCTATTTTAAATGTAAACATAACATTTGAATATTTGTTTATAATAAATTTTATAAATGTGAAATTTAACATATGACTAATTTGCAGGTATTTTACAAAATATATACTTGCCATACCAAAACTAAGTCACTTGTCAATATGGTAGACACACTTTTGAATAAATTTTGGACCACAGAGTCGGTGACAAACGAGCAAAATGAAATACTTGAACATATTATTCGCTATACAGTCACGGCTGCTTATGTTTTCAGCTATTCAATGATATTTACTGCACTTACTTTTTATATTACGTCGTATTTAAAAAACGATCATAATTTGCCCCTGAATATCTGAGTACCATGTAAGGAATTTTTAGAAACGCCATCAAATTATGAAATAATATTTATTGTTCAATCTACCGCCATGATTTTTGTTGTTCTCTCATCCTTTATAGAAATAAATATGGTGTTTCTCGTGATGGTGGGGATGATACTATCGCAATTTAAAATTCTGAAATATCCCCTATATAAAATTGGAAGCTTTGATAAAATAGGAAAATTTGACAAACTTCGAAACTGTGTAGAACATCACAATAAGTTACTTGAAAGATCTATTATCATAAACAAATTGCTCATTATGCAAAAAATAGAACGGTGTAAGCGGTTTTTCTCGTTGCCAGATTTTTGAAGGAATTTGAATACTTTTACTCTTACCTGACCTTGCATATGCTATTTACTAATGTAGTATTATCCGTCATGACTTTTGGCTGTAAGTTGAAGAGAATTTGTAAGTTTTAAGCACAATTAGGCATTCAACTTGCAATCAAACTAAATTTAACCGAATTTTTGTCTTTGGGAGCGTGATTGTATCGTTATTATCAATGTGTTCCGCAATTATTATACAACTGTTTATTTACTGTCTCTGTGGACAACTAATAACAGATGCGGTAAAACAATTGAGAGCTGATAAAGATAACTTTAGTATCTCTTACATTACTTGAGGCAATTGTAGTAACATGTCTTAAATTTCAGACTGAATCTGTCGGGAACGCTGCTTATCATTGTAGCTGGGAAAACATATCAGATCGTAAAATTCGTTTCGGTTTAATGATGATTATTCAACAAGTGCAAAATTCGTCAATATAACTATGGGTGGTTTTGTTATTTTATGCTTGGAAAGCATCACATAGGTTAGTATAAAACACAATATCCTAATAACAATATAAAAAACAATATTATATTAAGTAGCGCGGCTGCAGAGATAATAATTAAACCGCAAATAATCAAAAAAAACACATATTATACACATTTTGTTTGCGGTTTAAGTATTACCTGTGCTGCCGCGCTACTTAATATTGTTCATAATATATTATTGTTGATCTTTAAAATTAATCAAAAAGGTCAAAATTGAATACATCATTTTAGTTATCTGCTCATTGTATAAATTCCTTAATTTACATAAATATTAGAAAATTGTGTTTTATACTAATCTGTGTGAAGCTTTCCAAGCACAGCATAACAAAGCCACCCATAGTTATACTAACAGGATTTTGCGAATGTTGAATAATTAGCATTAAAAAGAAACGAATATTAAGATCTGATATTTTTTCCCAGCTACAATTATCAGCAGCGTAACCGACAGATTGGACCTGAAATTTAAAACATGTTACTAGAATTGCCTCAAGTAATGTAAGAGATACTTGAGTTTTCTTCATCAGCTCTCAATTGATTTACCTCATCTAGCAGTAGTTGTCCACAGAGACAGTATATAAACCGTTGTATATTAATTGCAGAACACATTAATAATTACGATATAATCACGCTCCTAAAGACAAACATTCGGTTAAATTTAGATTGATTTCAAATTGAATGCCTAGTTGCGCTTAAAACTTAAAAGTTCTCTTCAACTAACAGGCAAAAGTCATGACGGATAAGACTACATTAATACCTAGCATATGCAAGGTCAGGTAGGAGAAAATATATTTGAATTCCTTCAAAAATCTGGAAATGAAAAAAAAAACCGCCGACACTGTTTAATTTTTTGTATAATGAGCGATTTGCTTATGAAAATAGCTCACTCAATTAACATATTGTGATGTTCTACACTGTTAAAAATTTTTATTATGTCTAAGCTTCCAATTTTATAAAGGGAATATTTCATAATTTTAAATTGCGATAGTAACTTACCCACCGTCACGAGAAACACCATATCTATTTCTATAAAGGATGAGAGAACAACAAAAATCATGACGGTAGATATAATAATAAATATTATTTCATAATTTGATGACGTTTCTAAAAATTCCTTATATGGTACTCAGATATTCAGGGGCAAATTATGATCGTTTTTTAAATACGACGCAATATAAAAAGTAAGTGCAGTAAATGTCATAGAATAGTTGAAAACATAAGCAGACGTGACTGTATAGTGAATAATATGTTCAATTTTTTCACATTGCTCCTTTGTCACCGCCTCTCTTGTCCAAAATTTATGCAAGAGTGTGTCTACCATATTGAGAAGTGTTTTAGTTTTGGTATGGCAAGTATATATTTTGTAAAATAACTGCAAATGAATCATATGGTATTGTATTTATAAAATTAATTATAAACAAATTTCAAATGTTTTCTTTAAATTTAAAATAAAATTATTATGTCACATTCGATATGATTTACAACTCATAAACAACTTACCTGCCAATTTGCAGTCAATATGACGATATCTATAATGATATTACTCAAACTGTTGAATGTAGTCGTACTTATAAATATGATTTGGAAGCAAATTTCCACAAAAATAATTACTATCCAAAAACGAGCAATATAAATACATAATAATGTTTGATTTTTAGGATTCAATCCCATCAAATTCATCCACTTTAATCTTTCGTATATCATTTCTGATTGATTCAACTACAATAACTATTTCAGCAAGTTGAACATCACCGCTATGCTTAACAAATATCGTAAAACATTTTATGTTATATAGGTCAGAAATAATCCTTAAACAATATTAATTTTACTATCACAAAACAAACATGTACTTACATTAGTTAATTTCATTTTCAATCTGAAACAGTTCTAACTGCAATATAAATGTGCGGCCTGTTTTAATAAATAACTTCTTGAAATTTAAGTCAAAGTCCTGAGATTACGTAAAATTGAGCCAAATATATTATTAACTGATTAATATAACGGCTTTTGTTTTCACTATGGTGGCTTTACCTTGCCAAATGTATTTCTGTATAAAAAGTTCTTATCATTAGCCTTAAGTAGCAATATTAGCAATTATAAATTAAATATTTCTTATTTAATTAGAGAGGTGGCAGTTGATATGAAGTAAGTATTCAGGTAGACAGTGAGAACTATTGCATCCATTATAAAATTGCGTATTACTTATATATTATTATTAATTACGCTATATTAGTAAATAATATTGCGGATATGTTTCACGCTTCAATTGAAATTAATGTAACATTCTATTAACAAAGCTTTGAAACGAACTTTCACAATATATGATTAGTCAAAAATAGACGCACAATATTAAATCTATAATATAAAATGGAAAACCGAACAGAAAGTAATATTAGAACACAAATATTGAAATATTATAAATTCTTCATAGTAATATGGAAACAAAATGGAAGAAAAATATCCGCAACGGTTTGCAGAGATAAGAGAGATATTTTAATATATATTTTTATTGTTTTTATGAATATGGAACATTTTTTTACAAAAAAAATATTTCACGCAATAAAAAACCAAAGTCAAATTCTAAATTGTGTGAGTGAATTTTCAGATTCTGTTTAGCAATTAACAAGCACAATTGATACAACTTATATAAAAATAAATAGAAAAACCACAAACTTTAATAACCATTTTCTTGTAACCGGTACATGTTCGGGAAAAACGAATCAATAAAAAATTGTAAACAGTATGAACATCTGAAACATACTATTTATTTTGCAAGTTTAACCGTAATCGAGTTTTTGCAGAAACTGTAAAAAATAATTTAGTGGGCATGCACTTTCATAAATAAGAGGTTTTCATTCTAGCCATATATAAATCTTAATTTTAAAATGCACAAACACGCACGAACAGAGACGTACAGACACACGCACTCACAGTCACACGTTATTCAAAAAATAGTCACGGAAAGTCAGGTGGCCTACTTATCAAAAAATTATGCACGACCTGTACTTGAGCTTACAGCAGCAATAAATATTTTAGTGCATATTAATACTTTTATAAACTTTTTAGATCGGTTTTAATATTTTATTATTAATATCTTAATTACATATCACACAGTATTTCTTTTTATCTTCCCTGCTGGCGTTACTCACAACAACTGCTCTGTTCCTCTATTTTTTATATAACAAGAAAACGCTTTCCAAGCCTGCCTTAATTCTGCGACTGATACTACGTAGAACTGCAGTCGGCGTCGGTTTAGCACTGGTCGACCACTTCGTTCTGCTTGATCGAATGCTGGTACAACTTCATTTAGATCCTGGCTGTCTATAGCTGTTACTGGCTCCGTAATTCTACTTTAATCATTTGGATGTTACTCTCGATTTGGGCGGGTATCTGAAACATGATACGTAACTCCACGAATATACCGCGTCGCTGCGGCCGCATGTTTTGACAGTGGATCGCCGTTTTCATCTGTTGACCCACTAAATTCGTCTGGAGCGTCGTCTAAAACGCGAGGACACCTCCACGCTTTCAGTTGCGAAGTGTGTGCCGTGGAAGCGTAACGCCGCCCTTCCTTACCTTGCAGATTAGCCACACGGTACGTATCGGCAGACAACTTATCGACCAGTACCAAAGGACCTCGGAATTTGATTTGCGTCTTCTTTGGTTGACCGGTGTATTCGGGAACTCTTCGCATCGAACGCTTCTTTCATTTTCTTTTGTTCATTGAGGATGTTTACCTCATCTTGAATAAACTACTGCGGTGAATCTTTCGAGTCCATCGTGAAACCTGGGTTGATGCCCGTGAAGTGTTTCAAATGGTGTTCTTCCGGTTGATTTATTCATCGTCCAGTTGATATCGCTTGCAATCTCGTCCAGTTGCGCATCCCAGTCTCGTTGTTCAGGAACTCTGGTCCCGATCATAATTCGCGGTAGCAACGTTCGGTACGCGCGCGCTACTTGACTGATCGCTTGTGGATGTTGCGTCGAATTCAACGTATGACGTATTGCGCGTGTAGTACAGAATGTTTCAAACTCACGCGACGTAGAGCCTGTACCATGATCCGTTACAACTCGATTCGGTTGTCCAAGTTTCAGGTTGAAGTCTAAAAATGCTCTCAGCACAACTTTGGTCGACGTTGATGTCATCGGGTAAAGATGTATTATTTTGTTAAATTTTCCACTATCACCAGCAACTGCGAGTTGCGCCTTCTACTCCTCACAAATGGTCCAACATGATCCATATAGATAACATCAAATGGTCGTTGTCCCGGTGGAATCGGATTCAACTTCCCTGGACGCTTTCCGCCTGGTGTCTTCGTGATCAGGCAATCAAAGCAGGCACCAATCTGCTGCTTGACGTATCGACGCATACCTGAAAACCAGTACAATTCTTGTATTTTTGCCACGGTTTTGTCAAGTGCAAAATGCCCCAACAAATCGTGACATTTCACTACGATTGCCTTTCGCATTGGTTTTGGTACCACGAATAACAAGCGGTCTCCAAGTCTTTTGTACAGTAGGTTGCCCCGGTGTTCCAATCCCCGTACGTGATTGATCTCCTCATTGCTCCGGTCCTTTTCGAATTTCGAGAGAATGCGTAATTTCTCACGCAGTTCGACGTCCCCGCGCTACATGAGCAGTATTTGATCTTCTACGGTGAGCGTCAAGCATACCTCTACTCGTTGTAAAATATCGGATATGGTGTCAGAAGTAGTCTCTAAACTCGCTCTGCTCAAAGCGTCGACGTGAGTCATTCGCACACCCGGTCGGTGACGAATTTCGAAGTCATATTTTTGTAACAACATCATCCATCGAGCGATTTGAGGATTGGTTGTCTTTTTCTGATTCATAAATACGAGCGCCTGACAATCAATGACGACTGTGAATTGAATGGCGATCAGAAACTGCCTCAATCGTTCCATGCACCATACTATCGCCATCAACTCGAGCTTGCTGCTGTAGTACACTCGTTCCGTCAGTGTTAGCTTTTTGCTGACGCAGTACAGCAGATGCAACTTTCCATGGTCGTCGAGTTGTATTAGCATCCCGGCGAGTCTTTCTGCGCTAGCATCAGTGTGTAGCTCCGTCGTCGCTCGGGGGTTATACAACCGCAGCATTGGATCACTTAACAGTGCCATCTTCGAAAGCATTCTGTTGCTCATCTTTCCATGAAAATTTAGCATCTTTACCAGTCAGCTGACTGAGTGGTTTAGCTCTCTCTGTACATCGCGAGATGAATCGTCGGAAGAATCCATTCAGGCCAAGAAACCTTCGCACTTCGTGTGCATTCATGGGAGCTATAAAATCTTTGATCGCTGAGACTTTTCTTTCTCCTGGTCGAATACCGTCGGCTGAAACCTGAAAACTAAGAAACCCTTCTTCTCGGCGGCCAAACTCGCACTTACTTGGTTTCAACGTCAGGCCAGCGTGCCTCAACGCCTCAAACACACGTTCGATACGATATAACATGTCGTTCCAATCTTTAGCCGGTTTCATCAGGTTGTCCATGTAGCATAGCACGATATGATTTCGCAGATCACCTAGAGCATGATGCATCAGACGAGTAAATTCATACGGTGCATTTACTAGTCCAAACGGCATTCGTTCGAACTGGCCTGTCTCGCCTGGTGTTACAAACGCCGTTTTTTCCTTCGATTCAGCGTTGTGTGGTATCTGTAAGTACCCATGAGCGACGTCAAGTACTGTAAACATGCTAGCCTCAGACAGTTGCTCCAGCAGCTCATCGATGTCAGGTATCGGCCACGGTTGCTTCTTTTTCTGAGCATTTAAACGTCTGTAGTCGATGACTACCCTCGGTTCTACATTTTTGTTCCATACCACGAGTACGGGACTAGCATAAGCGGATTTTGTGTTGGTTGCTATGCCATACTCTTTCCACTGCTTCACAGTATTAGCAATAATCTCACGGTCTGCTTACGTTGTTCGGTAAGGCTTACATTGCACAGGTTTGCTATTGTCCATCTCTGCGATGGTCATCTCCGTAATTGAGGTGCAACCGAGCTCTTTCATGTTTGTGGCGAAGCACTATATAGTCGCAACAACTTCACTAGCTGTTCGCGTTCAGTGGAAGGTAGGGATTTATCGATTTGGATCCCTGGCAACTCGTCTTCATCCTTCTGCTGTGTGTCGTTATTCTGACACGTCAGGACTTCTTCAGCTCGCGTAATCACTTGGCCCTCTTCAACAGTGATGGTGTGATTGGTAAAGTTCGTGACAGGCACTTCTGCACGCCTAGTCTCCGACGTAAATAGTGTCTTTCCGTTTGATCCGAATACTCGTTGTTGCGGAATGTCAATTTCTACAATATTCACAGATCTCACTGGAATTGAGCTTTATTGCGTCGCACGTAAATCAATATGAGTTAGTTTTTCGATATCCGCGTATTGAAAATGCAACTCTGTCGTATCTCTAATCTCTAGTGTGTCTCCGATCTTGACGTATGTGACGTGCGGTTGCTGTGTCCACGAACGACCTATGATCACTTCAACTGGTTGAACCTTATCCGGAACAATCAGTATCTAGACGTGTTTTCTGACACCATCCACTGCAATATCTGCCATCGCGGTGCCCAGCGTCTTCACCGCTTCAGATGTTATATCTCCAAATCCATATATTGCGTAGCTATTTGGTTGCATACGTAAACCTGCTAAAAGGGCTACGGTAGAACGTACCACGCAGCTCGAACTTCTAGTGTCGATGAGTCCTTGGAATTCTTGTCCGTTAATATAGACAGATTTCAAGTACTTACCCGCATCCGTGGCGGGTGTCGAAATCAGCAACGCTTCTGGTTTCGTGCGATTCATTTGCGGGTTTGACGGACAGTTTCGTTGCAGATGGCCTTCTTGATTACAGCTTCTGCAGCGCATCGGTCTCCTTGGCTCCGGACAATCACGAGCGAGGTGAGAGTACTGGTTGCAAATATAGGAACGTCGTACTGTTATTCTGGACTTTGCTGATTGGTGGACAGCGCCTTTAACATCTGCCTTCGCAGGTGCCATCGTTTTCACTTCGTGGTTCGCGATGGTTTTTGTACTTGCTGCTCGTTCAGCATTGTTTTTGTCGACGCGTTCGCAACGGTGTATCGCTTCCAACAACGCATCTTCATTGTCGAACAACTGACATATGAGTTCTGAACATCGAGTTCCGGATCGAAAACCTATCAGGATTTGCTCTTGCGCTTCAGCGAATGAATAAACATATTCTGTTGCTGACTCACCATTTCCCTGCATCCTCGCAGTCATTCGTTGCCATCCCTCTGGCAAGGTTCTCTCTTTGGCGAATGATGTTCGAAACTCCACCTCGAAATCGGTCCAAGTGCTGATAAGATGTTGCAGACCAAGGTACCACTCACGGACACCTCTCGCAAGATGGAGCTTAGCGGTTTCCAGCTTGAATGCGTCTGGCCACCGTTGATTGCTGGCAGTAAGGAGCAAAGACTCCAACCAAGATCGTGCGCGACCTGCGCCTCCTTCACCGTCGTAATCTTCAATTGACGATGACAGGTCGGGCATAAGGCAGTAAGTAACAGCTAAAGACTCATTTGTACTCACGAAATTCGGAGTGAGGGGAACCTGGTTGTTCACATTCTGCTGCATTTTCGCCATGGATGACATCATGGATTCCATCATACGCATCATGTTTGTCGTGAACTCCATGGTTGTAGAAGTTATAGGAGAAGCGCCTTTATCCTGTACGCCGGATGAGACGCTGATTATATTGGGAGACGCGTCTTTCGGCAGTTGGCCGTCTTGTATGCAGAAGTGACGTTATTTTGCGGCTCGGATAAGACGAGCACATTGTCGTCCACGCCATTCACAGCTGTGATTCCGGTATCTTGATTGCTAGTTTCACCAACCACAGCTTGTTGACTTCTGGTTAGCATCATCTTTTCAGACCTTTTTTTTTTAAAACACGCCTTAACACAGCACGTGTATATACACACAGTAATATTTTTTTATTTCGATTTTTCTCTACTACGTTCACTGAGCACGTTATCCGACTTCTGAATTGTTATAAACTTTTTAGATCGGTTCTAATATTTTATTATTAATATCTTAATTACAAATAACACAGTTTTTTTTATCGTCCCTGCTGTCGTAACTCACAACAACTTCTCTGTTCCTCTGCTTTTTATATAACAAGAAATCGCATTCCAAGCCTGCCTTAATTCTAACAATACATTGACAGATTCTAATTGTTAAGATGGAAATTTAACGTCGTATGAAGCATCACCAGCATTGAATACAGTATTTTCATTAGGCGTCTGATATATGGCAGATAAATTAGTTAATTTTCAGTTTCAAACGAAAACCTATCGTTTAATAAGGTGGATTGAATATTTAAGATTGTTCCATCTAACTCTTTTCTCCACACCCATTTTACATAAAATTTTACAAACGTTGTTTATCGATTAAAAGTGTTTTAACATTATTTAATTCGCCAAAGTCGGGATTAGGATAAGGCAGTAGTTTTGGTTATTATTAAAATCACTTTTAATCGATAAACATCGTTTGTAATATTGTATCAACTGTGCTTGTTAATTGCTAAACAGAATCTCAAAATTCACTCATACATTTAGAATTTGACATTGGTCTTTTATTGCATGAAATATTTTTTTGTAAAAATTTTTTCCATATTCAGAGAAACAATAAAAATATATATTAGCATATCTCTCTTATCTAAACGAAATCCGTAGAAAAAAGTTCGGTGCAAACCGTTTCGGATATTTTTCTTAACTAAAGACGTAAAAATTGAATCTATATAACTATGAAAAATTTATAATATTCCTATAATTGTGTTCTAATATTACTTTCTGTTCGGTTTTCCATTTTATATTATAGATTTAATATTTTGCATCTATTTTTGACTAATCATATATTGTGAAAGATTGTTTCAAAGCTTTGTTAATAGAATGATGCATTAATTTCAATTGAAGCGTAAAACATATCCGCCATATTATTTACTAATATAGCGTAATTAATAGTTATATATATGTAATACGCATTTTTATACCGGATGCAATAGTTCTCATTGTCTACTTGATTACTTCTCGAAACAAAACTTTATATCAACTACCACCGCTCTAATTAAATAGTAAATATTGAATTTATAATTGCTTATATTGCTACTTAAGGAAAATGGATAGACATTTTTATACAAAAATACTTTTGCCACGGTGGACTCACCGCATGGAAAGCAAAAACTGTTATATAAACAAGTTAATAATATATTTGGCCGCAATTTTATGTAATCTCAGGACTTCGATATAAACTTCAAGAAGGCATTTGTTAAAACAGGCTGCACATTTATGTTACAGTTAGAACTGCTTCAAATTAAAAATGAAATTTACTAATGTAAGTACACATTTCTTTAGTGATAATAAAATAAATATTGTTAAGAATTATTTCTGACGTAAGTATAAGATACAATGTTTTGCGATATTTGTTAAGCATAGCGGTGATGTGCAACTTGCTGTTATAATTATTGTAGTTGAATCAATCAGAAATAATTTACGGAAGATTAAAGTGGCTGAATTTGATGGGATTGAATCCTAAAAATCAAACATTATTACGTATTTGTATTGCTCGTTTTTGGATAGTAATTATTTTTGTTGAAATATGCTTCCAAATTATATTTTTATGTACGACTAAATACAACAGTTTGAGTAATATCATTATAGATATCGTCACGCTGACTGGAAATTGGCAAGTAAGTTGTTTACGAACTGCAATTCATATACCGTGTGACAAATTATTTACTTCAAAGTCACTATAAAATTAGAATAGTAATTTTTAATAAATTTTATAAATGTGATATTTAACATATGATTAATTTGCAGGTATTTTACAAAATACATACTTGCCATACCAAAACTAAGTCAGTTTTCAATATGGTAGACACACTTTTGAATAAATTTTGGACAACAGAGTTGGTGACAAACGAGCAAAATGAAATACTTATTATTCACTATGCAGTCACGGCAGCTTATGTTTTCAGCTATTCAATGATATTTACTGCACTTACTTTTTATATACGTCGTATTTAAAAAACGATCATAATTTGCCCCTGAATATCTGAGTACCATGTAAGGAATTTTTAGAAACGCCATCAAATTATGAAATAATATTTATTGTTCAATCTACCGCCATGATTTTTGTTGTTCTCTCATCCTTTATAGAAATAAATATGGTGTTTCTCGTGATGGTGGGGATGATACTATCGCAATTTAAAATTCTGAAATATCCCCTTTATAAAATTGGAAGCTTTGATAAAATAGGAAAATTTGACAAACTTCGAAACTGTGTAGAACATCACAATAAGTTACTTGAGTGATCTATTATCATAAACAAATTGCTCATTATGCAAAAAATAGAACGGTGTAAGCGGTTTTTCTCGTTGCCAGATTTTTGAAGGAATTTGAATACTTTTACTCTTACCTGACCTTGCATATGCTATTTACTAATGTAGTATTATCTTATCTATTTTACCTCGTTGTATTTCCAAAACGATTATAGTTTGCCCCTGAATATCTGGGTAACATATAAGGGATTTTTAAAAACATCGCCAAATTATGAAATTATATTTATTGTTCAATCTACCGTCATGATTTTGGTTGTTCTATCATCCTATACAGAGACATATATGGTGTTTGTCGTGATGGTGGGTATGATACTATCGCAATTTAAAATATTGAAATTTTCCCTTTATAAAATTGGAAGCTTAGACATAATAGGAAATTTTGACAAACTTCGCAACTGTGTAGAACATCACAATATGTTACTTGAGTGAGCTATTATCATAAACAAATCGTTCATTATGCAAAAAATAAAACAGTGTAAGCGGTTTTTTTCATTTCCAGATTTTTGAAGGATTTCGAATACTTTTTCTCTCACCTGACCTTGCATATGCTAGGTACTAATATATTATTATGCGTCATGACTTTATTTTGCCTGTTAGTTGAAGAGAACTTGTAAGTTTAAAGCACAATTGTGCATTCAATTTGCAATCAAACTACATTTAACCGAATATTTGTCTTTAGGAGCCTGATTGTATCGTTATTATTAATGTGTTCTGCAATTATTATACAACTGTTTATTTAATGTCTCTGTGGACAGCTAATAAAAGATGCGGTAAAACTATTGAGAGCTGATAAAGATAACTCTAGTATCTCTTACATTACTAGAGGCAATTGTAGTAACATGTCTTAAATTTCAGGCTGAATCTGACGGGAACGCTTCTTATCATTGTAGCTGGGAAAACATATCAGATCGTAAAATTCGTTTCGGTTTAATGATGATTATTCAACAAGCGCAAAATCCCGTCAATATAACTATGGGTGGTTTTGTTATTTTTTGCTTGGAAAGCTTCACACAGGTTAGTATAAAACATGATTTCCTTATTTCAATATAAAATAAGACATTTATACAATGAGCATATAACTAAAATGATGTATTCTATTTTGACCTTCTTGATCAATTTTAAAGATCAACAATAATATATTATGAAAAACATTAAATAGCGCGTTAGCACAGATGATAGTTAAACCGCAAACAAAACATTTATAGTATATGGTTGTATTTGATTATGTTAATGTACGTAGAAATAAATTTATACATTGTTGCATACCTACTTATATTTGAGTATTTGTTTTCTATCCATTTAGGTTTATTGCAAAGCATGTTTTCTGTCCATTTTGTAAATAAGTGCGTCTTACTATTGTTGTATTGCCAGGTGCAATGAAATGGTTTTCTCGTGTATTATATGTAGTTAGTGACGCAATCGCATCCCTTACTCTATATAAGGTTAAAAAAATTGATTCATTTCAGCTAACTCGTCTGTTCCAACGATGACAAACACAACCTAAATATCTGGAGTTTGTATTCGTAGATACAACGTCGTTTCGGTTGATTTATATATTATTGAATCTGGCCTACGTTAGGTGTAAGATCTTTTATTTTTAAACTTTTTGGTTCCAGTAGACTCAGTGTCCATCATGAAACATTCAAGTCGCCTTTCGTCTTGGCGGACGAAACTTTTCGAAGTTAAATGCGATTTTATCTGCGTATATAGTATGTCGTGTCTTTTTTATCTATTTTGTCTAAAGAAACTACTGAAAGATGCATCGCTACGTTACTAAAGACCTTTTCTTCTTGCAGCACAAATAGCGGGAATGAATTTTATTATTATCTCTCCTATAAAACATTGGTATTTAATAAGAAGGTACAGGGACAGACCGATAAATTCCAAGGAGAAAGTTAGGCTTCGTTTATTTCTAATTTTCTATATATTTTTTATTTTTTTTCATTCGTATTTCGCAGATGCGTTTCTTGTATGTTCATATTTTCATATTAAAACCCGAATAATTATAATTTCCTATCCTATGAGCGCCCTAATACTTTATCACATCGCTATCTAGACTATCTAAAACGTTTGCTTAGTTATCGGTTTCTGTTGTTAATATCTGCGAATTAGTTCTTATGACATGGTTATATTTGTAATAGCTTAAGTTGAGCAATATCTTATCCAACCCATTCATCTTTTCTTATGGTTTGTTTTAATTATCTTACCATTGTATCTTCTATATTATTTCATTATTTACATACGTTATTTACGAATTGTAGCTATTATCTTACCGAATTGTCCTATTGGCTTAAACAAGAATTTTACAATAAGGTGTACCGGTCCTATATAATATTTCAGTATTACAATCATCTTGACGTATCAAACGCAACTCACCAATTTTACATCAGTCATCGCTCTACACAAAATAACATTGTAGTGACGTTCCGGTGGTTGAGGAGCTCGTAAGTTATTTATGTAGATCAGAACATATTGATACAGAACGTTCAAGTGCTACGTTTGAATATTGGGAAATAAACTAGAGTACAATTTCAATCGTTGTTCACACGGATGCATGCTTTGATGAAGAACCACTAACACGCATCACACACTTGGAAGTGAACCAGTGAATCGATTATCATTTACGTTTATCTGTGAGAGCCTAATATGGAAGCTCCATTTTCTCATATCTTTTTCTAATTGGAGAATACCTTCAAACTTTTATTTCTCTATCTTACCGCTCTCTCTAAATATATCAATTAACTTGTCCTCTATCCTGAGTAGTCAGTATTTACACTTTCGTTGAAGTATTGCAGTATTGGAATTAAAATTGTCAGCATTTTTCTTTAGCAATTTCGATACCGATATTGCGATATTTAATTACAAGTTTATTATCCTGTTTAATCATGGTTTAATTTGAAGTAGTAGTTATTGACAAAACACAAAATGGTGTACATGTGGTTTATTCAATAATAAAGTAGAATAGCTGGAAAGCTCGTATTAAATTATAAAATAATTACTCAAAACAATTGAGTACCAGCCTACTCTCCTAATTAAGGTCAAACACCTTAATGTGGCGATGCAAACTTAGTAAGGCCAGACGAGTGAGTCTCTCTTGTTCCATCGTTGATCTCAACCAATTCTTGAGCCCCGCAAGCTAGAAAATGTTCGTTCGGCAGTCACGTTAGAGAGTGGCAGTGTGACTAGAATCCTTAGTAAAACATGTATAATTGGATAAATATCCTTATCGCTGTTTTCGAGCATATCTATTGCAGTTTGTGCATTTAAATGTTTATTTCTTTCCCATTATAACTTCCAAGATTTCAATTCGGATTCTAACATTCTATTTAACACCTCGATTGGTTTATTAAAAAACCTTCCATATTTTTTTATTAAGTTTCGTATAATCTCCTTTTTGTCGTCACAATTTTGATTGGGGAAATAGATATTTAAATTATAGATTTGGATTGTTTCTTTACTAAATCATGTTTTAAGATCCTCCAAAATATGGTCAAGAGGTGAGATATATATAGATTGCCTCAAATAAGCACAAATATTAACAGTTGGGTTATTCTGTCTTTGCGTTTGTATCCTAAATATTCGAGGTTTAGATTTTCCATACACCCAATGCTTCGGCAATACCACAAGTCTCTGCAAAAAGAGTAGGGAAAACTGTTTCAGCATTCTTTCGCCTGCGTTCTAGTCGAATTATTGTGTCTCTCAATTCATCTTGTGCCGATTTTAAGTCCAAACAAACTCGTTGGAAAAATGCGCTTAACTGATGGGTAAACGTTAGCAAATCCGAGAGACATAGGATGGCAATGTTTGTTTGAATAGTACAAAAAGACTATTTCAATCCCATTGTCTTTACGGACGTCTTTGGACCAGTCCATTCTCCGATTGACTCTAAAGCAGATATTATTTTCGGGAGCTCACATCTTAATTGAAGGACACCATCGAGACGTTCTATCCATTGAGTTTCACAGAGACCTGTAAGTTGATGACCTAATGTCTCTTTTAATACATGCAACCTTCCTGACGAAGCACTGAAAAAATGTATCGTCTGCTACATTATGTCTACTGCATTTTTTATTTGACGGATTTTAGAAGTCTGCGAGATAAATAAATTAAGAGCATAGTTGTGACAAGGCGAGTATATTGCATTAGTTGCTTCTTGTCTTATAGTTGCAACAGCACCACGTACCTCTGATCCCATTGCACTGCATCCATCAGTGCCTATCCCTACACAGTTAACCAAATTCAGATTGAGATTTCGCAATTTCTGAACGACAACTTTGCCTATGTCAATGCCAGTTATATTTGGTTCACTATCGATTGACTAAACAATATTCTCCCCAAAATTCTCAGTACGAACTATGAATCCAACAAATGATTCGTACACAGAATTTTCATATAGATACCTTAATATGAGGGTTAATTGTGTGATATCAGAGCAATCTGTAGTTTCATCGTACATCATACTGAATATTGTAGAGGATTGTATTCTTTTCAGAATAATAGCTATAATTTCATCCCTCCAAGCGCCAATTATTTCATTTTGAGTGGTTTTACTTATATATGTCGAACGCGTAGATGCATTTGTCATTTGTTCTCTTAGCAAAATATCGCCACTTTGAACCCGCAGTCTCAATATGGCACGAAAATTCCCGTTATTAATAACACTAGAGTTTTTTAAATTCAATGGACCATCGTCTCGATGCCCTCGGAATGATATGTTTTGCTGCCCCATTGAAATATTAGTTTCTACTATTGGCATTAATCGCTCACGGTTTTCCTATATCTTCCAGCTCCTTTCCGTATTCACTCTATTTAAAAAGATTGGTTTGATTCTTTATTTGTATTCAAAACATCTTTTGCTGCTTGAACAGCATTTTTGTGGTATATATTACTATTGTGGGAATCAAAATAGCCATCCTTTCCATAAAGTTAAGCGTAAGTATTTAGAGGTTCTGTTACCAACCGCTTCAAAGGAGTGCTATTGTGAGGCCCTCTACAACTCTCAAAAAATGGACAGTATTTACAAAAGAATCCTTGTTTTACATGCGAGTAAGCCAACCACTCATAGGAATTCAAATGCTTATGATTTGCGAAACGTTTCGTTTTGTTATTTTTATGCAGGGAGTAAGAAAACTGGTAGTTGTTTTCAGGAATCTACGAATGCAGAAGAATATTTCGTCGCGTCAAGTCATCAGTTGATTTTCCCACGTAATTGGCGATATCGTCCACAGTATTCATAAATTCTTAATGTAGTTCTTGCCTATCACAAGCTTGCTGTGCAGGTTTGGTCTCTTTAGCAATTTTATTATCACGTACATCCGATTCGGTGACTGTTGGCAGTGGATTTGAATCGACCTCGTGAATATCAGGGGATGACATGCTTATTTCAAATACTTTATTTGCAATAGGCTCATTAGAACTGTGTGGTGTAAGTTCAGCAGATAAAGAAAGAGAAGGTAAATTTGAATGGTCCTCAGGTGTGCATTTTTGTTTTATTGAACAAGTAAAATAATTCGCAATGATATTATCAGCCTTTCGTTTAGTTGCCGTCTTCTTTGATGCCGATGACTGCAATAAAAGTCGCTTTGAAATATATATTCGTTAGCAAACAGCCAACTTATCCAACTTATAAGGTAATGTCCAACAAATCCATTATTACAACTGCACAAAATCGGCTCGCGAGTATGTAACTATTATGCTACGTCATAAGCAATTGGAAACTTTTGCTTCCAAATTTACGGATAAAGTATTTCCTCGCTAATCAAATTACTCTTTCAAAATGAAGCTAAAACCCTAATTTCTAATAAACGCGTTACCACCGTTAATGTAATATTTCAAATAAATTTTGAAATATCCGTCATGTCTGACACTAAACTTTCTTATACGCATTTTGGTTAGATCATTAGAAATTAAAATGTTTGGGTTTATTTTGCTTTTATTTTGATCAATTGACAGGCATTAGTTGATATGTTGTATGTAAATTAGATAATATATTATATGTGTAAATTAAAAATTAAAAATTAATAAGAGAATTTTTGAAAAAATAAAAGTTATGCAAAATATTAATATATTTTAGTTTTAACTTAACTAATTTTGCTGTGGGTACTACTGTTTTTGTGTTATAGCAGAAAATGCAATAAAAGAATGAAGTAAATACGCACGGTTGGAATATTCTTTTCAAAAATAAAAGGGTTTCATATCGGAGCAATGCTTATCTTTAGTGTAAAGTGATGGATCATCGGAAGTTGGATAGTTTCGGATAAATAATATTACCAAATTTCGCTAACGTTTCGGTCAATATTTCTGACCGTCATCAGCGCTGTTCGAACATATTATACAATGTGCACAATTAAATAATGACATTCAGATTATAAAATTTGCTTACTGTAAGGTGAAACTAATTTTAAAAAACGTAATTTTTTAGAAATGACACATATTTTTACAAACAATAACAGTATAAACTACAGAATTGACACAGATAACCTGAGTAGATTTTATACCAATATCATAAGAAATTGCAAATTGAAATTGAAATAACACAAAAAAGAAAGTTATGCAGACTTTTAGTCTTGACTGGATACTAATTATTTGTATTTTATTATTCTTTTACATATTATTTTAGTTTAATAACATTTTATTATATTCTGCGTAATGATCCCTCACACTGCATGATATAACACAATAAAAATAAATAATCTTTACAAAAAAAAATAATATAAGTTTTGTGTTACCAAATTACAATAATCTTTCGCTGTAATGTTGCCAACATTAGTCTCCACCAATGAATAATAAAGGAAACTACCCGTTTCAAAAAATATAAAAAACGTATGTGTAGTATTAGACCTCTAGCATTTAGCACATATGTCTATTATTTTTGTATAACCAAATAACAACTTGCACTGTACATTTGCCTGTAAATTATAGAACACGTGTTTGTTTACTGATGTGTGTTGTATTCATTTTAAATATAGAAGATTCCACACTGTACAGATGTATATACAAAAAAAATTTTGCTTATACACATCAACTTCACTTAAATATTGTTAACTTAATCATTTATTTTATTTTATTACAATATACTTGGACTAATTTTAATAGCACCTTACGGTATGCAAACTTTATAATCTGAATGTCATTATTTAATTGTGCACATTGTATAATATAATAAAAATATGTTCGAACAGCTCTGATGAAGGTCAGAAATATTTAGCGAAATTTGGTATATTATTTATCCGAAACTATCTAGCTGCCGATGATTCATCACTGTACATAACTTGTCTGTAAAAGATCTACCACACGAAATACACTTTAGTGTAAAGTTTCATAATTTTATCTTTAATCGTTAGGATGAAGTGCGGACACAATACGCAAACAAAGACACACATTGACAAAAATAGTCGGACAAAAGTTATATTTCTGTTCAATTTTTGAGATCAAAATTTTTCATGATTACAATACTTACTTATACTGCGTAAAAATGTAAAAAGGCTCTTTGATTTACTAAGAAAAAATTTCCGTATAGCCTGCGAGAATTAGTGTAAGTAATATGATACTGAATGTTAAAGCGTACATGAAGTAATTGAATTGCAAATATTTATATTCATTTCTCACTTTATAGAGCAAAACTTAATGTAAGAAATAACTTATTGACTCATTCGAAGGCAGTACTGCTGTATTTCGCGTTATATTTTTTGAGATTCTCGATAAACTTCAACACTTTGCAAGAATTTTTGTTTCTCGATTAGAAGTAGATACATACTTATAGAGTAGTGATTCCCAAAGGGGTCTTGATCGACCCCCAGGGGTGTATGACAACCTGCAAGGGGTCTACGTCAGCGAAGAAATAATTTGGGGGTCCACGATAGTGGATCTCAACATACACTGTTGTACATTTTTACTTACATTTTACTATCTTATAATATAAAAACATATACATAATTTATAAAAGTACCTATGAAGTTAATCATTTATTATATATGTTTATAAAATTGTGTAAGTTGTAGGATGTAGGCATTCGCTTTGTGGTCACAATACATTTTGATCTTGTAAAAACCTGCACATAATGATATACCAGTATCAACTTGTTACAAGCATACGCGCAGTCTCAGAGAAACATCTTTGTAATTATTAATGTCTTTGCTCAGAGCTTCGCGAACTTGCACTGACTTGTTCTATTCGTCGCTCTATAAATACGAATGTGAGACAAATACGTAGTTTATTCGTTTCCTGAATCTTGAAAAGGAAAGTGCTATGAAAATATTTAAAAAAATATAAACAGGTAGTTTATCACACAAATTATAGTGAATCAGTGTTATTTTGTCTGAGAGTGCCGGAGAAAAGTAGGTACATTATTTTTTATTAAATTTTAGCATTGTCTACACAGAAAGAAATAGTTAGAGAATTTGACTAATTGCTATTAGTTGTCTTTACACTAGCTAACATATCTATAATATTAGTAGGAACAACTAAAGTTGAATAGATGAATTATCTAATGAAGAATATATGTTCTTTTTAGTTATAAATATAGGTCGTTCTAATAAAACAATAGTTATCTGAACTAATACATTAGCTGTTTTCCCTGAAAATTAGAGCATTTAAAACTTTAGTTGGCTATTCTACAAAATAGATCAATTTTCTTATTTTCGTTTTTGCTGTGCAACTAAAAATATAGATGTTTTATCTATTTAAAATATATATTTCTGAGAACAAATTAAAATGGTCTTTCAGCTAATATATATCGTTGCTTCAAATACTAAAAATTTGATGATTCATCTATAGTTGTTGATGATTCGTCTATTTAAAATATATGGAACTGATAAAGATATTAATGGAATAGTAGAATATTATTGGGGGTTTTAACTAATGCAAATAGATAATATATATATATATATATATATATATATATATATATATATATATATATATATATATATATATATAAAGAATTAGATCAATACGAATATGTTGCTTGTTTAACTGCGTAGTTTAGTAATCTTCAACGGAATAATATTGTGCAACATATCATATTCGCGTTGTCTGTACACCAAACATATTTTGAACATAATGAGTGAGGGTGAAGGCAATAGTGAGTGGGAACGACATCTTAATCTATGGAATTTAGATGCCCTGATACCTGATTTCAAAGGTAAGTTAAAGTTGATTTGTGATAAAATATAACCTAAGAATGTTTGTCCATTATACGAATAATGTAAAATAAAATGTAATATGAAGAAATTTCAAGAGCCAATTTCTTGTTTCCGGAACTGTTTGAGAAAAAAAAAGTCGTACCAAATGCTGATATCTATAATTTTTACTGTAACAATTTTTCTGTAACTGCAACCGTTTTTGAGTAATTGCAGAAACTGCAAAAAATTATTGGAATATACATGCACTTCCGTTAGGAATATTGTTTTCAAAATTAAGAGGTTTTCGTGCCAGGCACATACAAATCTTAAGTTTAAAATTTCATAATTTTCCCTTTAGCCGTTTGGGCATTAGAGCGCTCACATACATACACACACACACCCACACACACAGACAGACGTCTTTCCAAAAATAGTCGGAATCGATTCAGGGAAGGTCTAAACGTGTATTTCCGTTAAAATCTCGAGTTCGAAATTTTTCATGATTACAATACTTATACTGCGTATAAGAAAGTAAAAATAATCACGGAAGGTCAGGTGGCCTAATTATCATAAAATTATGCACGACTTCTACTTGAGCTTACAGCAGCAAAAATTATCTTAATGCATAGTAATTCATTGACAGATTCTAATTGTTAAGATGGAAATTTAACGTCGTATGAAGCATCACCAGCAATGAATACAGTATTTTCATTAGGCGTCTGATATATGGCAGATAAATTAGTTAACTTGTCAATTTGAAACCAAAACCTATCGTTTTGGATTGAATATTTAATATTGTTCCATCTAACTTTTTTGTCCACACCCATTTTTCAAAAAATTTTACAAACGTTGTTTATCGAATAGAAGTGTTTTAACATTATTCAATTCTCCTAAGTCGGGCTAAGGATAAGGCGGTAGTTTTGGTTATTATTAAAAATACTTTTAATCGATAAACAACGTTTGATATACTTTATGAAAAATGGGTCTGGAGAAAAAAGTAAGATGGAACAATATTAAATATTCAATCCAAAACGCAACTTATTAAACGATAGGTTTTCGTTTAACACTGAAAAGTTAACTAATTTATCTGCCATATATGATGCTTCATACGACGTTAAATTTCCATCTGAACAATTAGAATCTGTCAATGTATTAATAAGCACTAAAATAATTATTGCTGCTGTAAGCTCAAGTACAGGTCGGGCATAATTTTATGATAATTAAGCCACCTGACCTTCTGTGACTATTTTTGGAATGACGTGTGACTGTGAGTGCGTGTATCTGCATGTCTCAGAGTGGGCGTGTTAGTGCATTTAAAATTAAGAATTGTATATAGCTAGAATGAAAACCTCTTATTTATGAAAGTGAATGCTCACTAAATTAATTTTTACAGTTTCTGCAATAACTCAATAGCGGTTAAACTTGCACCATAAATAGTATGTTTAAGATGTTCATATTGTCTACATACTTTTATTGATTCATTTTTCTCGAACATATACCGGATACACGAAAATCGTTATTCAAGTTTCTGGTTTTTCTATTTATTTTTACATAAATTGCATCAATTATGATTGTAAATTGCAAAACAGAATCACAAAATTCACTCACACAATTTAGAATTTGACATTGTATTTTTATTGCGTGAAATATATATTTTGTAAAAAAGTGTTCCATATTCAGAAAATCAATAAAAATATATATTAAAATATCTCTCTTATCTAAAGGAAATACGTGGAAAATAGTTCGGTGGAAGTCGTTTCGGATATTTATCTCAACTAAAGACGTAAAATTTGATTCTATATAACTATGGAAAATTTATATTATTTCAATATTTGTGTTCTAATATTACTTTCTGTTGTGTTTTCCATTTTATATTATAGATTGAATATTTTCATCTATTTTTGACTAATCATATATTCTGAAAGATTGTTTCAAAGCTTCGCTAATAGAATGATGCATTAATTTCAGTTGAAGCATAAAACATATCCGCCATATCATTTATTAATAAAGCGTAATTAATACATATATATATATATATATATATATATATATATATATATATATATATATATATATATATATATATATATATATATATATATATATATATATATATATATATATATATATGCAATACGCAAATATATAATGGATGCAATAGTTCTCACTGTCCACTTGAATACTTCTGGAAACAAAACTTCATATCAACTGCCACCACTCTAATTAAATAATAAATATTTAATTTATAATTGCTAATTAAGGGTAATGATAAGAACTTTTTATACAGAAATTGCTTTTGCCAAGGTAGGCGCACCGTATTCAAAACAAAAGCCGTTATATTAATCAGTTAATAATGTTTAAGGATAATTTCTGACGTAATTATAAGATAAAATGTTATACGATACTTGTTAAGCATAGCGGTGATGTTCAACTTGCTGAAATAATTATTGTAGTTGAATCAATCAGAAATGAAATTCGAAAGATTAAAGTGGATGAATTTGATGGGATTGAATCCTAAAAATCATACATTATTACGTATTTGTATTGCTCGTTTTTGGATAGTAATTATTTTTGTTGAAATTTGCTTCCAAATCATATTTTTATGTACGACTAAATACAACAGTTTGAGTAATATCATTATAGATATCGTCACGCTGACTGGAAATTGGCAAGTAAGTATTTATGAACTGCAATTCATATAACGTGTGACAATTATTACTATCTTCAATGTCAACATATCATTTGAAAATTTATTTATAATAAATTTTATAAATGTGATATTTGCAGGTATTTTACAAAATATATACTTGCCATAGCAAAACAAAGACATTTCTCAATATGGTAGACTTAGTTTTGAATAAATTTTGGTCAACAGAGTCGGTGACAAAGGAGCAAAACGAAACAATCGAACAGATTATTCGCTTTACAGTCACGTCTGCTTATGTTTTCAACTATTCAATAATATTTGCTGTCCAAATTTTATTTATCTCGTCGTATCTCAAAGACGATTATAATTGGCCCCTGAATATCTGGGTAACATATAATTAATTTTAAGAAACGTCGCCAAATTATGATTTTTCTTTATTATTCAATCTACCGTTATGATTTTTGTCATTCTATCATTCTTTATAGAAATAGATATGGTGTTTGTCGTGACGGTGGGTATGGTACTATCGCAATTCAAAATATTGAAATATGCCCTTTATAAAATTGAAAGCTTAGACATAATAGGATATTTTGACAAGCTTCGAAACTGCGTAGAACATCACAATATGTTACTTGAGTGAGTTATTATCTGAAAACATTTATTCATTAATAAAAAAAAAAAAAGTAATCGGTTTTTGTGCATATCTAGATTTTTGAAAGATTTCGAATACGTTTTTTCAAGGCTGACTTTTCATGTGCAAGGTATAAATGTTGAATCGGTTATGACTTTATTTTGCTTGTTAGTTGAAGAGAACATGTAAGTTTTTAGCACAACCCAATTTGCATTCAAAGTGCATTTAACTGAATGTTTGTCTTTAGGAGCGCCATTTTAGCGTTATTATTAATATGTTTTGCGGTTAATTTTCAACTTTTTATATACTGTCGCTGTGGACAACTAATATTAGATCAGGTAAAACATTTGAGAACTGATGAAGAATATTCAAGTTTCTCTCACATTATTTGTGGCAATTGAAGTAACATGTTTTAAAATACAGGCCCAATCTGTCGGTAACGCTGCTTATAATTGTAGCTGGGAAAACATAACAGATCGTAAAATTCGTTTCGGTTTAATGATGATTATTCATCAATCAAAACATCCCGTCAATTTAACCATGGGTAGTTTTGTTATTCTGCGCTTGGAAAGCTTCACACAGGTTAATATAAAACACGATTTCCTAATATCAATATAAATTAAGACATTTATACAATAAGCAGATAACTAAAAAGATGTATTCAATTTTGACCGTCTTAAAAAATTTTAAGGATCAACAGTAATATATTATGAATATGTAGTAGCATGGTAACACAGGTGATACTTATACCACATACAAAGAATTTATAATGACATTGTAATAGATTATGTTAATGTACGTAAAAATAAATTTATACATGGTGTACACCTGACTATATTTGAATATATGTTTTCCTTCCTTTTTGGTTTATTGCAAAGTATTTTTTCGGTCCATCCTGTAACTAAATGCGTCTTACTATTGTTATATTGTCAGATGCAATGAAATGGGTTCCCCGTGTATAATATTCCTGAGGAGACACAAACTCCATATGAGGTTAAAAGAATTCGTTAATTACGGCATGATCGTCTGTTGAAACGATAAGATATATCAAAACAGCCTAAGTAATGCAATTTGTATTCGTAAATAGAGCGTCCGTTCATATCGGTTGATATACATATTATTGAATCTAGCCTAAAGTTGGATCATTTATTTAAAAACAATTTGGTACATAAGGCTTCGGTGTCATTCGCGATACATTGTAGTCGCCTTTTTCTAGGCGGACGTTACTTTTTAAGGGTAAATAAAATCTTGTCTGCGAATATAGTATCTTGTATCTATCTTTATCTATTTTGTCTAATGTAATCAGTGAAAGATGCATCGCTGCGTTACTTAAGACCCTCGCTTCTTGCAGCACAAATAGTGGGAATTAATTTTATTATTATCTCCTATCAAATATTGGTATTTGCTAAGAAGGTACAGGATATTCCATATCTTTCATTTTTCTACAGCCGTCTTTCGCAGATGCGTTTCTTTTATGCTTATAGCTTCATATTAAACCCGAATAATTTTAATTTCCTATCCTATGAGCACCCTAATAGTTTATCACATCGCTATCTAGAATATCTCAAACTTTTGCTGTTATCGAGTTCTGTTGTACATATCTGCGATTTAGTTATTAAGACATGGATATATTTGTAATAGTTTGAGCTGATCAATATTTTATTTAAACTATTCATCTTATCTTAATGTTTGTATTAATTATCTTATCTATTGTATTAGGTGTACAAATAACATTCCGTGGTTTTCTATCAAAAATTGGGCATCTATTGTGAAAGAACGGAACCTAATATTTTATTCTATTTTGACCCATCTATCTGACAGAGCTTGCATCATCAGCTCTAGCGGCGGTCCAGGGGGCACCTGCTACTCCAAATTTTCCTGTTGCCTCCTGATTGCCCTCCCGAGATTTTTTATATCAGTCTAATTACGTAAAAACTAGAAGTACTGGTGCTTGTCACCAGTGCCTATTTTTATGTTGTTTCAACATAAATAGTTGAATATGAAACATTGTTGCATATTCAACTATTTACTTTTATGGTATTACACTGATTGCAGAGTAATGTAATAAATAATGAATATTGTATAACTATAAGGCCAGCCGGGTGTTCCGCAAGTCCGATGTGTGGCCACGTAATGCAGATGTAGTGACTTGTTAATATTGTTCTAGGCCTACCCTTACGTGTTCTTAGTTCAGAAAAAGCAAGCTCATACATGTTTGAAAATTTTCTAAACTTATACAAATAGTTAAAATCTTAAGGCTCATTCGTTATTTTGTAGTCGAAGATTAAAGTTAAAGAGCAAATATAAAAAAAATTAAAAACAGATACAACATCCTTGCCTTCGACCAGTATCGACCCATCAAGCAGTTATTTAGAGAATATATGTAAAACAAATGAAAGTGAGATATCCTGTAAGTTAAGTGCTAGAGAGGAAAATGAGTGAATCTAGTACCAGTGAAAATAAAACTAGTGAGGGTGAAATAAGTGGTGATAATGAAACTGGCGTACTCCCGCCAACAGTGATATTATCGCAATATACAAAAGTGAAGCAAAGTGAAAGAATGAGAAGATCGAAATATTTTGTTTACATTGCCGATTTTTTCACGGTGTTAATCAAGTTAGCAATTTTGTGAATGATGGGTTTTGCAACTAGAAAAATGCACTTGATTTAAATAGTGGACTAGTAAAACATGATAAATAACAACAACATAAAATGTGTGCTATAAAATATATAAATTATTTAAAATTAAAGAAACAGAACACAAGTATCAAACAAATGATCCATATCAAAATGAAATTAAAGAAAACAGACATTACGTCAATACTTTATGTGAATGTTTATTATTTGCATGTACGCAATGTATTGCTCATTTTGAAAATGTCTTTAGGTTAAATAAAGGTAGTTTAAGAGAATTAATGTTATTGATGAGTAAATACGATACCATTTTGCAAAACTAAATAAAAGATAGTTCAAGGAATGCTTAATAGTTACATCATGATATTCAAAATTAATTAATTTCTATTATGGCTTCCATTGTACGTAAAAAAATATCAGACTATGTAAAAGAATAAAATTATTTTGCAATAATGTCTGACTTAACAAAAAAAATTAAGTAAAAATGAACAAATAACGGTCATAGTTCGGTACTTGCATCAAAATACAATTCAGGAGAGGCTTTTTGAGTTTATAAGCGCAAACGGTATGCTAGATGATGCTAGTTTTGCAAATTATATAAAAACAGTATAAGAGGAAAATAATATTTCTTTAAATAACTGTATAGCACAAGGATACAATAGGGCTACCGTTATGAGTGGTCATTTAGGTGGCGCGGAAAAACATATTAAAAGTACTGTTCCGCACGCAGTATATATTCATTGCTTTAACCAGGCCCCTCCGACTCGACCACAATTCTATTGTTGACGAGATTTGCTCGCTGACTAGAAAATTGTAGATGGCTCTGACAAGGAACAGGGCTCTGACAACCAATGATCAAAAAGCGGATCAAAACATAACCTAATTAGACCTATTCTTTAGCTTCAAAGAGATTACTGCAATTTATATTAGATTGTGAAATAGATGATTCTGTAGACATAGAAGTAGAAGATGAGAAAGATATTGTTAAAATTAAGTTATAAATTATAGGGAAAGTAAAGGAAAGATTTACAAAAAATGATATTATTTTAAAATTATTACAAGCTTTTGACCGCGCAGATAATTTATTTCTCAACAAATTTCTTTTAACTAAATTAGCAGAACATTATAACATAACTTGTGATTGATATAACACTAGTTGAGAAGCTTTTGTGTAGGGAAAAAACTAAAAATATTAAATCACTCATGGAGTGGTTGTCATTCGTTGAGCAATATAAGGAAGCATTTGAATGCATTTATAATTTGTTAAATATTTGTGTTTTAATGCCAGTATCAACAGATTCTTGTGAAAGGTTATTGTCGTCTTTAAAAAGTATTAAAAGCTATTTTAGAAAAAGAATGACAATTGAAAGATTAAGCAACATTAGTTTATTAATATAGAAAAAGACATATCAAAATTAATAGATTTAAATTAAGTTGTAGATAAATTTACATGATTAAATAAAAACCGAAGGATTAAATTAGTATAACCCAGTGATTCCCAAAGAGGTCTATATCGTCCCGCAGGGGTGTGTGACAACCTGCAAGAGGTCTACATCAGCGAAAAAAAAATTTGGGGGTCCATGAAATAAAAATGGGGGTCTACGATAGTGGATCTCAACATACACTGATAGTACCTATTTACTCACATTATACTATCTTATAATATAAATACATATACATTATTTATAAAAGTACCTATGAAGTAAAAAATGTATTATATATGTTTATAAAATTGTGTAAGTTGTAGGATGTAGGCATTCGCTTTGTGGTCGCAATACATTTTGAACTTGTGAAAACCTGCACATAAAGATATACCTGTATCATCTTGTTACAAGCATACGCGCAGTCTCAGAGAAGCATCTTTGTAATTATTAATGTCTTTGCTCAGAGCTTGGCGAACTTGCACTGACTTGTTCAATTCGTCACTCTATAAATACGAATGTGAGACAGATATGTTTATTCGTTTCCTGAATCTTGAAAAGGACTGTGCAAAGAAATTATTTTAAAAAAATATAATCTGGTAGTTTATCTCACAAATTATGGTGAATCAGTGTTATTTTGTTTGAGAGTGCCGGAGAAAAGTAAGTACATTATTTCTTATTAAATGTTAGTTTTGTACTCGTAGTTTTACCTATGCCTATGCCTGCCATAAAATCTAAGACCATACGATTTAAATTTGACTTTGATTTTTTAATATACATCTCCTGGACTTTATGTCTTATTTAAATATATTAATTTTGCCCACAGATGACTGATGCCATGTCCAAATCTAAAAAGACAACAGTGTAGACAGTACATCAGTGTTGATTATTTGAAGCTTGGCTTTATTCCATCATTGTCGGACAAACAATTGCTTATGTGCCTTTTATGTAACGAAGTTTTGGGCAATGACGCTATAAAACCATTTAAGCTGCAGGATCATCTGAGAAAATGTCACCCTGATAAAACAGATAAAGATTTGAAATACATTCAAACACTCAAAGATGAACTTCAGAAGAGACCCACGATGGATAGAAGGTTCGCTTCGATGTCGTCGCAAAGAAACAATGATGGTTTGCGATGATGGTGTCTTACAATATCTCGATACTCGTTATAGCAAAATCCGGAAAACCACGGGCATACTATCGGAGGGAGAGAAGTTAATGTTGCCAGCCGTTGAAGAGGTTTTAAAAGCTGTTTTACACAAACATCTGCTGATCTGATATCATTAAAAGGATTAATTCTCTTAAGCAACAATACTATTGAAAGACGTATTGATGAAATGAGTTCTGATATTGAAAGCTTCTTGTGTAATTATTTGCAAACGACCCATTTCAATATACAACTGGACGAGTCAACTTTACCTGGTAATGCATGCAGCATTATTATTGGCATATGTTCGTTTTATTATGAATCAAGAAATCTACGAAGAACTGCTCTTCGCAAGAACTTTAACAACCGACACTAAAGGCGAATCAATATTTCATGTTTAGGGAAAGGATTACTTTATTGAAAAAGCAATCCCTTTATCAAATATAAGATCAGTAGCTACAGATGCACAGAAAACCTGCCATGGTTGGACGTTATAGTGGATTTATCATATATTCAAATCAAAATGTGTCATTGGTGTTAGCAATACATTGCGTCATCCATCAACAACATTTAGTTGCTAAAAATTTGAGTGATAGATTGCATGAATCTCTTCAATTAGTCATTAATGCAGTAAACCGAATCCTATGCAACGTGTTGAATACTGAAGTACGCTGGCTGTCGAAAGGCTTATGTTTGACATGATTTTTGCACTTTTTGAGACTATGTTATAGTTTCTGGATACTAAAGATAAAATTTTAAAAGATAATTCAATGAAGTGGAAAACTCACATCGCCCATTTAACAGATTTCTTTACAAAATTTAATATGGTTAATTTGCAGTTACAAGGCAGTCTAAATTAGATTAAAACAAAGGAGATTTAAGATTAAACAAAATTGACGCAAAATATGGCTAATTTATTATAAATGCATCAGGTTCAACCTTCTCACTATAAACATTTACTTATTGCTTGGTTTAATTTATGTTTTTTTTTTATGTTACGTATATTTTATATAACAGATACAACATTTTATTTTGAGTAGTTTTAATTTAAATTCAATTAATAAATGTATATAAAACTTAACATGTGTTTTTACTTTAAGCTTTTAACACTGAACTTCACTACAGTTAGAAATTTACAAAATATCAATATCAGGCTAGTGGGGGTCTACCCAAAACCGAAAAACATGGCAACGGGTCTACGACACAAAAAAGTTTGGGAACCTCTTGTATAGACAATGCTTTAATTATTTACATATTATATGACATCAATCAGTTACTTGTCGGGCTTACAATACCGAACTAAAATTTGAATACCGGTATTTGATATTTGAAATTTGAAATATCAGGATACCGGTATTAAAACCGGTATTATTAGTAAAAAATTTATTAGTTATATTTTTATTTATGTATGTACATCAGTTGTTGTATTGACTTGTTTGCAAATAAGATATGAAATCCAATAAATATTGTTCTGAAATGAGTAGATATTATTTATTTTATTACATAGAAATTAGAAGTAGATAGATACAAAAAAACATGCAAGAAAAAAAAAGTACATATTAAATTCTATGTTATATTTTACAAATATAATTAGCTCGTATGGCATTATATAATTAAAGAAGCAAAAAATATAATTAAATTGAAATTATTTATGAAACAATATTAATAACTTGCGTTTTGTTTATTAAAGTATGCTTTTAAAAAACATAAGCAATCAATCGTCTCATCATCAAGCGAGGACCGAATTTTCGTACAAATATAACCAGCCGCCGAAAAAGCTCTTTCTGATTCTACACTTGTCGGCACTATTGTCATTAAGAAATCATACACATTTTGTAAATACGTTCCTTTTGTTCCTGTTTTTTCAAATAAAGTAATTTCATCTTTTATTTTTTGTTCAAGACCTGGAATTTTTTTAATCGCAGGCACAGGTGAAGTATTTAGAGTTTCGTCTAGTGCATGCTACCTGTAGTTTTTTCTTTAGTGCGTTTACGTTTACCTTGTCAGATTCTAATACTGTTTCATTACTAATTTGGAAAGATATTGGAAGGGATGTTTCTTGCACAACTTCCATATCTTCTGTATCTTCTAGATTTTCATGTGTGAGCCGTTTAGTTCAGCTTACAATTTTTTTAATGATTGTAAATTTGGATTTGCGTTTAAATACTTCTCCAACATCTTGTGAGCCCTTTTAAAGATCTTTGTGATAATTCAGTTCGTCGCAGTAAAATTCGAGATTTTAATGCTTCCAATAAATCTAATGCAATTGCAGATTTTTGCTGGGAAAGAGTATCTAACAGAAATGTTAGAGAAGCGTCAGCCGTCAAAAGATTTGCATAAAATTTCGGCATAGTGCATCTACTGTTAATTTTACAGGAGTAAGAGCAGCAATAATTGAAGATAATAAATTAAATTTTTCTTCAGAAAAATCAATATCACAACTAATGTCAATAAGCGCTTTTTGAATACAAAATTTAATTTCTTCAAATTTTTCGAACATAAATAACATCTTGTTTGAAAATCTAATTTTAGCGCTGTTTCTTTACCTAATTCTTCTCTCACGTACTTTTTTAAATATTTATTATTTTTAGAAGGTGAATTTTTAAATGTTTTCACTACTTTCCGTATTTTTGAAACTAGAGTTGATATACCAGTATATCTTATATTTATATTACTTGTAGTAATACTAGAATCTAACTCTATAATAATTCCATTACCATCCTCTTCGTCGATATCGTCGTTATTGTTATCATCGTCATCGTCAACATCATTAACATCGTCATCATTATAACTTTGCTCCACAACATCAATATCCACACTCGGGTTCAAAGTTGACTTATACAAAACATCAGTTATTGCTAAATTTATGCAATGTGCCATACATTGTTGATGTTCAGCCTCTATAAATTTTCCTTATTTTACCATAACCGACGCACCTTCAGTAGTTACTCCAACTATGTCTTTAGATATATCTAAATTAAAATCTTTCAATATTTCTTCTACAAGAGATAAGCATATTTCTGCTGGAACGGATCCGTAAGCGCGCACTAATCCGATATTCCACATTGTTCCTCCAACAGAATGTTTATACATTAATGTTTATGTAGCGCTGATTACGAATAGATGTCCATTCGTCAAATGTGATACTGAAACGTTTACCTACAGATTTCAGCCTAGAAATTTCATGCACTGTAAACTGTTTAATAATTTTACCATATTCAAGTACCATATTTCTAATAGTGACTGCAGATTTTGGTATGTCTTTGAATAATCCTCTTGCCTTTAAGCCTTCTCTTATGTCATACAATTTTATAAAAATATTAAAAGACAAACCATCGCCAGTTGTCATGCGGGCAAGCACTTCTGAAAATTTTTCGTTTTTATTAATTTTTAATATAATAATTTGTTATCAACAATTTAGGCTGTTTAGAAACACTTGATTCGAAATCATGGGGGGATACACATTTCTTTTTAAGATTTAGTATCGTTTTTAAGTGAGTATGAAGGCCACTTGTGGATCCTTCTGTACACTTTATTTCTTACGCGCACTTTTTACATTTTGCAACCTGTCCGGTTTTTTCAATCAGAAAATGATTCCAAACTGAGGTTTCGTCCTGTCCTTTTCGGTGCTCCGTAAACGTATTCATCTTTCAAGGGGTATAGCAGTTTATGCTTATTAATTTTAATATTTGTAAATTAATTACACTCTAACTTACATTAATACAAATATAAACTTACTGTATCATAAAATTCATATAGATTAATCAGTATTTAAATACCGTTATATAATTTTCAATTATTAGAAATAAAACCAGAAAACAAGTGCACATAATCCACACACCACAAGACACAACGGAATGAAAAATAAAATTGAAACTATAATTCTTACTTGTAAACACTACAGCTGATTTGCAAAATTAGACAGTCTAATCTAAACTATTTAATAATTTTTGAGTTACACACTCTATGTATTTGTATAAACGAGACCTATTCATTGGGTAGTAGACGTAAAACATAAACAATCGCTTTATAATGCCGACACCGCCGCTTCTCGATGGTGCCATACTCGGCTCGGTATGTGTAATAAATGTGCCTGATATAGATTTTAATACAATGAAATTGTTTGTTTATCTTCAAAAAAAAATTCTTGTTATTAATTAATATTATTTTAAATTAGATTTATATTGTGCATAAATTCAATTTTTATCAACTAATGTTATACCAAAATACCGGTATTTTTACATAAATACCAGTTTTTAATAACGGAAAAAAATCCAAAAAAGTCCGGGATTCCGGTGTTCGGGATCGCGGTATTGTAAGCCCTAGTTACTTGGCACTTGAGCAGTGCCAAAAAAATCAAAATTGCCTCTATTTTATTATAACAAAATTTATTTTTACTTTACTATACACAGTTTAAGTATTGTAATCTTGAAAGATTTAGATCTCGATATTTTAATGGAAATATATCTGTTCAGCTACCATGAATTAATTCCGTATATTTTTGGAATGACGTGTGTGTGCATGTGAGTGAGTGCGTTCTACAGCCTAAACGGTTGGGACGGAATGTCGACTGTGGGACTGGCTGAAAATTGGGTAAATTTTAAAAATATTGTAAGATTACCATTATCTACCTCTCAAAAATTTTATATTCAAACCGGAAGTATATGTTTACTATAATCATTTTTTGCGGTTTCTGCAATAACTCGAAAACCAAAATTATATAATAAATATTAAAATTTTGTTTGAAAATGTTTTTTTTTATGTTACTGGTAACTGTACCTGTCAATTGTTTGACAGACCTCAAAAATAAACTTATATAATTTGGAGTTGGACATTTACTTTTTATTCCAAGAAATACATTTATTGAAAAAGTATCCCAAAGGTTAGTAAAACATCAGTAAAATAATAAAAATATGATATAAACTAACCAAAATGCGTATAAGAAAGTTCAGTGCAGATATTTAACAATGGTCTCGTGCAAATGCCTTTCAAGTCTATCATTGCAACTTTTGATTTGTATTTCTTCTTTCACATATGGAACGATTTATCACCACGCAGCAACGACGATTGTTTTTAGTGTTGTCGGACTTAAAACGTTGTAGAAAGTCGATGTAAGAAACACTTGCCAAATTTTAGAGTCGAATAACATTTTTAGCAATGATCTCGTATGATTTTGAATATTTTATAGCTTCCGGTCGCACTGAAACAGAATAATCTTGCTCCCTCAAAGAAGATGTAAAAGCAGATGCACTTGTCACATCGGGCATGGAGACACCTAAATAAATTACTAAAACTATTTATCAAATTAAAATGGCGTGCCGCTCATCCATGTACAAAGTCGGATATGCACCAAATATAACGGTACTTCTTCCTCGTCTATTGGTTCGAAATAAATTCGAACTGAAATAATTTTGGTACATTCGATATGATTTATAAATATGTTTCTGGAATACTAAATCATTCGCTATTATTTACCAGCTCACCTCATTTTTTAAGCATATTATTTACCTTGGAAAACCGCATAAAACTGTACTCAGACCACTTGCAACTTGGCACAGCAATTATTGCAAGACAATCTAATAAATTTTAAATCAATTAAAATGTATAAAATACGAATATAAAGTAAAACTTACGAATTTTATTGCACAACAAATGTAATTCTAGCGCCATTAAAAAAACAAAAACGTTGCAATAAATAAAAATTAGCCGCGTATTTTAAAGCGTTTTCAAAATGTAATTGGTGATATGGAAAACAACTACAAATAAATTTTTGTACGTGTAGCTAAATAATACCATTTCTCTGTATCATAAAATACATAAAATACCTTTAATAAAGGATAAAATTATATAATGTATTGGATAAAATAAATACAAATCATTAAATTAACATTAAAATTTATTTTTATATAAGCATACATATAAAGAACTATTTTTTTATGTATTTATATAACTAATATTACTGAAATATATTAAGTTTTAATCATTTTAATCGTGAAAAATTTTAATTCCAATATTTGCCGAATGAGTCGGTATTGTAGGGAATTATAGAGATATTATTACCCAGACGAAGTTTAGACTTGAATCAACATCAAGCCATCCCCGCAACAAAATGACCGCCTGTGAACTTTCTAAATCTTCCATGATATAGCATAGATCATTCACTGTACTGACTGCAAAACGTCAAAGTGACAGTTGTACTGTACCAATGAGTATGAAATATATGAACAGATTTGCCGTTCATATGGACGCGAAAGCAGAAAAAATTATTACAAAATAAATTAATAGATGCCGCTTATAATACGCATTTGGTACCAACAGATCTGGGTTTCCGTCTATGCTATTTTCACTCAAGTCAACAATAAGGTAAAGCGGAACCTCGGTTAGCTATCTGGGTTATCGAGACCTAGGACCATGAGTCCAGAGAAAAAAATTTTTTTTAAATTTTATTTTAAATAAGATTTGATAGTAAGCTCCAAACGTAATAGTGAGTTATTTCACTGCTCTGAAAGAGAATAGGGGCACCACCAAATTTAGGGAAGCAAATGGCTTTAGAAATTTGGAACTAAACGTAGGATTAAATATAGTTAATGTCAGCCAGTTGAGATGAAAGTTATAATTTAATGAACCAAAAAAAATCTCTTTAATTTACAACAATTAGTAAAATAGATTTCTCAATTCGACAAAAGTTTTACAGTGAGTTGGCAAAAGTACAAAAATTTTGGATTAAGGATACCGAGAAAATCAACAATAATCCAACAACTCAACACCAGCGTACCAATTCAGCGCTGAACGGCTAATTTCAATACAGCTAGCTAAATCTTCCTGTGATTCGATTCCGTGGTTGCGCTCCGTTCGTCCACAAATAAACAGCTGGTTATTAGCGGGATGGTAGGCTCCCAGTGACGCAACTAGGCCGACCCCGCAAAACAACATGTTGGCCCAATAAACTTTTGAAAATTAAATGATTAGGTACAAGGAAAAAATAATATGTGCAATATTTTTTATAATTCTTAAAGGTAAAAAAATAAAAAATATATATGTATATAATAAGTCACATACTTAATATAAAATAAAAATAAATTTCAGTTCCTAGGGCTTTTTGATTAACAAAATCCGTTATAAGTGTTTATAGATTTCAATTTTCTGCTGCATGATGTTCTATTGCCAGAGAAGCGCGATTTCTTAATTTATCTTAATTCATGCTGTTTCTAAGATATGATTTAATTATTTTCAATTTGCTGAAGGATCTTTTTGCTGTAGCCACAGAGACAGGAATGCTTAAAAATAGTAACAAGGCAGTGCAAACTTCACATAAATAACTTTCTATAAAAGAATATTTGATTACAATAATATCTGTCATTTCTTGTATAGTTGTATTGGCATTTCTGTCAATTTTAAGAATATATACTATATTAATTAATTGCATCGGATAATTTTCTGATAAATCATTGCAATAATGTTTTTGTAATTCTGTTGCCGACTTTAAAAGTTCTTTTTTTGATAAAGTTAGCAATGTTTTTGGCCTTAATCCAAATAAACTTGCAATTTCTAACATTCCTTCAAATCTATTTTTAATTTGTGAATTGACTATGTCGATTTTTCTGTAAAAAACATTAACTTTAAATTTATGGTCGGCATTAGCAACATCATAGTCATCACATAATTCATCAAATTGAGGTTTTATTTTTGATTTTCTTGGACCTTTACACTCGGGTATTATTCTCCATTTTTTGCAATTACTTTCAGATTCGGATTTTATTTCACTAAATTTAGACCTAAAATATTTTAACTAACTTTTACTGTCTCTAACACTGTTACTGCTTCATCTAATGCTATATTCTTTTTTTATAACATTTTTGTCGCATAATTAATTTCGGATAATAAATGATGTAATAAATTACATACAAATACAAATTCAAACGAAGTGATTTCTTTTTAAGCCTTAATGCTTCAGATTGTTCAGGTTTTTTGTCACTTTTTAATGAAATTTCTGTCAATGCTATAATGACATCCAAAAATCTTAATTTTATTGCTCTTATTGAATTTATCCTTGATGACCATCTAGTAGGATTTAATTTTTTCAAAGTTATAATTGACTCACCAGTAAATTGCGGTAAAAAATCCCATCAATTAATACTTAAAGCGAAAAAATTGTAGATATCTTGTAAAATTACAGAAAAATTCTCAATTTCTCTACAACCAGGAACTGCGTCATTTTTACTAAGTTTAAATTATGAGTAGCACAGTGTAAATTATATTATAGAATTGTAAATATGTTATAGAACTATAAGTTATATAACCTGCTATTTCCTTTGTTTGCTTATCTCACTACGTAGAATTATGCTTTATAAAAAACAGATAAGGTGGAGTGGGGTAAATGCAGACTAGTTTTTATAAAGTTGCGTTTAAAACTTATATATTTTTACTATGGTATGTAAATACTTAACGATGCAGGTATTAAACGCTGCGTACTGTTATTATTAGTAAACTAATATTACGTAGGGTTCCAATTTTTCTCGAAATATATCATTTTTATAGGATATTGTACAAAATAACAACTACTCTGCACTTTCCCCGGCAATTGGGCCAAGAGCGTAACCAAGACTTAAAATGCTTATCAATCCTCGTTTGATAAGCATTAGGACAAGATCAGAATTTTTATCAAACCTGCTATAAAATGGTTTTTATGCCATGAAATTATCTTGTTTAGTTTTAGATTTATAAGCTTTTAAAGAAGCATGTACTTTTAACAGATATATGAATGGGAATTCAGTGATATAAAATCAAGTTTAAAATATAGATATATTTATTCTTAGGAACAATATATTATTTTAAAATGTTAGTACATATTATTATGCATATTAATCCTAATCCAGACATCGTTCACATTGATTATGCTTTTGAACCTTTATTGCAAACACCACAGACCCACTGCATACATGTTATACATTGAATCCAGTCTTTCTTATTAATATAATACTGAAAGTCACACTTACAAATAGAGCATAAATTATCAACAATAACTTCTTCAAGTGTATCTTTTGAATTATCACCTCTGGTAGTTCTTCTTACGTACTTGCAAACCATGCTTAAAAGAATTTTAAATAAATTATCTATATAAACCCTTTCATTCATTTCGTACGAAAAATAAACTGAAATATTATCAAAGTATATTGTCGCATACTATTCTGTAATTCCCACTAGCACGCATTTACCCCACCGTGATAGTCTGCACATGCCCCATGTAATAAAATATTTACGGGGCAACAGCAGACTAAGCTTTTTACTTTCTTATACGCAGTATAAGTAAGTATTGTAATCATGAAAAATTTCGATCTCGAGATTTTAACGGAAATATACGTTTTGACCTTCCCTGAATCGATTCCAACTATTTTCGGAATGACGTCCGTCTATGTGTGTGTGTGTGTGTGTGTGTATGTTCTCTACAGCCTAAACGGTTAAAACTAAAATTATGAAATTTAAACTTAAGATTTGCATATGCCTGAGGTGTGCACCTCCTATTTTTGAAAAAAATATTCAAAGCGGAAGTGCCTGTTTACTTTGGTCAATTTTTGCATTTTCTGCAATTACTCAAAAATGGTTACAGTTACAGAAAAATTTCATGAACAAAAATTAAAGGTATTTATATTAAGCACAACTTTTGTTTGAAATATTTTTCCAAAATGAGTACTGGTTTCAAAATAAATTTCTGCTTATTATATATATATTTACATAAATCGTATCATCTGCGCCTGTCAATTGTTTAACAAAATAGACTTAATTAATTTGAATTTTGACATTTTATATTGTTTCTAAGAAATATATTTACTGTAAAAGCGATCTAAAGGGTAGAACAAATATTATAAATTAGAAAAATTAGATAACTACGATTTGATTTAACCCATATGCGTACAAGAAAGTTTGGTGCAAGACACTGCAGATATTTTTAATATATTTTAAAAGATATAATAAAAACGGTTTACTTAATATAAACACACATCAGTATTTTTTGCAGTAACGTAAAAATAACAACCCTCCATGTACAATTTCGTTGTAAATAATTGCACGTTTAGAACAACCTCAAAGTTATAACTGTACTTTTCAAGTGACCGATAAGTATAAGTTAAGTTAAGCGGGAAAAACACGTCTGTTCTTGAGTAACATCTATGTCGAATAGTTCATATTAACTTATAGTACATTTATAAAAAAAAAGAAGTTAGGGAATTTTCGTTTTTATTATAATAAATATAACCATTATATGCACTTGCCCCGTTTACGAACTTACCCCACTCCACCATATTAAGTTATTGGGTAAGGAAGTAAAAAAAATATTAAGGATATTAAAAATTCTCCGTTTTATAATAGATAACACTCAAGATATAAGTAAAGTTGACCAGTTAGCTGTCCTAATTCGCTATATTCAAATAAATGAAAATGCTGGATTCCAAATATACGAACCATTTATCGAATATATAAAAATAGAAAACCAAAAAGCTGACACATGGCAAAATAGTTTCATTAAAATGTTTTGAGGATAATGAACTTGATATTTCGAAGTTGCGGGGATAAGCTCACGATGGTGCAGCAAATATGAAAGGTGCTTATATTGGACTTCAAAAAAGAATTCTCAATGTTGGATTATATATTCACTGTTGCGCCCATAATTCAAATTTGGTGCTTAATGATGCATTTCTAATGTTACAGAAGACATCATTTTTTCGATTTTGTAGAAAACTTTTATACATTCTTTGCTAATAGTATTACAAGGTGGGCTATATAAATGTCTAAGACAGAAAGTAAAAAATTTAAACTGAAAAGATTAAATCCAATCCGCTGGTCTTCAAGAAAAGATGCTTTTATTGCTCTTAAATTCGAACACTAAAAGAAATAATACTTACTAGCAATAACATAAGTGAAAAGAATAATGCAATAAATTTAAAAAAGAAAATGGAACGATTTGAAAAGGTATTCCACATTGTCATGCAAAGCGAACTATTAACATAACATCAATGAATGCGGCTACTAAATTATTGAAAACTAAATATTTTGATTTGCAAAAAGCAATAATTATTTTAAATATAGCAAATGACAATGTGGTTACCCTCAAAAACAAATTTTAAATTACAAAATTAACGCTACGTTAGTTATTATAATTGCACAATTAAAATTAAAATTTCAGGTTGTACGGAAATAAATAAATTATTAAGATTAATTTTCCTAGAAAATTTATACAATTATCTGATGATGAAATATTTGATTAATGCCAACCTATACTAGACAAATATATACTGACGATTTAACCGCAGATTTTAAGGCACAGATATTATCTTTTAGGAAAACCTTTAAAAACTGCTAGAAAATATTAAATCGGTATTTGAATAAATAGAATTAATATTTACAAAATATTCTATAATTAGTTCGGCATTTCCGGAACTTTGTACCGCTCTTATTTTGTTCTTAACATTCCCCGTATCAACTTCTAGCGCCGAAAGAACATTTTCAAAATTAAAACTTATTAAAACAAATTTAGGAAACTCTAATTGGGCGATATTGCGCATTGAAAATGAAAGAATACGTAAATTACATTTTAGTGAAAGAATTAGCACCTTTGGTTCAATGAAAGCGAGAAAAGTTAGGTTTTGTTAAAGTTAATGAACTAGGTATTTGTGTTTGTAAACTTAATAGAATATATGAAAATGTATTTAACTTACTATAATAAATACATTAATTAATATAATAAATGTATTTAACCCTATAATTGGAATTTTTTTTTCTTCTTTGTCCCTTATTTATTACAAAAAAATTTAAATAAACTAATAAAAATGTAAGTATTGTAGAAAATAAGGCCCCTTTGGTGCATCGCACGCCTTACACCCCTGGTTGCTACGCCCCTGATAGTTTACACAATGTAAATGTGTAGACACATTTTAACCTCAACCTAATTTTGAATGAGATTTTTGTAAGAATTGCCGAACGAATGTACATGTTTTATATCTTGAATTAAAGCTTCCTTAGAGTTTGAAGCTTAGAAAAATAGTAAATATATAAACAAGAGCCATTCCCTAAACGTCAGACAGCGCGCTCTTTACAGTTCTGAACATGGTATTTTTAATTAAATTTCATTATTCCAGTGAATAATCTTGCAGTTTTTGATTTTATAACGCTATATAATTAAATTTTACACAAAATGAAACAAAATTGCAGCTAGAAAACTACGTATTTAGCGAAACAACAATCTAAAGGATTGTACCGGTGTGCACTTGGCGACGAAAAGCTAGCGACGATTTTATAGTTTAGCAGAGCGGCATATTTTCGTCGGCAACGATATTTTTCCAGAACAACACAATATTTCAATGTAAATAATTTCGGGTTAAAACTGTAATTATTCAGTGGATATAATAAGTTAATTGGGGTAAATAAAAATATTATTCAGGGGATTACAGAGTGCATAAATATATATAATTCACAATTGTTGTATGAATGATTTAGAGATGCTTCTCGTTAAGTATCTCTAGACGTTTGTGACACTACCATAAAAATAGGATTGGTAGATATATATATTAGCTAAATAATTATGGCAAAAAGAATATTCTATCCAGGGGATTAGGGGGTGAAAATTCAGTATTGTCACTTTTTTATGTTTGTATGCAGGCAGATATAAACCTAGTTTAGTATCTCTAGATGTTTGTGACACTACCATAAAAATAGGGGTGGTAGATACATATATTGGCTAAATAATTATGCTAAAACGAATATACTATCCAGGGGATTAGGGGGTGAAAATTCAGTATTGTCACCAATTTATGTGTGTATGCAGGCAGAAATAAACCAAGTTTAGTATCTCTAGATGTTTGTGACACTACCATAAAAATAGTGATAGTAGACACATATATTGGCTAAATAATTATGCTAAAAAGAATATTCTATCCAGGGGTTTAGGGGGTGAAAACTCAGTATTGTCACCAATTTATGTGTATGCAGGCAAATATAAACCTAGTTTAGTATCTCTAGACGTTTGTAACACGACCATAAAGATATAAGTGGTAGACACATATATTGGCTAAATAGTTATGCCAAATAGAATATTATATCCAGGGGATTAAGGGGTGCAAATTCAGTATTGTCAGTTTTTTATGTGTGTATGCTGGCAGAAATAAACCTAGTTTAGTATCTCTAGACGTTTGTGACACTACCATAAAAATAGGAGTGGTAGATACATATATTGGCTAAATAATTATGCTAAAACGAATATTCTATCCAGGGTATTAGAGAGTGAAAATTCAGTATTGTCACCAATTTATGTGTGTATGCAGGTAGAAATAAACCTAGTTTAGTATCTCTAGACGTTTGTGACACTACCATAAAAATAGGGGTGGTAGATACATATATTGGCTAAATAATTATGCTAAAACGAATATTCTATCCAGGGGATTAGGGGGTGAAAATTTAGTATTGTCACCAATTTATGTGTGTATGCAGGCAGAAATAAACCTCGTTTAGTATCTCTAGACGTTTGTGACACTACCATAAAAATAGGGGTGGTAGATACATATATTGGCTAAATAATTATGCTAAAACGAATATTCTATCCAGGGGTTTAGGGGGTGAAAATTCAGTATTGTCACCAATTAATGTGTGTATGCAGGTAGAAATAAACCTAGTTTAGTATCTCTAGACGTTTGTGACACTACCATAAAAATAGGGGTGGTAGATACATATATTGGCTAAATAATTATGCTAAAAATATTATTCTATCCAGGGGATTAGGGGGTGAAATTTCAGTATTGTCACCAATTTATGTGTGTATGCAGGCAGAAATAAACCTAGTTTAGTAACTCTAGACGTTTGTGACACTACCATAAAAACAGGGGTGGTAGATACATATATTGGCTAAATAATTATTCTAAAAAGATAAATCTGTCCAGATTAGGGGGTGAAATATTTGCCAAAACAAAACAAAACAAAATGTTTTCACCCCCTGGATACAATATTCTTTTTGGCATAATTATTTAGTCAATATATGTATGTACCACTCCTATTTTTATGGTAGTGTCACAAAAGTCTAGAGATACAAACTAGGTTTATTTCTGCCTGCATACACACATAAAAAAGTGACAATACTGAATTTTCACCCCCTAATCCCCTGGATAGAATATTCTTTTTAGCATAATTATTTAGCCAATATATGCATCTAACACATCTATTTTTATGGTAGTGTCACAAACGTCTATAGATACTAAACTAGGTTTATTTCTGCCTGCATACACACATAAAAAAGTGACAATTCTGAATATTCACCCACTAATCCCCTGGATAGAATATTCGTTTTAGCATAATTATTTAGCCAATATATGTATCTACCACCCCTATTTTTATGGTAGTGTCACAAACGTCTAGAGATACTAAACTAGGTTTATTTCTGCCTGCAAACACACATAAATTGGTGACAATACTGAATTTTCACCCCTTAATCCCCTAGATAGAATATTCATTTTAGCATAATTATTTAGCCAATATATGTATCTACCACCCCTATTTTTATGGTAGTGTCACAAACGTCTAGAGATACTAAACTAGGTATATTTCTGACTACATACACACATAAAAAAGTGACAATACTGAATTTTCACCCCCTAATCCCCTGAATAGAATATTCTTTTTAGCATAATTATTTAGCCAATATATGTGTCTGCCATCCCTATTTTTATGGTAGTGTCACAAACGTCTAGAGATACTAAACTAGGTTTATTTCTGCCTGCATACACACATAAAAAAGTGACAATATTGAATTTGCACCCCCTAATCCCCTGGATAGAATACTCTTTTTAGCATCATTATTTAGCCAATATATGTTACTACCACCCCTATTTTTATGGAAGTGTCATAAACGTCTAGAGATACGAAACTAGGTTTATTCCTGCCTGCATACACACATAAATTGGTGACAATACTGAATTTTCACCCCCTAATCCCCTGCATAGAAGATTCTTTTTGGCATAATTATTTAGCCAATATATGTGTCTACCATCCCTATTTATATGGAAGGGTCACAAACGTCTAGAGATACAAAACTATGTTTATTTATGCCTGCATATACAAATAAAAAAGTAACAATACTGAATTTTCACCCCCTAATCCTCTGGATAGAATATTATTTTTCATTATTATTTAGCCAATATATTTATCTACCACCTCTTTTTTTATGGTAGTGTCACAAACGTCTAGAGATACTAAACTAGGTTTATTTCTGCCTGCATACACACATCTCAGATCGTTCGTTCTCAGTCTACAAAACGAATACTGTTGTATTTAATATTATACGAAATAAAAAAGATTTTATTTATTTAAATAAAATATTGAGTATTTAATTGGCGCAGTCGGTAGGATAGCATCGAAACACAAGTTATTGTGTGGTGAATATAATTCTTCGCTTTGCTATTCTGCAAACCTACGTAAAAGGCTAAACAGTGCCCATCAGGGTCTACCCATGACCCATCTTTAAAAGAAGACAACATCAGATTGGCAACTTGCTGTTCCACAACCGGTCCACGTCGCCTGAAAGATATCTGCTGTCCTCTTGAACAATCAGAAGACTAGCAGAATAGAAGAACCCGGCGATGCCCGTAAAACATCCCTCCACAATTATATTATTACTACCATTGTAAGTTAATCATAATTTACTTATAATATTATTCCACAAAGAGATACTTCTAGCAAAGACTAGTAATAAAAGTATCAAGAGACCGACATAGTCTCAACACACACATATTTATGAACAATAGTAGTTCATCGGAATCGGAACACGTAACTTCAGATTCCGAAGTCGAAAATAGTCAAACTACCATAATCTCGGTACAGAGAATTTCTTTGAGACCAAGTTGACTAAATAATTTATATTTAACAATGTCTTCTACGATATTAGCAGAACTCAAAAATCTGTCAGAAATTATTCCTTCATATGATGGAAATATTAAAATTCTTAACAACTTCATATCCGCTGTAGATGAAATACATTCCGCATTAACTAACATACAAATTAATGATATCCAACGAACATACTTGTTTGGATTAATAAAAAATAAACTAACTCACAAAGCCGCTGAATTATTATCAGAAAATAAATTCTAAACTTAGGACGAATTGAAAACGTATTTAACTACTAATTTCTGCGACAAAAGCACGGCAGAGACTATATTACTAGAAATATTACAAAATTAGAAATAAAATCAATTCCGATAAAACTTTAGAGTCCATTTCACGAAGATTTTCGAAATATAAATCAAAAATCCTCCTAACGGAATATAATCAACTTCAAAAAAATGCAATAATTAGAGAAAATCAAAAATTAGTTGTTTCACACTTTATTTCACTACTATCAATATCTATACGTGGTTCATTTATTGTAAAAGAACCACAATCCCTAGAACAATGCGAAATTCTCTTGCGAAATTAATTCAACTATTCGCATCAAAATATTAAAAGAAAAACCAAATTTCTCATTCAGCCTACCTCCTAAGAAATTCCCTGCTCAACAATTTCCTTCCAAACCTATACCATTTAACACAGTTAATAAACAACCAACACTATTTGCACCCAGACAGAATTTGAAGAATTTCTATGAAACAAAACATAATTTTCAACCCATGACACAACAGACTCGCTTGACACAACCCATGTCAACACAAACAATTTGACAGAATTATAACCTTGACGAAACTTACGATACAGAAATCATAGAACAACTTGACCACGAATCTGAAAACGAAATAGACGAAGATTCTTTTTTAGAGTTAGAAAACGGCGAGGACAAATTAAACAAGTAATGTCAAGTATTCCTTATCTCCTACCGTAGTTAAAAATTAAAAATTATATTATTCTCTTTGATACAAGCTCTAGTATAAATTTAATAACTCCGGAAATAGTAAGAACAAAAAACATGAAAACTTATAATGAAAAATGCACTTTTAAAACTGTAAACGGGAAAACCACAACAAACGAATATGTCATATTAAATCTAAACAAAATTCCAATAAAATGTTACATCCATAATTTTCATAAGGAATACAACCTACTTCTAGGTAGAGAAGCATTTAAAGATTTAAACATACAAATTGACTTCTTAAAAAACATTATTAAAATAAAAGGAAAAGAAAGAAAATTACAAAGTTATTCAGAAACATCAAAACAAAACAATTGTATAAGTTTAGACAAGTACCACTGCCGGCCTTTGTTACTTTATTGCATTCACGACATCTGCTGACCATCAGTCAACGTAAAGCAACCATCGGTACCCAAAAATGTGTTTCTCGAAAAATTAAAGGAAAAATGTGTTGTTACCTAAAGTGTTTTAGTTCAACAAGAGACCCGCAATTAAACAATAAATTGTGAGTGAGGAAAGGCCCCAAAATATGCGAGCCACATGTCGATTTGGCAAGATTCCCACCCCACGAACTCAGGGCACCCTGTCAACGCCTTATGCAGCAAATCAACCAATAGAATATGTGTAAAGTTTGCTCCACCTTTAAGTTAAGATATATATATAAGAACAAAAACTTTTGTTAGAGTAAGTTTTTAGGAGTTGATAGTTGGGTTGAGTATGTATTAGAGTAAGAATTCATGATAATATAGCTTGTATTTTTATTGTAACTGATATTCACAATTTAATATTAAAGAAGTTGTATATGTATGTTCGCGTTAAACATTTTTATTCGTCAAACATATTCCAATAACATTGAACGATTTAATAAAATAAGTAGTTCCGCACAAACCCTGACATGAAATATCATGTATCAGATTGTGCCAAAGATCACAGCAAATAACAACAATAATATCCAAATTCGAAACAAACATTTAAGCAATTTAGAAAATCAAAAATTAGACTTAGTCATTAGAGAATATAAAAACTTATTCCCAAAAAAAGACGAAAAATTATCCAACACTAACATTTGTACACATAAAATTATAGTTAATGAAGAAACTCCCATACACACAAAAAATTATAGACTTCCACAAAATTATGAAAAAGACATTGAGGAACACATTCAAAATTTACTAAAAGAAAACGTAATACAACCTTCACATTCTCTTTGGAATTCACCTATTTGGATTGTACAGAAAAAATTAGACGCATCTGGTAAACGTAAGACAAGATAAGTTATTGATTACCGTAAATTAAATACAAAAACAAAAGACGATCGTTTCCCAATTCCGTACATAGACACCATATTAGACCATATAGGATGTTCAAAATATTTCACTACCCTCGATTTGCATTCTGGCTTCCATCAAATCCTAATGAATAAAGATGATATCGAAAAAACTGCATTTTCCACAACGTCCGGACATTACGAATTCGTTCGCATGCCATTCAGCTTAAAAAATGCCCTGGCAACATTTCAGAGAATGATGAATATCGCATTAGGAGACTTAGTTAACAAAGTATGCCTAGTCTACCTCGACGACATAATCATTTTCGGAAAAACATTAGACGAACATTTACAAAACATAAAATTGGTATTCGAAAAACTCAGAACGGCAAACCTTAAAAAAAAAATCGATAAATCCGAATTTTTACAAAATCAAACCAAATACCTCGGTTATATCATTACGCAAGACGGCATTAAAACCGATCCCTCAAAAGTTGTGAAAATTAAGAAATTAAATATCCCTAAAACGAAAAAGGAAATAAAACAATTCCTTGGTACTATCGGCTGATATCGAAAATTTATTCCCGACTTTGCAAAATTAACGAAACCTTTCACTAGTTGTTTACGAAATGGTCAAATTATTGATATTTATAATGAGCAATATCGAAACTGTTTTAATAAATGTAAAGAAATTTTAACTACGTCACCAATATTACAATTCCGAAATTTTAATAAAGAATTTATCATCACTACCGACGCCTCAGACTTTGCAATAGGTTCCGTATTACTCCAAAAGAATGAAAATGAAAATAACAACGAGATGCCAGTAGCATATTTCTCTAAAACACTAAATAATGCTGAGCAAAACTACAGCACAATAGAAAAAGAACTACTTGCAATAATCCAATCTATAAAAAATTTCCGACCTTACTTATACGGGAGAAAATTTCTCATTAAAACTGATCACCGACCACTTGTATGGCTATTCAATTTGAAGAACCCAAATCAGAAACTTATGCGATGGAAAATAGAACTAAATGAATACAATTTTGAAATAGAATATTTACAAGGTAAAATGAACATTATTGCTGATAATTTATCACGACAAAGGAATGATACGCAAATTATTAAATACATTGGAGACGTGACAAATACAAAAATATTTGCACACTACATATCAAAAGATCTGGAAATGTCACAAGGACTAGCCAAAGCCATAAACGACCAATTTCAGAGCAAAGAATATTGTAACAATCAAAAAAGCCAAAATAAAAATCTAATCATACAACACACTAATAATAAAACAATATTTCATCTAATTACAAAAGAAAAACACAACGAAAAACCTTCAATACAAAATTTAGACAAACCTCTCAAAGAATTAAGGGACTATATGATACTAAATAAACTACACGAAATCAATATACCGAAATTAGGTTGCGGATTAGATCAATTAAAATGGGAAGATGTTTCAAACAAAATACTAAAAATTTTCGAAGATACAAACATTCAAATTAATTTGTATACACTACCTGAAACAAATATTAACGATTCAATAAATAATAATGATAGCGATAATAACACAGTACACTCAGATCCTGAAAACCCAGTGAACGGACTAAAATTTTCAAACGATAGGCTTAATGTTGCAAATAACCAACTAATATGAGAAACACATAATGGAAACACAGATATTAAAATACAACGATTATTTGAGCATGCTAAGATGAGAATACACTGTAAATTCAATAAAACCACACTAGAAGAAGATATAATAAATTTTTTAAAGGAATACATTATTCCAAAAATACGTTATTACGCAATAATCGAAAAGGGTCTATAGTTAACAATCGCGAATATTATACAAAATACTTTCGAATATAACACTATAAACGTTATGTCATGTAATAAAATTGTAATAGACATAGAAGATGAAGACGAACAAATTGAAATAATTCATGACTTCCACATAGGACTAACAAACCACCGTGGAATAATAGCAACATTAAACGCATTAAAAGATAAATACTTCTGGCCTAATATGATAAAAAATATTACCGAATATATCAATAACGGCGGCCACTGTAAACTAAACAAATACAATAGAAAACCAATACAAGCAATTGACAATCCTACACCAACCCCCTGTAAACCTTTTGATATAATAAACCTGGACTTACTATGCCTAGATAAAAATTATTTCCTAACTATTTACGATCAGTTTTCAAAACAAGGGCCAATATATTCTCTCGAATATAAATCTTCAAGAAGCGTTGTAAACCAATTAATAAAATATTTTCAAACATTCACTATACCAAAAAAAAATCATTATGGACTCCGGCCCAGAATGTAAAGGAAGTCCCGTACAAAACTTACTCAGATCACACAACATAGAAAGCCACATTACTTGTGTAAAAAACCCCAAAAGCAATGCAATTGAAAGATTACATTTCACTCTCCTAGAGCACTTGCGCTTAATTGAAAACAATAAAAAGTTCAATAATAAAACATTGCTAGAAAAATTGGAACTAGTTATATTAGCCTACAATAATACAAAACACTCTATTACAAAATTAACCCCCAACGTAATACTATTTGGAAAAAACAACGAAATACCTTTCAGAACAATTCCACTTATAAATGAAGAACTAATCCAACAATATAAAGATGAACAAACCCAACAGTTTGAAATCATTAAAAGAAAAATTGAAACAGAAACAACAACGTTTCAAAGAAAATGATAATCTCTTACAGATACCAAAACAAATGTTTGCTAAACAAAATCCTAGATAATTATAGAAATTTAAAAAACCATTGCTTAAAAAAATAAAAATAGAAGATTATGACCCAATATTAGGAAAAATAAAAGCCAGAGCCCAACTAGGCCCGAAAAACATTCGAATAAATAGATTAAAACAATAAAATGTTTCAGATGCGTAGCCCAATTGATAGATATCTCACAAGAAAACGGATTTCACCTGGCCGATTTCGGACAATCTAAAATATGATCTTCCGAACAAATTATTTACTTTAATTATAACATTACCCCCATTTATCAAGAATTCATAAAAGTAACCAAATTAAAAACTAGTCTGTTGGAACAAATATCCAACGAAAAGACAATATTCCAAGAATACATAAACATAATAACCTATAATCATAACGATTTGGAAAATCAAATTCAAAAACTTTTGAACAAAAGAACAAAACGCGGTCTAATTAACGGATTAGGTAGTATCATAAAATCTATTTCCGGTAACCTAGACGATTCGGACGGAGAACGATATGACAGACTTCTCAAACAAATAAACAAAAACGAACAGACACTACAAACACAAAATGACCAAAACCTAAAATTAAGCAGAGAAATGATTGACAAATTTAATGAACAAATAAAGAACATTGAAAGTAATGAAAATAAATTACAAACGCAAATAGGAGACATTTTATACTTTGACTGGCAAATTCACACTAAAAATAATTTTCAAAAATTAATATTCTTTTTACAAAACATGAACGACTTATGCAAACAAATCGAAGTTAGCCTAACATTCTGTAGCCTAAGAAAATTACACACCAGCATCATAAGTCCTAATACCCTACAACAAATAACACAAAATAAAGATATTTGGCTTTTCAATGAAATTATTGAATCTTATTGTAGAAATGATAGAGATCAAATACACTACATAATAAATATTCCTATTTACACTTTAAAAACTTATCCTTTACACCAATTTACCCCTATTCCCGTCTGCAAAAATAATTCTCTTATTATGCTTAATGAAAAACAAAGCATATACAACCTAGATAATGGAAATAAATATATTACTGATAACTGTATTCAAATAAGTAATTTACACTATTGTAATAGTCGATATATTAAAATTAATAAATGTATTAGGAATATTGTAAGTAACCAAAAGAACGATGGTTGTTTATATCATGACATAAAATTAGAAAACACTTGGGAACAAATAGAAAATACGAACGACTTAATAAATATAAGTCCCAACGAACAACAAATTCAGATTAATTGTCAAACAAATATTTTGAATAAAAATATACAAGGAATATACAAATATAAATTAACAGAAGGATGTAAGATAAATAATTTTAAATTCAATGTTATTCAAGAAACATATAAAGAAATACAATTTGAAAATTTCAACCCCTCCAATAATTTGAAAGCGCTAAGTCAGATTAAACTAAAAGAAATAAAACCAGTTGATATAAAAATCAAAAATGCTCCACGAATAGAAGAATCACAAATATATAATAACCATCATTCTTACATATTATATTGCATCATTGTCATTATCATAATGTTCATGTTATGTTCTACATATAAGAATAAATGTAAAAATTTATGGAAACGAAAAGAGAACGCATTGAAAAATAAATCAAACGATATTATATTAGAAACAATAGAATAACATCTTACAATTATTGTAAAATTTTAGAAGGGAGGAATTATATAAGGCCTTGAAGTTATTTTACATATATTGTAAGTTGCAACCTGCAGCATCATCTAAATCTTACTTTATTTCCATAAAACTAGAAACAGCATAAATAGCACGTAACATTAGAAATATGAGTTGATTGCTCTCAGTAATATTATACGAAATAAAAAAGAATTTTTTTATTTAAATTAAATATTGAGTATTTAATTTGTATCTACAACCCCTATTTTTATGGTAGAGTCACAAACGTCTAGAGATACTAAACTAGGTTTATTTTTGCCTGCATACACACATAAAAAAGTGACAATACTGAATTTTCACCCCCTAATCCCCTGGATAGAATATTCTTTTTAGCATAATTATTTAGCCAATATATGTTACTACCACCCCTATTTTTATGGTAGTGTCACAAACGTCTAGAGATACTAAACTCGGTTTATTTCTGCCTGCATACACACATAAATTGGTGACAATACTGAATTTTCACGCCCTAATCCCCTGGATAGAATATTTTTTTTAGCATAATTATTTAGCCAATATATGTGTCTGCCATCCCTGTTTTTATGGTAGTGTCACAAACGTCTACAGGTACTAAACTAGGTTTATTTCTGCCTACATACACACATAAAAAAAATGACAATACTGAATTTTCACCCCCTAATCCCCTGGATAGAATATTCGTTTAAGCATAATTATTTAGCCAATATATGTATCTAACACCCCTACTTTTATGGTAGTGTCAAAAATGTCTAGATATACTAAACTAGGTTTATTTCTGCCTCCATACACACAAAAATTGGTGACAATACTGAATTTTCACCCCCTAATCCCCTGGATAGAATATTCTTTTTAGCATAATTATTTAGCCAATATATGCATCTACCACCCTTTTTTTATGGTAGTGTCACAAACGTCTACAGATACTAAACTAGGTTTATTTCTGCCTGCATACATACATAAAAAAGTGACAATTCTGAATATTCACCCACTAATCCCCTGGATAGAATATTCGTTTTAGCATAATTATTTAGCCAATATATGTATCTACCACGTTTATTTTTACGGTAGTGTCACAAACGTCTAGAGATACTAAACTAGGTTTATTTCTGCATGCATACACACATAAAAAAGTGAAAATACTGAACTTTCACCCCCTAATCCCCTGGATAGAATATTCTTTTTGGCATAAATATTTAGCCAATATATGGATCTACCACCAATATTTTTATGGTAGTGTCACTAACGTCTACAGATACTAAACCAGGTTTATTTCTGCCTGCATACACACTTAAAAAAGTGACAATTCTGAGTTTTTACCCACTAATCACCTGGAAAGAATATTCGTTGTAGCATAATTATTTAGCCAATATATGTATCTACGACCTCTATTTTTATGGTAGTGTCACAAACGTCTAGAGATACTAAACTAGGTTTATTTCTGCCTGCATACACACATAAATTGGTGACAATACTAAATTTTCACCCCCTAATCCACTAGATAGAATATTCGTTTTAGCATAATTATTTAGCCAATATATGTATCTACCACCCCTATTTTTATGGTAGTGTCACAAACGTCTAGAGATACTAAACTAGGTTTATTTCTGCCTGCATACACACATAAATTGGTGACAATACTGAATTTTCACCCTCTAATACCCTGGATAGAATATTCGTTTTAGCATAATTATTTAGTCAATATATGTATCTACCACCCCTATTTTTATGGTAGTGTCACAAACGTCTAGAGATACTAAAATAGGTTCATTTGTGCAGAATTCACACATAAGCTGGTGACAATACCGAATTTTCACCCCTTAATACCCTGGATAGAATATTCTTTTTAGCATAATTATTTAGCCAATATAAGTATCTACCACCTTTATTTTTATGGTAGTGTCACAAACGTCTAGAGGTACTAAACCAGGTTTATTTCTGCCTGCATACACACATAAATTGGTGACAATACTGAATTTTCACCCCCTAATCCCCTGGATAGAATATTCATTTTATCATAATTATTTAGCCAATATATGTATCTACCACCCCTATTACTAAAATAGGTTCATTTGTGCAGAATTCACACATAAATTGGTGACAATACTAATTTTTCACCCCCTAATCCCCTGGATAGAATATTCTTTTTGCCATAATTATTTAGCTAATATATGTATCTACCAACCCTAATTTTTTGGTAGTGTCACAAACATCTACAGATACGAGATGCATCTATAAATCATTCATACAACAATTGTGAATTATATATATTTATGCACCCTGTAATCCCCTGAATAATAATTTTATGTACCCCAATTAATTTATTATATCCCTTGAATAATTAAAGTTTTAACCCGACATTATTTACATTGAAATATTGTGTTGTTCTGGAAAAATATCGTCGCCGACGAAAATGTGCCGCTCTGCTAAAATATAAAATCGTCGCTAGCTTTTCGTCGCCAAGTTCACACCGGAACGTGGATTCAGTGGGTAAAATGCGATTAAGACCTTCTCAAGATATAAATTTGTTGTGTGAGTACAATGGGGAAATGTTTCGCTGAATTATTATTGAAATTCTAACCTTACAGGCGAGTATTTCCGAAAATTATTATTATTAGTTCAATTTATGTGTGTGTAACAATAAAATACTTTTTTAATCGCTTGCTTTGTAAACTGGTTGCTCAATTAACCGATGCATGCATCAATTGGTAATTTGCGCTTAGTTTGCTCAACTAATAATAATTATGTTAGGTTTAGTTATGTAAATAGTATATAATTTTCTAGTGTGACCTACGATGGACAGTTATGCCAAGATTGCTGGTGAATTATCGTGCGTTGAAGAAAATGGATATAAATCTACACATGCAAAAACACGAAGGAGAGAAATCATATTCATTTTCAATCGTCATTTATAGACGCATATGGCAATGCTATAGAGTTAATTTATTTCATTGATTAATTAAAAGCTATTCGAGAACGAAATCAACAACTCGCACTCTGGCGGTGAAACTAATGTACTACAAAAATTGGTTGTTACGTCGGGCATTAATGAACCAATCAGCAGTTTGGTTCATTAATGCCCGAAAGCTTATTTATTTCATAAATATTGAAGGAACAAAATATCTATCGTATCTTACGAAGTAAATTCTCGGGATAACTCACATCTAATTTTTAAATAACGGTTACAAGCAAAATACAGTTTTAAAGAACACAAGATAGAAGATTCTCCACTCCAAGAATGAATCGTTTTGGCAAAGAACATATGTTAATTAGTTCCTTTTATTGCATAGTTCACTTTGCTGAACCTCGCGTGTTCAATCATAGCCTCTATCGCAACACATTGGACATTACGCCCAACATTTTTATTAATGCTACTAGCGCCGCCAACGATAATTTCCTTAAGAATTACTTATTATATATAAAGTATTATAGAAACATTGTTATCATAAATTAATAAGTGTTTAAACATATCATCATTTCAACCTCAATGGTTATGGTTTGATTTTCAGGGTAGCACACTAGCGTTTGGTATCGTTTCCAAGCTACAGTCAATCTAAATTATTTTAAACTTCTGCATTTTTAAGTAAATTATTTAAAAATATCAAATAACGCAAAAGTAGGTGGTCTTTTTATATGATTGTTTGTAAAAGTAAAATTTTATTTAATTAAATTTAGAACTTAAATATTTTTTCATATAAAAATTGTAAAAGAAGTATAATAATGTGTTGAATAACATGTGCCACTTGTATTTACTATTAATCTTCGCTTAAATGCTAAAATAATATTTTATTAACTAATATTAATCAAAAAAGCAAATAAGTTTAATAAACCGCCATGTTTTTTAGGATTATTTCAAACCATCGACGTCATTTTACTATTTTCTGAAGAGGAACGAGCCAATAATGGCCTGGAATTTTTGATGACGAATCCATTAAATCAAGATGTGATTGAAATTTTATTTTCAATATTTAGACAGAATGGAGGGTATAATAAAAATTCCAGCGCGAGAACATTCCGAACATTGTATCGATCAACCACGATAAAATCCCTAATGACATCGGAAAAAATCTTCAATTTCAGAACCACAACCGATAGATTCGGATGAGAGCTCAATATCAATCAATTTAATAAGCGAACCATCATAACCAGGCGGATCTCTCAACTCTTCAAATAAAGAACAGTTAAGACCATGAGCAACCATCATTACTATACCGTGAAGGAATGGTCGGGTGCATGCGGGGCCATGCACTTGGGCGAGGCTTATTGGGTGACGTTGTGTAACATTTATAGGAGAGGAGTACGGTGAACAGTAAACTCAAAATTTAAGTAGTTGCCAATATAATTTTAAACTTATATTTAGTTTGCCTCACACCAATACATATATACTCTATTTTAGAGTTTCTTTAAGCTTATATATTTATATTTATATCAATAATATGAATAGAAAATACAATTATAGTCTAACACACCAGATAACTAAGACACATACAAAATATTCAGCTTGTGATCTTTTGTTAATAAATATTCTAAAATATTTTTCGTTTAACCGATTTGAGTATTGTTTCTTCTTTTTTTGCTATTGCATTAATTATATATTCTGGTTCTCTTATTTGCCCATTACGCGTTATTCGTGGATCTACCAGTTCAGGTATAAGACAGTGTGTCTAAAATTTGACTAACTTTTCTTCCATATTTTTATACCAGAAATTGTCGTCCCTTTTAATTTTTTTGACATATAAAGGAAATTTATCACCAACATTTATTGCAAAAATACATTCAGCTCTATTTAGAACGTGAAGCTGCCCTTGTATTTGATAATACCAGTCACAATTTTCATTTATTAGTATAGATTTTTTTCCCAATTCAAATAATTTTATTTTATTTAATGGCACTGTCCACGGACTGATTATACAACGATAGTGGGCATTTTTTCTCAACGATTTGGTTTGTTCCTACCAACCCATCAGGAGTAGCTCCCAAGAAATCATGTTTGTTGTCTATGAACAAATCACATGTTTCTATAATAATATTGCCTTGTTTTTGAAGCAGTGTTAGAGCCTCTTTTTCTTTGGTTTTTCCGTGATAAATTGCTTTTATATGGTCTAACGGATGGTTGTACAGAATTGGCTTTACTAAATTTGAGCAACTTGTTGTATCTCGACGTATAAAAAATTTAGAAAAATTGGAATCCGTTAATATTTTACGTCTCTCTTCAATCCAAACGCCACTATCAGCTTGCAAACGAGTTGCTATTTCTATTTCTATTTTTTCTTGGTCAGTCCTTTTTAATTTCGACAAGAAAATATCCTTTTCTTTTCTAAAAATTTCTGCAGGTAAATCTGGCTTTGAATAAAATTCACCATAATCAAGATCATTATTTGTTGCTACATTTTTATTTAATTTATTGCGGCGGGTAATTTTATGTTGTTGTCTGTATATTCCTAATTTTAGAATTCTTTCCGCGCGTCGTGTTTCCAAATGTTTTATTAATCTTCTTGGACTGCATCCATACATTGTTTTATGCAACTCTGTATGTGCAGATTTAGTGTTAAAAGAAACTACAGCAGGTGCACATCTAGCTTGGTATGATTGCCGTGAAGTATAATTAATTCTTTTACCTTATCAAAAATACTATTGTTATTAAGTGTAAAAAGAATTGTATAAAATCTGTTTATTACTTACCACCCACAAATTTTGCAACAATCGAATTATATTGTTCTACTGCATTACTATCTACATCCTTTAATAAACTTCTGGCATTAAATTTTAACTGCCCTAAAATTGTTTCAATTCGCATAAGAAGATCCGGATAATTTTTTTCATTTTCGTAGTGTTTTCCATCATTTTCTTTTCTAATGCTGAAATAGTCAGCGCATTTTCGATGTTCGCCAAATACATGAAATAGGCTATTCATAATGTCAGTCTGCAAATTATTAATTGCAATACTTTCATTATCAATTTTCTTTCTTTCCGAAATTGCACCTACAACTGCCGATCTTAAGCGCAAAATCCATCCTTTCAATAGACGACGCATTGATTTATTATATCGCGTATCATTGCATACACAGTTCGTTGCAAAAATTTCTCAAAAGATGATTCTGACACTCGATTTTTTCAACTGTTAGATCACAATAAGGTCTTGCAACCAAAATTATTTTATATGTGCTACTGTCACCATCTGCTACAATTTATGAAATTTTACGCCATACAAATTCTCACTTTTCGTGAACCCTTCCACTAGTATGCTTGATTCCTTCCTCGTTGCTGAGCCACTACAATTTTTAAAACATATGTGCTTCGGAGCATTTACTTTCGCAAATTCTGCTTTGGAACAAATTATACAATATTTATTTCTCACGCCAATGTACAAAACTTCACGAAACTGGTGACCAGCTATTGAAGCTACACCAGACAATGCATTATAGTTAGTTCTACAAGATCTTTTGGACCAACATCCGTCAGCAACAACTGTAATTAGTGGGGTACCTTTAGCGTCAATGTTATTTATTTGCCTAGCATAATTTGCTTCACGTTCTACAGCTTTTTTCATGCTAGTCAAGTCAGTTTGCTCCCAATTACAACAAATTTGTTTATGAACTTTATTATAAAATTTCTTTTACATAAATGGTACATCAAGACAGGATAAAAACTCCTCCATATTATAAAAACCTCCACCAATTGCCATAATTCCTGATACAGCTCCCACATTTACATCATTTTTCTTTCTTTCCGGATCAGTTAATGAAACCGGAAAATCCATATTGCACATATTACAGTGAACAAATATCGTGTTTATTTAACTGTTGAAATTTATTTAACATATACTGAATGTCAACTATTCTTCGTCCTTCAAGTAGTATATTAGAAACTTGAGTTTTTGAATCTGTCAAAGTAGTTCTAATTGCTGTGGATGGATTTAGAAATACCTTTAAAAAATTATAACTTATTTTAAAGAATAAAATACTCATATAAAAAACGAATGATATTATGTTGGCAATATTACATGAATTTAATTATTTTTTAATTTAAAATGTAATTGATTTGTTTATCATTATTTACCTCATCCTCATCTAGAGTCTTATGTTCATTAGTTACTTCTATTGATAAATCATTACTCAATTGTGTAGCATTAGTATCAGTAGCACTAATTCTTACAGCTATAAATAAATATTTTGTCTCATGATTGCATAAATTATTTTTTTCCAAATATCTTACTATTGATTATCTCAGGATCAGTATCTTCTATAGGCGACTCCGCAGGTAAATTTTCAATAGCAGCTATTGAAACTTGTAAAATATTAATATCATTTTTACGACAAATCCAGATAATTCTTACGGTTCTTCTTAAATTGTTTCAAATTCACTATATTCCCACGATTTTTTTTATAACTGAAACTTTGCGTCGACATATATATCTACGACCAATTTTATCAAATAAGTAGTAATTAACAAAACTGACTCACAAAGCCACAGGAAATAGAAATATTGAGCTACACTTTTAAAAGTATGTAATACAATGAATGAAGAAATAACTATTTAGATATTATTTTGAAACGTAGGCAAATTATTTACCTCTATCGAATTGTTTGAGTGCATATATTTATAATTATTAATATTTATATATATTTATATATATATATAAATTTATATATATATATATATATATATATATATATATATATATATATATATATATATATATATGTATATATATATATATATATATATATATATATATATATATATATATATATATATATATATATATATATATATATGTATATATATTTATCATTATATACGTATCATTTTACATTGAATGATATTAAAATATATATATATATATATATATATATATATATATATATATATATATATATATATATATATATATATATATAGATATATATATATATATATATATATATATATATATATATATATATATATATATTATTATCATTCAATTTAAAAAGATAGATATATCAATAAATAAATAGTTATAGATAAAAAAAAATTGTTTACTAAAAATTCAATTTCCTGTTGAATATATTTCAATCTTACAGTTAGTAAATTAGTAATTTTAAAAGACTACTGGGTGGACCCTATTCTTATGTCGTATAATGGTACATTATGTGGACAATAGAGGTGCCATGAAACAGTGATGCAGTTTGAAAATATATCACCAAAAAGCAATTTTTCTGCTTTTTTATTTTTTTTAGTTTTATTATAAAATATTTGAAATTTTGAGAAATATCTTAGAAATGTTAAACTCCAAAATGGTCAGTATAGATAATCAAATTTGCACATTGATTCTTGAAAGAAATAAAGTAAACATCGACATTATTTATTTTTTAATATTAATTTAAAGAAAAGAAATTATTTAATTTTACTCCGACGGATTTACAGTTTGATCCTTTCTTAACATACAGTTTTCTGTTAAAGGTATAATCTCAAAAAAAAGAGCTGTACAACGGCGCAGAAAATTGTCTTTTCGTGATGTATACGAAATGGGTAACTCATCGTCTTAACATTAGAAGACTGCTCCGTTTCGTTTCGGGGTATTTAGCTAAAAAATGTATAAAGAAAGAAATGAATTTACAAAATTTGTGGATATTTGTTTAGAAACATTTGAGGGTTTTTTTTATAAGTTTACTACAAAACATGCGTGAAAGTTAAATTATTAGAAATAATAAAGGAGAATCTCTTTATATTTAACAAAATGATTGGATGGTGAATATTGTTGTAAACATAAAATATATATAATTGTAATATTAATTATTTATAAATCATTTAAAATAAGTATATTATTTTGTTTAATAATGCGCGATAATAAACCTCATCATAAGTAATGCTACTACGATTTAAAGATTGATTTTTGTTTCCACCTTTTTAATGTGTGAGTTATAAACCTTAATAATTTATGATCCGTTCTTGAGTTATGGCAGAAAATTCGAAAACTAACTAGAGTAAACATGCACTTTAGGTTGGAATATTCTCTTCAACAATAAAAGGTTTTCTTGAGACGCATATACAAATCTTAAGTTACAAAATTTTATCTTCAACCGTTTAGGCAAAAAAATAAATATATTTATTGACCGTTTCTATCAGAATAAGACGCAAGGCAAGTGATACAAACATATATTTCGACAATGAGTACGAAATATTATTATTTAGAAATTATCGTTGACTTGAGTGAAAATAGCAGACATAAACCCAGATCTATTGGTTCGAAATTCGTACTTTAAGCGGCATATATTTATTTATTTATTTTGTAATAATTTCTACTTTCGCGCCTATATGAACGGCAACTCTGTATATTTCGTAGTCATTGGTACAGTACATCTGTCACTTTGACGTTTACTCAGAGTCAGTGAATGATCTATGCTTAGAGTAGTTTGTTTTAAAATGTCGATTGCGTTAAAGAATGTGTGTAGAACTTATTTGATGGAATCTGACGATGTGAAATCGCTGTATGAATTTTGTTCGACGGAAATTGAAGAATGTGTGGCGGAAATACAGATGTTTATCACCCCATTAAGAGTAATAGTGGGTTTATACAGAAAAAATTAACGCTACATTTAACATTAGCGCTACATTTAACGCTGCATTTTACTAACAAGAAAAGCTGGCGTTTATACAGCTAAGCTAACAAAATTAGCGCATGCGCATACTGATTTCCGTGTTTGACATTTGCATGTGTCAACTGGTTTTTTGAGGCTATATTTTTATGATTTGCGAAAACATTTTTCCTTTTGCGATATATACAGTTGTTTTCATTTCTTTTAAATAAAAATGGATTCGGAAGATGATTACAGAGAACATTTGGCTAGTTATTTTGGTTCAGTACCATAGCAAAAATCTCTTATCGAAAAGGGTTCTGTGCCGAAAGACTATTAAATTAAAATGATTTTGTATTTTAGTTATATTATTTCGGTTCAATACATTATTATAGTTGTTTTAGAAATTATTTCATCTTTTGTTAACCTCAGTACCTACCAAAATCGTATATAACAAATGTGAATTGTGTTTGCGGAAAATAGGAAAAGGAAGTGGAAGTATTTTTAAATAAAACAATATAATAAAAAGTATTTAACTAATATATTTATATAATTTACTCGCTGTCCACCCCAAAAACTATATCCATATTCTTCTTTTGCCTACGTTTCTTCTCGGTTGGCGACACATTTTTCATTAATACGCCAACGCTTTTCCCAAATATGTCGGGGTCCTCTTCGGTCCTTTTGGCACTATAGTATTCTGCCAACGACAAACATGCACCTTCGATGTATGCATCTGCAGATGACTCGAATAGTTTTTTCCTCTGTTCACGTCTAAGTATTTCGGTTACTTCGACGTGGCTAACGGGTCCATTCGGTTAATTCAAACTCATTGGGGCCGCAGATCCCAAAACTTCCTTGCTGTCGAGGCGTCTCTCAGTCGCATAGTGAGACCGAAAATTCACACTCTGGAACTAGAATATATTTAAAATTACAACATCGGCCAATTTTAAAATATAGTTGCATATCACATACCTTTTAGCCTCATGACTTCAGAAACACTTCTCCATGTATTTTCTTTTCTAGTTTTATTGCGGATGCCTACACTTCGCTTATCATACAATATAGCGTATTTTTCGACACTATCAATCAATTCACCGTCCATTATGTTAAAATAACAATAATAAACAACAATATAGCGGGTAAACAAATGCGAATGCAAAGAGAATTTTAAACTGTACTGTCATGTTGTACTTGTCAACATATGTGCACCCGGTCACGCTTGAGCAGATGCGTTTTTCAAACTGAACTGATCTTAGGCAAAGCAAGTTCATCTCTCTTAGTAAGAAAGATAAAAGTTGGCCAACTTGTTAGCTTAGCGATAAAAAGAAATGTAGTCTTAAATTCTGTATAAACGACAACATTGGTTAACATGGTGTTGATCTTTTTCTTAGCCTTAAATGTAGCGTTAATTTTTTCTGTATAGACCCACTATAAGTTGCATTTATTTATGATGGGTGCTTTCCAGCTAGGTACAAAGTTAACACTGTGTAACACAGCGTATGATATCTGCGTTCCAACTACGCCAGAGTACGACTCTACTCGACTCTGCCATACTCAGCTAAAAAGCAAAGTGTGGTGCAATATTGGTAATTCGCATCCCAACTTTTTAAAAATTTACATGTATGGTATCACTGCGTCCCACGTAAATTACAACAATACCATATTGTACTTGTGCATTTTCGGCTTAGATTGATATGTTAAATAGTTAATTAAATTGCACACTTCGAATTTGATTAATATTACTCATTATTAATAGGTTCTTATTGAATTTGTCAGGATCTAGGGATAAATTACTTTCGCGCACTCTATTGGGTGGAGTACGTAACTCCTAAAGTGTTCCAGCTAGCAATCAACACAGTGTTTGAAAAAGACTGACACTGTTTGACACAGTTCCCTTGTTGGAAAGCACCCTTAGTCAGTCCATGAAAAACCCATCCACGGAAATTTAGTGTTACCAACGTGAAAACAAGAATCCCCTTGATTTTTATTTTGCCTTATACGTAGATTTCAAGCTGCAATTGTGTTTTATTTTGCGCAAAATGTAAATAATTAGCGTTATAAAATCCAAAACTGCAAGATTATTCACTGGAATTATGAAACTTCTTTAAAAATGCCATATTCAGAAGTGCAAACTGTGCGCTGTCTGACGTTTAGGGAATGGTTCTTTTTTATATACATATTTACTATTTTCGTAATCTACGTCCTCTAAGGAAGCTTTAATTCAAGATATAAAACATGTACATTCGTTATGCAGATCCTCCATAAATCTCATTTAAAATTAGGTTAAGGTTATAAGTTGTCTACACATTTTACATTGTGTAAACTATCAGTGGCGTAGCAACCGGGGGTGGAAGAAGTGCGATGCACCAATGGGGCCTTATTTTCTTTAATACTTACCATTTTTATTAGATTATTTAATTTTTTTTTGTAATGTAACAAACGCGCGTCTTAAGAGAACGTGCACGCGTTTGGCTCCCTCTTAACTATATGCGTGTAGCGATGTTTCTTCTATACTCACCTGGTGGTTGGTTTTCGGTGGAATCTTCTAATACACTTAGATATGTCCAGACTAGGATTAGCTCGTGAAAGAATTAAATTCGTACAAATAATAAATAAGAATTTAATTCAAACAATAAAAATATCACCAATATTACAACAAAAATGGATTTAACAAAGATACTGAATAAAAGCTTACGTTACTTACTGACAAAAAACTACTCGCTAATCGCAATCTGAACTGAGACCCCGATGTCAAGCGACATCGCGGTTTTATACTCAATTTTGACCTAAATTCAAATGGCCGATACTGCAAACAAATCCCGACCTAGCAGCATTTCGTTAAATGCGGAATGTACAATTTTTTTGCAACTGTTGCTAGATATGACGTAGCTAGTTGCATTTGCTAATCGTGAATTACCTAGCTCAACAAAACTGAACTAGGTACGCAACTAGCTTGATTTGTTACAGTAATAAATAAGGTACAAAGAAGAGAAAAAAAATTCCATTCCTAAGGTTAAATGCATTTATTATATTAATTATTTAATTTATTTATTTATTATAGTCAGTGAAATATATTTTCATATATTCTTTTAAGTTTACAAACACCAAAACCTGCAGTACAAATCAAATTTAATCTTTAGGTTTACAAACATAATTCATTAACTTTAACCAAACTCAACTTTTAACGCTTTCATTGAAACAAAGATGCTAATTATTTCACTTAAATATAATTTACGTGCTTTTTCATTTTCAATGTTCAAAATCGCCAAATTTGATAAGCGCTTCTCCCCCATAGAGTTTCTTAAATATGTTTTAATTTTGAAAATGTTCTTTCAGCGCTAGAAGTTGATACGGGGAATGTTAAGAACGAAATAAAAGCAATACAATGTTTTCAAATATAGGCTCTATTTCCCATATTTTTAAAAGCTCAGAAATTGTTTTGCAATTAAAAATTGGTTTCTGAAAGTAACCACATTGTCATATGCTGTATTTAAAATAATTAATGCATTTTGAAAATCAAAATATTTAGTTTGCAATAATTTAGAAGAAGCATTAATTGATGTTAAAAGTTCGCTTTGCATTTATTGCATCATTCTTTTCACTTATGTTATTGCTAGTAAGTATTATTTATGTTGGTGTCCGAATTAAATTTAAGAGTAAACAAAGCATCGTCTCTAGAAGACCAGCGAGTTGGATTTAATCTTTTCAGTGTAAACTTTTAACTTTCTGTCTTAGACATTAACAAAAACCACCTCTTAATACTTTTATGCCCGGTTGCAGAAAACAAAGTTTGTCAACTGACAGTCCGTCAATGTTGATAGCTCTGTCAAATATAATCGGGTTGCACAAATATATTCAGTTGTCAATATTACTGCTGATTAACTAAGATTCTTGTCAGTTGTTCATATTAGTGATATAGTAGCTTTTGTAAAAGTTGGTATTATATTTAGTCATAATAAACGTCAAATTTGCAAATATTTGAATAAAACGAAAGTAGTAGAACGTAATGTGAACGGTAAACGCAGTAAATATATATATATAAATAAACACAACTTCTATAAACTTCTATAAATATATATATATATATATATATATATATATATATATATATATATATATATATATATATATATATATATATATATATATTGAAACGCGTCGCATATTAGTAATATTTATCGCGGTTATCAAAGCAAATAATAACATATTTTTAAATAATATAGAGAATTTTTACTGAGACTGTACTTTCGAAAGTCAAGTGTTTTTAACGTTGTTACAAAAATTGGTCACACAAACTAAATGCCAAAATAAGAATTATTACTCGCACACGTGCAACCCTTAAAATCATCTGGTAATACTCAAACCCCATGTCTCTATTTACTTCAAGTACCATAAATTATATAACAAATATTTAAGGGATATTTGACCCTCGGGCGGTCATCTTAGGTTTTTTCTTGAAAATAACCAGATGTTGAAAAATGTTAGTGACAGCATTTTTTTTTTAATATTAGCGTTAAATAATACAATAAATAACTGTAACTTAAAACCATTGTTACTTGTCTCGACTGCATTAAGTAAACGCCTTTTTACCATAAATTCAAAACGTATTGTCAGTTCGCAAGAACTAACAAGTTCTTTGATCAAACGCGACCAGAGGATAATTTTGGTCGTAATAAAGATTAAATTACACAGAATCGGGGAAGACACAAAGAATTTGGTATAATTATTTAAACCAAACGATTTGTTGCACTTCTTACAAAACCATCCTTTAATTAAAACGAAATATTGCCGTGACTTCTCCACATCTTGAGTATGATGGAATTTTGAGGAGAGCAATAATGACCATTTATTTATATCGGGGTGTTTAAACAATTTCGTAGAATTATTTAAACATTGAAGGAAGAAATGTGCAACAGTGTCACGGATGCGTTGGTGTGTGGGGGGGTAGGGATAGTGTTCACTCTCTCTTACCAATGGATTTCGCAAGTGCCTCAACCCCGAAGACGCTGAGCCATCCAACCAGTAATCAGGACCGTACTGATGGGGCAGGCCTATTAATATTTGAACGAATAAGGAAGTATAATTGCACATAGTTTTGGATTTATATTTGGGTTTCTGTGTTATAGAAAAGAATATTCGTTGAGGGGGTGTTTTTGGGGGCGGAAACAACAATTCCGAGCTGATGAGGAACTCACTGAGAGATATAGGAAGAGAGTCAGATTTTCTCTGTCAAACCGTTCGAACGTTTTAAATTTCGTGAGAAATAATAAAACTTAGAATCTTTTATATTAAAATCAGATAAAACAGTTTAAAGTCTTTACTGAGTCTGTTTGTTCTGTATTTTAATCGACTGTAAAAGTTACGGCACTAAATTCTTTGAACTTTGTATTTTAATTATTACTACGGCAATAGTCTGTTTAAAATTACAAACGTACTTTGAGTTGATAGTTTAATATTCCAGTAAATTCTTTCAAGCTAAAAATTGACGAATATTAAGTCACTAGCGAGTTTACGAACGTTTTAATCGCGATCGAGATTCGGGGTGAGAGTTTGTGGGTTTTGTGAGTTCCGTGGATTACGTACGAGTAGTGACGAACCGATCAAAACCAACTGCCAACCAATCCGACCAGTCGATCGATCTACGTATCAATCCAACCAGGCGATCTAACTACTAACAAACCGAGCGTCTATCAGAGGGTTACTAAGCAACAGGAAGATCTTTTATCCCAAATTCAATACAAGTAACTTTCATATATTATTGTCAACGACATATCTATGATTTTGTGAGCACTAGCATATGAGATGGATTGAGTGACCGGTCGTTCTGATGAGTCCTCATTGCATACTACTAAATTAAATTAAATAACGATTACCAGACTGGACTGAATAAAGCTGTATTCAAATCTACCTCACATAACAAGGTGTCGACGACTCTTACTATTTCTACGGTGCACGGGCTGGCCAACAAACGTAAGTCCAGTGGCGTGCACGGAACGCAAACAGTTCCGCGGACAAAAGCTCTGCATGTAAAACACCTTTGTGACCGTCAGATTTCATACACAGTACTAAAACAGTAAATTTTGGTAATTAGTAGTTTTTATTCTACATCAGTACGTGAGCTTTGGCGACACTCAGTGCGAGTGCATTACTAGCCATCAGTTAGCCTCACGGAGTCATAGATCATTTTGCATTGCATTCCATAAAATCTATGTTCAATAAACTGATTGTTATAAGAAGGATTCAAACTCTTTTATTTCGATATTCCGTACAACTCCTTTTCTGTGCGACTTTAGATCAACGAATTATTTAGTTACCACACAAACACACAACGTAGGTCCAAAACTAGACGATCATGCCAATTAAAAATAGTTAATAAATAATTAAAGTCAATTATTTATGTAAAATCTAAATTTCAATTAGAGAAATTATTTTTGAAGAATAAATCAATATAAAATCAATAACTTTGATTTTGCTTAATAAATTTTGTGAATTTATTTTGTTAAATTAATATTTGAGTAACTTTTAGTTATTTAAATGTCTACAGTTTACGTAATACGTCGACGGCGCGTTACAATATATATATATATAAATAAACACAATTTCTATAAACTTCTATAAATATATATATATATATATATATATATATATATATATATATATATATATATATATATATATATATATATATATATCTTCTTTCGCTACGATAACTCATGCAAATATATAGTGTTACTCTAAAGATGCCACAGTGTGGTGAAACTTATCGCTATTATAATATTAAACATTCGTAAAACCATTAAAACATAGTAATTTTTCCTGTCGTATATAATGGAGTTTTACGAAGTAAAGGCCAATACCATCCAAGTATAGTGTTTATATTTATTTATTATATATATATTTATTTATTTCGTCAAAAGATATTCATATATATTACAGTAGATTTATGTACTGATACATGATCTGTTAAATGAGATGTTAAAATGCACCAGTAGCACAAAAACGCAGCGAAATTAAAATTTGATTCAAGGTGCTCAATGATTTATTTCGCTGAGTGTAAGGCTCTATAAAATGACCAAATGAACGCAATAGTACCATAACATTTGCTTTGGAGAATCTGTATCAGCACTTGAACTGCAAATCATAAAATTCCTCGAAAAGATTTGAATTCTTCTTATTCTTCTTGGAACGGGCTCACATATATTTTCGTCATCAGAGCTAGATAGCTCAGATAATGATGAGACTGACATGTTCAACTTCTTTGTACACCTAATTTTTAATGTTTTTCACTATATTTATTCACTAAATTCATTTACTTCAATCGTATAAATTTTGACACTCACCGTAATCAATGCTGATCGCGTAATTAAGTTGACGGCCTGTCAAATTAGAAGTAACAGACAGTTAGGGATGAAAACCTTTTTGTGCAACTGAAATATTCGCTAACATATTGTTAAATTGATTTTGATAATGTGTTAAGTAATCAACTGTTACAATATTTATAAATTGTTTTTGCAACGCACACTAGATAGTTGAAGGCGCGTTAGGCATTTGACGGACTGTCATGGAGTTAACAAACCTTTGTGCAACTGGGCATAAAAATTCATTTTTGAAGTCCATTATAAGCACCTTTCATATTTGCTGCACCATCGTAAGCTTGTCCCCGCCACTTTGAAATATCAAGCTCATTATCCTCAAAACATTTAAATGAAACAATTTTGCAAAGTTTCAGCTTTTTGGTCTTCTATTTTTATAAATTCGGTAAATGATTCGTGTATTTGGAATCCAGCATTTTCACTTATTTGCATATAGTGAATAAGACAGCTAACTGATCAACTTTACTTATATCTTGAGTGCTATCGATTATAAAATGGAGGCTTTTTAATATTCTTAATAATATTTATTTTACTTCATTACCAAATACCTTAATAATTTCATTTTGTATTTTCGAGTTTAGGTAATTAATTTTCCGACTCTTATCACTAATTAAATTATTTAAAATTAGGTCATATTTTGCTCAAAGTTTAATAATTAAGAAATTTCCCGTACTGACTTCATAGTTTAAAGAATCAAAATGTCCTCTAAATGCGACATAACTCGTCACCAAAGTTAAAGTTACATTAATTATCCTATCTGAAATTTGTACCCACATACTTATTTCTTTCTGTTTGGTTTCTTCTAAGTCTTTATCTATTAAATCATTTCGCTTCCACAAAACCATTGCTAAAGCCAGTAAAACACGATTTATTTTTTAAATTTTTATTAAATAGCCAACACGGTTCACAATAAGAAACATTTAATTTTATTGAATAACATAACTAATATCTCGAAATGGTCGATCCCTGTTTTAGTAATTTTCTTATAATGACAAATGTTGAAAGAACAACCTTCTTAATTTTTTTGGAAAGGACCCATTGGTTGACAGGGATAATTTTCAATTATAAACCACTTATTTTCATTTGTTTATGGATCAGGAAAATTAAATTTGTCTGATAAATAGACATTTCCTTGCAATACTTATTGCAATATGATCTAGATCAACATTTTCTACAACGGTTGTCTACGGACAATTCATACTTGTTCATACAGTCGCTTTTTCTATAGTTAAGCCAACATTCAATGTGCCTATTGCATTTCGTATTTTACATTTCAAAAAGAATTAATATATTGAACAATATGCGACACATATGGAACACAGAAACACAGAAATTATAATAATTAGGTACATACATATATATTTCCAGGCAAGTTGTTTCTTTAGGCATTTTACTTTAATTTATTCATTTTGAAAATACAGATTGCAATTTAACAAAAAATCATTTTAATTCATTTTGATTATCATAAAATTTAAACAACTTTTATTTGAAAAAGTTTTTCGAATAAGGCACGAACAGAAATAAATAAAAAGCATCTGTTAAACCACATCGTAGTATCATTTTTTTTTCTAATTTATAATATTTGTTCTAACCTTTAGATCGCCTTTACACTAAATATATTTCTTAGAATATATATATAAAATGTCAAACTTCAAATTATGTAAATCTATTTTGTTAAGCAATTGACATGCGCAGATGATACGATTTATTTATAAATAAATATAATAAGAAAAAAATTTAAATAGCCATTATTTTGAAACCAGAACTCTTTTTGGACAAAAATTTCGAACAAAAGTTGTGCGAAATATAAATACCGTTAATTATATATATTATATTTTAATTTTATGTTTAAAGTTTCATAATTTTAGCTTCAACCGTTTAGGCTATAGAGAGCATACACACACACCCATACACACCCACACACACCCACACACACCCACACACACACACACACACACACACACACACAAACAAGAATTAGTAAGAATGAAAATAAAGATATTAAAATTTCGCATATCTTTTATTTGAAAAGTATTTTCAGAAAAGGTACCAGTTACAACAAAAATTAAGTCATTTTCAATATTTGATTCAATACTTCTCACGTCTACTAGCGGATGTTATGTCTATATAGTTGTCCTCCGGCAGTACTTGTCTCGCCACGGCATGTCTGGCGCTAATCCACAGACAAGTATACACTTACGTATAACGTAATGCAGCGTTTAATATTGTAGTGCTACCTCCGCACTTGAGTGTTTCACCAAGTACCTACCACACAAACTCTTAATATGATGTCTTATATTTGTTGCTAATTAGCATTAAAGCTATATTGTTCTAATAAATAAATAAAATAAATAAATATAGTACTAAAATTTTCTGTATAAATTTGAGTAGCATCAGGAAAGGTCACTTAGGGATATTTATAGGCCAGGGGTTGTTAGTGAGGTTTGGGCATATGAGATATAGTGTATGGGTTGCGTATTAGAAAGAGATAAATATATAAGAGAGATAGTTATATTAGAAATAAATAAGAATATAGACAAGTGTTTCCACAATATTCCAATACAACTCTAAGGTATTAATAATTTTACCAATCGGTAAAATTATTTATAAACTGAAATATATTCTAGCGTTGTGGGGAAAAGTCGTCTTCCGCGCATATTTTCCCTATAAACCGACTGCAACTGAAATAACAAACTGAATCAAAGAATAACAAAAATATTTGTAAATAAAATCGATAAAAAACATGTCCACGCGTGGGTTAATCTGCTAGCTCAACAATTGTTCAAGAAAACGTTCATTTTTGTATATATAAATTACGAAATCAAATGTGTGTAGAACGTTTCTGTAAACAGGGATTTTGCCATCTTTGGATGATGCATTTTGTGCAAATATATCTAAGGGTGAACGTTGTGTACTTCTTTATTTAGAATTCCGAATTCTTTTATAGGGGTAGATCTTTTAGATCCAATTGTTATATTTAAAAACTATGAAATTTGTTGCAATTAAGGGTAGTACACTGTGTACTTCTGAAAAGAAGGTTATTTTCGGGAATTTATTTCGACCATAACACACAAAGGAAGGGTAAATTTTGAATAACCAATTTATTAATCTTTATTTTCCTATCACATAAAATATGCATGGCATTTTTGAGAATAAACAAAAACACATTGCATTTAAAAGTCCTAAAAAATAGCGTAATCATATTTATAATGGTACATGTAAATGTAACAATTGCATCCTGCATTGTTTATATATATATTATTATTGCTAATTTAAGGATTTTTGTAAGGAATTCGATAATGTAACCATAACGCGAATTAAAGATTTAATTGCCCAGTAATTAATTTGTTACTTGATGCTGAGACCTTCTGTAGTTAATATCATTTTAAAAGTTTCCATTCGTATTGATTGTTAAGAGATTGGTATATAATCGTATTTCAATAACATTTGTTTACTGCTCGCGCAAAGGTTAGATGAACCACGAGGACTAAACAAATGTTATACTCTAAATTTTGTGAACTTAGAAGATAAGCACGGGTTGTACTCGATCAAGGGTCACTTGAATGTTCTTGGACTTTTGAATGTTTGGATGGAATTGGAGATGAGAAAAACAATGAAAAATTAAGAAGAGGCAGTTGAAGGTAGACTCTCGAGTGAGGTAGACGCTAATGTTGAGAGTTCGGGAAAACGAGATATTAAAGTGATCGGAGAATAGAGTGTGAAGATTGGTCAGAAATAAGTTATTTTATTTTATTCTTTATCGTTGATCGTTTATCATATATAGTTTTAAATCATAAATGAAATTAAATTGTATTATAAATAAAGACTACCATATTCTATAACGGGTGAGGGTTGTTTTTATATCGTGAAAAGAACGTGGGTTAAGTGACTGAACTATCCAGTGCAGTGCCTTTGCACCTGGATTAAAACCGTTCCAGATTGCAGGGGGAATTTAAACATACAGGGTAAGTGTAGAAGAGAGTGTGGTAAAACTTATATGCAGATTTTGTACTCGGAACAAGCCCCCGAACAAGAACCTACGTGTAGTAATACGGCACGGACCCGCTAGTCCGTTTGTGGCAGCGACGAAAACTTACATTGGTGGCTGAGCGGTGGGATAATTTTGCAAATTAAATATTAGGATCAATTAAAAAAATAAAAAAAAAAAAAAAAAAAAAGAAAGTTATAAATAAGGTTGAAAATTTGCATCGTTTGGGGATATTAGTTGTTTATTAAAATTTAAATTTATATACAGCAGTAACAGTGTTGTTTTGAGTATAGAATTTTGCGTAATTGTAACATTTTCCTGCATTGTACGATTTGCACTATTTTATTTTATTTACTATCTATTATTTTCGTTTAAATTAGAGATATCAGCTTGTTATTTGTAATCAAAAAAATTGTTTTGCACAATTCAAAATTTTTCCTTTATGGTATAAGTGGCACTAATTTTATTCTCTAAATTTTGTTTCCTATTAACGTGCGGTGTAAAAGTATTTGCTGTTATAGTATATCTTAATCTTTTCGGCACAAATATATAATTAAAATTAGGTTTCTAGAATGACAAACTCGTAACTCATATTACCTCGGTTTTATCATTTATCTAATGGTTGCAATGACTGTTATCCGAATTTCCGATTAAAGTATCACTTTTATTTAGTTTATTCAGTTTAATAGTTAATCTAATTGGTCATTCGAAAAAAAATAATAATTTATAATAATAAAATTAATAATGGCACTACCTACTCTGCCTGGTGCTACGGCATTACAAAGAACTCAACAAAGCGTGATCATGACATCAATTGATTCAGTCCCTGAATTTAGAGGAACCGCTAAAGAAGATATTAAAGCTTTCGTGAGGAAAGTAGAACAATTTGCTTGTATGTGCGGATGGACGGAAGTACAAAAAGTCACCATAACTCGGTTAAAATGTGTCGGGATAGCAGCGCAATTTCTAGAAACGTTAGATAATGAAACCAGCGAAGATATACCGTGGACAACCTTTAAAAATGTACTAATAAAGAAATTTGACAAAAGAATAGTACCGGGACAAGCTAAGTTCGAATTTTCCCGCTGCAATCAAAACCCTCGCGAATCTATTTCGGAATACGCGACAAGGTTGAAAATTCTAGGAAAAGACATAATAAGATGGAGCACGAAACCTGAAGAGGTCGCGATTCAAAAAAAATACCACGAAGCCGAGCTTATAGAACAATTTAAAAATGGACTTAATTCCGGAATAAGAAGACTAGTCCTAAGCCGTGTGTCAACTCTAAAAGAAGATGATATGAAATTTGATAATGTTTTGGATATTGCCGCACAGGAAGAGCACAACGAGAACATGATTGCACACTCTACAAGAACACATACATATTTAACCAATGTCGCAAATGTGAGTGATGAATTTAGACCCCACCGAAATCACGACAGTTCCAAAGTCCCAGATAAAGAGCAACAGCGTCGTTATGAAATAACATGTCATGAGTGTGGACGAAAAGGTCATCTTGCAAGGAATTGTTTCAGAAGACAGAATAATTTGAAATGTTTTAATTGCGGAGGAACCAATCATCTGATAAAAGATTGTAGACGGCCAGAAACGAGACAATGTTACAACTGTAAGAAAGAAGGTCATTTGTCCAAAGATTGAAGACAACATTTAAACGGAAGCAGCCAGCATCAATTCGCCCGAGATGGTCTGGCAAACAACAATCAACAATAAACAACGTTTCTAAAAGATCCCCGTGTATGAAATATCAAACAACCCGGCAAAATGATCGAAGATTAGAAACTAATTCAAGATTTTTAAGTCCTACGGATGTTAGATGGTATGAGGCACGTTTCAAACAAGAGAATTATGTAAATAGACACCAAGATAAGGCGCCAAATCAAAACAGCAACTTTTCACAAACTATTCATGATAAACGAAATGTTAGTAACGAACTCACGTCAAGTACACGGAAATCTAGGCGCATTATTACTACCACTTTAGATACTGCGCCTGAAACTAAAAGCATTATACGAGTTAATGTAGGAGGGAAAATGAAGTTTATGTTGATTGATACTGGGGCGGCAATCACAATAATAAAGAAGTCGGTTTGCCGTGATTTATGTTTAAAATCAGTCGAAGATTTAATTATAACCGGATTAACGGGAAATCAGTTGGAGATACTGGGAAAGACCAACATTGAATTGGGAATTGAAGGAGAAACTTTTATACAAGAAAGTATTATATGTAGCGAACATGTACCACTTAAAGTAGACGGTATATTAGGGAGAGACTTTTTAAATAAATACGGAGCATTGATTGATTTTAAGGAAGATAAATTGGAATTGTGTGATAGAGTATGGACCACACTATTACGTGAAGACGAGATGGAGAGAACGGATAGCGAGACAAAGTGCATATCCGAAGTGGAATGCCAAGATTCGAGTAAAGTCATAAAACAAAAGAAGAAACAAGTTACATTCAAAGAACCAGAATGGGAAGTAGCTAACCTAATACCAACGAGGAAACCACTGTCAAGTAAGAAGGGAAACGTTGAGATGTTTTGCCAAAAATTTACAGAAAAGAACGAAAGTCTCATTTATGACAGAAAACGCGAAGATGAAGGAAAGGTGGAAACTAAAGAAAGAGCTATTGATTCATCACTGTCAATTTTGAATCAATTGCCGAATGAAAGTGTTGACAGCATTGAAGTTCGGCTCAAGCAGAAAATAGAAATTCCCGCCAGAACGGAAGTCTTATGCGTGGGAATTCAGGAAGGAGTCATGAACTTTCCAGAAAACTCAGACGTCATAATCGAACCAACCGAAGTTCTTATCCATGGAATATTTTCGGCTAGGACATTGGTTAAAAATACCAAAGAAGTACAGATCAAATTAATAAACACAACATCGAATGAAGTAACAGTAAATGCAAAAACAATCATAGGACATGCGCTACGAACGGAAACCTGCCAACGACGAGGGATTAATATAGCAAACGTCGAGGAAGGGAGAACAAAAGACGTCGCGACATACTTCGATCTAGAACACCTGAACGCAAATGATAGAGGTCAACTGTTAGATCTTATCAAAAATTATGAAGACGTATTTCTAACGGATGGTTCGACTCTAGGTTACACTGATAAGACGAAACACGAAATTATCGTAGATAAGGTCCCACCAATCACCAAAGCGCCTTCTCGAATTCCACATACGCAAAGAACCAAGTTGAGAGAACAAATAACACAAATGTTGACGGATAAGATTATAGAGCCGTCAAATTCACCATGGTCAGCACCCGTCGTAATGGTAGCCAAACAAACAGAAGATGGAACAGAAAAGCTACGAGTCTGCATTGACTACCGCGCCCTGAACTCTGTAACAAAAAGGGATTATTTTCCGTTACCTGGACTACATGACGTATTGCATCAGCTTGGAAATGCAACACTATTTAGCACACTGGATTTAGCAAGTGGATATTGGCAAATTCAAGTTGACGAAAAGTCACGTGAATATACAGGCTTCTCGACACCAGATGGGCATTATCAATGCATCCGCATGCCCTTCGGTCTGGCCAACAGTCCCAGTATCTGGTGTAGATTAATGGCAACAACAATGGCTGGGTTGACACCAGAGACTTGCTTTGTATATCTTGATGATATTATCGTATTTAGTTCATCTGGAATCGAAGAACATCTGAGCCGTCTAAAATCAATTTTCGATCGTATGAGAGAAGCTAATTTAAAATTTAAACCATCTAAATGCAAGCTATTAGTAACTGAGACCAAATACTTAGGGCACTTGATTAACACCGAAGGAATACAAGCTGATCCAGACAAAATTAAAGTAATAAGGACATATCCTATACCAAAAACTGTCAAGGATATTAGAGCATTCGTCGGTTTAGTAGGATTTTATCGACGTTTTATACCAGAATTTTCTGAAATCGCGAGACCACTTACTCAGCTGACGATGAAAAATAAAAGGTTTAAATGGGACGAAGCAACACAAACCGCATTTGAAAAACTACGCAATGCCCTCTGCTCGAAACCAGTACTTAAATATCCAGACTTTTCGCAACCCTTCATATTAACGACAGACGCTAGCAATTTTGCAATTGGTGCTATCCTGAGTCAAAATACGGGAAAAGGGGAACACCCCATTGCATACGCTAGTCGTCAATTAAATAGAGCAGAGCAAAACTATGATCCATCTGAAAGAGAATGTCTAGCTGTGGTATGGGGCATAAAACATTTCAAATGTTTTCTATATGGTACAGTATTTAAAGTTATCACCGATCATCGACCATTATGCTGGCTCCAAAATTTAAAAGATCCAAGCTCTCGGTTAGCACGTTGGGCGCTACTGTTATCGGAATATCAGTATGAGATCGTACATAGGCCAGGAAGAAAAAATGGAAATGCTGACGCACTTTCGAGACTAAAAGTGTTTGTGGCGAAGCTAGAAGAGCCAGAATACACCCCATATTTCTCTCGCGAAGAATTTGTTGCAGAGCAGGCAGTAGATCAAGAATGCCAGGATATTACCAAATTAATAGAGAACAACGAAGATATAGAAGATTACTACCGAGATGAAGATAAACTCATTTTAAAAACAGGAAATGAAACTGCACGATTCCACCTAATTGTAGTTCCACGAAATCTACGCAATCGAATAATAAAAGCTTATCATGACTCTCCAATGGCAGGACACCTAGGATTCAAGAAAACACTCGGGAACATACAAAACAAATATTATTGGCCAGGCATTTCAAAAGACGTTAAAATGTATGTTGAAATATGCAAATCATGTAATGAAAGGAAAAACCCGATGAACAAAAAACTGGCAGAACTACAAATATATCCAGAAGCTTTAGAACCCTTTCAGAGAATACACTTAGACATAGTTGGACCATTGGTCACATCTGATAATGGGAATAAATATATCTTAAGTTGCATAGATGCATTTACACGTTATCCAGAAATTATTGCGATTCCGGACCAAAAGGCTGATACGATCGCAAGAGTTATAATTAAAAATATCATCTGTCGTCACGGCTGTCCACAGGTATTAGTTACGGATAATGGTACCAATTTTGTATCCGGGCTAATGAAAGAAATATGTAAGCTTCTAAAAATTACTAAAATCCACACTACGGCGTATCATGCTTCGTCAAATGGAATCATAGAAAGATACCATCGAACTATGAAAGATATGTTATCGCACTTTATTGACAGAGATCAGCGGAACTGGGATCAATGGTTGGATTACATAACGATGGCCTATCGGAACAGTATTCATAGCGCTACAGGTGAAACTCCGTTTTACTTGATGCACGGTAGAGATATGGTTTTGCCATTCGAAGAAATTTTGTCAAGCAAACGTGTATCTTATAACGTAAATGATAATTTCGCGGAAGAGCTACGAGTCAGGTTAAACATAACTTTTAACAAAGCCATAGAAATAAATCGCGGTTATTTAGAACGTAGAAATGAGATAGCAAATCGGAAAAGAGCCCCGGTAGAGTTTAAAATTAGTGATAAAGTTTATTTGAAAAACTCAGCAAATGAAATAGGACTGTCAAAGAAATTAGCAAAAAATTGGATAGGTCCCTATAGAATAATAGATAAAAAGAGCCCAGTCGTTTTTAAAATTAAAGAGTTGTTCGGCACAAAAGAACAAGTCGTTCATGCAGATAGATTAAAGATTTGTAAAACAGGCGGGTTACCTGATGACGAAGAACCGGTTGTAGATGTGAATGAAGCTATAGGAACCCCGATTCGCGTACCACAATTCTTGTTCGGAGAAAACTTAAACGAGTTACAAAATTTTAACGAATGCATAGGTGACCACAACCCTCCTACACCTCCAGCGGAACCCCGACGCTACAACACCAGAATTCATGGATCTGTTCCGGATCAGCAGTGGGTGTCTACTTCCCGCATTTAAATTGTCAGCGATCTTTTGCAGCTTAATGCTTATATCATTAAGTACGGCAACGCTAGACCAACCCAACGAACTGCAGAAAGGAGCCGTTTTCATCTACGAAGGCAATGTATATATGACGGACGAGTATTGGACTATAGTGCTCGATATAAACATTACAAACTACAGAGTAACACTTGAAAAAGTTGTGCGGTATGTTTATCAAACACGGACAATAATACCCCATATTGGTACAAAAGGGGAAAAACTTAATATTACAATAGAATCAGTGATAGTGGAAAAAAACATAATTCGCGCGCGTATATATAAACTAGATAATGAAATTAGTGAAATAGAAGACAGTTTAAAGCGGTTTTATGTTCCGGGTCGTAATAAACGGGGATTGATTGATGTTGGGGGTAGCGTAATTAAATCCTGACAACAAAGATTTGGAAGAAATTGATGCTAAATTAGCCGGAATATCTGCCAAGGAAGACAAGTTCGTGACAGTTTTACAAGCCGAAGCCACCCTGATTTATACGACGTCCAAGTTAGCTCATCGCAATAAAGGGTTAATTGGAAATCTACACCAAATCTCGATAGAATTGCAAAGGGAATTTAAGCGGTTTGAAGATCAAGTGAACCAACGACTCAGCGCCGTCCTAAAAAGTATCGAATACATTGAATTTAGTATGCGGACCCAATCGCTACTAAGAACGTCAGACGCTATATTAGCTATGCTAGAACACGAACTTTCTCTAACTAAATTGGCGATCGAGCAAGCAAAGCAACACCACCTAAGTTTCCACTTCATAAGTGCAAAAAGGATGTATGAAGTACTCTCAGACATTCAGCCGCACCTACAGGGAGGGTCAGGATACGTGAGTCCATTACAACGCCATCAAATGTATGACCAATATAAGGTTGCTAATGTGAGAACCATGTCGTACAATGGGATGTTGCGAGTTTACGCCCAGATACCAATGGTATCAAAAGATAGAGACTTTCGTTTATACCGAGTACGACCACTCCCAATAAGAATCGCACAAAACATATTCATGTCTATTCAGCCGGAAGCCCCATACTTGGCAATATCTGAAGATGGATTAAAATACGTCAATGTACAATTCGATGATCTGCAAAAGTGTCGAGGTGAATCCATTAAAATATGCCCACCTCACGTGGCTATCGACACACACCCACAAAAGACCTGCTTATCCGCGCTCTACCATAATGAAGAGGAGTTGGTTCAAACCCTCTGCAATAGAAATCTGCAGAGCAAACCGAAAGCAGTATTTTATAAAATGGCGGAAAGTAGTAAATGGATATACAGTCTGCCGGGAACAAAACATGCTATTATCAAATGTGGGCAACAAGTGTCAACTAAGTCCCTGCAAGGAACCGGATATCTCAACTTGAACCCCAAATGCCAAGCTACAATTGACGGTCATCTGTTACTACCACATTCCGACGAAATGGTCGCTACAAAAATGGAAAACGATAAATTTAGACTGCCGCTTCTGGAAATGTTGCCCTTACTAAATTTAACTCCAATATTCCCACTTCTAAATGACAGCGATCAGCTCAATAAGATAGCCACGCTATTAAACGACCCTGCATTTCAAGCTACTGGCTCAGGAGATATGCCAATACATGATATCCAAGGAATGCTTCGTGACATGACAACCGCCAAATGGCATAATGATCACTCCAAATGGTTGATGGTGCTAAGTGTCATTGTCATCACGTTCAGATTAGTTGTTGGTGTTTCTAAGTGCAGACATTTAAAAGAGATTTGCGGAAAGGTGCGTGCAATTGTACGGTCTTCGAAACATACACCCACCATAACTATTAACATAGTGATGACAACAACCCCCCACTTGAATTGGAGCAAGTACAAATGTTCGGTTAAATAACCCCCCCCCCGCGGCCACGAACGTTCCCCCCCTCAAAAAAAAAAAAAATAATAAATTATTTTTTTTTGCCGAAAGGACAATCAATATACTATTAATAATTATAACAAATTTATATCGCTGTTACTATAGTGTGTTTCGAAATTATCATATCTTTTATTTTCTAATTTTTTTTAATACTTTATGTTACTATAGTGTGTTTCGAAATTATCATATCTTTTATTTTATAATGTTATAAATACTTTATGCTATTATAATAATTTCTTTAAAAAAAAAGGTAGGAGTGATGTAACAATTGCATCCTGCATTGTTTATTTATATATTATTATTGCTAATTTAAGGATTTTTGTAAGGAATTCGATAATGTAACCATAACGCGAATTAAAGATTTAATTGCCCAGTAATTAATTTGTTACTTGATGCTGAGACCTTCTGTAGTTAATATCATTTTAAAAGTTTCCATTCGTATTGATTGTTAAGAGATTGGTATATAATCGTATTTCAATAACATTTGTTTACTGCTCGCGCAAAGGTTAGATGAACCACGAGGACTAAACAAATGTTATACTCTAAATTTTGTGAACTTAGAAGATAAGCACGGGTTGTACTCGATCAAGGGTCACTTGAATGTTCTTGGACTTTTGAATGTTTGGATGGAATTGGAGATGAGAAAAACAATGAAAAATTAAGAAGAGGCAGTTGAAGGTAGACTCTCGAGTGAGGTAGACGCTAATGTTGAGAGTTCGGGAAAACGAGATATTAAAGTGATCGGAGAATAGAGTGTGAAGATTGGTCAGAAATAAGTTATTTTATTTTATTCTTTATCGTTGATCGTTTATCATATATAGTTTTAAATCATAAATGAAATTAAATTGTATTATAAATAAAGACTACCATATTCTATAACGGGTGAGGGTTGTTTTTATATCGTGAAAAGAACGTGGGTTAAGTGACTGAACTATCCAGTGCAGTGCCTTTGCACCTGGATTAAAACCGTTCCAGATTGCAGGGGGAATTTAAACATACAGGGTAAGTGTAGAAGAGAGTGTGGTAAAACTTATATGCAGATTTTGTACTCGGAACAAGCCCCCGAACAAGAACCTACGTGTAGTAATACGGCACGGACCCGCTAGTCCGTTGGTGGCAGCGACGAAAACTTACATAAATCTTATTTGAGCCGTTGACAATATTGGCTTGGATCCTCAGGAAAACATCTGCAGCGTCATGCACCGAACTTTCTTATATGCTTTTGGGTTAAATCGCAACCTATGTCCAATATTTTTCTAATCAATAATATTTGTTTTACACTAAATATATTTCTTAGAATAAATATAAAATGTCGAACTTCAAATAATTCAAGTCGGTTTTGTTTTTCTTGATAAACAATTGATAGGCGAAGATGATACGATTTATGTTAAAATAAATTTAATAACAAGAACATTCAAAAGCCATTTTCTTGTGTCCGGTACCGTTTGGGCAAAAAAGTTTCAAATAAAAGTTGTACAAAATGCTAATATCTATAATTTTTGATATATCAATTTTTCTGTAACTGCAACTATTTTTGAGTAATTTCAGATACTGCAACAAATGACTAGAGTAAACGTGCACTTCCCGTCAGAATAATGTTTTCCAAAATAGGTGCACACCTAAGGCGTATGCAAATCTTTAGTTTAAAGTATCATAATTTTAGCTTCAATGGTTTAGGTTGTAGAGAGCATGCACAAACATACACATACACACACACAAACACACATACACAGAAAGACGTCCTTGCAATTATATTTGGAATCGATTAAGGGAAGGTCAAAACGTATATTTCCGTTAAAATTTCGAGATAGAGAATTTTTATGATTACAATACTTACTTATACTGCGTATAAGAAAGTAAAAATAATGTGTATGATACTTGTATAAATTTTTATATATAAATTGTGTTCGTCGCATGCCAGTATTATTGACTTATTGCAGTGCTGCACTCTGTTTTATATTTTCAAAACTTATATGATTTGACCGGTCTCTGATATTACAACGTTTTAATATTATAATAATAATGGAATATAACAAGAATAACGAGGAAGATATCTTACTTTTATTGACCAGCGTAACAATAATCTAATTATGGCTGATGAAACTGAAACTAACCTCTTTCTTCCAAAAATATACATCGCAGTGCGCGGTGCATGGCGCAGTCTCAGCCCTATTAAATTTGATTTATAATTCTGTATTGAATTTGATATCCAAACATTCTGATTCCATATCAAATTCAAAATTGATTTATACATCGTGTCACACGGGTTTAGGATGTACGTTAATTATTTATACAAGCACTTCCGGTTTGAATATTTATTTTCAAAAATAGATGCACTTTGCAAGGCATATATAAATCTTAACATTTCGTTAATTTTGCCTTCAACCGTATTGGCGCACACATACATAAGAGATTGCGAAGTCATATAATAAATATTATTCCCGAATTCATTACGATAACTCATAGGTTGTTCAGTACAATAACAAAGTTCCAGAGCCCAACATATTATATTGTTTATGACTGCAACTATTTTTGTTTTCTAGTACGACTCCTGCGATGGTTTACCCACAAGTATTTGTTATGGCTGCATGAGAAAAATTCTCCAATTTTATGAATTCGTCCGAAAATATTGTGAATCGGATAAGAGATTGCGAAGTCATACAGTGAAAGCACAGCGAACATGATATCTATCGGCAATATAACAATAATTGACGATCATACGAATAGTCTTACTTATGAAAATGATGAACGAAATTGTAAAATACAAAGTTTGCAATGTCCATTAACTGACAGAGAAATTAAAAATGAACTTGTGTAAGAAATGGATTTTAAAGAGCATACATGTTATGGCCGAAGCCAACACCAGTAGAGAAACTGTGGAAAGAATATATTCAACGGAAGAAAATAAAGGTGTTGCAAATCTCTATAAAAGGTTGTCACCCCTAAAACAGCATTCGAATGAGCAGGATGAGCAAGATAATGACAAACAATTCGAGACGGAAAGTGATCCTGTCAAATGCATCCATACAAAGGAGCAATCCTTCTCATGCTCGGTGTGTAACCAAGAATTTGAAGAGAATAAAAACCTAACTATATTCGAACCCACACCGAGAAAAAACCCAACACTTATAGAATTTGCACACATTCCTCTGGTGTAAATACTACCATGACTACTCACATGTGCATTCATAATGAAGAGAAACCCTTCGCATGTATAGTTTGCAATCGTAAATTTGCACAGAAGAATAACCTAAATGTACATTCTAGAATCCACTCCGGCGTAAAACCATACAAATGCGCCATTTGCGAACGTTCATTTAGTCATAAGAACAGTTTGACCACCCAAATGCGTATTCATAAATATGAGAAACCCTTCACTTGTTCAGTGTGCAACCAAGAATTTGCACAGAAGGGTAACCTAACTAATCATATTCGAACCCACACCGGCAAGAAACCTTACAAATGTACATTTTGCAAACGTTCATTTAGTCAAAAAATGAATTTGAACATTCACATGCGTATCCATAAACTTTAGAAACCCTTCTTCTGTTCGGTGTGCAACCATGAATTTGCACATTTGAGTACCGTAACTAAACATATTCGAACCTACACCAGCGAGAAACTATACAAATGGACAATTTGCCAACATTCATTTAAGCAGAAGAGCAGTTTGACTACTCACGTGCGTATCCATACAAATGATAAACCCTTCACTAGTTCGGTGCACAACTAAGAAGTTGCACATAAGAGTAACCTAACTAGCCATATTCGAAGTCACACTGGAGAGAAATCACTCATATGTACAATTTGTAAACGATCATTTAGTCGGATGACAAGTTTGACCACTCACATGCGTATTCATAGACCTGCGAAACCCTGCTCTTGCGCAGTGTGCAACCTAAAATTTGCACAGAAGATTAGCTTAACTTCACATATTCGAATCCATACCTGAGAAAACCTCACCAATGTACAGTTTATAATGTAATTACTTATTAAATATTTAACACTCTTAATGCATCTTTTATTTCCAAACAATTTCCTATACAAATTCCGTTTTTACGCTTATAAACAAACACCAATTAAAGACAACTGCAGGTGATACCAATAAAAGTCCTGCCAAATTTATTTTGTGACTTCCAAAAAAGACCTTTATTGATCTACATCCCACAATAAAACTTCAACGAAGAAATATATACATTTTTTATACCATTAACTATCCCAGTAGCACCAAATACCAAATTAATATAAAAAAAATACTGGATATATATTATATCTTGGCTCAATATGACATGTCTAAATCACATAGTTGCGCAAGCACTAAAACGAAACATTGTCGGGCTGCATCTATAATGTATTGCAATAACGCAAAAACGGTTGCCCTTGCAGCACAAATACTTAAAATAAATAATAAATATATAAGCATTCTTCACTTATTTGATTTGAATTATTTTTTCGAGAAAGGTAATGGTTACGAAAACAGCTATTAATATTCATTGTTTTACTAATTTTGAAACATCGTAGCAACTGGGCTTGTCAAATATTTAACAGAAAGACAAAATAAAATTAAATAATTTAAAATTTGGCATTTAATATCTAAAGTAAGAAATTCATTTAATGAAAAAGGTTAATAAATATTATTATTGGGTAAAATAATAGGAATATGCTACATATGGATTGCAGATAGGTTTTTAGTCTATTTTAAAAATTATATTTTCTTGATTTATTCAAAATTAGCATTTAAATAACCCTTCTAATTGAACAAGATACTTATAAAAATTTTCAATGCATGTTATAGCGATTCATTTGATTAACATACGCGACTTGGCGCAACTAGTTCCGTCGCGTCTTACGCCGCAGGTATAACCGGGGTAGGGTAATGGTTATACTTACCTGAATTATGATGGTTGCTGCTAACTTCGGGATATTCTGGCACATCGTGGTCTCGTGAATTAATAAACAACACGTGATTACTAAATTAATATATTTGATATAAAATAATAATTGAACAAATAATCTAAGTAACACTAGTTAAAAACGAACAAAGTATAATTATTATAATCTAGGTATTGATTAATATAGGCTGATGGTCTACACTACCAAACCAGGAATGACAGTATCAGTAACCCGACGATCCCTACTTGGCTCGGATTTTAGGTTAGTTTCGCCTAAGTTAATAATATCGCAACATTTGACAATAGTAGTAGGGAAACACTGTTCCGAGCACAGTTCAAGGTCTCGTTTCTGATTGGTCGGGACGTTGTTGACGCCATAGGGTATGCTGGGTTGACGTGGGTATAAAGCGGGTTGTGTGATATTTGGGGTACTTTAAGATATCGCAAATACATTAATGTAAAGCGGGTTGTATGATATTTGGGTACTTTAAGATATCGCAAATACGTTATTGTAAAGCGGGTTGTATGATAGTTGGTGTACTTTGTTTACCGGGGTTAACGTGAATGTAAAGCGGGTTGTATGATATTTGGGGTACTTTAAGATATCCTTAATACGTGAATGTAAAGCGGGTTGTATGATAATTCGTGTACTTTGTTTTTGTGAATATAAAGCGGGTTGTATGATGTTTGGGGTATATTAAATTAGACCAGTATATTATACCAACTTAACGTGAATGTAAACCAGGACCAGTAGAGTATCTTAGGTTGCAGTACTAAAATAATAAGAGAGTAACCGAAGTTGCATATTGGTGTTGTGTACCAACTTAACGTGAATGTAAAGCAGATTGTATGATGTTTTAGAATTCATTATATTCATAGCAATTTTTGTTTTAAGAAACATATTCAACAATTTGTACATATAATTTGGGGGTATAGTAAAGTACACCAAAAGTAAAAAAATTATTTTATTAAGAGAACTCATACGTAATTAATGTTAAACTATATTTAATGCTTACAACTAATTAATAAATATATATAACAATAAAATGGTGGAATATGAGAACCGTTATGGCACGCATTTCTCCACCATAAATTAATCATGTATTATTTGGGGGAACACTCCAAATTATAGTTTTAATTTTCTAAAAGAAATATATATTTAAATTTAAAAGAAATATAAACATAAAAAAGTAATAACAACATTTAAATTTAATTTCTTCTTTAAAAAATATTTAAAAATTCTATCAGAATCTGAAACAAACCCAAATTTTTTAATATAATTTTATATAAATTACTCTACTTATAAAAAACTTACATTGTTCTACCATGTTTGCTTTGTTAATGCATGACTTTTTTTTTAGTAATGATACCACATCTTTTTTTTTATCACATTTGCATAATATAATACAACAGATTATAAAGATTGGATGATTAATAGGGATAAGTTATTAAATATAGAAAAATATATTTTTAAAAATTTAAAAGTTAATTTAATATTGTAGTAATAGAACAAGTACAAGTGAATACATTGATGAATTTTTGTAGAAAAAAAATTTTTATTACAATTTGATTTACGTTATTAAACAATATGTTAGAAAACTGATATCGATTTTACTGATGATGATATGTTATAATAATTAAAAGAAATCAATCTATATTACATGTACAAGTGGTTGATGAAAACCATTCAAATATTTGATTGAAACATATAAAACAATAATTATATTCCTTATTACATAAGAAAGAGTACATTGCTGCATTTTCTAGAATAAAATGTGTGGTTTTTTAATTAAAAAAATACCACATATCAGCTATCATATTTTCGTTAGGATTAAATATATTGCAAACTGAATTATTAATTTTGGAAGTTGAACATTCTACGCAAAATCGACGAATATTGCAGCAACTACTATCATTATAACATGGAATAAGCCATTTATGTTAAGTTATTACAATGTGGTTTGAGTTATTGAAACAATATGGTAGAATTGAAATAAAAGATTCATTTGAAATTTCATTTGCATCTAAATTATTATAATCAATAAATAAATCGCTATTGGTGGACCTACCATCATCAGTTAAATCATCATTGTCGGATGAATCGATATCATTTTCTATATTTACAACTAATGGACACTCGGTTGACACTTTCCAATTTTCTGGTATCTTTTTAAATATATATGTAAATTGTGGCGCCATTTTCTCATTAAGATTAGTTTGTCTCGTAGAATTCTATTTTTTGAATGTGATCTTTTTTAAATACTATAAAAAATGAGCCATTTAATTTTTAAATTTCATTCTCTGTTAGTACATTAAAGCGTTTCGGTAGATACACAACGAAGTCTTCAACTTCTAAGCAAATAGATTTTCCATATATTGTTACCAGCTTTTCCCCATTAATTGCATATTTTTTTGATTCATCTAAATCAAATAACTTTATAATTGTATTTGATTTGACTAAACCAAGTTGGTTAAGTTTTTGGAAATCCATGTCTAATAAATTATTTTTTTAGAATGAATATATAAAAATTAAATATTATAAACTAACCAATATTTAATGGAAACGATATGTAGCAACGAGTAATTTTTGTGATATACTGTAATGTTAATAATTTTTTCACCTTATTTATACAATTTAATAACAAAAGTTGTGAAAATAAAAAAAGATAAGATAGCTAGCAACAAAGACAGTTGCCTGTTTTTAGAAACAGAACGAAACAGGATCATTGTTTATTTATTATATTTGGTATTATGTTTTAAGGAAAATTTTATTTTTTATGTGGACAAACAATTTATATATTGTGTGGTTAATATATATCATGTGAGATGGCTTACAACAAAGACAATTGTTTTTTATTAAATTAATCGTAGCTAGTCACATTTCCATACAATTGTTATATTTTGAGGTCAATACATCGTCATGTGAGATAACTTACAACAAAGACAGTTGTTTTTATTAAAAAATGGTCATTTTTATAATGATTTAATAAACAATTTATATTTATCACATTTCCATACAATTGATATATTGTGTGGTCTGTCATGTGAGATAGATTACAACAAAGACAGTTGGTTTTAATTAAATAGATCGTAGCAGGATTCGGTGGACTTATTATCTTTTAAGCCAACAAATCAGGATATTGGTGTTTTGAATAATGTTTTAACAAACAGTTTATTTTTTATCACATTTCTATAAGATATACATACCGAAAATAGTTTTTGTCATTACTTTATTGTTCTTTTTCGAAAATGCCTGGGCAATCTCATCGAAATTTATTCACCAGGGAAGACTTACGAAATAGAGATATATGTTTAATATACAAGGGTTTTGAAAGATCCATAACAAATGGTGGTATAAATTATTTGTGTTATGAGTGTGGTCTAGGGGTAATTATTAATCAATCTGTTGATTTAAAACTAGTTGTGATAGAAAAACACAACATTAATTTCTATACAGCTTAAATTATTATTAAGCAGAAATGTATAAAATGTAAGCAATTGATATATCGTGTAGTCGACCCAATCGATTGCACATCATGTAATGATATAGAAGAATTCGGACAACATATGATTTAAAATTTATATGGATACCTTAATTAGATACTTTTATTTAATTTCATTATTCTTAAATCTTATTTAATATTTAAACATACATTATGTCTTCTAATGGGGTTAAGTGGATAGATATTAAGAGTGCTTTTAAAAATCGGTTGTGTTGTGGTCGAATTATAAACAGTGATCATATTATTGAACCAATTGACTTTTTAGAACAATGTAAATTAATATCAATTGCAAAGTTAAAACTGTTTGTGATTTGTGCTGTGATTATATTGTAATGAAAGATGAACAGGAACTTATAACTGAAATCTTTCACACATCTAAGATGGCTCTCATCACTATTAGTGATAACTTTTCATCATGGTTTACAAATAATGTGGTCGACACGATTCTTAAAAATATGGATGAATTTCAAGAATGTGATTCGGGAAAAGCTTTGTTATGTATCAAGCACTTGCAAGTATGTAAATAAAATAAATGTCTTTTGAAAATTATAATTTAGAAATATGATAAATTTAGGTGAACATCAATAAATTCAATCCAGTAAATGGTGGTTCTTCATACATAGAACTCCCAAATTCGATTAAAAGCCGGAGGGCGGTGGTGAATGTGCATAATAATGATGAGAATTGTTTTATATGGTCGCTTCGCTCTGCTATGTTTCCTGTTAGTTCAAATCCTCAAAGACCATCCAAATACCTCCAAAACCCTTATGAAATCTTCAATTTAACCAATATTCACATTCCTACCCCATTGACAGATATTCCCAAATTCGAAAAACAGAATGACGTGTCTATTAATGTTTATGGTCTTGAATTTGATGGAAAGAGTAATAATTATAATGTAGTAGGACCATTACATTATACAAAAAATAAAAAAGACCAACACATCAATCTACTTTATTGGAAACAGGCAAATCAATCACACTTTGCATGGATCAAATCACTATCTCGTCTTCTCAACTTGCAAATTTCAAAATGGAGTCATAAACAATGGATTTGTCATCGATGTTTACAATATTTTGGACGAGCAGACTTGTTAAAACGTCATGAAGAAGATTGTTTCCTTGCGGAAGCTGTTAGAATTAAAATGCCATGCGAAGATGAGAAGTGGCTTAAATTTAAAAATTATATGCGTAAGGAACGTCATCCATTTATAATTTACGCAGGTTTTGAAACTCTGACGGTACCAGTTAATACTTGTCAACCAAATCCAACAACCTGATACACGAATGAGTATCAAAAACATATAGCATGTGCAGTTGCTTATCAAATGGTATGTTCATATGATAATAAATTATCAAAATTTGAATTATATCGTGGAGCAGAACCAGTGAAATGGTTCATGAAACAATTAAATGAGATTGTGATGAAAGTGCATGCATTGTATAAAAACATAGCATCAATAAAAATGTTTGAAGGGGATTATGTTGATTTCACCACCGCTGAAAAATTTCATATTTGTGATAAATTGTTTGCAGCGGATGTGGAAACAAGGACGTTTCGTGACCACTGTAATTTAACAGGTAAATTTAATTTCAAAAATATTATATTATACATTACTTGTATTATTTTATGTTCAGGAAAGTTTCGTGGTGCCGCCCACAACCCATGTAATTTAAATTATCAATACCCTTACTACATTCCCATATTTTTCCACAATTTAAGTGGTTATGACAGTCACTTTCTCGTGAAGGAACTCTGGGCTACTGAAGAAGAAATAAAATAATTACCTGCCAACGAGGAACGTTATATATCCATCTCTAAAATGGTTGGGGGTATGGATTTAAGGTTTCTTGATTCTCTAAGGTATGTTAATTATAGAAAATTAATGATGAATTTTAACTACTATCTCGAAAGGGTGTGTTTCCTTATGACTATGTGAATTCATGGGATTGGTTTAAAGAAGAACAGTTACCACCAAAAGAGGCTTTTTATTCTAAACTGAGACAAGTTGGTATAAGTGACACGGATTACTCCCACGCTCAACTTGTATGGAGCCCATTCAATCATAAAACAATTGGAGATTCCATAGATTTATATCTCAAGACTGAGGTGTTACTACTAGCAGATATCTTTGAAAACTTTAGAGATGTCTGCTTGAAATCATATGCTCTAGATCCTTCTCACTACTATACAACACCTGGTAATAAATTAATTAATCTGCTATTAACAATTTGAAATGATTTGAATATTTTTATAGGTCTGGCTTGGAATGTTATGTTAAAAATCACCGGTGTGCATTTGGAGCTATTGACTGACATTGATATGCTCTTCTTCTTTGAACGAGGTATACGGGGAGGTGTCAGTCAATGTTGTATTCGATATGCCAAAGCCAACAACCATTACATGACATCATATGAATCAACTAACCCCGAGAAGTATATAATGTATTTTGATGCATGTAATTTATATGGTTGGGCAATGATACAATGGTTACCACATGGAAATTTTGAATGGTAGACTAACGATCAAATTCTTGCATTTGAAGTAAATTCAGTATCAGAGAATGGTTCCAATAGGTACATACTTGAAGTTGACTTAGATTACCCTCAACACCTACACAACATACATAAAAACTTACCTGCATGCCCAGTTCAACAAACACCCCCCGGTTCTAAATTAAAAAAATTATTAACTACCTTACATAATAAGAAAAAATATATTGTCCATTATAGGAATTTAAAACAAGCCATAGCATTGGGTATGAAATTAATAAAAACTCATAGAATTAAAAAATGTCAACAAAATTTCTGGCTCAAAAATTATAATGATATGAATACAGACTTTCGGAAAATAAAACGAAACGAATTTGAAATTTTTTTTTAAATTAATGTACAATGCGGTATTTGGATAAAGCATGGAAAATATAATAAAATATGGAGGTATAAAACTAGTTTCTCAATGGAATGGAAGAAGTGGTGGGGGGGGGGGGGCGAAACTTAATTGAAAAACCAAATTTCAAGAAATCGACTATATAGGCTTCAAATATAATTACAATTGAATTAAATAATGTTAAAATTGAATTCAACAAACCTGTTTACGTGGGCATGGCTATTTTGGATATTAGCAAATATTGAATGTATGATTTTCATTATACTTACACACTTCAAACATTTACATAACCTAAACTTCTATACATGGATACCGATTCACTCATTTATGAATTTAATGAAGATCCATATATACAAATTAAAATGGATATTAATAGATTCGACAGTTCAGATTACTCCACAAACAATAGATATGGGATACCTCAAGCTAACAAAAAAGTTGTGGGATTGTTTAAAGATGAAAACGCAGGCATGTTAATGACTGAATTTGCTGGGTTACATTCTAAAATGTACTCATTTAAATTGGATAATGATAAATCTTATTCTAAGGTAAAGGGTGTATCGGGGGTTGTGACAAAGACCCTTACTTTGGATGATTACAAGAGAACACTTTTTGGCAAAACAAAATCACATAAAATGCAAAATAATATTATATCTAAAAAACATGACATTTATACAGTTGAACAAAACAAACTTGTACTCAGTGCAGACGATGATAAAAGATATATACTACCAAACTCTACAGACACACTACCGTGGGGGCACTACAGTAAATCTTATGAAAATTGAAGTATCATAATTATATATAATTTTTTTAATTTTATCAGTGTATTTTGTTTTTGTTACATTTTAAAAAGAATTTTTTATTTTTATATTATTAATTTAATATATATATACGATATCATAAAACAACTTTCTTTTTTAACCATGAATTATAACTAGAGTCAAATCCTAACCATTTCACGTGAACCTTGGATCCCTTTGTTTTTAAAACCTTTTCCACTAGATAAATTATTTTGGCTCAAAAATTATATTGATATGAATACAGACTTTCGGAAAATAGCACGAAACGATTTTTAAATTAATGATCAATGCAGTATTTGGAAAAAGCATGGAAAATATAAGAAAATATAGAGATATAAAACTTGTTGGAAGAGGTGGTGCGCGAAAATTAATTGCAAAACCAAATTTCAAGAAATCGACTATATTGGCTCCGAATTTAATTATAATTGAATTAAATAAAGTTAAAATTAAATGCAACTAACCTGTTTACGTGGGCATGGCTATTTTGGATATAAGTAAATATTTAATGTATGATTTTCATAATACTTACACACTTCAAACATTTACACAACCTAAACCTCTATATATGGATACCGATTCACTCATTTATGAATTTAATGAAGATCCGCTTATAGAAGATCAACTCAACATGTTGAAGGGTGCTAAAGTTTTTAGTACAATAGACCTAAAGAATGGGGTTTTCCTCGTGCCGATGGGATCAAACAGCTGTAAATATACGTCATTTGTTACGCCTAGTGGCCAATATGAATTTTTGAAGACACCATTTGGGTTCTGCAATTCACCAGCAGTATTCCAAAGATTTATCAATGATACCTTGAGACCATTAATTCAACAGCAAATTGTGGTTACATACTTAGATAATACAGTTGTTTTGGCGAAAGACAAAATGGAAGCACTTGAGAGATTGGAAAAAGTTTTTAAACTAACCGGAAGATTTGGCCTGAAAATAAATTTTGAGAATAGTCAATTTTTGCAAAACAAAATAGATTACTTGGGGTACGAAATTGAAGACGGGAAGATTAAGCCCAACTCGTCCAAGATAAAAGCAGTTATGAAGTTCCCGGAGCCTAAAACCATCAAACAAATACAAAGATTTCTAGGACTTGCGGAATATTTCAGGAAATTTATTGCAAACTATTCAGTAATCGCGAAGCCATTGGGCGACGTTCTAAAGAAAGATGTAATGTACAAATTTGAAGAAGAAGAAAAGCAAACGTTCAAGACTTTGCAGACGCGGTTATCAGAACAACCAGTGTTGAATATTTACCAACAGAATGCTGTAACTGAACTCCACACCGACGCCAGCAAATATGGTATGGTAGCCATTCTGCTGCAGCTAAACCTAGAAGACAACAAATTACATCCAGTTTACTACTATAGCAAGATAACATCCAGTGCGGAGCAAAACTATACAAGCTACGAGCTAGAGGCATTAGCAGTTATAACAGGCTTAAAGAAATTTCGAATATATCTGCTAGGAATTAAATTCAAGATTAAATTCAAGATCGACTGATTGCTCTGCCTTCAAGATGACAATGAGTAAAAAAGAATTGACGACGCGTATTGCAAGATGGGCCTTGCTTTTAGAAGATTTCGACTACGAAGTAGAGCATAGCCAAGGAGTACGGATGAAGCATTCGGATGCTTTGTCAAGAAACCCTGTTATAATTATAACGACAGATGGTCTTATCCCCAGAATTCGTCTCGCCCAAGGGAAAGACGAAAAATTGAAAAGTATAATGGAACATTTAAAAAATGGTGCACATGAGGACTACAGTATGAAGAACGGTTTATTATACAAGTACCGCAACGAAACGGAGTTATTGGTTATTCCAAAAGGACTACAGACTCAAATGATACGAAGAGTGCATGAGATAGGTCACTTTGGATCGAAGAAAACAGAAGAGATATTCTACCAAAATTACTGGGTCCCGATGCTTCAATAAAAAATAAAAGAAGTTACGCAGAACTGTGTACCCTGTATTCTGGCCTCAGATAAAACAGGGAAACAGGAAGGGTTTTTAAATCCAATCAACAAAGATGGTGGACCACTACACACTTACCATGTAGATCACCTAGGACCAATTTTGTCGACGCGCAAAAACTACAAATATCTCCTCGTATTCATAGACGCATTCACGAAGTTTGTGTGGATGTATCCAACAAAAACGCTTGGAAGTCAACAAAAAACGTTTGGAAACCCGAGTAGAATAGTAACCGACCGAGGAACTGCATTCACCAGTCATGACTTCGAAGATTACTGTAAGAAAGAAAGAATAAGGCACAGCCTAATTACGACTGGTGTTCCACGAGGCAATGGACAGGTGGAACGCGTTCACCAAATCATTGTATCAGTCTTAACTAAACTATCAATAAGAAATCCTAACGAATGGTACAAGTACGTAAATTCGATGCAATGATACATAAACAGTACGTACCAGCGCAGTATTGCTGCCACCCCATTCTAGTTAATGATCGGAGTAAAAATGCGAAGAATCGAGAGATGAATTACGGCAGCACGCAAAGAAACAAGTAGATAAAATACAGCAAGAAAATAGACGAACATTCGACAAGAATAGAAAAGATACCCGAAATTATAACGTAGGCGATCTGGTGGAAATTAAACGGACTCAGTCCGGACCAGGACTGAAGTTGCATCCAAAATACTTAGGACTCTACGAGGTGAGTAAAGTCAACCGAGATAATCGATATTATGTAAATAGCGTGGAGCCAGGGGAAGGTCCATGCAAGACCTCTACGAGTGCTGACTACATGAAGCCGTGGATAGCCAATTGGAGCGTCGATGACACTGGAGATGACACCGAAACAGATGAAACCAACACAAGCCATGAAATCGATACATCCGAGGCGGATGGACGTACATGACGGCCGAGTTGTGGGATTCCAAAAAATGACTTCCAGCCTATGTGAGCGGAGGAATACAAGAGGACACATTGATAGTTCACGCGCTGAAGAAAACGTGTTCACTGTTACTTTTTCTCTGTAACATTGTTATTATTAATATTAAATGATCTTCAATTACTTTTGTAATAGCCTCAGTGCTAAATAAACTTAGTCTAACTTACAGTCTTGCTACTTATCCAAACGAATCCCACATATGTATGTATATATATGTATATATATATATATATATATATATATATATATATATATATATATATATATATATATATATGTATATATAGATATATATATATATATATATATATATATATATATTTATATATTATATATATATATATATATATATATATATATATATATATTTATATATTTATAATATATATATATATATATATATATATATATATATATATATATATATATATATATATATATATATATATATATATATATATATATATATATATATATATGTATATATATAGAGAGAGAGAGAGAATACCATATAACTCGGCAGTGTATACTGAGCATATGTGTGTCTGTGAACGACTGGGATACGCCATCGGTCACAAAAGCGCAGCCTGTACCGGAGTCTGTCTTGGAGCCATCAGTATATGTGTGTTGAAAGTCTGTGTACTGTTGCAATTGAATGAAGAATTCAATCAAGTATATGGCGTTAGGAGTAGAATCTTTTGGCAAGTTCGTCAGCTGTAGGTTTGTCGTTAAAGAAAGAGATGCCCATGGAGGGATGTTGGTAAAAATTCTCGATGAAACAGGCCCTTGGTTGTCAATGATGGTATTTAACAACCTTGGGAGTTTCAGTGTATGTGGATAGAGAGAAGTTGAACTATTAGTATATAGTTGATTTAACTCTTGGTTATTGGAAAATATGAAATGGTTTATATGCTGCGTGAGCGAAAGATCTTGAAGAACGTACCTCGAACCAAGTTTCATGTACCTTATGTGAAGTGGAAGTACACCGGCTTCACAGTGAAGACATGCAATTGGGGTTGTCCTGACGCACCGGTGACTGCTCGAATACCAGCATTGTGTACGCTTCCTAGCTTCTTCAAGTGAGAAGCACTAGCAGTATACACAATGGTAGCACAGAAGTTTATTCTGGATAGAACCAGACTGACGTAAAGGCGCAGCAGAGTGTCCCTATCAGCTCCCCACTTTGTGGAGGCAATAAACTTGATAGCATTCAATGACATTCGGCACTGCGCAGAAACTGTGTTGATTTGTCTCAGCCATGAAAGACGACGGCCGAAAAATATTCCCAAAAATTTCACCTCTTCCACAATCCGCACTAGTCTATCGTAAAGCGATACAACAGGACAGTTGTGTGCTTTACGTAGTCGACAAAAGTCGATAAGAAAGCCTTCACTGTCTGACTTTTAACTTTTCTTTTTTCTCTTCATTTGTTATGTCTAATTCGTTCATCATTCAACGCAACTGTAATGGAATCGTCAACCGCTTAGCTGAGATTAATCTGCTAATGGCTGAACATAGCTCCAGTGTAATTTGCATCCAAGAGAGTCACTTAAAACCTCTTGATTCATTTAACTTGTGGGGATATAACATCTGCCGCAGAGACGTTGAACCTATTGGTCGTGCCCATGGTGACGTTGCAATTTTTCTAGGGTCTTCAGTCCCTTTTAGAGGCTGCAACATTACGACAAGGCTACAGGCAGGAGCATGCCAAGTATTCTCTCCTCGTAAGATCACATTTTGCAACGTCTACCTTCCAGACGGCTACTGGAACTTAAATTACCTTGAGGATTTGGTACGACAACTTTCGACTTATTTTATTCTTGTTGGCGACTTCAATTCCCACAACATACTCTGGGGTTCTGTAAGCACAGATGCCCGCGGTCGAATAGTCGAAAACTTCTTGGACAACAATGCTGTCACGCTTATCAACACGTGCTCAACCACGTTCATAAACATGAGATCAAGAAATATTTCGACAATCGACATGTCTTGTTTTAGCCCTACTCTAGCTGCCCTTCTGCAGTGGCAGGTAGTTGGCGATGCCCATTACAGTGAACATTTTCCCATTCTTGTGTCGTTTCTTTCAAATACTGATTCTGTTGCTCAAACAACAGCACGAAGATGGTTATTAGATCTGGCCGATTGGCCGATTTGCCAGCGACCTAATGCCGTCACCAGATTTAAATATCGAGCTGCAACATCTAATCAATTCTATTGTGCATTCCGCTTCGTTATCAATTCCGAAATCATCTGGTTGTCCCAGAAAGAAGTCTTTTCCTTGGTGGAATGGCAAGTAGCTTCTGCTATACGTTCTAAAAAGCGTGCACTAAAAGTTTACCGGAGAAATTTGATACTTTTAAACCAAATTGCTTTCGAAAAACCCCGTGAGCAATCCAGGCGTTCAATTCTTCAGTCTAAAACTGAGTCTTGGTGCGGATTTGCTTCTTTAATAGATACTGATTTCGACCTAACTCTGCTTTGGAAGCAAATCAGGTATATGAATGGTTACAAGATAAGTTCCCATATTCCAAAGCTCCAAGGCAATGGTCAGGTGCGCACTGTCAGAGTTGATATTTTTGATGCTCTTGCAAACCAGTTTGACTCCGTTAGTCACTCGGATAATTACTCGCTCCATTTTTTTCCCTCAAAAGCGGCCGGAGAGGTTCCCCTAAACTTCGAGTGTGATAATTCTGAGAATCACAATTAAAAATTTACTCTTGCAGAATTTGAATTTGCACTAACATAAGTCAATTCTTCTGTTGGGTACAATGATATTGCTAACGCAATGTATCGTCATTTACCCACCCTATTTAAACTCAGAATAGAAGAATGTCTCAACTGGCTTTGGGTTGAAAATGTCTATCCTGACATCTGGCGCGAAGCGATAATTGTGCCGATCCACAAAAAGGGCAAAGATGTGTCTTATGCATCAAGCTACCGTCCAATATCTTTGACATGTCACCTGTCAAAGTTATATGAACGCATAATCAATTATCGACTCAACTGGTTTCTAGATTCCCACAATCTCATCAACCAGCACCAATGTGGATCTCGTCAGCCCCAGTCACCTACTGACATGCATGTGTATCTGACGAACGCTATCTAATCTAGCTTCTTAAAACGCAACCATCTGGTTGCAAAGTATTTTGATCTAGAAAAAGCTTTTGACATGACCTAGAGATATGGAATTCTACGAAAACTGCACAACTGGGGTCTACGAGGCCATCTGCGTCAATTCGCAGAAAACTGTCTTTCAAACCGTTCCTTTAGAGTTCGAGTTGGAGAAATATTCTCTTCTTTGCTACCGTTACCAAACGAAATTCCCCAAGGCTCTGCCATTAGTGTAACACTTTTCTTGATTGCAATCAATGACATTGTGTCCAACATGCCGATTGCTGTTGATTATTATCTGTATATAGATGACCTCACGATCTTCACTTCATCTAAATCTCTTGCTCTCTGTCTGGAGAGATTACGGCCGGCTGTTGACTTAGTTTTTTTGGCTGAATCCGACCGTGGTTTTCGTTTCTTTGTGGAGAAAACCTGTGCTATCGACTTCTGTCGACTACGTAAAGCACACACCTGTCGTGTTGTATAGCTTTACGATAGACCAGTGTGGATAGTGGCTGAGGTGAAGTTTTTGGGCATAATTTTCGACCGTCGTCTTTTATGGCTGAGACAAATCAACAATGTTTCTGCGCAGTGCCGAATGTCATTGAATGCTATCAAGTGTATTGCCTCCACAAAATGGGGAGCCGATAGGGACTCTCTGCTGCGACTTTACGTCAGTCTGGTTCTATCCAGGATAGACTTCTGTGCTATCATTGTGTACACTGCTAGAGCTTCTCACTAGAAGAAGCTAGAAAAGGTGCACAATGCTGGCATTCGAGCAGTCACTGGAGCGTTCAGGACAACACCAATTCCAAGCCTCTTATGTGAAGCTGGTGTACCACCTGCTCTTCTGCACCGATTCCCTGACTTCTATCTTAGGCATCGGTAGCAGATTCTCCACAGATCCAACCGTTTTGGACATCCGTGGAGAAATCGAAAGATTACGGAAGCTAGAGAGAAATTTCGTTCTCATGTGGATATGCTGGGATACCCGGTGATCACTGTGCTGACCGTGCTGCTCTCGGAACAGCCAATAGCAACTACGTTGTCCGTCATCCCTTGGGCGCCGATGATGTGTTCTGGACTGTGGCAGTGCATTGTCTTAAGTTATGGCAGGAGGAGTGGAATACATCTTCTAGCAAATTGCGACGTGAAAAGGTGTCAGTGGAGCGCTGGATAGCACCAATCCGCTTAACGAGGTGCGAGCAAGTGGTCATCTCTCGTCTGAGAATAGGCCATACTTGTCTCACACACTTGCATCTTTTACTAGGAGACCAACCGCCGCTCTGCTCCACTTGTAACACTAGGCTCACTCTCGAACATATTTTCGAGCAGTGTCCAAGTTACATTTTTCAACGTCGCAATGCAGGAATTGAGGGTCCCATGCGTATATCTTTAAGCAATAATGCAACAAGCATTGGTAAAGTGCTCATATTCCTCCGGGTAGCTGGTTTGTTTACACAAAGCTGAAAGGATTCTCTTCTTTTCGCTCCATAAATGTTAATACTCCAACTATCATTTCTTTTCGTTTTTCTCTACACTAAATATCAGCCAAGGCTGTGGTTTTTGTGGATTCCATAAAAGATTTCAGTTCTTGACTGGTGTTTGCACATTCCAACCTTGCAATGTTCTTTCGCACATATGAAAGTATCACGTTTTTCTTAAGGCTATATTTAAGCTAAAGCTTTTCTCAATTGATACATTCTTTTAATAATTTTTGTTAGTTATTAATCATGTATTTATTTCTTCCTGCAATCTCTCTCGTTATATAGAATCCGGTTTTCCTTCGCATACACTATTTTCCAATTACACTTGCACAAGCGGTAATTACCATAGTAGTCGAACCGCTATTTAAAAAAAAAAAAAATAATAAAGAAAAAAAATAAATAAAAAAAAAATATATATATATATATATATATATATATATATATATATATATATATATATATATATATATGTATATACAGTGAGCTCAAAAAGTATTAGCACAGGTCAAGTTTTCATAATAAAACTACATTTAAAGAAAAACTGTTGAAGATAGATCAAAAATAAAAATATGTGAAGTTATATGGAGTCATATTTTTATCTTATTTACCAAAACGATTCATCAAAAATAGTATTAACGTGGAATTTAAAACCAATATCACTACCCAAATTAACGCGCAAAAAGTATTAAATTAGCCGGTTTCTTATTTTTTTTTTATCTTGATCATGATGTTAAAGTCTGATGATTCGGGAGGTATTTTCGATAAACTGGTGTATCAATATTTTAATTTCACGAGAGCTATTTCTTCTATTTTATTCTGTGTAATGTGGGCTATTTATGATAATCGAAATTTTTCTCGATGAAAAGCACTATTTATGTAATGAAATAATACATTTTCTTTCAGTTTAACTAGTTTCTTTGCTTTTACTTCTTATAATGCACAGATATTTGGTAAATAACATAGGTTTATGGAAAACTGCAAATAATATGTTCGGGGTAGGTCCCATGTTATTATTATTCATAGCATTTGGTGAAGGTCTATAAAATAACTGATGCTGAAACTAAAAAACGAAAGTGTTCGAATACTTTTTGCGCGCTAATTTGACGTTTGTCATTGGTTTTTATTTTTTATTGGCATTATAAATTTATGTTTGTTGATTAATTTAAGTTTAAATAATGATTGTGTCTATCCATGATACTCTACATACTTTTATATTTTACTTACCTTGAATTGTTTTCCTACAAAAATAGTTTTTTGTAAAAAATTTTAATTGTACGAATATTTTTGCGCTCACTGTATATATATGTATATATATAAATATATATATATATATATATATATATATATATATATATATAAATATATATTTATATATATATATATATATATATATATATATATATATATATATATATAAATATATATTTATATATATATATATATATATATATATATTTATATATATACATATATATATCCTACCGACTGCGCCAGTTATCTTTTTGAGCAACCGCAAAGTTTTTTTTTTTATTTACAATACAAGATTGCACAATGCTATAGTCGCCAAACTTAATAGACTCTTTCCTCGAATTTTGAAAACTCATATAAAACTAAAAAATAACCTAAGATAAACATATTTATAACAAAAATACCATTTTGTTTATTTTAATTATACTAATTTTACCGAAACTGGGATTCAAAACGTTGCCGAGTACGGGCCATTTACGCGTGACGTGACTATCCAGTTTACTCATTAATCAATGCATGTGACGACATGGAGAGCCGGCGTGAAAATCCACATTTTGCTTAAAATGCGCGGCTCAAATATTGGTTTGTGCCGAGATGCAGCTACACTGCATTAAACAATTCCGAAGAAATATTTATATCGGTACCTAAAGGCGAAAATCGAGTGAAATGAGTTGACTCAAGTGCGACGAAAACCAGGTAACCTGTTTTTACAGTCAAGAATTTAATGTTATAACAATTAATAATATTCATAATAAATAAACGGCAAAATTGGCATTTACTTTACAATACATTTCATTCTTGTATTTAAATTATTCTTTAAAAACTGGTTCAGCGTTTTTATTAAAGGGGGGAAAGACAAGTAACTACCTGAAAACTTGACGTTTTTAGGTATTTTTTTGGGAATATCAAACAACAAACACTTTTCGGGTTTCTTTTATTGCATTTAATATACATTCAGCTTCACTCACGATTGTTGTAAAATATGCCCGACCCCTGTGTGGCCTAGACGCTACGCCAAAAGGAGATCGCGTTAGGCGTGCGGACCCAACTGGCGGGAATTCTGGGGATCCGAAACATAAATATTTCTTACATTTATTAGATAAACCTTATTCTCAGATGTATTTTGTTCTATATGAACCTCCGAAACTAGAAAAAAACATCTGCAGTGTCATGCACAGAACTTTCTTATACGCATATGGGTTAAACCATATCGTAGTTACATTATTTTTCTTATTAATAATATTTGTTCTAATCTTTAGATCGCTTTTACATTAAATATATTTCTAAGATTAAATATAAAATGTCAAACTTCAAATAATTTAAGTCTATTTTGTTAAACAATATACAGGCGCAGATGATACGATTTATGTTAAATTATATATAATAAGCAAAAATTTATTTTGAAAACTACTTATAAATATAAATATATTCAAACAAAAGTTGAGCCGAATAAAAATGCCTTTAATTTTTGTTCATGCAATTCTTCTGTAACTGTAACCAGTTTTGAGTAATTGCAGAAATTGCAAGAAATTACTGGAGTAAGCAGGCACTTCCGCTTTGAATATTTTTTTCAAAAATAGGAGGTGCACAGCTCAGGAATATGCAAATCTTAAGTTTAAAGTTTCATAATTTTATCTTCAACCGTTTAGGCTGTTGAGAACATAAACACACACACACACATACAGACACACAAACACACACAGACGGAAGTCATTCCAAAAATAGTAGGAATTATTTCAGGGAATGTCAAAACTTATATTTCCGTTAAAATCTCGAGATCGAAATATTTCATGATTACAATACTTAATTATATTTCGTAAATGAAAGCAAAAAAACCGATATTACATAAAAAAAACTTAATCTGAAATAAATAATGAACTTTTCACTTTTTTTTCGAATTTAAGCACCCCTAAATATTACTTAATGCTAATTTTTTTATGATATTAGTGGTTCATATATAATAAAATTTAATGGCCTTTCAATCGCGCTACGGTACAAGTCATTTAAATGAAAACTTTTTGAGTTATTTTTCCCGCCAGTTTGAAAAATACCATTTCGAGAAAAACCCATTTAAAGTTTATGTTAGGTAAGAGTGTGGTTTTTGGAAACCTTCGGTTCTTTTCAGTCAATCGGCGACTCCGAGTTCATACAAGGTTTTTTCCTCTTGCACATTGAAATCGTTTAGTTAAGCCTGAGCCTGTTTTCTAGCAGTTCTGGCCTCTTTGCTCTTTACTCAACGATCGGCGCTCCTGGCGAAAGTAGCGGTCCTCGTCGGATTTAGTGCTGAAGATGTGCGTATTCTGGCCAATAACGCACTGCAAACCATCCATAATAACATTTTTTTTATTTTTCTAATTAATATTAATTTATTTAACTTTGGCACCCTATTTCACTAATTATATTTCTCAAAATAAATATAAAATGTCAAACTTCAAATTATTTAAGTTTTTTTTTTGTTTTTCAGTAGTTTTCAACAATTGACAGGCAAAGTTGATACGATTTATGGGAAAATAATTAAAATAAGAATCAATTTTACAAGTAATTTTTGTTTCCTTTACCTTGTTTGAAAAAAGTTTCAAATAAAGGTTATTCAAAATGCTTATATCTATAATTTTAATTTTATCAATATTTCTGTAAGTGCAACTATTTTTGAGTAACTGCAGAAACCGCAAAAAAATGACTAGAGTTAACATGCACTTTCGGTTTGAATATTGTTTTCAAAAATAAGAGGTTTTCTCTCTAGAAATATACAAATCTTAAGTTTGAAGTTACATAATTTTACCTTCAACCGTATAGGCTGTAGTACGCTCAGACACACGCACGCATACAGACAGACAGACACACACACAGACACACACAGACGGATGTCATTATCAAAAATAGTCGAACTCAAAACATTGAAGGTCAAAACGTATATTTCAGTTAAAATCTCGAGATCGAAATATTTCATGATTACAATACTTGTACTGCGTATAAGAAATTAAAAAAGGTTATATATCGGTCACTTCATTTCCGATCGCCTAGATATATGACAGAATAAATCTTAAATATGTAGGAAATTGATTTATGTAATAAAACAAAAATCGATAAAAAATTTATTTAACTTGTATTTCCCCCTTTAATTAGTTGTCATAAATTTAAAATAAAATAAATTAAAAGTAATATAAAGTAATTAGTGTTGAATATAACCAATTAATCCAGAATGGCAAAACAAACAACATTTAAAGTTGTCATATGTAAGCGTTTTAAAGTAAACATAAGCATAACCTTATAAAACAGTCATACAAATGTGGATAAAATCACTCAATATGCTATTAATATTAATCAATATGTAAGGATCTCATTTTAATATTTTATTTACTGGCATTTGTTATACTTATTTGTGAAGTTTCACGCCCCTTGTCTCTGCCGCGTCGAAAGACTCGAATGATTCCTAAAACCCAGTCACCATATCAACCGAGACCTTCGGCAAATTCTCCGACTGAGTCCTTAGAAACTCATTTCGGCTCATTATCGCGAATTCTTTGCGTACAAGCCGATAATTTCGCAAAACGCGCTGACAGGAAATGCAAAGTGTGAGCTCAATCTGCATAACGACATCACACGGGCGCTTGGACAATCACGTACCGTTTCGGTCACGTGGTCAAAATTCATATATTTTGTCCGTTTTAATCGATTATTTAGATGAAATAAAACATTAAAAAATCCTTTTTTTTTGTTGTACATTTGACGATTATGTGACACAAATAATATATTTAATTAAAAAAAAAGCCTATTCAATTATTATGGAAAAACCATATGCTGCCTAACTAAGTTATACAATGCTAAAACTATTTTTGTTACATTATGTTACAAGATCAGTTTGGAATCTCGCTGAACATTATTATTTGTAATGTAATTTATTTGCCACATAGTTATTTTGTTGTTACATGAGATACATGATAATATATAATATATGCCGTTATAGGGTAACCCTCTTCAGCATTGGAGTACATTAAAAAGTAAAAAAAAAGAAATAAATATATAATAAAGTAGACAGAAATATTAAAAAATTTAGGCGAGTGAAAAAAAAATACATTTGTTTATATAGAAGTCAACAAAAGGTATAAAATTAGCTAAGATAATGCATTTGATGCTAATTCTAGTAGGCTATTGGCAAGGTTAGGTAGAGGTTTCCATCTGCTAACGGCCCGTTGCGGTTTTTGAAGTAGCACACTGGCCGTTGACAGTATTCCGTTGTCCAGGTTCTTGATGGCAAATTTGGTTTGTCGCCTTACTATACGGCTTTCAAGTCCTGAAATTCCAACTAATTCTTCCACCAGCCTGGAAGGGTAGTTAAGAGGTAGCCGGTACAGTCTTCTAAGAATCCCTCTTTCGGTCTGCCCGTACTTGACGCTAACGTCCGATGTGGCTCCGGCTAGGACCATGGCTTTAAATTCTATCAAAGTTCTGATTAACATCCTGTAAGTGTGGGCGAGGGTTTTGGCGGAGCAAGCGACCCAACGGCATCTGATGTTCACCAAGAGTCCTAGACAACGACGAATTTTTACCATGGTGTCCCTCTGATCTTGCTGCAATAGCATGTTGCCCTGGTAGGTGATACCTAGATACTTGGCTGATGGTTGAGGTCTTACCCTGGAATTCCATAAATTGATTGTAGCGTGCTTTGCGTCGAATATTTTAGCTCTTTACTTAGAGTGAATGAACAGCACGACCTGTGTTTTGTTTGGATTTGGCTTGACGCGCCAATTCTGCATCCAAATCTCTAGGTAGTTGATTTGGGTTTGCAACAGTTTAGTCGCTGTCTCGGCGCTTAGTCCTGATGCGAAATACGTCGTGTGATCAGCATATAGAATATCGCCCGCTGATTGTGCCTGCGTTACATTAGGAATGTCTGCAGAGTAGATAGAGTACAGGAGAGGGGACAGGGTAGAGCATTGTGGCACTCCTGCTTCGGGGAAAAAGCTGTTCGAGTGCGCACTTCTAACCCTAACGTTATCCTTTCTGTCCTTTAGAAAGCTTGCGACCCATCTGACCATGATGCTAGGAAAGCCTAGTTGCGCCATTTTGACCAGCAAGCCCTGGTGCCACACCTTGTCAAAACCTCTTTCGATGTCCAAAAAAGCCGCTGCTGTGCAGCCTCCCTTTCTAGTATCTCTCTTAGTCATTTTCATTTTGAATTTTCTTTATTATTTTGTTACTAATACATGATCTTTTAAAAATAACGTTTGGACAACATGGCTGGTTATGTCAGAGCTCCACTCACTAAGAGAGTGTATAACTGAGTAGGTATGTTTTTTGCGTTGCATGCTTAAACAATGTGTTATTGTGTGTGTTACAGTTTGATATACATTTTTTATGTGTTAGGATTGTGTCTTATGGGAAAAGGGGGAACAAAAACCCATTTTAATGCATGGCATTTTATCTAAAACTTAATAACTAACTTAACTAAATTTAAAATTTAACATTATTGATGATTGTATGGACATTAAGATTATGCGGTATGTTTTGTAGTTGTGGTTGGCTTTATTGTTGGATAGTGATGTGTGTTGTGTGTTGCAGTGTTGTTATGTGTGTCTGTGTTACGTGTTCGTCTCATGGAGGCTTTCCGTAAATATGGGTAGCGTTTGGTAAGGGAGCTTATGTTTTAGTGTTATTGTAGTGGTGTCGTGTCGTAGTTTAGTGATGTGTTTTGTAAGAGAGCTTGAATTTAACTGTGTTTTGTAAAAATTTTGTACTAAATATTCTATATAGTGTTTTACGTATGGGATGTTTGTGATTTCGTGTAGGTGTTTTATGCGTGTGTACTTTCCAGAGCAGGTGGCTAGGCGCAAGCACTTGTTCTGGAACCGCTACAACGGTAGTAGTGAGGTTACTGAAGCATTACACCAGACTGGGGCTGCGTATGTAAATATGGGGCGAATTCTGGCGGTATATATTAGGATTTTTTTGGTTGAGAGGGAACTGCTTGGCACTAAGAGCGGGTATAGGTGGCATCCAATAGTTGAATGTGGGCGTTATTCGTGCTTCTTACCGTGCAGAATCCATACCGGAAGCTTGGAATGACATAATGTAGATCGCTCCAGGCTGAAATGTAATTTTTACCATTGTTGTCAGTAGCGAAATTGGCCTATATGATCCTGGGTCGGTTTGATCTTTTCCAGGTTTTGGGATCATTACTAAGAATGCAATTTTCCAAGTTTGTGGGATGTATGCAAGCGTCAGGCAAGATGAGTATATGATAGCCAATTATTTGACTGCTGTCTCCGGTAGTTGTAGACTATCCCGCCACGTAATAACATATGGTCTTCCCTCCGTTCCGGTAGTCTAGCTTAGTACAGGAAGTTTTCTACATCCTCTCTTTGTGTCTAGTAATAGCGAGTCGGATAGTAGCGTTTAGGCGATTCCATTCTGTTTTTTGTGCCGGATCCTGGCAGCGCTAAAATTGTCTATAAAGCGATTAATATTCTTTGATCATGTTTACTATTCCACGCGGTAGGCGTTGGCGTTTTGTGTCTATTTGGATGGTTTTGGTAGTATTATTGTTTTTGGCTGAGTTTGTTATGTCAGAGCGATAGTGTACCCAGTTTGTCTTGTTGTGGTCCGTGAAGTGTGTTTTGTAATGTATCTACTTTCTTGTACGATGTTGCCCAGCAATGTTGTTTGCGTCAAGAAAGGTACGTGGTTGCTCGTTCCACAAGTACCTATGTAAGGCGTCGTATCAATATACCGCTGCAGTGATTCTGTTGTAATTATATGATCCAAGATACTTGTGCCTATGTTTCTTATGTACGTAGGTTCCGACGAGTTTAGCCGTGCCAGAGGTAGTTGAAGGAGAATACATAAACTATATGGCTAATTTTAAGTTTAGTATAGATCTGAAGATGCTATTGTATAGTGAAACTAAAGTAATCTATATAATAAATAATTTGTGAAATTATAAACCAAGTGTTGTGTTTTATTTTATTATCATGTATAGTATTACTGTCCAGATACTTGGCACGTGAATGATTACTTGTTCTTATTTAATTACCGTAGATGAATTAGTTATGATGTCTTTTAATTTCCATGTTTTTAGTTATAAAGTAGTAAATTTTATTGAGTATTTATTTGAACCGTAGTTCTTTAATCAATATGCGTTTGCCATTTGTTTTAGTTTGATACGTTAGTTTTTGTTGTTGGATGCAAATGTCACAATTATTTTCTTTAAATAAATATATTCCGGACAATGCTCTAATATTGGTTCCTTGATGACATTTTATGGTACTTTTCTCTTCTGTGGGAAATATTCCTTAATATTGGTTGATTTCTGTTACTACTTCTACGTGGTTATTAATGATATATATTTTAGTATAATGGCATTTTCTTGAATTTTTTTCTAGTAAGATTTGTTCTGCACAAGTTTCTGTATGGTGTGTGTAGAATTGTTTCGGACATTGATATACTTCGTCTCGAGTACAATTGTCGCTCAGAGGTTAAATTTCATTATCTTTTGATTTTAGGAAGTATCTGACATCGGGAATAAATGTTACAATTTCTGATTCTTGCATGGTTGGTAACGGAAATAGGTAGTAAAGTTCAAATTCTTTTACAGTGATTCGTATTATGGTAACTGATTTTTATAATGTAATGATATTTTCTGTAGTTCTACTGATAGTTCGTCATGGTTAATGATACTGGGTTGCAGAATTCTTAATTTGCAATATGTTATAGAATTTTCGATTTCCTGTAAGATATTCAGGATAGTGTTATACAATATAATTAATTAATTATATAAGTCTTTTGCAAATAATATATCTACTTGATCTAGTTCCTTTTGTTGTTAGATTCGTGATTTTAAAAATATTTCGATATGCTGTATATCTCGTACTGTATCATTTTAATTGTTTATAATTTGGTGGTTTACTGAGTAGGCTAGTTTTATTTGGTTTTCTAAATGATGTTTGTTATCTTGTAAGTTTCCAAGGATTTTATTAAATCATTCGCCATTTTCTGCGTCTAAAATACCAGTTACAAATTTGGATATTTTTCCTAATCCGTCGATAAGGCGATATTTAATATTATAAAATTTTTGCTCTATGGTTAGTTGCAGGAACAGAATTATTTTATTATGGTGTTTAGTTCGTTGGCGTATATGGTATTATTAGTTAAACTTAATTTTATGTTTTCGTATTGAATATTTAAGACGTTGTATTTGTTATGAAGTTGTGTTAGGTCAAAGTATGAATGAATGTATGTTTGGGTTTTTCTAATTTTGAAATACCCAAATTTAGAGGTAAGATGCCTTGGTTTTCTGTTATTTCTTTTATTTTTTGTCCTTGTCCGAGTCCAAACAAACTGGAAGATTTTCAAATTGGTAAGTTTCTGTTCTAGGTCTTTTCATGTTGGTTAGGTGTATTTTTTGTTGTTTTTGTCTGCTTTTTACGTGTAAAAGTTCGGGGATATGTGGCAATTCTTCTTTAGTTTCGTTCAATTAGCTTATAAACTTTTCTTTATTTTGTTGAATTTGGTCATTTAAATTTTGATAAAGTAGCTTTACTTTATTTCTTTGGTTAAGTATTTAATTATTTATTATTTGTTTGTCAATTTCTATGTTGAATGGGGATTTTATGTCTTAGTGTGCTGTTCTTATTTCGCATGGTTTTGGTTTAGTTACTGAGTGTAATGTAGTAAAGTTTAATTTCAATAGGTTCATTTTTATATTCTGCTTGATTATTAAATAAACGAAAGTGCTCGATAAGGGTAGAATAGAATCGTTCTACTATTCCATTAGATTCGGGTTGTTGGGAACTGATGCAGTGCGTTGTTATTTTATGTAGTTCTAATAATTCTTTAACCAGTGAATTTTTAAATTCTAGCCCGTCATCTGATATTATTTTCTCGGGGATGACATGATGAGTGATGTATTATATTAAATTATTGGCGATTTCTATGCCTTGAGTTGAATTCAGTACATTTGTTTGTGCGTATTTTGCGACTGAAACTACTATTGTTAGAAATTTAGCTTTTTCTAAAGTAATACTGACAATTTATAATATTTCGAATGGCTTAGTTGTAATTTGGCAAATTTCTCAATAATTAATATAAGTTTGGATTGATTTACGTTGTGTTGGCCAGCAATAATGTTGTATGTTTATACGTATTTCTGTATCATCAATACCCCTGTGGTTTGCTTTACTTAAATGGAGTTTTTTATTATTTGTGTTATTTCTTCTTCATCGGAGATGTCCTCTTAATCCTTTGTACATTTATTCATTTTTATTTCTGTATTATTTTTTAAATGTTTTCGTAGAATAGTGCTGAATATTTCGTATAATTGGCTTACATTGTCGAAATGAAGATGGTTTGACTGTTTTGTATTGTCACTGTCAGTTGATGCATCATCGTCTAAGTTTTTAGTTGTTTTATCTACTTCGACTATACGTGATTGATTATCTCCCGGATTATTAATTTTTGGGTCAAGTTGTTTGTTAAAGTCTTCCATGCTTTTGAAAAATGCATTTGTGTTGTCTGTTTCATTCACATTGAGTTCTGTTTTGTTACTTGCTGTTTTAAAAACAGTAATTTGTATTTCATTATTTTCAAAAATGGATTATAATATGGATTTATCATCTGACCGATTTAGCATATCTTTTCCTCAGGCAAATTTTGGGATACTCAAGTTATTGATGTTTTTTTTATTTAAAAATGTTTTGAATTTAATAAGCAATAGAATATGTCTTGGTTGCTTGGTTCATCAAAATACGGGTGTTTTGTTATTAAGTATATTATAAATCTATCATAAATTTTTTGTAATAATACATAATGAAGTTACGGATTTTGAGATTTTAGTTTATTTAAATTGTTGAATTTTTTTGAGAATTGTTTCGCGATTCCTGATGCCATTTTCAAATCTTTGTTGACACAATGTGCTATGCTATTATTGGATTGGGTGTCGAATAGGTTTCACTATATTTCTAAAATATTGTCACGAGCTGGGGGTTGGCTGTGACGTGATTCTAATAACTGAGTTGAGGTACCAGCCAAGACTGTAACTCCTGCAGGGTTTATATCATATCAGGAGTCAAGCACGAGAGGATATGTAGGGAGTCATAACACAATTATACATTTATACGTTTTAGTTTGGTGTTTATTGAAATAAAGTTACTTACAGCATTGCGTTTATGGTACACATTTTACACTGATTCTAGCGTATCAAGTTTATCGTAATCTGGCAGTGACTTATGAAAGACTCTGTGAGACTGACTGTGTGTCTGAGACTGTCCAGCTTGTCTCTTCCCGGTCCTTTATATAAGATTGGATTATCCCGGGTGTGGGTTTTGTGGTATGCGGAAGTAACCTTGGCCTTGCACTTGGATTTATGACATCAGTATAATCATGACGTTTCGGAATGTCGTTGTATGATAGTATTGGGCAATCGTTATTGTTGATTAGGGTTACGAAATGCTTGTCGAGCCCGATGGACCAGGTAGTTGTGAAATCGTACACGTGGATGACCTAGGTGTGAACCTAGCGTGGATCCCACGGTGGACTAGATTTGGCTCTAGCGTGGCACGTGCGTGACACTACCCCCCTCTACGAAAGATTTTGTCGCCCCTGGCAAAATACTGGGTTGAAAGGAGAGAAGAAAAAATTTTTTTTTCTCTTTTCGCAGCTCCTTGTTTAGTTGCCAAAAAACGGAAGTAGGTTGTATAGTTTGTTCGTGATTGTGTTATCAGCTATGGTCGGTTCACGCGCTCCATGGCTATATATTGGCTGTGATCCATCACTTCATTGTACTCGTACTCTGGTCTTCCGAATTGGTTAACGTTTGAGTATGGTTGGGGTAGGGGTCTTCGTAGGATTTTTGCGTTTTGGGGTTCTGGGCTAACGTTGATTGGGGTCATGTAATTAAGTTCGGCACTCCTTGATGTTGACGCCGATCTTGCTCTTGAAGTGTTTAGGGGTATGGGTCTTGATTCGAACTCGGTTTGTTCAATTTGCGGGGATCGGGGTAAATTGTATTCAACGATCCTGGGTGCTGGTTCAGGATGTCTGAACATTCGCTGCGCTACTGCCTCAATGTAAGTACCTCTAGTATAATTACAATTTACATGCATATATATCAAAAATATTATGATTAATAAGATTGGTAACCATGGCGATATTAGGAGTAATCTGTCAAACCAGTTATTTTGTAAATCAACTGCTGCTTTGTTTAAGCATTCTTTTAAACTGTTAAATGTTGGATAACGATTTTCGTCGTACGGTGGCAATATCTGAGTTATTAAATTTGCCCATGCGGCTGGAATTATTTGTTTCATTATGAACGTAATTGTTTTGTTTAAACACGGAAATGATGGTTTTAATATTGTTTTGTCTTCGAATTCTATTGAATAATCGCAAGGTAACTGTACCCACAATGCTCCGAATCCTTTTTCAAAATCTAAATATTTTTGTTTATCACCATAATTTAAAATTAATTTATTTTTAACATTTGTTAATAGGAATGTATTTTGACTGAGTGGAGTTATAAGCGTAGCTCGCTGAACTATTGATTGGCACGAGATTGGACAAAATTGAGCTAATTCATTCACCCTTCCGCCCATGAGAAGGAATTTTGTGCATGCTGATGTAATGGCCTTGTTATCGTACGTCTTTGACAACGCACATAGCCGATCGCGATGTGGGTCACATCTAGGTGAGAATATTTCTATATTTTGTTCATTTTTAAATGAAACTATAGCAATGTTGATGCTCTCTGTGCCCAGATAGCATGTCTTCCCTTCCCACACGAGAGGTTTTGGTATTAGTCTTTTAAGTTCAATTTTTTCGATGTTATTTCTGATTATTGGGATATGAATTCCCACAAGTGCTCTATCTATAGTAAACATACAGTCTGATAATGGTAATCCATAGTATTCTGCTGCGTTTGTAATAGCTAGCTTGTATCCTTTTTTATTTATTTCCACTTCGAATGATTTTAATGCTTCTCCTAATGTATTAATATTTAAAATTTCTGGTGATAAGTGTCTTGCATGACACGCACTTATTAAACTTGCTGCTAATATACTCATTTCAGTCACAATTTGACTTAAAATATAAATATATGATGGTATGCATTGTGTGTACGAGTTATCTCGTACTATTCCTAATTTATTTATCTCAATTTTATAAGGAAAATTTTTAATTTTATCTTTAAATATTTCTACTTCCCTATTTGTTGTAAAAAGTCTTTTAACATGATTTCTTGATGCTATGTGAAAATCCCAACCTATGCTATCTCCATCATTAGCTAAGATATTTGTTTTAGTTGGACTATATTCACTTATTCCTTTAATTATCGCGGTCTTTCTATTACCAATAGCCATACAATCATTATTTCCCTGACATGCTTTATTAAAGCAACTTGTGATTGCTAGCTTTGTTTCATCATTAATCAAGGGTATATCGTACAAAAGTGGTAAAGCCGCTTCGTACGATACTGCATAAGGCAGATTTTGAAAATATGCCCCCGTATTGACCTCAATTTCTCCTAAACTCTCATGGTTTAACCAAATCATTATTATAATCATTGCCGACCACAATCTGTGATTTTTGTGGCTCGCTTTGTGGTTAACATTGCGGTTTGCATTATTTACTTTGTGGTCCGTTTTAACCACTTTGTATTAGGACTACAGAAATTAAATAAGGTTATTTGTTATTGTTTGGGTTCTCCCTGACTTTATTTAATTATTTACGTTATCATCTGATGTTTTTTTCTTTCATTCATTCAAAACAACTTTTTCTATTAAGAATGCATGAAGTAAAAGAGAAACATATTTTTCTTGCTTATTTAATTTCTGTTACCCTTTTTTTTTTTTAACAATTAATTTGGTGCATTAACATTTATGCCCTTAATTCAAAAATAAGAAAATTACTATAAAAATTAATATAGTTTATGATTATATAATATAAAGCATTTTTAGAACTTGCGAAAACAAATATAATATAATATAATATAAAGATAAAATGATATGATGGCTTTTGCCTTGAGTAGATGTATTTACTACTGCTTACAGTTCTAGTGTTTATTGTATTTTCTTTTATAATTTCTTATTTCTATGTTTCCTCTACAGTATTTTGGTGCCCGTCTTATTTATTATTACTTTATGCAATACATTGCTTGATTAATTAACGTTATTGACTTATTCTAGTTGTTCCTTTATATTATGCTAACATTAATAGAGAAAAGATTTTCTAATTATAATTGTAACTTAACTATTTGTTGCGTGTTTAAAATTATTGATAAAATTATTATACTTGATTGATAAAATTATTATATTTTATTTTATTTATGCATTCAATTAATGCTACGAGTGTTGTTCCTACAACTTATAATTAATTCTTATCGATTATTATTCCAGATATATAATATTTAATTAATTTTATTGATTAATATATTTCCTTTAATATTTTATTATTATTATCGTTAAAATATTGTTTATAAATATGTGAATATTTATCTATTATTATTATTATTATTTTTTATTTTTTTTTGAATATTTTTTGTCTTTTTGTTAATTATTTATCCATAGAATGTTCCTTTTCTCATAGCAATTTGAATTTAAAAAGAAAATTTTTTAATGATTCGCAATCATTTTTCTTTTAATTAGTGGTAAAATTTTTTATTATTTAATTATTTCCTACTCCTAATCTTGTTTCTTTGCTTTAACTTCTGCTAATTAATTTAATTTACACCTCCATGTAAATTTATATCTAAAGTCCCTACAATGGTATAAACATTACCAATATTTATTTATTTATTTAATTATCATTCAATTATTCTTGGTTCAACATTACCCTTTAGGATTTCGCAATATCCTATAATTTATATTTTAATTATACTTTAATATTTCACGTTTTTATTCCCTAACTCTTGGATTTACTTTTATAATAAAAACTCGCTAATTTATTTTATTTAACCTCGACTGATACAACGTTATTATGATTGTCCTTTAAAACCGGCCGGATGGCTAATCATATTTCCATTGTTGTGTTTTTAATCTGACCTTAACTTCGAGTTTTTTAACCTACGTTATTCATATATTTTGTTATTCCTAACTTTCGTAATAATTTATTTCGTTATCAATGTCTCGATTTATTTCAATTTAACTTTTTATATTCGTATATTAATTCATTTATCATTTATTTTACTTCAGTTTAATATTTTTAATTATTTCTTTTAATTTATCATTTAACCATGGTTTTCTCATTTATTTTGAAAAAATTTAATCAGTTTGTCGATGCGTATTTCTAAATTTTACTTGTTGACTTTATGTGACTTTTCATATTGATCAGATATTACTGGTCATATTGTCTAAAGAATAATTATTTTGCTTGGCTAATTGCAAAGAACTATTTACTTATTACAAGAGTTTATTATACTTTTCGTCAATTCGGTTACTGATTTTATTTTTTCTCCATAACTGAGTTTACTAACCTTTGTTTCTTCTGTAGCAATCAATGGGCCGACGGATTCCTACGCTGGGGTGTTTGGAGGAATTCGATCACCTTCCAACGAGATCCCATTGACTGAGGGGTCGGCTGCCGCTTACAACCGAGGCTCTGACGTGTCCGTGCCTAGGTCTGACCGTCCTACACCGCCGCTGTTTTCTATCTTCACCTGGACTTTTTCTCCACTGGCCAATGTCAGCATTCCATAACTGACTCCTTGTTCAATGTCTGTTGCCGCGTAACCTCTTTCTTTCTTCTTAAAGCAATATACAAGTCGTTCGCACTGTATTCCTTCTTTCTTTATTTTTTGCTGCAGTTTCCATGCGAGGTAAGCAAATGTTACGACCGTAATGACCAGAAGTGTGACCAATTCTATTATTATTAATAGGTCTACTTCGTTTATCGTTTGTGCTCTCGCTACTTGGATGAATCCAAGTTGCCTCAGTCCATTGTTTTTCAGTATCAATAGTACTGCGACTGTTGTGATTACGTTCCATACATAAAGTAATATGTCTCTATGGTATGTTAGTAATGGCCACTCAAGTGGTGTATTCTGTATGCTGGACCAATCGATGTCCGACGTTCCACTTATCGATGAAAGGTTTAAATGTGGTTTTTGATTTGTCCAGTTATGGTTTAAACATTCTGATAAGTTATTGTATGTAGGTTTATTTGCAGATAATAACGGATTTATTCGGAATGATTTTAAATTCGACCAGGTTGCTGGTAATACGTGTATTATTCCGAGTGTAACACTATCTTCTCCACATGGGATTCGTCTTGGAATTGTTTGAACGTCGTTCACGTACAACGAGCAGTTGCAAGGTAACTGAATTTGCAATGCTCCTGGTTGTCATATATATATCATCGATATTTCTTATCTGCTTCGGACAGCGGATTTTGGTATTCTTTTGTGGATGTGTAATCACATATGTGTCAGAACTCACTTCCGATATTATCGTTGACGTTGCTCTATAACATCGAAATGCGCATTCTTTTGAAATTTCTTCGACTGTTGCGCCTGAATACATTTTAAAGGCACACTGTGGTCCGTACACTGCGTCTGATGAAAACCTTGGTAGATAACAGTCTATCGTGGTATGGTCTACATTGATTTAAGCCCGCTCCTGATATTGGTCGCATTTCTTTATCGCTTACTGATAGATACATCACATCATGCATGAAAATACACGTGTCATTTTTCCATGCTAAGGGTGTGGTTAGTAATTCAACAAGCTTCCATTATTTGTGTATTTGAATCACTGGTATTTTTACGTGTACTACTACTTTATTTTGGCTTATTCCGCAATCTACAATTGGTAGTTTGTAATATTGCGATAATTCCTCTGCTGGTATGGCTAACTGCAGGCCATATTAATTTAATTTTGTTGACAATCTCTCCAAATCTTCTGCTAGGATTGCTGGTGTCAATAATATTGTTGGAATATTTCTTTGTTTGCAGGCGTGTAATATTTCATTTTGTCTTATTAATCTTGTTAAAAATAATATTCTTTTTAAATTGTCGAAGTCGTTTAATAGTGTAACAAATCAAGCTAGTTGCGTACCTAGTTCAGTTTTGCTGAGCTAGGTAATTCACGATTAACAAATGCAACAAGCTACGTCATATCTAGCAACAGTTGCAAAAAAATGGTACATTCCGCATTTAGCGAAGTGTTGCTAGGTCAGGATTTGTTTGCAATATCGGCCATTTGAATTTAGGTCAAAATTGAGTATAAAACCGCGATGTCGCTTGACATCGGGATCTCAGTTCAGATTGCGCTTAGCGAGTATTATTTTGTCAGTAAGTAACTTAAGCTTTATTCAGTATCTTTTTGTAAATTCATTTTGTTGTCGTATTTGTTATATTTTTATTGTTTTAAATTAAATTGTTATTTATTATTTGTACCAATTTAATCTCTCACGAGCTAACCCCAGTCTGGACCTTAAAGTGTGTATTAGAAGATCTCACGTAAAAACGCAACCACCAGGTGAGTATAAGAAGAAACATCGCTACACGCATATAGTTAAGAGGGAACCAAACGCGTGCACGTTCTCATAAGACGCGCGTTTGTTACATTGGCGCAGTAGGTAGGATCAGTATCTTTGTGTGATCTTCAATCACCAATACTGAATTCGAAACGGCTTAACTATTTGTAGTGTAGTGATAGCAGGATGCCGTTTGTTGGGCGGGACATTTCCACAACCATGGAGACAACAACCACCACGACAGCAACGGTGACAACGGCACACGCTTCTATTGTTTCTTCTTTTGATTTTTGTAACTCGGTGATTTCACCTCTAATTTCCACTGCTAACTGTCGTATTTCTTTGACGTGATCATTTAGTTCCGTGAATGCTTCTTGCACTTCTTTGTCGTACTTTATGAATTTTCTACTTATATCTGATAAGTGCTTTTATTGTGCGTGCATTCCGGCTTTCAGTACTCTTACTGTATTTTCGAGTGACCTCTCGTTCATTACTAGCGGTTTTCTTTCGTCTCTGTCATTACGCCACAACACCAGTTGAAGGCGTCGCCAATAAAATCTAGCGCTCTCTTGTTGCGTTGATTCTTCTTTTCTTCTCTGGTTGGTTCATGTCCGTAGATTTCCATGGGAGATGCAAAGGATAATACTTGGGGATTGGATGCAGAACGTTTGTTTCGTTTTGTTGTGCTTTCAACTTCGATTTCTAGGAAATAGTTTGGATCCAAGGATTCGTCTATTTGGTTGTAGGTTCTATCGTATAGGTTTCCCATGTCATTTAGTTTTGCACTGATGTTGCACCTCATTGGTTCATTCTTGCAATTGTTTGCTGGTCTTGTTATTTTGTCTCCATCTTCTCTGGATACCCAGTCGGCTTCGTAGGTTAGTGGGATCGTTGCCTCGTAGGTGATTGCCTCCGGCAGATCCTTCCAGTACGCCCCTGCTACCACTTGAACTGGTATCTCTTGCGTGGATACTTCGTAACTCGCCATCATTAGAAATCTGTAATTATAATTTATGTTGCTCTCATGAGCGTTAATATTTATTTGTTGCTTGGGATGGCATGACCATTATTTCTCTAAAAAGAATTTTTTCGATTTAACATTTCATTTGTATTTCGTAGCAGTAAATTATTTTAACGTGATTAAAAAAAGATTTTTGTCTCCACCTCGTGGATTTTTTTTTTTTTTTCTTATAAAAAATTTTTTTTTCTTAAGATATTTTCTTTAATCTCCTCATGGCATACACCCTTTCCTTGGCGCATGCCAATCCCGTTCCTTGATGGGCCCCGCATTGTCTCTGCGAGGACGACTCCCCAAATGCCAGCTCGTTCGGCAAAAGAGATATTTCGCCCCTGAAGCGGTGCCTCAGGAACCTATATATTGGCGAGTTTACGTTCTCCTTTAGATATACTCTATCTAATTTCGCCATCTTCATGAGGAGTCGCGCGATCCCCCGGCTGTGGTTGATCATTCCATCCCCCCAGGCCAACCCATGGAGGTTCTGCCTCGCGTACCTGATATTGTTCAGGCCCTTCCCATTCACGATTCTTTCCGGAAATGGTTCCTGCAGGAGGAGGTGCATGCACTCTCCTCCGTCCAACAAGAGCGCCACCTCCTTTGGAGAGAACTCTCCGTTAATGAGATAGCCCTGCATATTCAGGTACGCAGTCTTCTTCCTCCGTTGTTGGTAGGCCTGGTTTTGTGGCTGTTCCACTGGCGTCAATTGGAGGCGTGCTTCCTCTGCTCTCGCCTCCTGGCATGCCGTGATCGCCCCTACGTTCCGGGCCACTTCGTCCATCCATTCTTCATTTTCCATGGACTCGGCCCAGGATATCGTGCTTGCTGGGGTGGGTGGCCTCTGTGGCCAGACGTCCGCTGTAGCGGGCCCGCCCGATTGGCTCTCTTCCCGCCCGCTACTAAGTTCGTCCTCCACCCCGTTAACTGGTTAAATTGCTGGTATGGTGACCACAAATTGATGGGCGGCGTGCTGTTCCTCTGCCGCCTCGTCGGCGACTTCGAGGCTGTCCAGCTCCGCTACCTGGTTGAGAGCCTCCAGGATTTTGGCCACCCGTTCTCTCCCCGCATCATTGCTGGAAGAGGTGACCTCCCCCAACGCTCTCACCCGCATCGTGGCTAGGGCCATGGCCATCAGAATCTCTGTTGTATGGTTTTCCAAACTGCATACTAGCAGATCGCTCAGGCCAACCCTACTCTCCACGCCCATCCTTTGGTAGCAAGCCAACTTAGCTCTTGCCGTTGTCTCGTCATCCGTGATTAGCAGCACGTCGTCCGCTGCTCTCCACACCAGTGGCTTAATGGTCCGCTCCACCAGGTTCTCCCGGACTTCGTCCGACACCGACTCGTTTTGGGCCGCCGCCATGAGCCTGGTGCCCCGAACTATTACCCACTGGGTGAGCCCCAGCGTGGTCACCACCTTCTCCTCCCATCTCTTGTTCTCTTGTTTCTCACTAGAAAATTATTAATGGATTTTTATAACCGTCATTTGGTATTGGTTCATACGTTCAACATCACTCGATTAACATCACTCGTTTACATCACAAATTCTCTGGGTAGATTATATATATATATATATATATATATATATATATATATATATATATATATATATATATATTTATATATATTTTTTTTATATTCTGTGTTTTGTTTTTAAGATATGTGTGTAATATTTTCTGTGTGTATTATTATGTTTATAAATATATGTTAATTAATTTAAAATTGTTTAATTTACGTGTGTGTGTGTGTTTTTTTGAATGCGGTCCTGCCGCTTTGTTTAGTTCAACGACCTTTCTAGGCCGCAACTGATATCGTTCGTTGTCGTTGCGCGGTTCCCACTGCGCGAAATATGGTTTCATGCGTTCAACGTGAACTGCTTCAAATTTAATTTTATTCCCTTTTCCTTTTTTAACTATGTATGTTACATCTGATTTCTTCGCTATGACCTCGTACGGTCCGAACCATTAACATAATAATTTGTCGCATTTACCTACATGTCTTTCCGGGTTGCGAACTCCTACTTTATCTCCTATCTTATACTCAACCGTCCTGTGTTTTTTGTCATAACGACCTTTATCTTTTAACTGTTTCTTTTGTATACGCTCTTTGGCTTGTTCCCTAATCTCTACTAATTGTTCCCTAGTTTTAATAACTACTTCATTCTCAATCGGCTCATTTAATTGAGCTTCCGTAGGTAATATCGGATCGCGTCCGTTAAATAATTTAAACGGTGACATTTGAGTCGTGTCTTGTTTAGCTGTATTATAAGCGAACGTGACGTGGGCTAAGTATTCGTCCCAGTCATTTTGTGCTGTGTTTGTATACATGCACAACATATTTGCGATGGTTTTATTTAACCTTTCGGTTAAGCCGTTGGTTTGCGGATGGTATGCTGTCGTGAATTGACTATTAGATCCCATGCACCGCAATAGTTCGGTGACCATCTGCGATTGAAAAACTGTCCCTCTGTCACTGAACAGTACACGCGGCGTACCGTGGCGACAAATTATCCTTTCCAAGATGAATCTTGCCACTGGTTCAGCTTTGCCACTGGGTAAAGCTTGCGTTTCTGCCCAGCGCGATGCGTATTCTGTTGCGACTATTACAAATGTTTTTCCCCGCTGACTTCTTCTAAAAGGCCCCAACAAGTCAATTCCGACTCTGTCGAATGGTTGTCCGATCGGTATCGGGTGTAGCATACCCCCTGGCTTAACGTTTGTTACGTCTTTTCTTGCTTGACAATCCGCGCATCCTTTTACATATTTACTGACATCATTTAGCATATTATCCCAATAATATCGTGTTCTTATTCTGTCGTATGTTTTAGCGAAACCTAAATGTCCGGCTAATGGTTCATTGTGATTAACATATAAGTATTCTCCGATTAAATCTTGAGGCATCACTAATAATCCTGACGCGCCGTCTAATTTAGGGTTGCGTTTGAATAAAATATTATTTCTAATTTCGTAATTTTTGGCTCTGCGTTGTAATAACGCATTTCCATAATTCTCGTCTTTTATTGCTTTAATTAATTCTTCTAATTTTTCGTCTTTAGCTTGTAATTCTTCCATGTCCGTTGGAATAACTATGTATGTCTCCACTTCTAATGTTGCTTCTTCGTCTGCTAGCGTCGCTATATGTATTGGGTTGCATCAATATGTGCTTTTCCACTTTTGTGAAAGATTGAGTATTGATATTCTTGTATCTTCAAGCTACATCTGGCCAATCTATTCACTGGGTCTCTGATTGATTTTAACCAACACAATGCGTGATGATCTGTTGCGACTCTAAATGGCTTTCCCCACACGTATGGACGCCACTGTCCTAGAGCATATGCGAATGCTAAACATTCTTGTTGTGATGTACTTTAGTTTGCTTCGGCTTTTGTCAACCTTCGAGGAAGCATACGCTATAGGATGCCATTCATCCTTGTCTAATTGCAATAATACTGCGCCAAGCCCTTCTCCAGATGCGTCTACTCTAATTTCTATTTCTTTAGCTGGATCAAAATGTGCTAATACTGGGGTTGTAGTTAATTTATGGTTAAGTTCATTAAATGCCTCTAGTGCATTTCCTTCAATTTTAAATTTAACATCTTTTTTAGTCATTAAATACAAAGGTCTAGCAATTTTTGCAAAATTTTCTATGAATTTTCTATAGTAATTACAGAGTCCTAAAAAACTTTGTAGTTTTTTAACTTTCTGTGGGATTGGGAAATTTACTACAGCTTCAATTTTCTTTGCATCCGGACTAAGTCCTTGGCTCGTTACTCGGTACCCTAACAGATCAATTTCTGTTTGCAAATAGGTACATTTTGATGGTTTTAAGGTTAGTTTTGCTTCCCGCAAGCGTTCAAATACGTGCCTTAGCTTGATTAGGTGCTCTGCGAATGTTTCGCTAAAAATAATTACGTCGTCTAAATAAATTAATACTTCTTTCCATTTCATGTCTTTAAATACGCTATCTGCCATCCTTTGAAACGTGGCCAGTGCTGAGCATAGCCCAAAGCTAAGTACGTTAAATTCGTACTGCCCGTATGGCGTTATAAATGTTGTTTTCGTCTTATCTTCTTCTTTTACCGGTATTTGCCAGTATCCACTGAACAAATCCAGTCTGGAAAAATATTTTGAGTTTCCAATGTAACTCAGAATGTCTTCAATAACAGGTAATGGGTATACGTCATTTTTCGTGACGGCATTTAATTTTCTATAATCGACACAAAATCTCCATGTGTCATCTTTCTGTTTAACTAAAACTACTGGCGATGACCATGCGCCGTAGGATTGTCTAAGTGTATTATCTGCCAGCATTTCTTTGACTTGATTTTGGATAACTTCCCTTTCTTTGTGGGATACCCTATACGGTCGTTGATGAATAGGCTGTGGGTTGCCTGTATTTATTTCGTGTTCTGCTGTATCTGTTTAACCGATCTGTCTTGAATTCCACGCGTATAAATCCGTGTATTCGTCTATCAAATCTAATAATTTATTTTTCTCGTTTTCATTTAGTTGTTTATTTATATTATGTTCGCATAGTACTTCTTGTGACTCATCAGTTATTATATATATTTCGTTGTGTTTATATTCGCTTGTTTCGATTTCTTCTATTACTTCGTTGTAGCCTAATGCCGTATTTGCGAATAATCTAAACGGCACTCGGCGAATGTTTTGTATAACCAAGTTCCATACGCCCATATTTGGTTCTATAGAGCTTATCTGCCTTATTTGTAAACCATTTTTAACCAAAAATTCCGTTCGCGGTATGAACATATGACTAAACGCGTACCGTCCTATTTCATTGACTTTAATTTCCTTTTCCTCACCAGAATATAAAATTTCCGACTTGGTGATAATAATTTTATTATAAAACCGCGCTTCTGTCATGCATCCGTCCTGTGGCATGTCGTCTAATCTTTCTAAAACCTCGACTTCCTCTGCTTCAATATTTTCATCCTTATCTTTTAACTCTACCACGGCACGTGCGAAATTTATTTCGTATTCTTTATCTCCTAATTTTGCATTAAAAATTATCTTTTGGTTTTCAAAATCTATACAAGCTCTATTTTCCCAAAGGAATTGAGTCCCTATTAAAATATCACGGGGACGGTCTTTCGCTACTAAACAGGCTAGGTTTATAGTCCATCCCCCAATTATGACATTAACTACCGTGCTACCCAAAACTTCGATTACGTGCCCTCCCGCGGATTTGAGGACATGAATTCTATTTTCTTTGTAGTCTTCAGTGTGGCTGACTTTGACTATATTGCACGTAGCTCATGTGTCAATTATTATCTCCATGGGTTTTGAATTTACAAGGCCTTGCACCGTTAATATTTTGCAAGTTGTCTTTGTGCCCTGGTTTTGGCCATACACAACACTATCGGCCATTAGCGTCGTGCATTGGCGTTTCCCGAATTTGTCGCCATGTTTTGACGAACATCGGTCTGTTGTGGCCTTTGTGGCCCTGGGCACATACGCCCTACGTGACCTGGTTTACTGCATTTAAAGCATATTGGTCTTCCGTCATGGGTACGTGTTAGACGTTGTTGAAAGCCACGCGTATCTTGCGGTGGTCTGTTACCTGTCGTCTCTCTTCCACGCCCCGAAAAATTATTATTGGGAGCTCTGTTCTGTGGTTGGTTTGAAAAACCACCTCTCATTTGTCCCGATTCATTTCTACCTGATGGGTAGGTCGGATAGTTTCTTTGCGTTTGATAACTACCTGGGTTCGCATAATTACTTTGGCCTGCCTGATATCTATTCTGTCCGTAGCCATTATTTTCGTAATTGTTATTTCCGTAACCGCGCCCAACATAAGGTTGATTATAGCGCGTATTAAAATATCTCGCGTTATTTCTCATATTTGAATTATTTGTTCTTTGCCTATCTGCGTGACCGTGTGCTTGGATTTCTAATCTATCCGCTAATTTTTCAAACCGCAATGCTTGCTCTTGCATTGATACTGCGCTACGTTCTGTCTCTCTCGCTTCTCTCAACGCCCGTTTGCGTTCTTGTATTATGCATAGTTTATCTATACATTCTTTGAGTTCTTTTAAACTTTGTACTCCGAACGGTGCTAGTTGCGTTTGTAGATCTGGGACTAAATTTATTATTATTTGATTCGTTATCTCCACATCCAACAGCGGGGTTTCAAATTGATTACATATATCCATCATTGTAAAATAATAATCGCGAGGGTCCTCGTCTTGGCCCTGTTTCAAGTTTCTAAATTTTTCATGCAAATTTTAAATGTGTCCGCGCGGTTGAAATGCGTTTCTGAATTCGTCTAAAATCTGTCTCCACGAGTAATCGCGTCCGTTAACATTAATATTATACCATGTTTCTGCCGCGCCAACTAGGTATAATTTAAAATATTGTCTCTTGAGCGCGTCGTTCCAACGGTTTGTTTCTGCCGCTGTATTAAATTGTTTAATATACCTTGTTACGTCCTGCTTTGCCTTCGGGTCGAAGCTATCCGAAATTATGCATCTCAGCTCTTTTGGTTTCGAACTTAGATCTTCCGCTTCGTCAATTAACATATTGTTATGTCCTTGCGCCATATTTACGCTAATGTTATTTATGTTTTCTGCGTTTGATATGTCTAGGTTTTCAAATCCCGAATGCAATAGTGTAGGGTCTCTAGTGTTCGCGCTTTCTATACTTAACTCGACTTCTGAAATACTAGATTCTAACGCGCCTAACGGGCTTATATCTGGGGGTGTGAATTGATTAATTATTTGTGTTTCGCTGCTAGCTGAAGCTACGTTTCTACTACTTGTTCCCGCTGAAGGGGTTCTCAACATATTATTTGTTTTTCCCGTTAATACTAATCGCGCTGTGTTTGAATTGTTTTCTCGCGGTCGTAAATTATATTCGGTTTTGTTCATAACTTATATGATTCATTATTAGTTAGTTGCATGAGTAATTTAGTGACAATCTCTCAACATATATGCGTTAACCCTCTTTCTCCCGTGCTTGGTCTTGGTCAAAAATTTAAAAATTCTTTTATTCAAATTATAAAACAATTATTTTGTTTTATCAAATTTACTGATTTTATTTCGCGTTCCAATAGAATTACACCGGCCTGTGAACCAAGCAGTGGTCCGTATTGTTCTTGATTTTATTCTATTTCCCACAAGGTATTCTCTCTACTTCTATTTCCCTACTCGTTCAAATTTAGTTTAACTTTTATTGCATTTTATTTTAACAGAAAAAATTTAATGGTTTTTTGAGAATACCCGGCACTCCACCAATTGTCACGAGCTGGGGGTTGGCTGTGACGTGATTCTAATAACTGAGTTGAGGTACCCGCCAAGACTGTAACTCCTGCAGGGTTTATATCATATCAGGAGTCAAGCACGAGAGGATATGTAGGGAGTTTACTAAGTCATAACACAATTATACATTTATACGTTTTAGTTTGGTGTTTATTGAAATAAAGTTACTTACAGCATTGCGTTTATGGTACACATTTTACACTGATTCTAGCGTATCAAGTTTATCGTAATCTGGCAGTGACTTATGAAAGACTCTGTGAGACTGACTGTGTGTCTGAGACTGTCCAGCTTGTCTCTTCCCGGTCCTTTATATAAGATTGGATTATCCCGGGTGTGGGTTTTGTGGTATGCGGAGGTAACCTTGGCCTTGCACTTGGATTTATGACAGCAGTATAATCATGACGTTTCGGAATGTCGTAGTATGATAGTATTGGGAAATCGTTATTGTTGATTAGGTTTACGAAATGCTTGTCGAGCCCGATGGACCAGCTAGTTGTGAAATCGTACACGTGGATGACCTAGGTGTGAACCTAGCGTGGATCCCACGGTAGACTAGATTTGGCTCTAGCGTGGCACGTGCGTGACAATATTAATGTTTTTAATATTGGTTACCTCTTTATTAGTTAAATAATTTTAATATTGTGTTAACAAGGATAATTTATCTTGACTGTCTTTTAATTTGATACTTTGAGAGTTATGGTCATACGGGATGCGGCTACAATCGTCGGCATTTGTATTTAATTTTAGTTTCTTGTAAATTATTTCTTAATCAAATTCCTCAAGTTCTAACCGACATCTGATTTTTTAAACTACATTGCTTTAGGGAAAATAGCCATTGGAAGTGGTCTATGATTAGTTTAAATATTAATTTGCGTCCGAAAAGATAGGGTCTGAAATATTGTGTTGCCCACATTATGGAAGAAGGTTCTGCTAGCGTAAACTACTGGAGGCTTATTGCCAATGTAGCCTTGTGACAACACAGCACCGATTGCTATATTGCTGGCCTCGCACGTAAGTTTAATTTTTTTGTAAGGGCTGGGTACTGCAAAAGTGGTTCGTTAAGACGATGAGCAACCCTCATTACTATACCGTGAAGGACGGAGCAGGTGCATGCGGGGCCATGCTCTTGGGCGAGGCTTATCGGGTCGCGTTGTGCAACAATTAATAGGAGAGCAGTACGGTGAACAGCACATTCAGAATTTACGTAGTTGCCAATATAATTTTATACTAATAGTTAGTTAGCCGCACAACAATACATATATATTCTATTTTAGAGTTTCTTCAAGCTTAAACATATATTTATATATATTTATATATATATATATATATATATATATATATATAAATATATATATATATATATATATATATATATAAATATATATATATATATAAATATATATATATATATATATATATATATATATAAATATATATATATATATATATATATATATATATATATATATTATATATATATATATATATATATATATATATATATATATATATATATATATATATATATTTATATATATATATATATATATATATATATATATATATATATATATATATTTATATATATATATATATATATATATATATATATATATATATATATATATATATATATATATATATATATATTGTATAATCAGTCCGTGGACGGTGCCATTAAAGAAAATAAAATAAAAATATTTAAATTGGGACAAAATTTTATACTAATACATGAAAATCGGGACTGGTATTATCAAATACAAGAGCAATTTCATGCTTTAAATAGAGCTGAATGTATTTTTGCAACATATGTTGGTGATAAATTTCCTTTATATGTCAAAAAATTAAACGGGACGACAATTTCTGGTATAACAATATGGAAGAGAAATTAGTAAAATTTTATACACACTGTCTTCTACCTGAAGTAAGAAATCCTCGAAACACGCGTAATGGGAAAATGAGAGAACCAGAGTATATAATTATTGCAATAGTAAAAAAAGAAGAAACACTACTCAAATCGGTGAAGCGAAATAATTTTAGAATATTTATTAACAATAGGTCACTAGCAGAATATATTGTATGTGTCTTTAGTTAGGTGTGTCAGACTATAATTGTATTTTCTATTCACATTATTGATAGACTATTTATACTATAGAAAGCTGACACTTTGCACAGTTAGAAAGTGCAACCTCCAGTATAGAACTGAGTTCTTTTGGAGAACTTAAGGGCATTGCTGGAAAATGCAGAATTCAGTCAGAGACAGATTTTCAAGAAACCACAAAAACCACAGCTCTGACTGAAATATTGTGCAGAGATAATGAAAAATGTTAAATGAATTAAGAAACATTTATGAAAAGAAGTAAAAGGAGACGACTGTTTCAGATTTGCTGGAACAAATTAGTAGCTCGAAGAAAAGAAAGTACATTGCCAATGCACGTTGAATCATTTTTTAAGTGAATAAGCAAAGGACCATTAATACCTGCATTGCGACGGTGCAGACTGAAACTAGGACAATGCTCGAAAATATATATTCGAGAGTGAGCCTAGAGTTACAAGTGGAGCAGAGCGGTGGTTGTTCTTCAAAAAACAGGAACAAGTGTGTGAGACAAGTGTGTCCTATTCTCAGACGTGAAATAACTTCTTGCTCACACCTTGTTAGGCGGAGCGGTGAGGACCACCGCTCCACTGACACACGTCGCAATTTGGTAGTGGATATATTCCACTCTTCCTGCCATAACTTAAGACAATGCACAGACACAGACCTCAACACATCATCGGCGCGCAATGGATGACGAACTATAATGTCGGTGCTGGCTGCTCCAAGAGCAGCCTTGTCCGCACAGTGATTGCCGGGTATCCCAACATGTCCGGGTTTACACATAAAGATTACATCTCGCTCTAGTTCCCATAATCTATCGATTTCTCTACGAATATCCAGAACAGTAAAATCGGAGGAGAATCTGCTACTGATACCAAAGATGGCACTTAAAGAATCGGTGCAGACAAGCAGGTGACGTTGCTCATCGATAGATGGACGAGAGTGTCGCAGAGATTAAAAAATCCCATATGGCTCTGCGGTATATACCGAGCCTACGGATGACAGTGTGACCGATTGGGGTACGCTGTCAGTCAAAAAAGCACAGCCAGAGCCAGAGTCTGCCTTGGTACCATCTGTATATGTATGTTGAATGTCTGTGTACTGTTGCAATTAATTGAAGAATTCAACCAGGTATATGGTATTAGGAGTGGAATCTTTCGGCATGCTGGTAAGCCCTAGGTTTGTTTGTATAGATAGAGAAGCCCATGGAGGTACAGTGGGAAACGTGCGACAGATGACAAACTCTTATTTGTTGAGGATGGTATTTAACATCCTTGCGAGCTTTAGTGCAAGTGGATAGAGAGAAGTATCTCTATTAAAGTAGCGTTGATTCAAGTCCGGATTGTCGAAGAAAATAGCGTGGTTTATGTGCTGCGTGAGCGTTTGAATTTTGCACACGTACCTCATACCAAGTTTTGTGTACCTTATGTGTAGTGCCGGAACACCGGCTTCACAGTGAAGGCTTGCAATTGGAGTAGTCCTAAACGCACCGGTGACAGTTCGAATACAAGCATTGTGTACACTGTCTAGCTTCTTCAACTGATAGGAACTAGCCGTATACAAAATGGTGGCATCGTAGTCTATCTTGAACAGAACCAGACTGGTGTATCGACGCAGCAAAGAGTCCCTTGCGGCTCCCCATTTTGTGGAGGCAATACACTTGATTGTATTGAATGACATTCGGCACTGCGCAGAAACAGTGTTGATGTGTTCAACAACAAGAATCGCCTATCAAAGATTATACCCTAAAACTTCACCTCAACTACAATCCGCACTGGTATGTTGTAAAGCGTCTCTACTGGACAGTAGTGTGCTTTGCGTAGTCGACGAAAACAGATAGTACATGTCGTTTCCGTAGAGAAACGGAAACCACGGTCGGATGCAGTAAGTGAAACAGAGTCAACTGTCTGCTGTAATCTATCCTGACAGAGATCGAGAGATTGTGATGAAGTGAAGAAAGCGAGGTCGTCAACATGCAGGCAATAATCAACGGTATTGGGAATATTAGAAACGATGTCATTGATTGCAATCAAGAATAAAGTTACACTTATAGAAGAGCCTTGAGGAATACCGTTTTGCATCGGTCTTGTAAAAGAGAAAGTTTCTCCAACTCGGCCTCTAAATGAACGGCTTCAAAGAAAATTCTCTAAGAATTGAGGCCGATGGCCTCGTAAACCTCAGTTGTGTAATCTTTGTAGGATACCGTATCTCCAGGTCATGTCGAATGCTTTTTCTAGATCGAAAAACACAGCAACCAGATGGTTGCATTTTAGGATTCTAGACTGAATCGCGTTTGTCACATACACATGAAGGTCAGTGGTGGAATGGTGCTGACGAGATCCACATTGATGTTTGTTGATGAGATTGCGAGATTCTAGCAACCAGCTGAGTCGAAAATTGATCATTCGTACATATATCTTTGACAGGTGGCACGGCAAAGATATAGGACGATATCTAGAAGCAAAAGACACTTCTTTTCCCTATTTGTGAACTGGCACTATTATTGCTTCACGCCAGACGTCTGGATAGATATTTTGCATCCAGAGATGGTTAAGAAATTCCACTATTCTATTCTTGAAATTTTCGGGTAGATGTCGCAGCATTGCGTAAGCAAAGTCATCATGTCCGACAGAAGTGCGACTGAGTGCAAATTCAAATTCGTCTAATGAAAAACATGAATTGTGCAACACAGTGTTATCCTAGTTAAAGTCTAGTGGAACCTCCTCAAACGCTTTATGCGCAGAAAATGAAGCGAATAATTACCCAAATTACTAACAGCCTCGAACTGGTCTGCTAGAATCTCACTAATCTCAACTCTAGTAGTGTATACTTGACCATTGACCTGGAGCATTGGAATATGGGAACCCATCTTGTGGCCGTTCATATATCTGACTTTTTTCCAGTGCTGAGTTTGATCGACATCTGTTCCAATAGTTGCAACATATCTACGCCAAGACTCTGTCTTAGAACGAAGAATGGTACGACTAGCTTGCGCGCGTGCTATTTTAAAAGCAATTTTGTTTTCAATTGTCGGATTTCTCCGAAACACTTTTAGCGCATGCTTTTTTGTACGAAAATCAGCATCAACTTGATCATTCTACCAAGGAACTGACTACTGCCTGAGTCCACCAGAAGATTTCGGTAAAGAGGCCGAGGCGGAGAACAGAATACAATCAGAAAGATGTTGTAACTCGACATGTGGATCTGGTGACGGATCAGGAAGCTTAAGGTTGTTCCTAAATGCATTCCAATCCGACAGATCAAACAACCATCTTCTTGTTGATGTTTGAGCATCAGAAACAGTATAAGAAAGAAACGACACAAGAATGTGAACCTGGTCGCTGTAATGGGCATCGTCAACTACCTGCCACTGAAGATGGGCACCTAGAAATGAAGTAGAAAAAGATAAGTTGATTGCCGAAAAACTTCTTGATCTCATATTAATGTACGTGGCAGAGCCAGTTTTGAGAGGTGTAACATCATTGCATAGCTTTCGATAATTCGACCGCGGGCATCTGTGCTTACAGAACCCCAAAGTATGTTGTGAGCATTGAAGTCGCCAACAAGAATAAAAGGATTAGGAATTTGTCGTACCAAATCTTCACGGTCATTACGGTTCCAGTTGCCGTCTGGAAGACTGTGCAGACTGTGATCTTACAAGTAGAGAATACTAGGCATGCTACTTCCTGTAGCCTCGTCCTTATGTTGCAGTCTTTAAAAGGGATAGAAGACTCTAGGAAAATTGCGACGCCACCATGGGCACGACCAATAGGATCAACGTCTTTGCGGAAGATGTTATATCCCCGCAAGTTAAAGAAATCAAGAGGAGAAGTAAGAAAGCACCATTCCAGAAACAGTTCAAGGTCTCTATTCTGATAGGTCGGGAAGTTGTTGACGTCATAGGTGTAAAGCGGGTTGTATGATATTTGGGGTGCTTTAAGATACCCTTAATACATGAATGTAAGGCGCGTTGGATAATAAAGGGTGTACTTTGTTTACCGGGTTAACGTGAATGTAATGCGGGTTGTATGATATTTGGGATATTTGAAGATACCCTAAATATGTGAATTCAAAGCGGGTTGTATGATTATTGGTGTACTTTGTTAACTGGCTTAACGTGAATGTAAAGCGGGTTGTATGATGTTTGGAGTATCTTGAAGTACACCAATATGGCAAGAGAGTTGCATATTTCTAAATGTAAAGTAGGTTGTATGATATTTGGGGTATCTTAAAGTACACTGATATAGCAAGAGAGTAACCCAAGTTGCATATTTTGTGTTGTGTACTAACTTTACATGATTCTAAAGCAGGTTGTATGTTGTGTGGGATAAATTAAATTAGACCAGTAAAGTATACCAGATTGCTGTAAAAAAAATTTTTTTTATTGAATGATGTTTACAAGATTGTCGATATTGTCTATAACTAATTAATTTCAACATAAGATTCTTAAGTTGTTCGAGAACGCCTATGTTCGGACAATTTATATTTAATAATGAAAGGTTGAATGCTTCTACTTTAGTCATGGTATTTAAGAATTCATTTTATTCATAATAATTTTTGTTCTTAAAGATACAATTATATCGATATAAAAAAAAAACATACAATGAAAAGATTTTATATATTAGTTATGCTTTAAAAATAAATAAATAAATATAGTACAACAGACTATATAGATTGGTTGATTAATAGGGATAGGTTTTAGAAGTTATTACATATGAAAAAAAAATATATTTAAAAATTTAAAAGTTTATTTAAAATTGTAGTAATAGAACGAGTACAATTGAATACATTGATGAATTTTTATAGAATAAAAAATGTTATTACAATTTGATTTACGTTATTAAGCAATATGTTAGAAAAATGATATCGATTTAACTGATGATGATATGTTAAAATAATTAATAGAAATCAATCTATCTTACATGTACAAGTGGTTGATGAAAACCATTAAATATTTGATTCAAACATATAAAACAATAATTATATTCTTGATTACTTAAGAAAGAGTACATTGATGAATTTTCTAGAATAAAATGTGTAGTTTTTTTATTAAAAAAATACCACATATCAGCTAAGATATTTTCGTTAGGATAAATTATATTGCAAACTGAATTATTTATTTTAGAAGTTGAACATTCCACGCAAAATCGACGAATATTCCAGTAACTACTATCTATATAACTTGGAATAAGCCATTTATGATAAGTTATTACAATGTGGTTTGAGTTATTAAAGCAATATGGTAATATTGAACTAAAAGATTCACTTGCATCTAAATTATTATAATCAATAAATAAATCGCTATTGTTGGACCTACCATCATCAGTTAAATCATCATTGTCGGATGAATCGATATCATTTTCTAGATTTACAACTAATGGAAACTCGGTTGACACATTCCAATTTTCTGGTAACTCTTTAAATATATATGTAAATTGTGGCGCCATTTTCTCATTAGGAATAGTTTGTCTCGTAGAATTCTATTTTTTGAATGTGATCTTCTTTTTTAAATACTATAAAAAATTAACCATTTAATTCTGAAATTTGATTCTCTGTTGGTACATTAAAGCGTTTCGGTAGATACACAATGAAGTTTTCAACTTCTAAGCAAATGGATTATCCATATATTGTTGTTACCAGCTTTATTCTATTAATTGCATTTTTTTTTTTGATTCATCTAAATCAAATAACTTTATAATTGTATTTGATTTGACTAAACCAAGTTGGTTAAGTTTTTGGAAATCCATGTCTAATCAATTATTTTTTTTAGAATTAATATTTAAAATTTAAATATTATAAGCTTACCAATATTTAATGGAACAGATAGGTAGCGACGAGTAATTTTTGTGATATCCTGTAATGTTAATAATTTTTTCACCTTATTTATACAATATAATAACAAAAGTTGGGTAATGAAAAAAGATAAGATAGCTTGCAACAAAGACGGTTGCCTGTTTTAAGAAACAGAACGTAACAATATCATGGTTTAGTTATTATCTTTGCGAACAAAACAGAATGTTGGTATAATAATTAAGGAAAATTTTATTTTTTATGTGAACAAACCATAGATATATTGTGTGGTTAATACATATCATGAGAGATAGTTTACAGCAAAGACAGTTGTTTTTTATTGAATTGATCGTAACAGGTCACATTTCCATACAATTGATAAATTGTGTGGTCGATACATTGTCATGTGAGATAGCTTTCAACAAAGACAGTTGCTTTTATTAATTGGTTTTTTGTATAATGATTTAATAAACAAATTATTTTTATCACATTTCCATACAATTGATATATTGTGTGATCAATACATTGTCATGTGAGATAGATTACAACAAAGGCAGTTGTTTTTTATTAAATAGATCGTAGCAGGATTTGGTTGACTTATTATCTTTTAAGCGAACAAAACAGGATTTTGGTGTTTTGTATGTTTTAACAAACAATTTATTTTTTATCACATTTCTATATAATATATAAACCAAAAACTATTTTTGTCATTACTTTATTGTTATTTTCGAAAATGCCTGGGCAATCTCATCGAAATTTGTTGACCAGAGTAGACGAAATAGAGATATATGTTTAATATACAAGTATTTTGAAAGATCCATAACAACGGATCGTATAAATTATTTGTGTTATACGTGTGGTCTGCGGGTAATTTTTAAACAATCTGTTGTTTTAAAACTAGTTGTGATAGAAAAACACAATATAAATATCTATACAACGGAAATCGATATTGAGCAGAAATGCTTTAAATGTAAGGAATTGATATATCGTGTAGTCGACCCATTCGATTGCAAATCTTGTAATGATATAGAGGAGTTCGGACTAAATATGTTCTTAGTTTTATACGGATACATTAATTAAATACTTTAATTTTATTTCATTATTCTGTTCTAAAATTTATACGGATACATTAATTAAATACTTTAATTTTATTTCGTTATTCTTGGATAATATTTAATATTTAAACATACATTTTGTCTTCTAATAGTGTTAAGTGGACAGATATTAAGAGTGCTTTTAAAAATCGGGTGTGTTGTGGTCGAATTGTAAACAGTGATCATATTATTGAGCCAATTGACTTTTTAGAACAATGTAAATTAATATCAATTGCAAAAATTGGACAATTTATGTTTGACCATCCGTCACCGGTAAAAATTGTTTGTGAATTGTGCTGTGATTATATTGTGAAGAAAGGTGAACAGGAAATCATAACTGAAATCTTTCACTCATCTTAAATGGCACCCATCACTATTAGTGATGACATTACAACATGGTTTACAAATAATGTGGTTGGTCCGATTCTTAAAAAAATGGATGAATTTCAAGAACGTGATTCGGGAAATGCTTTGTTTTGTGTCAAGCACTTGCAAGTATGTAAATAAAATAAATGTCTGAAAATTATAATTTAGAGATATGAAAATTTAGGTGAACATCAATAAATTCTATCCAGTAAATCGAACTCCCAAATTCGATAAAAAGCCGGAAGGCGGTGGTGAATGTGCACAATAATGATGAGAATTGTTTTATTATGTCGCTTCTCTCTGCTATGTATCCTGTCAGTACAAATCCTCAAAGACCATCCAAATACCTTCAAGACTTTTATGAAATTTTCAATTTAACCAATATTCACCTTCCTACTCCATTGACAGATATTCCCAAATTCGAAAAACAGAATGACGTGTCTATTAATGTTTATGGTCTGGAATTTGATGGAAAGAGTAATGATTATAATGTAGTAGGACCATTACATTATACAAAAAATAAAAAAAATTCTCTAAGGTATGTTAATTATAGAAAAAAAAGTAAGATATATGTAAAAAAAACTATTGTTATATTTCTAGATTTATGAACAGTTCACTAGACAAACTTGTCAGCTATATGGACGCAAATGCATTTAATATCATGCGAAAAAACTATTCAAACAATGATAAATTTTAACTACTATCTCGAAAGGGTGTGTTTCCTTATGACTATGTGAACTCATGGGATCGGTTTAAAGAAGAACAATTACCACGAAAAGAGGCCTTTTATTCCAAACTGCGACAAGTTGGCATAAGTGACACGGATTACTCCCACGCTCATCTTGTATTCATCTTGCATTCAATCATAAAACAATTGGAGATTACATAGATTTATATCTCAAGACTGATGTGTTACTACTAGCAGATATCTTTGAAAACTTTAGAGATGTCTGCTTAAAATTATATGCTCTAGATCCTGCTCACTACTAAACAACACCTGGTAAAAAATTATAATAATCTGCTATTAACAATTTGAAATGATTTGAATATTTTTTCAGGTCTGGCTTGGGATGTTATGTTAAAAATGACCGGTGTGCATTTGGAGCTATTGACTGACATTGATGTGCTCTTCTTCTTTGAACGAGGTATACGTGGAGGTGTTAGTCAATGTTGTAATCGATATGCCAAAGCCAACAACCATTACATGACATCATATGAATCAACTAACCCCGAGAAGTATATAATGTATTTTGATGCATGTAATTTATATGGTTGGGCAATGATACAATGTTTACCACATAGAAATTTTTAATGATAGACTAACGATCAAATTCTTGCATTTGAAGTAAATTCAGTATCAGAGAATGGTTCCAATGGGTACATACTTGAAGTTGACTTACATTACCATCAACACCTACACAACATACATAAAAACTTACCTCCATGCCCAGTTCAACAAACACCCCCCGGTTCTAAATTAAAAAAATTATTAACTACCTTACATAATAAGAAAAAATATATAGTCCATTATAGGAATTTAAAACAAGCCATAGCATTGGGTATGAAATTAATAAAAACTCATAGAATTAAAAAATGTCAACAAAGTTTCTGGCTCAAAAAGTATAATGATATGAATACAGACTTTCGAAAAATAAAACGAAACGAATTTGAAATTTTTTTTTTTAAATTAATGTACAATGCGGTATTTGGATAAAGCATGGAAAATATAATAAAATATGGAGATATAAAACTAGTTTCTCAATGGAATGGAAGAAGTGGGGGGGGGGGGGCGAAACTTAATTGCAAAACCAAATTTCAAGAAATCGACTATATAGGCTTCAAATCTAATTACAATTGAATTAAATAATGTTAAAATTGAATTCAACAAACCTGTTTACGTGGGCATGGCTATCTTGGATATTAGCAAATATTTAATGTATGATTTTCATTATACTTACACACTTCAAACATTTACACAACCTAAACTACTATACATGGATACCGATTCACTCATTTATGAATTTAATGAAGATCCATATATACAAATTAAAATGGATATTAATAGATTCGACACTTCAGATTACCCCACAAACAATAGATATGGGATACCACAAGCTAACAAAAAAGTTGTGGGATTGTTTAAAGATGAAAACGCAGGCATGTTAATGACTGAATTTGCTGGGTTACATTCTAAAATGTACTCATTTAAATTGGATAATGATAAATCTTATTCTAAGGTAAAGGGTGTATCGGGGGTTGTGACAAAGACCCTTACTTTGGATGATTACAAGAGAACACTTTTTGGCAAAACAAAATCACATAAAATGCAAAATAATATTATATCTATAAAACATGACATTTATAGAGTTGAACAAAACAAACTTGTACTCAGTGCAGACAATGATAAAAGATATATACTACCAAACTCTACAGACACACTACCGTGGGGGCACTACAGTAAATCTAATGAAAATTGAAGTATCATAATTATATATAATTTTTTTAATTTTAGCAGTGTATTTTGTTTTTGTTACATTTTAAAAAGAATTTTTTATTTTTATATTATTAAATTAATATATAAATATACGATATCATAAAACAACTTTCTTTTTTATCCATGAATTTTAACTAGAGTCAAATCCTAACCATTTCACGTGAACCTTGGATCCCTTTGTTTTTAAAACCTTTTCCACTAGATAACTATTGGGATGTATTGTTTTCTGCAATTCTAGTTCATAAAATCCACCTTGGATTGGTCGTCTATGAAAGTCTTGGAGTTTATACGTAACAGGGTTTGTTATTTGAATTTTTACTTTTTTAAATATTTCATTGGACCAATTAGGAGTATATCCTTTATTGAATACCCCTTTCACTTTGCTTATTCGTACATGATCTTAATCTTACTGTAAACAGTATCCAATAATTTTTTTTCATACTCATGCGTCACATCTTAGGGGCAGATTTTTATAGTGCGATGTTTTCTTCCATTATAATTTACTAATGATTTAGGTTATATATTGTGCCACTTGTATGACCCGTTTGAACTGAATTCACGCCACATTCTAGCTTTAAGTGTACGATTAAATCTTTCTACTACACTCGCTTTGAGATTGCTGTATGTTGAATAATGGTTGATTTTATGTTGTTTCATGAGTTTTTTCAATTCAGAGTAGTAGAATTCTTTACCATTATCTGACTGAATATTATATGGCATACGATGTTGACTTAGTATTTTATTCATAGCTCGTGTAACGTCATTAGCAGATTTTGACTTCACAAGCTCTGCCCACGCATACTTTGAAAAAACATCTATTACAGTTAACAAATATGTATACCCTCTATTCTCTCGTGCATACATAATCATTTCAAAAAGGTAACATTGCCACAAATTGTCAATTCCTTTTGTTATTACTTTACGTCTTAAATGAGTTCGACGAGCAGATATATGCGATTCATTCACTATGTCCAACTTGCTCATGTTCGTTTGTTGGCACTACTAACTTATTTACATTTAAAATTGGTTTTAAATATGACTTTAAGTATTTATAAACAAATGGAAGTAAATCGCTTTTAAGTTTATCCAACTCTTTATTGCATATGGCATGATTAATTGTATTACATTTATATTCAATCATTACAGGTGTATAATCAATCATATTTTGAATTTTTGCAGTTAGACCTTTAATCTTAAAACATTTTGGTAGACAGTTAAAGCCGTGCGGCTTTAACTGTCTACCAAACTTGTCTACAGACATGTTGGATATGATCATATTATATAATATCATTCCATGATATTTGCCTCTTTAAGCTCTTCAATAAATGACATAATTTCATTATCATGTCCGGTGTGACCTGCAGTTCGCGAATCCATTAGCAACTTTAATCTTGCAACAAGTTCATTAGGATCATTCCAATAAATGTAATCTCTTTTATAATTAGTTAAAGTCATATTTGATGGGATTAAACCATATCCAGATGTTGATTGTGATCTACCAACTGTCTTTGCTGGTCTTATTATATTTAAATACTTCCAATTGCGTGATCCATTAAGTTGACCAGTGGAACTAAAGTTTCTCATATGAGCGTTTGTTCGCAATATTATATTTAAATATAATTTTCTATCGTCATTGGTAAATGATGTGGTAGCGGGTATTTTTTAAAATAATAATTCATAAAGGCCTGTTGTTCTTTCATACCATTGATCTCCAATCTTAAGGTCTTTATATTCGGTCGCCTCTGGCATGTTACCTTTTTTAAAAATACCATCACTATCTTTTCTAATTCCATATACTTTATCAGTGTCACTCTCATGTTATGCGAAAAAAAGCATGCAAGGGGCTGCAATATTTCCTATAGATTGCTTTATTTCTTCAAATTCTTCTAGACTCTCTGGGGTATCTAACTGTGTTTTAAATTGTGTTCTTGGTGAATTTTCCTCATCTTTCACTGCTAAGTTATCGGTTTTTAAAAATGTTGGTAATAATTTTTGAGGTTTCCTAATTGCTCCTCTACTAGGTGTATCAACCGGTTTGCGATAATATGCAATAGGTGATTCATTATGTCTTTTCTTTTTTATTTTTATTTCCATTGTATCTGGGGTGTCTTCTTTAATTTTCGTTAAATTGTGTTGTCGTATTTGCAGCTATTTCTTTTAGAGGGAATGTTAAAGGTTTAAAAGTATTTTGCAATAACTCCTCTGCATCTGTATGCCCACGTTTAAGTGATTTATACTTCTCACGTATAACATCACTTACTTGCACTATTTCTTTCAATGTTTCTTTCTCCATCTTATTCATTTTAATTCTCTTTTACAACTCTGATGCTGATGCTGAAGTTTGTATCAGGTTTAAACACGTCTGCTATAGCTAAGATACAGATTTATAACAGAGTTGAATAGATTTGTTTCCAGTCTGTTGATTAAATGAGGATAAATCTTCAAATGTCTAGCATATATTGATATATTAGTATTATTATTAAGAACATCATGATTGCAATACAATCACAAATAACATCTAAGATGTCCATGTTAAATAATTATCAAAACCTTTTCGATAATGACCTGTATCAGAGTCTTTATTTATCACTACAAATCCATATTTATCCTGCCAACAGTTCGCGCAAAACAAAAATTTAAACTTGTTAAATGACATATCATTGTTAACATGATCATTGTACACATGTTTAAGGTTCATATTATCTTGTTTAAATAACACTATTAAATGGCATTATCTCTTATGAGATGTTTGGTATACGATTGTAAGTTTGACATAAATAAATTGAATCAACTTGTGAGTGTCTCCCCATACTGAAATAACTACGGATACAATCCTGTTTATCACAGGCTACATCATCGAATACAAATATTGAATTGGATCTTGCATCTTGTGGGTTAACAATCTCAGAATTGTAATTGTAAGGTAAATAACCCATTCCTTTTACTCATGATAGACATTTTTCTAAAAACTGATATTTTGTTTGATGAAGAGATTTAGAATATACATAATTATTTGCAAACTTTAATCCATTTCGATGTGTTAACAAACCAAGCATAACATTTGTTTTCCCACAATTTGAAGGTCCACAAATAAGTCATCTTATTCAGTTGGGGAATAAGTCACCATGTCTTTTAAATTTAATATCAGTTGTTATATCAAAGTTTTAAACTTGTAGCCTTTGTTGTTGCTTTATAAATTTCATTATGTTACTATACCTATTAAATGTTTGTACCACTATTTATAGTTATCAGTTTACTAAGGTTAGTTCATATAGATGGTCTTATTAACAGTGCTATAAATTCATTTCCTAATGAATTATATATACCTGGATATCAGTATTGTGGTCCTGGAACTCATTTAAAAGCACGATTAAACCGAGGTGATCCTAGTATAAATAAATTAGACGTTGCATGCAAATAACACGATATTGAATATTTAAAAACGAGTGATTTATCAAGAAGGCACGAGGCAGACAAAGTATTACAAGAAAAAGCGTGGAATCGGGTTAAGTCTAAAGACGCATCTTTTGGAGAAAAAGCAACAACTTGGACAGTTACAAACATTATGAAAGCAAAACGAAAATTTGGAATAGGTCATAAAAAATCTCGCAAACAAAAACGCAAACCTAAACCCAGAGTAATTCCAACACCTAAGGTTGGAGGATTTTTACCAGCACTTATACCATTGCTATTACCGCTTATAGGTAAAGCATTAATAACAGGGGCTGTAAGTGGTGCGGCAATAAAGAAAAAAGGGTGAGTAATGTATTAAACATTAACCCAATATTGTATTCGATAATACAATAGCACGTATTGAGGTACATAGCCATCAGTCATATGTGGCATCAACATTCAACAATGGTGATGAAATTCGGATACCAATAAAACAACAGGATATATATACATTACCTAGCGAAAGGTTTTTATATATTGAAGGAAAATTAACAAAACAAGATGATAGTGCTGCTCCAGATGATGCTAAAATTACAAATAATGGCATTTCTTATCTTTTTTATGAGATTAGATATGCATTGAATGGTGTAGAAGTTGAGAAATATCAGTTGGGATTTGTAGTACAATAAAATCATATATTTCTCTAAGCGATTCTGTGAGTTGGGCTTTAGAAAATGCAGGATGGGGTTTATATGTAAATATTGTGAACAGTGGAGATTATTTTAACGTTTGAATACCACTGAAATCATTATTAGAATTTGCTGAATTTTATAAAAGGATAATTGTAAATGTTAAACAAGAATTAGTTTATTTCGAGCTCAATGTGATAACATTGCATACACAAGTTCAACTGAACTGAAATTTATTCTATCAAAAATCAACAACAACAACAACAACAACAACAACGTAAATTTTTTAAGTTCTGTCTTTAGATGTCGTTTTTATATAATTCTGTAATGTAATAATAAAAAAAAATTATTGTTGCCTATATTTCAAAGTATTCTTAATTAGATGGTGTAAAAAATTATTCAAAAATCGAATCTTTGAAAATATCTTCTTTGATCACGTTTCAAGCGTTTCGTCTCACCATCGATCACAACATCAATAAAAATGTTCATAACATCACACAGCCCGTATCACTACCAGAACTCTGCTCCGATCTTAACCCAGTAATATTCAAACTAACCAATCACCACATAGAAAACACCACTAAAACAATCACATCATACAAATACACAAATTGGGCGCACTTCCGCAAAACACTTGACACGATCATACCCATTAACAACCAAATACACACAACTCAACATACTGATGCACAAGTAGAACACTTTACAAACGCTATAAAAACAGCGACACAAAAACACACACATAAAATGCCACAAAAAAACAACTTACCAACACTTATAACAAAGCTAATTTAACAACGCAACCACACTAGAAAACTATGGCAGAAGACACACCTACACACACACAGAACACAGCTTTAACACTTAAATACACAAATCAAAACACAAATAAAAGAGCACAAAAACAATACATGGTCCCTAAAACTCTCCGCCCTCAACCCTAATGGCAACTCCCTCAGGCGGCTGGCCAAAACACTTAAAAACCACTCACAAGAATCCCAATTCATACACAAAATAATTTAACGGCTATAAGTGACGAAGAAAAAGCAGAAATGATTGCTCACACGTTTGAACAAATACACGTAACGCCCACCCCAAACTCACACATACAAAATAAAATCATACAAGATACACTACACTAATTAAACACGCCACACTGACACCAAAACGCGGGCCAGATTCCTTACAACCCCAATAGAATTAGCCAAAATAATCAAAACATTACCCAATCGCAAAGCTCCCGACCCAGACCTAATTGATAACCTCCTAGTTAAAAATCTATCCAAAAAATCCATCGTCGAACAGCATTACATCATAAACTCAATAATCAAACTTCACCATTTTCTTGCTGCCTGCAAAACTGCTACAGCCCATCCAATCCTGAAACCAAGAAAAAGCCCCCATCTCCCTACCAGCTATCGTCCCATAGGCTACTAAATACCCTATCCAAACTAACAGAACAAATCATCCTCTCCCAGGTCGACATAATCGACGCAGGACGAAAACTCAACCCTGCTCACCAGCTTGGCTTCCGAGCCAGACATTGCACGGTGCATCAGGTGTGCAGGATTGCAACCAAAATCGCGACACAATACAACCAAAACAAAGTAACGGTCGTGGCCCTACAGGACATTGAAAAAGTCTACGCCTTGGTCTGGACAGTAGGGCTCATGGCCAAACTTATATCCTTCCGATTCCCTCCAACTATAACCAAATTTCTTTACTCATACATCTCAAATCGATCCTTTTGCACCAAAATCAACCATTCCCTATCTAAGCCCTAAGCTATTGTAGCAGGAATCCCACAACGCAGCGTCCTTGGCTCCAAACTGTTCAACCGTTTCATTAGCGACATCTCCACGTTCCCAAATATCCACACGGTGTAATACGCCGACGACACCGCAACATACGCACACTCATTCAACGCCCAAGTAGCCACTAAACAAATACAAATACACATAAACATTCTAGAAAAATACTGGGAGAAATGGAAAATATACATAAACGCCAACAAAACCAAAACCATAGTCTTCACACGTAAAGTCACTAACAACTGAATAGTCACACCACTTGTAATACACAACCAAAAAATCACACCCACAAACACAGTAAAATACCTAGGAATACAGCAACACAGAACACTAAGACACGGCCCACACATCACACATGCATCAAACAAAGTACGCGCCGTCATTAGGAATCTCTACCCTCTCCTAGTTAAGAACAGTTCCCTATCCGCAAAAAACAAAAACCTCATTTACACAGCCATCATCCGTCCCATCATCATGTAAGCAGCCCCAGTTTGGTGTAACGCAGCGAACACCACCATACTACAATTGCAACGCCTCCAGAATAAATGCTTAAGAATGGTGACCAGCTCAGGAAGGTACACCCGCACTACACAACTTCACGAAGACACTAACATATCATACATGATAGAATACATTCAAGACATAACACAGAAATTTTATAAAAACACCCTACTCAACTCAAATACACTTATAAAAAAAACACATTTCCGCGACAACAACACTACACGTAAACTCATACACAAGTTACCCAACCAAATCCTACTCATATTTCTAGAGGTGTTTCATGAGCAGAACACAACGCGACACAACACTACACATAACAAAACATATCTCATACACAACAAATGTACATCTATCACCAATGTAAATGTTAATTTTTTATTTAGTTAGGCTAGTTTTAAGTTTTAACAAAAAACTTCATGTGAAGTTAAATAGGATTTTGTCCCCCCTTTCCCATAAATACAATCCTAACACATCGTAAAAGAAAACATAACTTGTAACAGAAAACAATAACACAACGTATTAAAGCACACAAAGCAATAACACACAAACACAGATATACACTCCCCCTGTGGATAGGAGCTCTGACAAAACCAACCATGTTGCCCAAACATTATTATTTTAAATATAATGTAAGAATAATTAAAATAATAAAGATTATTGAAAATGAAATGACTACGGCTCTGTGGGTCGATGGTTCGAGCCCGGGCGATGCATTTTTGTTTTTTAGAATGGTTAAAGTCAGGTCAAATCGGTTTGGATAGTATTTTTATCTTTGTTTTACACATGTATTCACCTTTACCCCGATTGATATAAATAGGGCCTACATCTCTTATCAAGACAAAGCCGATCACCGATAGCTCTGGCTAAAGGACCGCACCGTTTATCACACCGTATCTCCGTCGATATTTATATCATACCGATTCCGCACAACACTTGGTGAGACAAACTAACTTCCGTATTTATTTGCATTGCTGGGTTTAACTGCTCTTAAGGTATCTCGCCGGCGTGTCCGCCAAGAGATCACCTAGTAGGCTTCCTGTAGTACCTGCAGGTGTGTCCACCGAGGGTAAAACTCTGTCTAACTATTCTACAGGTATCTCGCCGGCGTGTCCGCCAAGAGATTACCTAGTAGTTTCTATTAGAGTACCTGCAGGTGTGTCCACCGAGGGTAAAACTCTGACTTACTCTTTTTAAGGTATCTCGCCGGTGTGTCCGCCAAGAGAATACCTAGTAGTATCTTAATATAGTACCTGCAGGTGTGTCCACCGAGGGTAAAACTCTGTCTAACTGTTGTCCAGGTATCCTGCCGGCGTGTCCGCCAAGGTATTACCTAGTAGTTTCTTATTATATTATCTGCAGGTGTGTCCACCGAGGGTAAAACCCTGTCTATCTGTTCTCCAGGTATCCTGCCGGCGTGTCCGCCAAGGGATTACATCGTAGTTTCTTGTTATAATGCCGCAGGTAGACCTTATGTTACCTCCCTCTAGGTGTCTCACCAACGCATTACCAGCCGCAACACCGTCTCCGATAGGTTATATTAAGTTGAACCCTGTGTTTTTACCGAAAATAAATATCGTTTAATAACTGAAGTTATTCACTGATTACACGGAACCTGGACAAAACCGCCACCGAGCTATCCAGGACAGGAACGCACCGTCTCCGCCCCTTCCCTTATTCCTCTCCCTATTCCGTATCAAAGTTTTCCCTCTCCTTCTGATTGGCGCCTAAGCAAAAATTACCGCAGCGTGCGGAAAGCCAGTAACGCGTACGAAACGAGGTTACAACTTGGCGCCCGAGGAGGGACTAACATTTTCAAGAAAGCAACATGTCTGACTCCGAAGTATTTGACACCGAACCTCCTGGATCTACAATCTACGTAAAACCGCGCTCATCCACGAACTTGCCAACCGTGGCTTGTATACAACAGGCCAAACGAACGGGCTTAGGCAACGGATGGTACAGCACCTGCGTACCAAACTTCTGCTATTGGCAACCAGCCCTGAGATCCGGGGTGGTCCAGCAAATGAAGACTTAGCCACCAGTTATGCAACTTTTTTTTTTTTGTGAGAGGAAATTTTCATAGAGACCCACAGCACTTGCGTAGGTGCTGTGAGATTTCTACTCACTCAAACCTCTCCCCTCTCAAACTGGTACCCTGGGACCGCTGGCAGCATTACTTCGGGGTACCAGTTGTTTTGGGCGCGTTTCCCCTACTCCGTCTCCACTTCCGCCTGCTCGTCATGCACCTTCTGAGCCATGACCGCCGCAGCAAACCTCGACACTGCTTACCACTTCTGTTTATCCTCCAGCATCCCACAGACCAGTCACTCTGCCGACATCCTCTCCTCCGCTTCTCTTTCACCTTGCCACCGTTCACACTCGAAGATGGTGTGTTCCGGGGAGTCCTCTTCCTCGAGACGGTATGAGCAGCTACTGCACTTCCTCCTGGCTATCTTGCAGAGGTAGGTACCAAAGCTACCATGCCCCGTCAGCATCTGGGTCAAGAAGTATCATACTTCTCCGTGCTGCCTCTCAAGCCATGGTCTAATCTCTGGGATCAGCCGTCTTGTCCAGAGCCCCTTTAGCGATCCGACCCATATTCTCTGCCACTTTCTGTGCACACTCATTCTGGCCTTCTTTTTTATCCTCTCCTTACTGAGCCCTGTAACCTGCCCCATTACCATAGTTCTCTCTTCAGCAAGAAGCTGGATGGGCGGGATGCCTGCCAGTATGAAGACCGCCTCTGCCGAAACCGTTCTGCATGTTCTGCATACCCTCAGCGGCACCTTCCGCTGGACTGATGCCAAGTGCTGCCTTGTTCTGGCAATAGCTAGCGCCCGCTGCCATATTGGGACAGCATACAGCATTATTGAATTTGCTACATTTCCCAGTATCCTCCTGCGACTACTGCTTGGCCCGCCGATGTTTGGCATCAGTCTGCTGAGGGCTGCAGCCACCAACGTTGCCCATGCTGCGACTTCTTGTACGTGGGAGGTGAATGACAGATTCTTGTCAATTGTCACCCCCAGGTATTTGACTAGTGCTTTCGGCATGATTTCCACGTCGCTGACATCAAAAACGGAGGGTGGGACATTCCGTCTACCTGCCAGTATGACAGCCTACGTTTTCTCCGGAGCAATCTGCAGGCCTATCCCTTCTATCCACTTGCAGATCCTCCCTGCTGCCATTTCCACCGTCTTCTTTAGGTCTTCCACCGTTCTCCTTGCTACCACCAAGCCCAGATCGTCCGCGAATCCTATAAGGGTGGCTCCCTCTGGTATTTCGAGTCGCAGTTAGCCATCATACAGGAAGTTCCACGTGTCCGGTCCTAGCACAGATCCCTGTGGGACTCCGCAAGTCACCTGGATCCGTTCCTCTCCCTCCTCGCTTTCAGCGAGGATGAACCGCCCTCTGAAATAGCTCGTTATCATCCAGACCAGGTAAGGGGCTACTCCCTTCACTCTGAGAACACCCACGATCAGCCTCCATCGTGCTGTGTTGAACGCATTTTTTATGTCCAGGGTTATGTGGGCGCACAGCTTTTTCATCCTGTGCGTTCCTCCCCTGGCCTCGTCGGCTATGAGCACAGCCCGCTGGACCGCGTCTATCGTGCTCCGTCTCTCCATGCATCCTAACTGGTTCTGTGATAACCCTCCCGTCTTGTCTATTTCAGCCCGCAGTCTTCCGGTTCTAGTTCTAGTAGCTTGCCCATGCAGTCCAAGAGACACAGCGGTCTGTATCCCTTGGGGTACCCAACTGGCTTATCGCCCTTTTTGATGAGGGCCAGCTTGGCAATCTTCCAACCCCTCGGGAAGTCTCCTTCTCCCAGCGCTTGTTTCTGTTCCTCCAGGACTGCTTTAGGTTGCTCACTCACTGCCACTCTGACAACTTCTGGTGGAACACCATCTGGACCAGATGCTTACCCTAACTTTATTCTTCCTGCCGCCGCATGCAGTTCCGCCTCCGTAATTGGGGGCACCTCCAGCATCCCTTTCTCACAAACAATGCGGGGCATGGCAATTTGTTCTAGTTGCAGTTCCTCCAACTGCTCTCTTAGGTTCACCAGGCCGCTGTTTAGCAGTTCAGCTTCCGGTGTCTCCCCTGGTGATCTCTTGGCAAAAAAGCAGAAGAAGTGCCTCGTCCATGCCTCTATGCCCACCATCTTCACCTTTTTCTCGCAGTGCGCCGCGCTTCCCTTAATCTGGGCCACCGTCTCTTGCGAGATGCATCCCGCTGTTGCCGCCCACACTTCGTTGAATCCGTTGTAATAGCAGTGGTCGACATTGTTGTGTTTCCGTCCGGTTTTTGTTTTGTATTAGTTTCTAGCATAATTGTTCCTACGAGTTGGGTCGATGAAAACGTCACCCCTCGGCAGTGCGCCCTTACCGAGGGGAAGCCTAGATACTTAAGAGATCTGCAGGTATCCCAAGAGTTCCGTTCGCAACCAGACACGCTCTGGCCATTCATTCTTTCAGCAGGGGTAACTGTCTAACACCTTAGGATTGGGAATTCTTTAAATAAGTTTATTCCCCCAAACGGCCTTGGATATCCTGCACCCGCCTGATCCTGGACAGATGCTGCTGCCCCACACACCACCTACCTTTTTGGTCCGCGGTAGGTATTTTATTTCCCTCCTACTGAGGCAGCTGTTGGCCGACCTCGCAACATCTACGAGATGGTCCGCAAATGGAACACTTTCTTCGACGGCAAAACCGATGGCGTCACCTTCCTCGAAAGGCTGGCAGAGCTGAAAGACAGCTACGTGGTGGACGCAGCACAAGTGATCGCAACTCTACCCGAATTATTGCGGGGATCAGCATTTCTATGGTTCCGAAACAACCAGGACCTCTGGACAAATTGGGGAGATTTTCTAATTGACTTCCGGGCCTACTATTTACCCGCGGACTACATACTGCGTTGTATTGCTGTCGCTATATTTGTGAGCCTAGTTGGCACAATTTCGAAGCAATCGTGTCACCTAGCGGTTTTACCGCAAAACGCTTGTTGTCCCTCACCGCTCAGCATTGCGCGCACCTCGAGCGGGATTAATTACTCCGGCAAATGCGGGAATATTTTGTCGTTTCGCAAAAAGATACGGAATACCGCCCTCTTGTCGGCTGACCAGGTAGTAAGGCGGATGTGTTACCGTTCTCGTATCGTTTTATATCAGTTTTTTCGCCACATGCAATTTTACAGTGAGTACTTTTTTCCGTAGCTGAGTTTCCGACAGAAGCCAAGGCCTGAGATAAATATACTGAGCTACTTACTCATATATATTGATTTTCTTTTGGTCAGCCGGAACCCAACTTACCACGTGGTTCCGGGGTTATTTCTTTTGGCACACGTGCACATCAAGTTTGCTCGTTTCAGATCTTTAATTCAGTTTTATTTATACAACTCCCTATACTTGAGTTGTCTGGCCTAGTCAGAACCGTACAAGTGTCATCCACCGTTTCTTCAATTTTGAAATATATGATTGAACGTCCCTCTTTTTATCACTTCACCCTTTAGTAATTGTAGCCTCTATAATTCCATGTTTTTGCGTCACAGTTCAGTATTCAAGCCCCTTTATTTGCTTGTTATCGTTAGATTAAGTTTTGTTAAAATTCCGTAATGGTGTGGCTATAAACTACTGCGCATCTCTTCTCCGTACAAAATACTTTCCACCTATTTTAAGAAATTTGATTCCGACGTTATTACCTGAATAACGTGCGAGAAGTCATAACCTCGGTACGGGAATCCTAGGAGAGGATTTCATTTGATTCCGACGTTATTACCTAAATAACGTGCGAGAAGCCACAACCTCAGTACGGGAATCCTAGGACAGCACCAGAGTCGAGCGCAGCCACCTACATCTCTTTGCCGCCTCCAGGACGTCCGGGAATACCTAGCTGGCACCCTAAATAAGTATCCTGGAGCTACTAGCCGGCGCTGCCTCGCGTATGAGTATAGCCACGATCATCTAACTCCATTCACTTTTGTTTACTTTCTTTACTACTGTACTACTTAGCATTAGCGTGTATTGGCGTAAAATGCCCAGTTAAGTATAATCTATTCTGGTGTAATAAACGGTCATTGTTGCAAGATTTGAGTTTCATTCAACTAGCTGCTGCAGCTTTTATCCCCACTCCCGACTCTGCTCTGAGAGCTAGTCGAGCATTTCGGTCTGTCGGCTTCTCGCTCGCGAAGTTCGTTACAACGTCTCGAAGAATCAATAGACAACCGAAAACAGAAAACCCACGAAACCGGGCGCGAATAACTGATCTACATACAGACGCAGATTCGCTGACATGGGGGCATGTCTGACAAAAAGATACTATTCCGCGTATACAACAACTTACTACCCGAATACCGGCAATATATCAAACGGCGTGATTTCAACACAATGCGCGAGTTGAGTTTGGAAATCGGCAACTTCAACCGTCTCCAGTGAGACATGAAGAGTAACAGAGCTCCACGAATTGCCACGGTGTAACCCGTTGCCCCAGTTACACCCACCCTACATACCAGCGAGGGTAGCCCACCAACTTGTTGGACATGTGGAGAGGCAGGATGCTTTCGGACCGTATGCCGAAATCCGCAGAGAAAGTTCTGTTCCAAATGTGGTCGCCGTGACGTACTAACCCGGGACTGCTGTGGGTTTACCTCGGCGGGAAACGACAACCGGACTGTCCCAAATCAGGGATGAGTTAGTTCCGCAGAGTAATCCTTGATGTCGTTCACACGCATCCCCTACCCCCATCAAGTGTTATGAGACAGGAAACAACCGCCTGTACATCGACGTCCGTATCAATGACCAGCCCATAATAGCGCTGCTAGACACCGGGGCCACATCCTCCTACATTTATTTAAGAATCGCGGACCAATACCGCGATATAGCCAATCCGCTGGAAAAGACTCCACTAGCTCAAGCACAAATGGCTGATGGTATCATTGTACCGATTACCGGAGCGATCACAGTAGGATGCGTTATCGCCGGAATATGAAGACGGGTCAGGCTCTCGAGCCTACCGACCCTGACCTCGAACATGATCTTGGGGAAGGACATCATGAGGTCCTTCAAAATGACAATCCAACCGTGGAAACAACAAATCACGTTCGACCAACTGGCTGCATCGATCGCGGCGTTACATTCCCCCGCCTACCAGAAATCGAGTACACTGTTAAAAACTCGCCCAGAGCCCGTACTCGCCAAAATCACAACCGAGGCAAAGCGCCCTGACGAAGATAAATTGGCCGACCTTCTCAAACCGGATCTTCCAAAGTTTGAAGAACTGAGAGGGGTTACCCCTTTGCTAGATCACCAGTTCCGCCTGAAACACAACCAAAGTATCAAGCAACGATACATGCCACGCAATCCGAAAATTCAGCATGTTATCAACGAGGAAGTGGATATAATGTTGTCCGAGGGAATAATCGAACCTTCCCGAAGTACATGAAGTTCACCGACCGTAATCGTGCGAAAGAAAGACGGAAAACCAGGGTTCTGTATCAACTTCCATAAGGTAAACGAGGTCACCGCGAAGGACGCGTATCTACTCCCATACATCAACGCAATACTCGACAAACTACGGGCCGCCAAATACTTTTCAACAATCTACCTGAAATACGGATAATGACAGGTAGCGCTCACACCCGACAGCCGGCCCCTCACGGCCTTCACAGTGGTGGGAGGCGGCCTCTTCCAATAACGGATTATGCTGTTTAGGCTACACGCTGCCCCCGCAACCTACCAGCGGCTGCTAGACCAGATCATCAGACCAGAGTTGGAACCGCATGCGTTTGCTTACCTTGACGAAATCGTCGTCGTCAGTAATACAATGCAAGACATTCTCAATCACCTCCAGGAGGTTTTCCGATGACTTAAAAATGCGAACCCACGAATAAACGCCCAGAAATGCCAATTTGGCCTTAGATCCATCAAATACCTCGGGCACGTCATCACTAAAGATGGTATACAAACCGATCCGGAGAAAGTCGAGACCATCACACAGATTTCACCGCCATGCAATTGTAATAATATGGACTATCAGTGTTAATTTTGCTGCCAACAGTGGAGAGACGGGTCCACACCGTTTATAATTAAATAAAATAATAATAAAAACCTGCCGAAACGAAGGCTCGTGGAATCTTGGTCAAGGGATGCCGATAGAACTTACTTCCGTTTAAAAATATAACTGTATTTACATATTAAGAAAATGATAAATCCTTAAACATAATCTTAAAACTACTTACATGCTATTTACACGATGACCCTAGTCATCGTGCCTAAAACTGTCGCGCTCTAGCTACGGCGTTCGCTCGACTATCTTTTTTTGAACCTTCGCTACCCTCTATATATATATGATACAATAATCTAACTTAGGTTCAAAGTCACCGTAATACCGGACAATGCATCAAGTTTTGTCAATAAACAACACGAATTTTGAAAACAAATTGCTAATCTAAAATTGTAAATAAGGGAAACAAACCATGACTTTACTAAAACTGATAACGCGCATCTTGATACATTCTCTCGTAGATAACAATAAAACTTAAATTAGAAAATGAATCCCCGATTCATTACACAATGTCAGACCATATCTCGGCGCTGCTTAATGGTATCGACGGTTTATCATCGTTTTCTCGCGACAAACGGCCCCACTTGCCCAGCTGTTGCAAAAACGGAGACCCTGGAATTGGGGCACCGAACAGCAACGGGCATTCGACCAGCTGAACAGCTGTCTTTACACAACACCAGTACTCGCCTGTCCCGATTGCAACCAGCGATTCTATTTACAAACCGACGCATCTGATCACGGAGTAGGGGCTGCTTTGATTCAGGGTATGAATGAGAACCAGCACGTGATCGCTTACGCTAGTCGATCCCTCTCCCCGGTGAGAAAAATTACTTCGTCATCGAAAAAAATGTCTAGCCATTGTATGGGGCATACAAAAGATGCGGATGTATCTGGAGGGGTACCAGCTTACCGTGGTCACCGACCTCAAAGCGTTACGTTGGCTGAACACCATACGAAACCCGACCAGTCGCCTCGCCCGCTGGCCATTATTGTTGCAACAGTTTGATTTCGAAGTGGAGTATCGGAATGGGGCATTGAAACATCTGGCCGACACTCTCAGCAGAATGCCACTCCCTACTACCGAACCACTGGCCAACCTTGCCACCATCACCACCGCCTGCCCATGGTATGACCACAAAATAGCCGACGTAACGGAAAAACCCCAAGATATACCAATTCATCCAGGGCCACCGGCATCGGATATTTTGGGACCCGACCGATCTGTCTGACACCGAACCCTGGAACGGCCTGGAAACGATGCGTCCCGACTGAAGACCGGCTCCAGGTCCTCACTAAATATCATGACCGACCAGAGTTGGGCACATGGGCATCGTCAAAACACTGGCAAGATTAGCCCTACGATACTACTGGCCTGGCATGTTCCGCGACGGCACCAAATACGTACGGCGGTGCCACCTACAAGGCTACACAGAACGCGATGGGTGGAACCAAGGGACCGCCGCGTATCACCAAACCCTGGGAGGTGATGAGTACCGATATTGTGGGACCGCTACCCCGTACCGCAAGAGTCCACGAATATATCATCGCCTTCGAAGACCGCATGACCAAGTAGGTTGAGTGCAGGGCACTCCGCAAAGCTACCGTGACTACGATAACCAAAGCTTTACGGGAGCCAGTTATCTGCCGGTACGGATGTCCGAAAGTCCTCATCTCGGAGAATGGGCCGGAATTCAACAACAACTTGTTCAGGCAGACACTAGACAACTATCAAATCCACCACCAGTTAACGCCGCCCTACACGCCTCAGGCCATTATACTCGCGCAATATTGCGGGGACAACCATAAAACATGGGACGCTCACCTGCCAGAATTCACGCTAGCCATTAATTCCTGCCGACACAACAGCACTGGCTATTCGCCCGCATACCTGAATATTGGGAGTGAACTCCTAGTTCCAAACACCTACGAGCAAGTCGCCTCCGCAGATGTACAAGACGAAGGTGTGCCAAAGCACCGCCTCGAGAAGATGAAGGCTCTGCAAGCAGCCCAGGACCTGGCGCGCATCAACATCGCCCGATCGGCCACCGGGCTAGCGCATCACTACAATCAGCGCAGACGAGCCGGGCAATTCCAACCTGGAGAACTCGTCCTGCGAAGGGAGCACCCGCTATCCATCGCAACCCGCGGCATTGCCGGCAAACTAGCACCGAGATACTCCGGTCCTTGGACAGTGAAGAACCGAGTTTCCCCTCAAGCCTACGACCTAGAGAACGGAGCAGGGAAAACACTACGGCGCATCCATATTAAGGACCTTAATAAGTACCACCTCTAAACTTTTTTTATCCCGCCTGATGGGCCGACAACCCCCACTAGGGACACCCAGGAGTTGTCCCCCATAACCTCCAAGATACGAACCCTTCGGCGATGCCGTTTGTTTTTGGGGATAAGGGCGTTGTAGGTCATCGGGGGCGCGGCCTTCGGGGCTGCCGGACTCGTGGCGTTCTGTTGCCGGTTGAGCAGGGGGGTAAGGAAGTGGAGGCCCGGTCCTCCGGGGACACTATGGGTGACGTGGTTAGGTCCAAAACGTCCTGGTGAACCCACGCCGGTCTCTCCCTCAGCATAGGAGGGGTCGTCGGAGCGCGGTGGGGCCGCTTTGGGTTTGGCCGGGATCTGGCGCGAAAGTCTTGTTTGGGGCTTGTCGCGTCGGGGGGTGCTTTTGCAGCTCCGCCGATGGCGCTGCTGGAAGTGGCAACGGCCTCGGGATGTCGGGCCTCCAGGCCCGGCTGCCGGGTGGTCGGTGGCCCCGTCGGAACACCTATACTGGTGGTGCTTTGAATGATGCCACCAGTCGGGGTGGTCCCCGGGGTGCCGGCTTTGGCAAGGGTTGGGGCAGCCCCTATAGGTGACTCACCAACCTCATCGTCATCATTTCAGAGTCTTCCGGTCTCATTTGACTTCTCCAGCCAGGAATCATTCCCACAAATAGATCACGACTCGAGCGAGGAGACTATTGTCCCGATGGGGGAAGAAGATCCCCCTAACCCACAAGGCCGCGCTAACCAAACCATCAGCGTTAGCAAATTATTTGCTCTCAAGGCACAGGTACGTCCAAGGGAGGAAGCATCGACGGATGAACGCAACTACAAGATCCCACGGAAAACCACCAACCCCCGTACAAAAACAACCCCATTTCATGTGCTAACTGACAACGACGACTCGGAGAGTGAAGATGAACCAGAAGAAGAGCAAATTAAAAAACAACGCCCCCCGCCACACATAATCATACCAGCAGACCCTATCAACGGAAACTACCTCTCTGCATTTATTAAAAAATTGCCAACAACGACTATCATATTAAATATACAAACAACAACTCTAACATATACATACATAAAGGGACTGACAGACAAAACTTTATTAAGGAAATGAACCAAGAAAATGACTTCCAATACTACACTTACACAAACAGACAAACAGAAACACACGTTTTCGTGCTAAGAGGCCTTCACTCTGCCCCAGAACCAGCTGAGTATATAAGACCTTTCGCATGCGCAACACCAAACGCCCCCTCTACATAATCACTACAAGCAATACGCATACACTTAAAAATATAAACACCAACACTGACAATAAATACATATACCACTTCAAGGTAGAGTGGAAGCGACACATCAACAAGAAAGAAATCATACAATGCCATCGCCGCCAGCAGTGGGGCCACATTACTGCCAACTGTAGGCTCCACCCGAAATGCTTGAAGTTTGCACAGGGCCAGATGACTCAGACGTGCAACAAATCCAAAAACACACCAGCGACATGTGCAAATTGTGCAGGCCCGCACCCAGCCAACTGTACTGAATGTCCCACCTACCTCCTCAAACTAAAACAAATGGAAACTAACACCCTACAAACCCTGCCGTCAAAAAGTTATTTCCCCCTCCTTCCTGCCCCAAAACAAACTATAACCAAACCTCAACCACGACAACATTAAAAACAACAACCACAACCACAACAATCACAACAACACCAACAACAAAAACAAGAAACACCACAACATTTAGACGACTTTACAGAATTGTTTGCTGAGATGGCAAAATTAAACGCGACAATAATAATATCAAACATGCTGGCAGCCATAAGAGATCTAAACAGAGCCCTGGCAAAAGCAAAAACAAGCAATGAACAATTCACTATATTCCTAAGTTTCGCCCAAAATGTACACACATACAACATTTAAACACAAAACAACACTAAACATCTGTTCATGGAACACCAATGGAGACATGGGTAAGGTAGGTGAACTTACACACTTCCTAAAAACACACAACATACACATTTGCCTACTCAACGAAACTAAACTCAAAGACTCACACAAATTTAAAATACACAAATACACAATCTACAGTGCTGACCGACCACGGCAGGGTCCAGTACCCGCTGGGGGCGTTGCGGTGCTAGACAAAAACAACACACCTCACACACTCACACCAAACCCACACACAACACTAGAAACACTAAATATAACACTTACAGACAACACAGTAATCTACGCTGCCTAGACCAATAAACAACTTCACTCGCACAGATCTCACTACATTATTTCACAAAAACAAAACACTGGTGTTCGGCGATCTCAACGCGAGACACGCGGACTGAAACTGCATTACAAAAAACACAAGCGACATCACACTCAAATCATACATAAACTCACACGTCGCCAACATACTACACCCAAACACTTCCATACACTACCCCGAAAACGGAAATACGCCCTCCGCCATAGACGTAATCATAAATAAAAATGTTCATAACTTCACTCGCCCCATATCATTACCCGAGCTTAACTCAGATCACAATCTACTCATATTCCAACTAACCAACCATCACATAGAAAACACCACTAAAACAATCACATCATACAAACACACAAATTGGGCGCACTTCCGCAAAACACTATACCCGATCATCCCCATCAACAATTAAATACACACAACACAAGACATCGATGTACAAATAGAACACTTCACAAACGCAATACACATAGCAAAACGGAAACACACAACCAACATTAAAGTGAACCCACACAATCTTAACTTGCCACCACATATAACACAATTAACTAAACAACGAAATCACACCAGAAGACTATGGCAGAGGACACACACTCCCCTACACAGAATACACCTCAACACACTAAACTCACAAATTAAACCCCACTTTAAAACACTCAAAAATAACACATGGTCATTTAAACATTCCGCCCTCAACCCCAATGACAACTCCCTCTGGCGGCTGACAAAATCACCCAAAAAACCTTACACCAGATTACCCACTCCAACATACAACAACATAACAGCTATCACCGACGAGGACAAGTCAGAGTTGATAGCTAACACTTTTGAACAAATACACGTAACACACACGCCAAACACCCCCGCACAAGATAAAATCACGCAGGCAACCCTACAATATTTAAACACTCTACTTCACACTGACACCAAAACGCTGGCCAGACTCCCTACTACCCCATCCGAGTTAACCAAAATAATTAAAATCCTACCAAACCGCAAAGCTCCTGGCCCCGACCAAATAGAAAACCGTATCCTGAAAAACCTCTCAAGAAAATCCATCATCCAACTCCACTAAATAATAAATTCCATAATCAAACTGCATCACTTCCCTGCTGCTTGGAAAACTGCTACTGTCCACCCAATCCTTAAACCAAATAAAGTCTCAGCCATACCCACAAGTGATCGCCCCATAAGCCTTTTAAACACCCTATCCAAGCTCACCGAAAAGATCATCCTCTCCCGGGTCGACGATATCGAAACAGGACAAAAACTCACACCTGATCACCAGTTTGGCTTCCGAGCCAGGCCTTGCACGGTGTTGCAGGAGTGCAGGATTGCAACCGATATCACAATTCAATAAAAATAAGGTCACGGTCATAACCCTAATGGACATCGAAAAATCCTTCTATGCGGTCTGGACAGTAGAACTCGTGGCAAAACTTATCTCCTTCCAATTCCCTCCCAGTTTAACCAAACTGATCTACTCTTACCTCACAAACCGATCCTTCACAATCAAAATTAATAATTCCCTCTCAAACCGTAGATCCATTGTAGCAGGAATTCCACAAGGCATCGTCCTTGGTCCTAAACTCTTCAACCTGTATATTAGTGCCATTCCCACATTCCCGAATACACACACAGCCCAATACGCAGACGACACAGGAATATGCTCACACTCAGCACCCAAGTAGCCACAAAACAAACACAAATACACATAAATATACTAGAACACTACTGGAACACGTGGAAAATAAAAATAAACACAAACAAAACCGAAACCATAGTCTATACACGTAAATTCTCACACACCAGATTATTCACACCACTCGAAATACACAAACAAAAAATCACAACTATAAGCAAAGTAAAATACCTGGGAATACAATTATACAGAAAACCAAGACACAACCAACATATTAAACACGCAATATACAAAGCATCAGCCGTAATTCGTAACCTTTATCCTCTCCTTGTTAAAAATAGCTGCCTAACTGTAAAAAATAAACTCCTCAGTTATACAAAAATCATTCGCCCCATCATCATGTATGCGGCTCCGGTCTGGTGTAACGCACCGGTCACCACCACCCTACCACTGCAACGCCTTCAAATTAAATGTCTTCGCCTGGCGACCAGCTCTGGAAGATACACAAGCATAACACAATTACACGAAGACACAAACATTCCTTAAATCCGTGATTACATCCAAGACACATCACAAAAATTTTACAAAAACACACAATTTATTTCAAATCCGCTTATAAGAAACAACACACAAATTCGCGACAACTATACCACATCTAGACTCAAACACAAGCTTCCCCACCAAGACTTGCCCATATTTCATGAGGAGTTTCATGAGCAGAACACCTAACACTTACACATACAACAATACCTTACACAATAAAACACAAACAAAACATCTCTCACACACACAAAAATTTACCATCAATCATCCATAATGTTTTGTTATATAAAGTATAAGTGATTTCAGATTAGTTAAGTTAGTAAGTAAGTTTTAACAAAAGTGATTTTCATTGCGGCATATAATTAAATGGGTTTTTGGTACCTCCTTTAACAGGAATTACAATCCCAATACACAAATAAAAATAAAAATTCAAACAAAGACAATCACACATTGTTCAAGCGCACAATGAAATTACATACACATATATACACTCCCCATGTGAGTAGGAGCTCTGACAAAACCAATTATGTTGTCCAAACATTAGTTTTAAGAAATAAATGTAATTTTAACTAAAATAATAAAGAATATTGAAAATGAAAAATGACTAAATGGACCGCACCGTATTCTCCGTAGTCTCCGTTACATCTCATGGCCATATCGATGCCGCAAAACACTTGGTCAGACAAACGAACTATCGTATTTATTTGCATTTTTGGGTTTAACTGTTCTTAAGGTTTCTCGCCGGCGTGTCCGCCAAGAGATCGCCTAGTAGTCTTACTGTAGTACCCGCAGGTGTGTCCACCGAGGGCAAAACTCTATCCAACTGTTCTTAAGGTATCTCGCCGACGTGTCCGCCAAGAGATTAACTAGTAGTTTCTTATTATAGTACATGCAGGTGTGTCCAGCAAGAGTAAAACTCTGTCTATCTGTTCTCCAGGTATCCTGCCGGTGTGTCCTCCTAGAGATTACCTAGAAGTTTCTTATTTTAGTACCTGCAGGTGTGTCCACCGAGAGTAACCACTGCGTAGTTATCTCCAGCTATCTCGCCGGCGTGTCCGCCAAGAGATTACCTACTAGTTTCTTATTATAGTACCTGCAGGTGTGTCCACCCAGGCTAACCTCTGTGTAACTGTTCTCCAGGTATGTTGCCGGCGTTTACACCAAGGGATTACCTCGTGGTTCTTGTTATAATGCCGCAGGTGTTTCCACCGAAGGTAGAACTTATGTTCCCTCCCTCTAGGTGTCTCACCAACGTTTTAGCAACCGCAACACCGTCTCCGATAGGTTATATTAAGTTGTACCCTGAGTTTTTGCCGTAAATAATTACCGTTTAAAATCTGAAGTTATTCACTGATTACACGGAACCTGGACATAACCGCCACCGAGCTATCCCGGACCCGCACGCACCGTCTCCGGCCCGTCCCTTACTCCTCCCCCAAATACCGTATGAAGGTTTCCCCCCTCCTTCTGATTGGCGCCCTAGCAACTATTACCGCAGAGTGCGGAAAGCCAGTAACGCGTACGAAACGACGTTACAATATACATATATATGTACATATATATATATATATATATATATATATATATATATATATATATATATATATATATATATATATATATATATATATATATATATATATATATATATATAAATATATATATGTATATATATATATATATATATATATATAAATATATATATATATATATTTATATATATATATATATATATATATATATATATATATATATATATATTTCTATATATATATATATATATATATATATATATATATATATATATATAAATATTTATTTAAAATACAAGATAGCACAATGCTACAGTTACAAGACTTAATTCTGACTAACTAAGTTATACAATGTTAAATTATTTATGTTACATTATGTTATATGATCAGTTTGGAATCTCTCTGCATTTGCAAGTAAATTGATGTATGTGACAATATAACTCTTCCCTTCTCAGAATGAAGCTCCTCCTGGTAGCTCGATGGCTTCTTCGTTTTCCAGTATAGTTTTTTGTTTAAATTTTTGTTTTTTAATAATTATATATTTGATTAGCAGATATATACTAACAATTAAAATTGTAATATTTAATATTATTGTCCATATGTTTGGCACGTGAATGTTTACTTGTTCTTCTTTAATTACCGTAGGTGAATTAGTTATGATGTCTTTTAATTTCAATGTTTTTAGATTTATAGTAAAGTTGGAAATTATATTGCCTTTTAATTTTAATCGTAGTTCCGGTAGCAATATAGGTTTGCCATATGTTTTAGTTTGATACGTTAGTTTTTGTTGTTTGATGTAAATGTCACAATTATTTTCTTTAATTAAATATATTCCGGTATAAATTTCAAAGTTAACGCACGTGACGTCATCGCATGGTCACGTGACGTCATTCGACCAATCAGAGCCGCTACCTTCATCTGTTCTAGAAACCGTCCTTCACAACTACTTAAGAAGTCTCCAAAGTTGCGACAATCCAATACTCCACTCTTCTGTCAAATAGAGCTTGCCCTACCGAGCAATATACTCTGATTAGGTTTAGGGCTACAGACCTTTTGTCCCTCCAAAGTAGCATTGTCAGATCATCTCTTCCCATCAAATTTTCTTTTGAGGTACCGATGGACTGCAGCTCTTCCTCCGGCCCTGTCTGTTTTGTTAGCTCGCAGACTTGTTCCCAATCTTTATTTGTTCTGGAGTTCTATGCCTCTAGTTTCTTTCTTTTTGTTCCTGAGTTTGCCTTGGCTAGGTTCTCAGTTTATTGTATTTTCTCTGTATCCGTCTTCTTGTCTTCCTCTCTCTTATGTTTGTAGTCCCTTTATAGCTCTTCAAGACGCTGTTCTTTGGTCTCTAGCTCAGCTTTACAGTCGGGTAACGTAGTTACTTTATTTTCTAATTAAGATCTATAAAACGATAGCATCTAATGTGCTTCAGACTATTGCAGACTTTATTTATTGACCCCACCTCAATCTTGATATGCATTCTTCTAAAGCAAGTATATCTTCGTCTGAAATTAGATCAGCCAGTTTCTCGAACTGCTTTGCCTCCTTCTCTTCCGACCTTCAGTCATTTTCCCAGCCAATCCTTGTTTTTTTCAGGTTCCGCTCTGCTGTAGACTTCTTTGGACTCTCCTCCTTTTCCCTCTTCTCCAGCGGCAGTTGGCTGGATGTTAGCGTACCTTAATCTATCCTAGAGATAATAACAAAATCCGGTCTCTTTGCGTATCCTAGCCTATTGGGTTCTACACCATTGGGTTGAATACCATGGCCATGTTCCCTGGGGTTCTAGTCGCTACTACTCTATCTGTGGCTGTAGTAAGTCCAGTTTCATCCAGGTGTACATCGCTATTATCGGCTTTCTACATAGTAAGACCTATCTTCGGCGTCCCCCACATCTTTTCACTTGGTAGTTCTGTTTCCTTCGCTACCTTTTTTTTCTGGTTCTGTTTATTTGTTCTTTATTGTTTGTTTATTCTTTGTTTTTTTGATCCATAATTCCCACAATAGTGGGTCGAGTTAGATTTCACCACTCGGCTGCGCGCCCTTACCGAGGGGAAGCCTACATACGCGGGGGACCGGTCGGTACCCCGAGGTGGCCATTAGCAACCAGTCTCCGTTTGGCCATGCATCCCTTCAGCACGAGATAACATCTAACACCTTGGGATTGGGCATTTATCCACTAGGTTTATTCCCCCAAACGATCCTTTTTGTCTTTTAGCCACCCGTTTTGGTACAGAAGCTACAGCTCCGCACACCCCTGCCTTTTTGGTCTGCGGGAGCAATTTTCTTCACTCCTACTACCACATATCTGGAAGGCATTCCTCTATCCACCACCTGAGGACGCGCTAGATGGGGTAAGCTTAAACTCCTAACGAGAACCTAACCTTACCTTAACTTAACCTATACTTAACTTAACCTGATTGTAACTCTGACTTTAACATAAATTATAATAATTGCAAAATAAATGAGAATATTTCAAATAAACGATGTTAATTATAAAGTAATTTATATCTTTCATGTAGATACCATTTAATCTCTCAGAGCCCTTCATCTATAAATTTATGTGACTATTACACTCACCTGTCATCAGTCAAAAGTAGACCAATAAGAATGCACGATTCTGCATTTTACAGCCAATCAAAATGAAGTGTAGTTCATATTTAGCATATGGGTTAAACCATATCGTACTTACATTATTTTTCTAATTTATAATATTTTTCTAACCTTTAGATCGCTTTTACACTACATATATGTTTTAGAATATATACTAAATGTCTAACTTCAAATTATTTACGTCTATTTTATTAAACAATTGACAGGCACAGATGATCCGATTTATGTAATAATATATATAATAAGCAGAAATTTATTGTGAAACCAGTACTCTTTTTGGAAAAATATTTCAAACAAAAGTTGAGCTAAATATAAATACCTTTAATTTTTGTTCAAAAAATTTTTCTGTAACTGTAACCATTTTTGCGTAATTGCAGAAACAAAAGACTAGAGTAAACAGGCACTTCCACATTGAATATTTTTTTCAAAAATAAAAGGTGCACACCTCTGGCATATGCAAATCTTAAGTTTAAAGTTTCATAATATTAGCTTCAACCGTTTAGGCTGTAGAGAACAGACACACACACACACAGACACACACACATAGACGGACTTCATTCCAAAAATAGTCGGAATCGATTTAGGGAAGGTTAAAACGTATATTTCCGTTAAAATCTCGAGTTCGAAATTTTTCATGATTACAATACTTACTTATACTGCATATAAGAAGGTAAAAATAGATTTGGTTCATTGAATAGTTTCTCGAATACGATTCGTAGTAATAGTTAAGTAGATAATTTTTTATGGTGTATTACTCATGTATCTTGTGCTTTCGAATATCATTCGTGCTGCGCACTCGTAATATTCATACGGAAGCACAAGAGACATTCGTAATACACCATGAAAAATAATCGACATATTTTTGACTACTTATGGTATTACATGTGATTATTAACCAAAAAGCAATAACCTACTGACAAACGTAAGTGCCAATACAAATAATGAAAATATATAATGAAAAAACCGAATGTTCAAGGGTCAAAATAACTTCAACTTTATGTCCGATTCAATGTGCCATGTCTTGATTTTGAACCATGAGCAAAAGAAATATAATGTAATATGAATTTCAGCAAAACATCATTTTTATTAGTTTTGTATAAAAATTTAATGGACAACTGTTACTTTGACAAAAGTCATACCAGTGCTACCGGTATTAATATATAATTTGACAACTTCAATTATATAAATTTTTTCATAATAAAGAATAAAAACCATTTATTTCAAAATATTAGGGTCAATATAAGAATGTGTATTGATATGTTTTAAAAAATACCCCTATAAATGCAAACGATAGTCGATTAAATGGTTAAATTTTTTCGAATGCGTGTAAACGATATTGTCGTTATGTGATCACGTTACCAGTTATATTGCTTTGTTTTGCAATTACATTACTTTCTCGTATTCTCCATTGGTTTGTTATTACTAGCGATTTCAGCAAGTTATCATTCAGAGTACAACGAAATAATTTTTAGTCTTACCTGTTTGATTGGGTGGAAAGTGATTTTTTTTACATAACTTATGAATATTGGAAATTTTTTTATAAACATTAAGTTGTCTAACACTCACGGTTGTAATCATTAATATTCACATGTAAGTACGCTTTTAAAGTTAAGTGCACACATAATATAGATGATGTTACACATTTTGTAACAGGTTGCATTAGTAATATTAAACTTTGTTACAAGCAATTTTAGTATATAACAAGATAAGTATGGAACCAAGCACATTTGTTATTTTTCTGTCGCTCTATTTTAAACATATATCTGCATTTCGTTTTACAGAAGCAATATGTCCAAATGTAACTGGATTCGATTACTCATTCAAGAAATTAACACATATTAAGTCCTGGGTGTTAATGGCTTCGTACTTAATAAACAATAAACTATGAAATGAATGAAATGTGTGTCGAGTTTAATTTTAATACACAGGTATATATTTTAGAAAGTAAAACGTTTTATAATAGTTAAGAATGTGAAAATCCCAAAAAAAAATTTTATTAAAAATTATATATAATTGCAGCTACTGCAATCAAGTTAAAGTAAATTTTTCATTTACGTCATGAATAAATTTTAACTAACTCTATCGCATAATTTTTATGTAAAATTTCTCGTATATCATGTGTTGAATTTGAATAAAACCTCTCTTAAAACCATTTCCAATATCTGAAGGCAGAAACTTTTCTGATTTTTATTCAATTACGCTGTAGGTAAATAATAACGCAAACGTAGAGATGTACAGAACCTCTTATATTCTGGTAAACAGAGACAAATCTACAAAATTAGCACCTCTCCGTGCAATGTTAACTTACAAAGAGGCTTTTCATTATAATCTTAAATTCGATTATAATGACCAATCAAAGATTACGGAAAACATCGATATACAGTTTTTGAGGAGTGACTTTCAATCGTTCTTGATAATGTGGGTTTGTCTGAAATTTACGAAACCATATTATAAAGAAACATTGTGGATACTTGTTGCACGACACATGCAAAATAATGTCACGTTCGCGGAGCTTAGTTCTGCGTTACCAAATGAAATAGATCAACATGATTTAATAGTATACGATACTGAATTTTGTGAACAAGTTCGAAAAAATTACCGTCCCGTATTACGCGACGACAGAGAGGCTAAAACATGCAGTTTCAGTTTAGTTTTCAAAGTCTTTTGTGTTATAGAAATATGTATGTTGTATATTGTTTGCAAATTATTTCAATTTTAAATAAATTTATGAATTATATTGTTCTACAAAAGGTTGTAGTAAATTGTAATCTATTCCCTAAATTAACCGTTGGAGGTGTAACTGTTCCTACTTTAAGTTAAGCAGATATAACTTATGTCGTGGTTTAAAGATTAATCAAAAGACAAACTGAGTAAAATGATTCAAAGTATAAAAGCATTGGGAAAGGATATGAATCTTTAAATATATGTAAATAAATCGAAAATGGTGGTACTCGAAGAGAAAGAATGTGGGACAGTATGTAATATTGTGGTAAATGGTGAACGTCCAGAGCAAGCTAAAGTATTTGTTTATTTGGGTTTATTCTCTAGCGTTGAAAAGTATGATAACGAGTTTGGTTAGATTCTCTGCTTGATGTAAAATTTGGGGAGCGTTAGAGATTTAAATATTTCTAAGGATGCAAGATTAGGCGTAAACAATTTTGTACTGTTCCCATCGTTGATGTATGGATATGAATGTTGGGTTTGGTTAACAAAGCATAATATGCGTGTGTCTGCTGTCAAAGTGCAAATATTGTGGGGTATTTGGGGTTTATCTCGGTTAGACACGTGGTAGTACGAGATACGTAGATAAGGTGCGTGTCAACTGATATAGTATGGCCATATCTAAAGAATGTCGCATTAAAGAGTAACAAACATTTAAATGTGGGAGAGATGAATGGCGGGAGAATGCGAGGCCGTCCTCGGAGTAAATGTTATAACTTGATTGAGTATGAGTAGTAGAAAGATATGTTGCGTGGAAACGGAATACAAGAGCATGTATGAATAATATATTGAGTAAAAATGTTGCAAAATAAGAGGTTATTATTAAAAGATTGTAAAATTGCGAAATATTGAAAAGAACTTTCTGCCACTCCATTTGGAGCGGTTAGGCATGGTAGTCTATATGTATTTAAATTAATGTTAGGCCGCGGGTCGAGTGTTACCAAGCGTTTGCTGTCGAGCAAATTTCAATCAGATGTACTGCAACTGCGATTGGCACACTGAACCACCGTTTATTGTCGAGTACCATCGTGTGTTTTGATTTTCAGTTTGGTTTGTATTTTACTCGACGCTCGATGCTATCGCACATGCGCATTTGCCCGTAAACAAATAACATTTGTGTTTTCGTTCTAAAATAATGTATTTGGGTGAAAATATATCAATCTTTGTAACTTCAAATTTGTTACATATTTATTTACTAAATGTTAATGTATTTTGTGAATAATTATTTTCTAATTATCGTACAAACATCTTTATAATTAGATAAAATTTGTTTTAGTAGGCATAATAATTGTCATGTGATAAAAATACAGATAACAACACAGTTTATGTGCTCTCTGTTTTTTTTAATTATTCGGTAGTCAATATAGTCAAATAATTTATAAATTTAATACCAATCAGTAGCGTATTTAATTCTTGATCTGTGAATAAAAATAGTTATTGTTTAAAATTATTGAATGTACTGTTTTTTTCGGTCTAAATGATTTTTTTTTTCGTGCTAAATTTAGTAATAGTAAGGTCGTTGACAAAACAAACTTAAACGTGCACAGTTAGTGTGCGCATACAGGTGTTTTATTCAAGTAGTCGCCAACCAGTGGATTATTATGAATACAACTATTGAAGACGATGATATTAAAAAATGCGCTAAGTGCGAAAAAGACTTTGATGGAGATATAGTTATTGGCTGCGATGGTAAATGCAAGCTATGGTTTCATTTAAAATGTGCTGGTATGAAAGATAATGATTATAATGTTATTAGTACATGTAAGGGAGTTAAATGAATTTGCGAAGAATGTACTAAATATTCCTTTGCAAATATTAGAGATGTACACAATATTGTTGATAAAGCTGTAAAAAGTTATAAAAGTGAAGTTGAAGATTTAAAACTATTAATTAAAAACATTTTAGTTCATTTGGGAACTACTGAATCGAAACGATCATATTCGGAAGTAGCTAACCATTCTACAATTATTATAAAACCAAAAACAGCCCAGAAGTGTTTACAAACAAGAAAAGATGTAACAAATAATGTTAAACCGGCAGAATTAGCTGTTAGTGTCTCATCAGTTAGAAATGCGAAAAATGGATCAGTTGTAATTAATTGTGAGAAAGAACAAGATGTAAAGAAAATAGAAAGTAAAATAAATGAGAAATTAAGTAATAACTCTGAAATAAAAAGATGTAACACACGAAATCCATTTTTTAAAATTATAGGAATGACTGAAAAATTAACTGAAAAGGAACTATCTAAACTGTATTTTCACAAAACTCAATAAAGATTAGTGCTACATCAACATTTAATATTAAAAGAATGTGGGAAAATGAAAAGAAAAAAATTTATAATGCGGTGGTTGAAGTTGATGGAGATACGTTTTCGAAAATTATGAATGATGGTAAATTGAACATTGGCTGGAATAGATGCGTGGTTTATGAGGATGTAAATATAAGAAGATGTTACAAATGCTGTGGTTTTAACCACAAAGCTGATATATGCGAAAACAAACAGGTATGTAGCAAATGTGCAGGTGAACATAAATTTAATAACTGTGACAGCGATGTTGTTAAATGCATTAATTGTATAAGGACGAATGAGAAACTAAAACTAAAACTTAATGATAATCATTCAGTTTTTGATAATATATGTCCAGTTCTAAATAGAGAAATTACCATGCAAAGAGAACAAGTAAAGTACATGAATATATAGCAATCCCTGAGTACAATAGAGTCACTTGTATATCTAAATGCACAAAGTTTTCCTGCACACATTGATGAAATTCGACAATTTGCTAAAACTAATAAGCCGATAGCATTATTATTATCAGAAATCAGAACAACATCAGACATTGAAGATAGTGAGTTAACCATAAATAATTACAAATAAATTCGTTGTGACTCATCAAACAGATTTACTGGGGGTGTGATAATCTTTGTTAAAGTCAATATAAAATACAATATCATAAAAATAATAAGTCATAAATTCAATTATTGGATGATTTCTATAAAAATTTATTATAAAAATTTAAAGTATATAGTGACAGATTTATACCATTCACCAAACAGTAACCACAATGATTTCCTGAACTTTATTGAGGATCACATGGAGAATAATATTAACAATAACGATACTAATATTTTATTAGGTGATTTCAATTTAGACTGGACATCTAACAATTTTTATGCTCTTAAACTTAAACAAATTGTGGAAATTAGTGGCTATAATCAAATGATTAAAGCTTTCACCCGCGTAACCCATCAGTCAAAAACACTAATTGATTTAGTTTTATCAAACAATTATGACATAAAATGTTTAGTGAAACCTACTCTAAGGATAACTGACCATCAAATTATAGAAGGTCGCCTTCCCCACAAAGTTGAAATAATTAATGAAAAACATGTGTTTAATAAAATTAAATTTGAAGAACTTGAAGATAAACTTTTAATATGTGATTGGAACAACCATGTAAGTGACGTTAACGATATTTATAACAATTTTTATTACAGTATGATTATGAGCATTAAATCTAGTAGTATGAGTTTTATGCGATATACCAAATCTAAACCAAATGCTGATAAAAAATGGTTCAATAAAAATGTACTAAGTAGTATAAAAAGACGCGATGATTCATATAAAAAGTTTGTTATTACTGGAAATATACTAGATTGTAATATTTATAAAAAAAAATAGAAATAATGTTGTTAGTACAATAAGACAAGAAAAACAAATATTTTATAATAATTTAATTGATAACTCTAGGAATAACCCTGATTTAATGTGGAAAACTTTAAAGAACTTAATATGTGTTAAGAACAAAGATTATATTAATGAAATAATGTTTGAAAATCGTTTATATTGTGATACTAAAATACTCGTTGATATTTTTAATAGATTTTATGTTGACAGTATAATTGACATAATCAATACTATAGAATATCCAAGTACTGATATGGTAATAACTGAATGTATTCCTAGCTATAGATGTACGTTTATGTGTTTCAATATTATTACAATAAGTGGGTTGAAAAGCATTATCTTTTCTCAGGAAAAGAAGCATAGTGTTGATGAATTAGGAATAAATATATTACAGAAATACTTTTATTTAGTTGGTTGTCCACTACTTGACGTTATCAATCAGTCTTTAAAATCGGGTATTTTTCCCAAAAAGTTAAAGCTTTCAACAGTAACCACTGTCCCAAAAATCAGTGGAACTAATAAAATTGAAGAATTCCGTCCCATTAATGTTTTGTCTACATGTGAAAAAATATTAGAACTTGTAGTCTCTAAACAGTTGTGTTCATATTTTAATAGCAATAAGATATTAGTTAGTGAACAATCATGGTTTCGTAATAATCACTCATGTGAATCTGCCCTGAACTTTGTAATCAATGATTGGAAACTCAAGCTAGATGAAAGCAAGATGATATGTGCTATATTCCTAGACCTCAAAAGAGCTTTTGAGACTGTTGATAGAAATATTCTGTTATTAAAACTTGAAAAATATGGTGTGTGTAGTTCGGCTTACAATTAGCTACAACGTTACTAATCCAATAGAACACAATGTGTAAAAATCGGTGATATTAAATCAGAGCCAATTACAAATGATATGGGCGTGCCACAGGCCAGTGTACTGGGCCCTCTACTGTTCCTGATATACATTAACGACTTTCCCAATATATTAATTAATTGTAAAATACAATTGTTCGCTGATGACACCTTATTATATTATGCTAGTAATAATATTCAAGATACCTTTTCTATTGTTAGTAATGGACTGGGTATTGTCAAAAATTGGATCTGCCTTAATAAATTAAAGTTAAATGTAAGTAAATCGAAATACATGCTACTATGTCCGGATAGTTCCTATATAGAAGTGAAAAATAATTCCAATTTTCTCCTTCATATAGGTACGATTAACTTAGAATTAGTTGAAGAGATAAAATACCTAGGCGTTATTATAGATAGAAAATTAAAATTTCATAATCATGTACAATATATTTGTAAAAAAATAGCAAAGAAACTAAATTTTTTGAATAGAATTGGTCAAAACTTATCTATATGGTGCAGACAGATAATTTACAATACAATTCTTCTACCTCATTTTACCTATTGCAGTACTATATTATTCATGTGTAACCAGGGTGATTTATATAAGTTACAGAAAATGCAAAATAGAGGTATGCGAATCATTTAAAAATATAATAACTATGCTAAAATATCAAATATGCGTTCAATGTTGAATGGGTTGAATATAGAACAATTTTGAAGATACAATAGTATGATATTTATATTTAAAATGCTTAATGGTATGCAACCGGAATATTTAGTAACTAACTTGCAATGCATAAAAGATGTACATAACCACGTAACTAGACAAGTTGACCAGTTCTACATTGCAAAAAAGAATAAAAAGAGTTCGGCTCTATCAATTTTTGATATAGGGCTTGTACAATATAATAAACTACCAGTTGAAATAAAAAATTCAAGAACTCTCAAAACATTTAAATATAAGCTTAGAGAAATGTATCTTGCGTTATAAACTATTTCTTTTTTGATAGTATGTATGAATATTTTTCTAATTTATTATTTGGTAATTATGTATTTTTATTAATCTGGAAATATGTTGTATATATTAGCTAATGTGCTAAATAAATAAACTTTATTATTATAATAATAAGTTTATGTACTAATTATTTTCTATTTCTTAATGTTATATAAAATTCAACAAGCGACGGATCCCGGGTTGAAGTGAAATTGTTTTAACAAGTCATTACGTAAGAGCGAATAGACAGATTTATAAAAATTCTTAAAGGTTTTACATATCAGCTAGAAATTTACTCGACAGTAAACGATGGACCAATGTGTCCAATGTCACAAATTATCAAACGAAACGACACGACTCGACGCTACACAACACGATACCACTCGATTAGTGTGCCCGCGGCCTTATGTCCTAAAAAAATAAAGTCTGCGAATTAGGAAGTAAGCTGTCGAATCCATTAAAATACGTTTTACTTATTTATAGGAAATTATAATAACTTAGCTAATAAACCGAGTTATGCAGGAATGTCGGGTGAAACTAATTGTCATTTCCGGGTTAACTATATAAAAATATATTGAAATATAACTTCCTTTATTTCTTTATGATTTTAATTTTTAATTTTGAGAGCCGTTACCTTGTGAAACTCCATATTATACGGAGATAAACTATTACAGTTTTATGTTTCAATAAATATATATATAATATTATATATATATATATGTAATGATTTATAACAGTTTTTCGACTGGTGTTCGTAATTAAATAAAAAAATATTTCAGGAATGCAGTCTTTTGATATTATATTAAAATGTACAACGTTTCGACAAACATTGTTGTCTTCCTCAGGAAGTTACACGAATTAAACAATATTATATAAGGCATATTCAAAAACCGAAATAAAATTTCATGTCTAAATTACATTACAATTAGTACTTACATTTAAAGTTAAAAATATTTTTTCATTGAATATATCTTATATAGACGGTCATTTATAATATTGTATAATTCGTGTAGCCTCCTGAGATAGACAACTGTTAGTCGAAACCTTGAGCATTTTAATAAAATATCAATTGACTGAATTTCTGAAATATTTTAATATTTAATATATATGTAATATTCAGTATTATGAATGAGAACTTTTATTATTATTAAAGTTTATGACAGCATTTAATTTTAGCTCAGATCGCTGTGCAATCTTTTTAACTCAAGATCTAGCCGTGTGACCTTGGTTCACACAGTGTTACCAACTATGTAACATCTCGCCATATAAGCTATATTAAATAATTTAATTATTATTTTAGTTTACATTTAATTATTATTATTAGTTTAAATTTATAATGAAGAAGTAAATATATAATGACGATGCATAACTAATAGGAGGTTTTACTGTTCTTCCACTAAGAGTAGTGTAATGTGATGATGGATTTGCATTTTTTATATCGTTCTAAATGTCATTTAAAACAGTATCTTTTGCTATGGAATTGTCATATTCGGTGATGTCAGGATCTGGTGTTGACTCTAATTTATATATATTTACTGATTTTCTTATGTGTGTTGAGTTCCTGCGTCACACTAGACCCTTTTGATCTCGTATGATATATGACCCTTGAGTGTCACGTTTCGTTAATAATTTAGCAGATTCCCATTTACTATCTTTGTATAGCACTACACGCTCTCCATTTTTGAAGTTGTCTCTACTGTGACATGTTGATTGCAATATTTTTTCTGTTGTATTTGTCGGTTTTTTAGTAAGTTATGAATTTCAGTTACAACTTTGGGTAGTAATAAAATTGCTGCTATGGGGATTTTAGTTCTAGCACCTCTTGACACTAATACTTGCATCGACGATACTTCCAACTCACATATAGGGGTGTTACGATATTCAAGTAATGCTATGTGTATATTACTGTTCATCGTGCCACATTTTCTCAATATATATTTTGCAGGTTGAACAGTCCTTTCCGCTAAGACGTTTTTTCTGGTATAACGAGGTGTACTAGTTATTATTTCAAAGTTCCAGTCTCGGGCAAACTTTCTAAATTCAAATGAACCATATGGCATATTGTTCACTATAATTTGCTCTGGTATGCCGAAATTAGACAACACTTGATTAAATTTCTCAATTAATGTTGTTGCACTTTTGTCCGTTGTTGGAATTACTTCCAACCAATTTGATAAATAGTCTTGTATAACTAAAATATTCTGTTCTTAAAATTCGAGTATATCAGAGGCTATTTTGTTAATTGGCAATTCTGAAATATCATGTGATAGTAATGGCTCTTTGATATTTCTTCTGCGATAACGTTCACAAATACTGCATTTAGAAATTAAATTTTCGATGTCATTATTGATTCCTGGCCAGTACACTATCTGCCCAGCTCTAGCTCGAGTTTTCTCAATTCCTAAATGCTATTCATGTATTAAGTTAAGTATGAATGTTTTAAGTGCACTTGAAACTATAATTTTGTGTTTTAAGAACAACAAATTATCTTCAGTCGTAATATTTTGTCTTAATTTAAAAAACTTCTCAGCTAATGCATATACATCTTTTCTTTTTTTTGCCAGCCATTAAAATGGTATTCTTGGAATTTCTTTAATGCCGAGTCCATTTCCGTGGCTTTAACAAATTCTTTTCTTTTTGTTGCAGAAATATTTAAATTTAAACCTTGTGTGTGTACATTATCTGCAATGCATTTTCTTTCACTGTCAGACTCATTTTTAAGAAATGAGCTCGATAAAGCATCTCCTACATGCATATATTTTCCCGGTAAATATATAATTTTTTAATTTATATTTTATTAGATTTAATTACATTCTTTGAAGTCTAGATTTTTTATAGCTACAAGAAGATTTTGGTGTGTTGTAGCACATTAACCTTGCGCACATAATTGAAATTATGATACTTTCGAGTTGCAAACACTATTGCTAAAATTTAGTTTTCGATCATTGCATAGTTCCATTCTGGATCATTTAAACTTCTAGAAGCATAATATACTAGCTGATCTTCCTGCATAAGGCAACAACCAGCTGCATTTTGCGAAGCATCAAATTCAATTGTTACTCGTTTTTCTTGAGTTTCATTAAACTTCGCTAAGATAGTTGCATTAACAATAGCTGTTTTTCGTTTGTTCATTAATTATGAATTAAATTGGTTGAAGATGTGGTAGGCACTTGGTGAAACATGCTAGAACATTAAAATAAAATAATTAAACAGTTGGTTAGTTTCACAAAAGTTTGTGTAACTAACAAAGTGTTTTATTATTTTATTTTAATTTTGAATGTTCAGGAAGCCAAGCAAATATATTCGTGTCTACTAACAACAGTATTAATGGTGTTGTTATTTCCGATAAATTTGGATGATATTGTCTTAAATACTTAACTATACCAAGAAATCTTTGCAATTGCTTTTTAGACTGAGGTGCGTCCATATGTATTATGATCTTAACACGATCCTCATCTGATTGAATACCCTTACTAGAGAATGTATGGCCGAAATATTTAACATTTTCTACTCAATATTGCAACAAATTTTTATTAAATTTTATATTCAGCTCTTTCGCTCGCTCAACTACCAACTTCAACATAGCATCGTGCTCTTTCAATGTCTCTCCACTAAATAATATGTCATCAAAGTAAATTATGACACCAGGAATATCAACAAAATTTTCTGTATTTTTTTCTGAAAATATTTAGGTGCCATGTTTAGTCCAAATGGTAGCCTGTTAAATTTGTAACAACCGAACGGAAAACTGCATGTGCACAATATACTGGACTCTTTATCTAATTCAACATGCCAGAAACCATCCTTAAGGTCTAACACCGTAAAGTATTTCTTAATATATAATTTGCTCCTTAATTCTTCTAGCGCACGAATTGACACATTTTCGCTCTTAATTTAAAAATTTAAATCTTGCGGATATAAACATAATCTGAGTGTTTTATCTTTTTTTTGAATTATAACTAAATTGCTGACCCACTCACCTGGTTCCTCCACCTTACTAGTAATTTTATTTTTTCTAATACTATTAGTTAAATTTTAAGTCGATCTTTGATTACCAGGGTTACTCGTCGGAGGAGGCCTAACAACGCGCATGAAATTTTCGTGTAGTCTTATTTTACCTTTATCATTAAATTTGCCTAATCTTTCAAATATATTTATTTTCAAATATGAAATTACTTTTGTTACTTCTCAATGTATAGAACTCAGGCCGTTTCACAAGATTTAACTTTATACATGACTCTAGCCCCCAAAGTGGTTTCGCATTGTTGTCTACAAATTAAAATTTCTTGTGCTACCTCTTTATTCGAATATTTGCATATTAACTCTATAGTGCTTAGTGGTAATATTTTGAACCAACCATATTTTTCCAATGACAAATTAGTGTTCTTTAATTTTAATTGCAAGTGAGACTTTTAAAAATTTGGTTTGTCATAATATTCACATCAGCACCAGTATCTAGTTTAAACTCAACTTTATTTAGCATTAATTTTTTGATGCCAAGGGCTTATAACATTAACATTCTTACTATAAAAACTATTAATGCAAAATTCGTTTTCACTGTCCGATTCTTCAATCTTGCTTAATTCTCGTATTTTTCTGTTTCTGCAACTCACAGCATAAGTGACTCTTCTATCCACAATTGTTACTTTTTTTCCATATGCAGGACCACTTCTTCTTCCATGTTCACTATTACACTTTTTACAACAGTACAGGCTATCATTCACATCACTATTTTAGTTTTAGATGCACAAGTATTTCTTGACACCCAAATTTTGGTGTGCTTGGCGTAATTTTGTTATTTCTTTTTGTACTCACTTTGTTAACACTCAAGCTCTCTTGTAAGTATTGTGTTTGTGTTTTGATTATTTTTGTTGTTTTGCAATATTCAATAGCTTTCTCTAATATCAATCTTTACTTCGAATTAATTTTGCCTACGTTTCACTATCACGCACCCCAAAAATAATTCAATCTCTATGGAATTACTGCTCCTGATTACCAAACTCACAATACTGTCTTATCCCTTTAATGTCAGTAAAGAATGAGTTGAAACACAACCTTTCGTTTTGATATCACTTAGCATATACAAATCTTTCATACACAACATTCTTTATCGGATAACAAATTAATCTTCAAATTTCTGTAAAACGCGATCATAATCTTTCATTTGTCTAGCCCTTAGATCTAATGTGTTGAAAACGTCAACCGCTTCTTCACATATTACATTAAAGAGCAATTGCTACCTTGATATCCGATGCATTTTAACAAAGCTAGTGGCTATCATGAAATATTCGAAGCTTACAATTTGTTTAAATAAACGCCAATTCTCACAACCATTACCACTTACTATGAGATTCTAAGTGGTGTAATTGATTCCATGATTTTAACCACGTATTGATTTTTTTTATTAAGGCTTCCGCAGATCCTTAGATCGTTGTACAGCTTTTTTAGCACCCTGTCTAGCTGTGTTTACATAGTGTTACTAACCATGTTACAATATATATATATATATATATATATATATATATATATATATATATATATATATATATATATATATATATATATATATATATATATATATATATATATATATATATATATAAAATTAGATCCAGTTCGGAGAGGTCCGTTCAAAATTATAAAAAGGCTCTCTGAATCCATTTACGAAATCGATACTGGCGGAAAAAAGAAAGACTTGAATATTTTTCACAAGAGTAAAATGATCCCATATCCGGTTCCTACTGAATCCTCTCGAGGATGGGGAATGTAAGTTTGTCGCTAACTTCAAACAAACTTAACCGACAGTGCGACCCATAATTCAAACGAGCCGCTACGTCATGACTACTTTTGCCACGCCCTATCCGAACTCGACTGGGTCAGCTACAGAGACTCAAGCCATTCATATCGAATACGAATGATCTAGATTATCAATGACAATATATTTTAATTACCTATTGATTAATAATTATTTATTATTTTCTAATTGTTATATTGGATCTTTGATCCCTAAGCCGACATAATCGTTGATTCAGGTATTTTAATATTGAATGTTACTTTAGTTCTAAGGTAATGATTTTGTTAAACAGTGATCGTTATTAATTACAGTTTTTTACAACATCAACTTGTGTCTGAACCCGAATTATTTAACATAATTCTTATCAACCATAGTTTCAAACTAGGATAAAGTTTGAAACTTACAAATCAACAATTAGGATGGAGGTTGTCAAGGCCAAATTTCGCTTAGCTTCCGAAGCTTGGGAGGTCAAGACGACTGTGATAAACGTCAAAATTATTCAAATTTTGGGACAAGAGGAAATGTTTTTTTTTCAGAAGAAAGTCAACCCATTACAATGCACGCGGAATTGGCGAAGCTGTCCGTAATCAAGGGAGCAGTGAAGAGCCTGAATACGAGAGGAAAGACAAGAAATATCACCGTTTCACTGAATGAAAATTTGCAGGGTTTATATTTGGATGAGTACGGTAATGTGGTCTTTAATCGTTATTAACCGGACTTAACCTCCCAACCCACGACCAGCAATCCTTTACCTACTGGTGAAAATCCTATCCGGTCTATCTCAAATAATATAATATTAGAAAAATTTTCAAGTAGAAATCAAAACGCAAAATCGTGGTTAAATTTATTTATGCTTGAATGTCAGAGATTAAATGTAAAAGAAATACAATTTCCCGAAGCTTTAAAATTACACTTGAAGGGACCGGCCTTAGATTGGTTCTCAACTATATACAAAACATGTGCTCTGAATTAACCTTGGGATTATTGGGAGAAATCTTTTCTGGATACATTCGATGAAAAATCATGGTGTGAAATTGAATACGCTTACTCTTTCCGTTGGCTGAATGGACCTTTCTTAGATTTTGCTTTGAAGAAAAGAAATCTTCTTATTGATGCCGATCTAGACCTAAGCATAAATTCTCAAATCAATTTCATTGTACTTGCTTTACCGAAATTTATTAGATCGCGTTTAAATAAAAAAGATTTAATTACAATTGAAAACTTGATGGGTGACTTGCGACAACTCAATCCGATATCAAACAAACATACAAACGCGAGCAAATCTGAGTCAGAAGTAAATATATACAAACGAAACTTCGCACCGTGTCGCGTTTGCGAGAAAGCAGGCTACTCAAATAGATTTCATCCGTTAAATGTATGTAGAAATAATATAACACCAGCTACTATAAAATTAGCAGAGTCAAAAAACTAAATATGATCCCGCTTATAAAATTAAATGTTCTAATCAATAATGAAAATGCTATTGCCCTGTATGATTCTGGGGCCAATGTGTCATTAATAAACTACAAAAATTTTGAGAAAATGGGATTAACGAGCAGCATAAGCGGGATCCAAACGATCAAAACAATGAATGGTCTCACAGACACGAGTGGAAAAGTAACGGTCACTTTAGAAATATTTAATAGACAAAAAGAATTTACGTTTTCGATCATTAAAAATGATTGGTTTAAAGAAGATTTGTTAATCGGACTAGATTGTATTAAATCGTTTCGATTATGCCAAAACGAAAATTTAAAAATCACTCAGAGTTCAATTCCAACTCATGAAATTGAACATTTTAAATGTAATGAGAGCTTCACCTCAGTTCTTGAAAATAAAAATGTTCAGAATTTGAATAAAACACCAGGAAATAACCTCAATATCTTATTAGAGAAATATGATTCGGTATTTTCTAAAGAAAAATTTGATATTGGTACGATAAAAAATTTCGAAGCAACGATACGATTAACCGAAAATAAATATGTATCAAGAAATCCATATAAATGTTCCATTCCAGACCAACTTGAAATAGAATCTCAAATAAAAAACTTATTGAAAGCAGGACTGATTGAAGAATCATATAGCCCATATGCCTCCCCGGTTACGTTAGTCTATAAGAAGAATGAGAAAAAAAAATCGCGATTATGTATTGACTACCGCGAACTTAATAAAATAATCATTCCCGAAGGATAACCATTCCCTTCAATTGATGATCTTGTTGTTCGTGTAGTAAATTGTGTTTCATTTTCTAAATTAGACATCAGTTCAGCATTGTGGACTATTCCGTTACGAACTGAAGATAAATACAAAACCGCTTTCGTGACGCATTATGGTCACTGGCAATGGGCGTGTTTACCTTTCGGTTTAAAATCAGCTCCTGCTATATTTCAACGACTTCTTTCAAGTATAATTAGAAATAACGATTTAGATTCATTTGTGTAACAAACGCGCGTCTTATGAGAACGTGCACGCGTTTGGCTCCCTCTTAACTATATGCGTGTAGCGATGTTTCTTCTTATACTCACCTGGTGGTTGCGTTTTTAGGTGAGATCTTCTAATACACACTTTAAGGTCCAGACTGGGGTTAGCCCGTGAGAGATTAAATTGGTACAAATAATAAATAACAATTTAATTTAAAACAATAAAAATATAACAAATACGACAACAAAATGAATTTACAAAAAGATACTGAATAAAGCTTAAGTTACTTACTGACAAAATAATACTCGCTAAGCGCAATCTGAACTGAGACCTCGATGTCAAGCGACATCGCGGTTTTATACTCAATTTTGACCTAAATTCAAATGGCCGATATTGTAAACAAATCCAGACCTAGCAACATTTCGTTAAATGCGGAAGGCACAATTTTTATGCAACTGTTGCTAGATATGACGTAGCTAGTTGCATTTGCTAATCGCGAATAACCTAGCTCAGCAAAACTGAACTAGGTCGGTACGCAACTAGCCTGATTTGTTACATTTGCTTTAAATTATATAGATGATATCCTGATTTTTTCAAACAATTATTCTGATCATTTAAAACACATTCAAAAAACATTACAGGTTTTGCAAGAACAAGGTTTAAAGTTAAATAAAAATAAATGTTGCTTTGCACAAAAAGAAATAACTTATTTAGGACACACAATATCAAACAATAGTATAAAACCAATCCATGATAATTTAACAGCTATACGGAACTTTCCTACACCAACTACAAGAAAGCATGTCAGACAATTTTTGGGTAAAGTTAATTTTTATTTGAAGTATATTCCCAGATCTGCGATAACACTAGAACCCTTACATAATCTTTTGAGAAAAAATGTTCAATTCACATGGTCAAATAAATGTAAAGACACTTTTAACACAGTAAAAAATTACCTCTGTACAACACCAATTTTAGCGATATTCAATCCTACTAAACCAATATATATTTACACAGACGCTAGCTTAGAAGGAGTCGGTGCAATTTTAAAACAACCTCAAGAAGATGAATCTATTAAACCGATATTTTATTTTTCGCGAAAACTCACTGAACCTCAGAAAACAAAAAGAGCTATATATATTGAATATCTAGCAATAAAATAAGCCATATTATATTGGCAATATTATTTAATAGGCCAAAAGTTCATAATATTTACTGATCATGAACCACTGCGAAACTTCAATATAAAGAATTGTAAAGATACAGAACTTCTTCACATTCAAAATTACATTTCACAGTTCGAATTTGAAATTCATTATAATCCAGGTAAAAACAATTCAGAAGCTGATTGTCTCTCAGGAAACCCAGTCCTATCTGAAAAGAATGATAATTATGATTCGAAAATAAAAATAGTAAATTTTTTAACATAACGAAATATTTTTGATAATCAGAATAAATAAACGTGTGATAAATATTGCAGAATAAAAGATAAAATTATATACAAAACTTTAAATAAAAAAGAGAAAATATGGTTGACAGAGGACTATGGTATCTCATTACTTAGAAAGATACATGATTCGCAAGGTCATATCGGTGTTAAGCAAATGACACTTTACACCAACATTTTATTTCAAAAATATGCACAAGCATATAAAATCAATTTGCTGAACTTGCGAAACATGTTTAAAATACAAAACAAGATTCGGTAACTTTAAAGCTGCACTATCGCAGTTAGGTCCAGCATCAGAACCATTAGAAATAGTAGCGCTAGATACAATAGGAGGCTTCGCAGGAAACAGATCCCCAAAAAAGTACTTTCATCTAATGGTAGACCAATTAACTCGGTACGCATTAATTTCCACATCAAAAACGCAGGCAGCAAGAGACTTCATAAACCTTGTAAAATTAATTGAGAATACAGGCAATATTAAGACGATTTTATCCGATCAATATCCGGGATTTAACTCCACGGAATTCAAAAATTATTTGAAAAGCATAAACACAAAACTGATTTTCACTGCAGTAGACTGTGCATTTTCCAACGGACAAAGTGAACGAACCAACCAAACTTTAGTAAATAGAATTCGTTGCAAGATATATGAAAACAAAAATAAACCTAGGTCTGTGATCGCTGAACAGTGTATTCATGAATATAATAATACCATACACAACTCAACGGGTTTCTCTCCTAATTATTTATTAACAGGAATGGATACCTCAATTCTTCCTAGGGAATTAAACAAAAATACGATTGAAAACCTAAATTCTAATAGATCTGTAGCAATATAAAATGCTAACAAATCACATAATGCAAACAAACGGTATTATGATAAACACATCATAAAATGAATACCAAGAAAGCGAATTAGTTATATTCAAAATGGTAACAAACTGAATAGAAAAAAATTAGATCCAGTTCGGAGAGGTCCGTTCAAAATTATAAAAAGGCTCTCTGAATCCATTTACGAAATCGATACTGGCGGAAAAAAGAAAGACTTGAATATTTTTCACAAGAGTAAAATGATCCCATATCCGGTTCCTACTGAATCCTCTCGGGGATGGGGAATGTAAGTTTGTCGCTAACTTCACACAAACTTAACCGACAGTGCGACCCATAATTCAAACGAGCCACTACGTCATAACTACTTTTGCCACGCCCTATCCGAACTCGACTGGGTCAGCTACAGAGACTCAAGCCATTCGTATCGAATACGAATGATCTAGATTATCAATGACAATATATTTTAATTACCTATTGATTAATAATTATTTATTATTTTCTAATTGTTATATTGGATCTTCGATCCGTAAGCCGACATAATTGTTGATTCAGGTATTTTAATATTGAATGTTACTTTAGTTCTAAGGTTATGATTTTGTTAAACAGTTATCGTTATTAATTACAGTTTTTTACAACATAAACTTGTGTCTGAACCCGAATTATTTAACATAATTCTTATCAACCATAGTTTCAAACTAGAATAAAGTTTGAAACTTACATATATATATATATATATATATATATATATATATATATATATATATATATATATATATATATATATATATATATATATATATATATATATATATATATATATATATATATATATATATATATATATATATATATATATATATATATATATATATATATATATATATATATATATATATATATATATATATATATATATATATATATATATATATATATATATATATATATATATATATATATATATATATATATATATATATATATATATATATATATATATATATATATATATATATATATCTATATCTCCATAATTTGCTAAAATGTTCGTTACTGTCGGGTTGTATTTCCGACTTCCTTCAGTTATTGCTTGCATTCTACTACCTATTGCCATGTAGTTAATATTCCTACCTTGTATGCTTGATTAATACAAAGCGTTATTGCTGTGGTTGTATTCTAATCTATTATTCGTATAACGTACACAAGTGATAAAGCCAATTCGTACGATACCTTGTACGGTAGGTATTGAAAATATGCCCCTGTATAAATTCAATTTCTCCTAAGCCCCCATGGTTTAACCATACAATTACTACAATTTTAACTAACCTAAATTTACTTTTTATCGCTTTATTCATTTTTAAATATACTTTCATAAGGCTTGCAGAAATTAAAAGAGTCAACAACCCCATTGTTATTCCGTTTAGGCGCATCCTGCGATTTTAACTGTGCCGTTTCCTACGATTCATTAAATTATTAATTGCTCTCTCTACGAAGAGTTCATTACTCGCGATAGTATTTATTTACTTGTTTAATTTTTGTAACCTTCTATCTTACTATACTTTTCTCAATATTAAAATTATATTTGAACAATATTATAATTATATTTGAAATATATTAAAATTATATTTGAACAATATTAAAAATTATATTTAAGTTATATTCAGTGTTATCACTGTCTTTTTTTTTTATCTATTATTCAAGTGTTTCCCATACGTGTACTGTTACCTCTAAATATTTGATAATTATTAATTATATGAAAATTTATTTTTCAAAAATAATTGCGTTCATGCAAATTAAATCTACTATAAATTGCTAAGCATATATTAATATTTAAACAAATAATTTTCTAACATATCTATATTTTGTTTTCCTTAATATAATAAAAAGCTTTATACAAACTTGCAAATCTAATAATAAAAACCGTAACATGATTAAAATTATAAAATAATATATAGGCTATGTGGACATCCTGACATAATTTCTATATTTCCCACTTGTTCCCATAACTTAGGTATTATTAAATGGTTGTTAACTTTATTTATATTTTCATTACATTAAATTACGTTTCTCGTTTCTTTATACGTTATATATTTCTTATCTATTTATTCTTATCCGTTATGTTGGATGAATCCTAAGTATACATATTAAAGTTTATTATTTCTTTTGATGTGATATATTTTTATATTTGTACGTACTCTATAGTGAATTTCCTATCTTAAATGTTGTCTTTATTAAAACAATCGGACTTTCGTCGTTCGCAGAGTACGGACGTGTTTATAGGTGCTCTGTGACCAGTGACCAGTTATACAACAACAAATAATTGAAACGAAATAAAGTGAATAGAATCTTTTAGTCCAGTATAGATTAGTACGAGGACTAAATATACTAGTAGCCAAGTGCAAAACCTCCATCCGTGGTAGTGATTTGGCTCTAGCCGATTCATGAACACAAATGCAACATTAACCGGAGATGGCACACTCTTAGATGTGACTGTGCCGCATAGCCAAATACAGCCTAAATTCCAGCTAATGGCCAATGAGTTATCTCAGACAAGCATGTTCAATGCAACGCAAAAGTCCCCTAAGCTACAAGCAACAAAAGCACCTGCTGGGAAACGACAAGACTTCTCTACATCTAACACTACTGCTTCGACGCCATACCACAGCCCAGCTAATAGTTGCGAACCAATGCAGGATAACAACGGACAAGAAAAATATCAAACAATTATACGCAAAAGAACAAAAAAAAACTCAGGAACACCGTACAAAAAAATTGTAAAACACAATGAACCTACCCAACCATATATTACGGAAATCAGAAACCGATACGAGGCAATATCGGACACATCTGATACGGATGAAGACGAAGTCACTGAAGAAAATAAACCACCACCAATATTTATTCCCGCTATCTTTAATATTGTTAAGATAATCCAACTTATAGAAACATATATCACCCATCGTGACTATGAATACAAAATAAACAAGAACGATATGAAAGTTAACACTAAAACAGGTAAAGCTTACTCAAAACTTATTAGTGGCCTAACAACGAGAAATATTGACCACCACACGTATCAACTAAAAGAAAAGAGAGCTTTCAGAGTAGTACTGCGACACGCACACCATTCCATGGACATAAACGAAATCAAGAATGAAATAGAACTATGTGGACACAAAGTCAGAAACATACACAGAATGCTTCATCGAATCACTAAAGACCCCATGTCCCTATTTTTCATTGATCTTGAACCAGCAGCAAATAATAAAGAGATATACGACATTACTCGAATGCAAAACGCCATCATACAATTTGAACCACCACATACAAAACGACAAATTGTTCAATGCAAACGTTGCCAAAGATACGGGCACACCAAGACATACTGTAGAAGACCAGCAAGGTGTGTCAAATGTGGCAAAGACCATGAAACAGAAACATGTAACAAAACTAGACAAACTCCAGCCACGTGTGCACTTTGCAAAGGCGAACATCCCGCTAATTATAAAGGCTGTCAAGTTTATAAAGAAATTCAACAACGAAGATTTCCGCCACTCCGCGAAAAACGAATCAGTGAACAATTTCAAAACGATAACCACAACAATAATCCGGAATCTCCACGCCAAACAAACAACATACACCCAGGAACCTCATATTCAGATGCAGCAAAAAATTACGAAAAATCTACGAACCTAACAAACCAAGAATCTAATAACCTTCAAGATCTGATGATGACTATGATTAATGAAATGAGATCCTTTATGAAACAACAAGCCCAACAAATGTTCACACTGATGAACCTGCTCACAACAGTGGTAAATAAAATCAAATAATGGAGAACATAACTACAGTAGCAACCTGGAATGCAAATGGCTTGACAAACCACAGTCAAGAGCTAAGTACGTTTGCCAACAGTAATAAACTAGACCTAATTCTTATATCCGAAACACGCTTCACCGATAGAAGCTACTTTAAAATTCCTAGTTACACGATTTATGACACCAAACACCCTGACGGTACTGGCCATGGTGGCACCGCAATAATTATAAGAAATAATCTAAAACACTACGAACTTCCTAAGTACCAAACGGAAAAAATCCAAGCGACAACCGTAGTTATAAAGGACTGGAATGGACCAATAGTAGTGGCAGCACTATATAGCCCACCTAAACATACCATTTCTGAAAATGAGTACCAAGACTTTTTTCAAAGTTTAGGACGTAGATTTATAGTTGGTGGTGACTTTAACGCCAAACACACGAACTGGGGCTCAAGAGTTACAACAACAAAAGGAAGAACACTAAACAGAGTGCTACAGAGCAATCAAATAAACCATTTCTCCACAGGAGAACCAACGTACTGGCCTACTGATAGGCAAAAGATACCTGATCTTCTAGATTTCTTTGTAGTTAAAGGCATACCTAATCAATATATAAAAGTTAAATCAAGCTTGGACTTGACATCAGATCATTCGCCAATCATTGCAACCATCAGCTCTCATATGGAACACAACCAAAAAAAAAAACCCTACATAACAGTAGAACAGATTGGGAAAAATTTAGAGACATAATCGAGAACAATATTTCCTTAAACATCTCTTTAAAAACAGACATAGAAATAGACGAAGCTACTGAGTTACTCACTAAAACAATACAAAAAGCTGCTTGGCAATCGACGCCAGTAATAAAACAAAAAACAAAAACATTTGAAAGGCAATCAATGGATATAAAAGAACTGATTGCAATCAAACGTAAGTCCCGGAAAATATGGCAAAACACTAGGCAACCCACCGACAGAAGTAAATTTAACACTGCTACAAGAAATCTAAAAGAAGCACTACAAAACCTGAAAAACTCTCACTTTGCAGAATACCTAAAAAATCTTAACCCGACTGACACAAGTGACTACTCTTTATGGAAGGCAACAAGAAGATTAAAGCGACCACAAATCTCGATACCACCAATACGAAAGGCAGACGGCAGCTGGGCTAGAAGCCCATTAGAAAAGGCAAATACATTTGCTGAGCACCTTGCACAAGTGTTCCAACCATTTGAAACAAATAATCCTGGACACGACGCTGAAATCCTAACAAACCTTGAAGCTCCCAACCAACTTGCGCTACCAATAAGACATTTCTCTCCAAAAGAAATTCTTACTGGGATAAAAAATCATATAAATCCGAAGAAAGCACCAGGTTATGACCTTATCACTGGACGCACACTTAAAGAATTACCTAAGAAAGGACTATTACTTATAACAGCAATCTTTAACGCCATTATACGTCACGGTCATTTTCCATCGCAATGGAAAATAGCCCAGATTATAGTTATTCCAAAGCCGGGAAAAGACCCGAGAGAAACCACATCGTACAGACCAATCAGCCTCCTGCCCATTGTTTCAAAATTATTTGAAAAAATGCTTCTAAAACGCATCAAGCTAATACTTGATCAAAAAAACACCATCCCAGGTCACCAATTCGGATTTAGAATGCAGCACTCCACAATAGAGCAGGTGCACCGTGTCGTTGAAACAATCAGAACAAGCTTAGAAGAAAAGTCATATTGCTCCGCTGCCTTTCTTGATGTAAGCCAAGCGTTTGACAAGGTTTGGCATCCAGGCCTACTCTTCAAAATCAAGAACACTCTACCACACCCACTGTACAATGTACTCAAATCATATTTAAATAACAGATTCTTTCAAGTTACGTTTCAAGATGAACAGACGACTCTTCACCCAATAAAATCTGGAGTACCACAAGGAAGCGTCTTGGGGCCAACCCTGTACACAATTTACACAGCCGATCTGCCGACACATGACTCAACTACAACTGCAACCTTCGCCGACGACACTGCAATACTTGCCACTAGTAAAGATCCAGTCTTAGCTACTGAACTACTGCAAGAAAGCCTCAACAATATCGAGGAATGGTGTCAAAAATGGCGCATCAAAACAAATGAAAGTAAATGTGTGCAAGTTACATTTTCATTAAATAAAAACACCTGTCCAGCCGTTACCCTTAATAACACAGAACTAACGCAGGCTCAAGAAGTTAAATACCTTGGTATTCACCTAGATAGCAGACTAACTTGGAGAAAACATATTTGGACCAAACGCAAACAACTAAACATTAAAAGACAAAAACTATACTGGCTTATTGGGAGGAGATCTCAACTGTCACGCAATAATAAAATATTGCTTTACAAAGCTATTCTAAAACCAATATGGACATACGGGATACAACTATGGGGATCCGCAAGCAATTCAAACATTGAAATTCTGCAAAGATTCCAGTCGACCACTCTCCGCATGATCACCGATGCTCCATGGTACGTTACTAACACTACATTACACCATGATTTACAAATACCAACAGTGAAAGAAGAAATTCAAAAACACAGTAGCAACTACCAATCAAGGCTATGTCAGCATCCCAACCCCTTAGCAATCAACCTACTAGACAATAGTCACACAATATATAGATTAAAGAGGCGCCACGTCTTAGATCTGACAAACAGTGATTAAATAGCAACAGAAATATAAAAAAGAAAGCGCAGAAAAAGTCAAAACTTATGAAAGTGAAAATAACAGAAGCATCACCACTGGGTAGTGACTTCTACAAGCCAAGCAGTATTACCACATCTGATTATAGACGTTCACGTCTGATTGCAGATAAGATTCAAGGAAGAGAAAAAAAAAAAAAAAAAAAAAAAAAAAATTAAAACGATAAATTAACCAATTTTTTTTGTTAAATTAGACAAACACTTGGTAGTTTCACAATTTTATTACTTATTACGACAGTCATCTTCAGGTGTAATAAAATTATGAAACTACCAAGTGTTTGTCTAATTTAATTCAATATGTTTCACCAAGTGCCAACCACTAAATCGATCAATTTTATTTTTTTTGTGTTTAAAATTAAATAGAATTGATTATTCTTCCTGTAAAGATTTTCATGCTTGTGTTTTTTTCTTAAGTAAGCGAGTGTAAGTTCCTGCACTTATAACAAAAATTATCAATTAATCCTTTAAGATATTTCCAATCATATATTTCCATTAACATACCTTAATTAATATACTGCCATTGTACTGCATTATGCTTGTTAAATTAGAATATTAGTTGCGTATACATATTTATCTTATACAATTTCTTATTATTTTAGTTATTTCTTCGCTATTGCTAATTATATTAATTTTTACTTTAAAATCTTATCTATTGATACTTTTTACTCCGCTGACTAATTTTCTTATCCATAGTTTAATTAATCCTTTTTATATTTAAATCAAGTTTTAATTTATAATCTGTCTTTCGAAATATTGTTAAGTTATATTATTTCGATTTAATAATATATTTCTCTTTTTATTTTCCTTTTTTAAATCATTCTGCAATTTATTTATTAATTTTATCAACTTAACTTTTAATTCTAGAAATTTAAATTTTACACCTCCATGTAAATTTACTCAGTGCCCTACCGATGGCATTCTACGATTAATATCTAACTTTATTTATGTCTATAGTTACGTCCTAATCAACATTAATATAATTATCCTTTACTACCCATATGGTTGCTAATCTTACTTCCGTTACTTTGCTTTTAGCAAACTTTATTCTGGGTTTGTTTTAATTCATTAATTTCTTGGTTCATTCAATTTTTGTTTAATATTATCATTTCATATTTATTATTTCAAATATATTGCGACTTTATAAATAATATTTTATATTATCTCTAGTTTATTTTAATATTTATTATATCTCAATTCCTTTACTTTTATAATTGTTTCTTTATTCAATTCATATTTACATTAAAATATTTACCTCGAAATATTTCAGTTGAAATTTTACTTTAATTTATTTGCTTCTTATTTAATCTTTAAATGTAATCTTTTAATTATTTCTCTCAAATATAATCTTTAAATTATTTCTCTCACAATTCATCTTTAAATTTAATCATTAAATTATTTCTCAGGTTTTGTTCCATTTACTTCGAAAAAGTTTAAATCAATTTATCCATACGCTTTTCTAAAATTAACTTGCTTACATTATTTAACTTTCCTTATTGATCAGATATATTTAGGAAAAGCTGTCAAATTAGAAATTATTTTTCGTAACTATTTGCAAAATATGAATAGCTTATTACAAGAGTTTATTATATTGAGATAATTCGATAGTTTGATTTTCGGTTTTCTCATTAACTGAGTTTTCTAACCTTATTCCTTGCTGTAGCCGACGGATCATCCTAGACTAGGATGTTTGGAGGCTATGATCACCTTCCAGCGATAAAATATTGACTGAGTGCTGCTTGCTGCTTACAATCGGACCCCTGACGTTCTAGTTCCCGGGCAAGGACGTCCTACGCGGTCGTCGCCATTTTAAATCCTCACTTGGATCTTCTCTCCGTTTGATACAGGTAACATTTTCTAGCTGGCTCCCTGTAAACTTGTAGTCGTTCTCCAATTTGTAATCGTCTTCTCTTTTTTAAGGCAGCGTGCATTGCGTTTGCACCGTATTCCGATTTTTTGTATCTTTTGTTGTACTTTTCACGCGAGGTTAGCTAATGTTATAGCCGAAATAACCAATAGTGTCACCAACTTGATTATTACTAGTGTATTTGTTACGTTTGTTTCCTGTGATCGAACTGTTTGGGCGAGTCCAAGTAGCCTCAATCCGATGATTTTGAGCAATAACAATATTGTTATTGTTGTGAAGACATTCCATATAAAAAGTATTATATCTCTATGATAGCTCAATAATAGCCATTCTAACGGTGTATTTTGTATACTTGTCCACTCAATATCTGCCGTTCCACTACTGGAAGTTAGATTTAAATATGGTATCTGGGTAGTCCAGTCGTGATTTAAACATTCAGATAAATTGTTATATGTTAGTTTATTTTATAAGATTGAAGGATTTTGTGGTTGGCACTTGGTGAAACATATTAGAATAAATTAAGCAAATACTTGGTAGTTTCACACGTGTTTCGATTTTGCACTCCTGATGATGGCTGCAAAGTCGAAAGACATGTCGCTTTAAGACATAAAAAGATTGTGAATCCACCAATTGCTTGTTTAATTTATTTGTATATTTTGTTCATGTAGTAGATTTGTTCGAAATGATTTCAAGTTCTACCAGGTTGATGGGAGTCCGTGTACTATTCCAAGTTTTACACTTTCTTCTCCACATGAGATTTTTCTTGGAATCACTTGTTTGTTGTTCACGTATAGCGAGCAGTTACAGGGCAACTGAATCTGTAAGGCTCGTGGTTGGTTTATATATGTTTCCTCGATGCTTCTTATCTCTCTTGGTTAACGTATCTTGGTATTATTTTGCGGGTGAGGTATCACGTACGTGTCGGAAGTAACCTCTGATATTACCAATGAGGTGCTTGGTAACATCGAGATGCACACTCCTTTGATATTTCGTCACCCGTTGCTCCTGCGTACATTTTAAATGCACACTGAGGTCCGTATACCGCATCCGAAGAAAACTTTGGTAGATAGCACAATCTGTCGTGATATGGTCTACAAAGGTGTAAACCCGCTCCTGTTATCGATCTAATTTCTTCTCCGCTGACTGCTAAGTACATCACATCATGCATAAAACTACGCGTGTCGTTTTTCCATGCAAAGGGTGTGCTTTATAGTTCCACAAGCTTCCATGTTTTATTATGCTGACTTATTGGTATTTTTACGTGGACTACTACTTTATCCTTGCCCATTCCACAATCTACAATCGGTAGTTTGTAATATTGCTTATGTTATATTGTAATATGTAATATTGTTTATGGTATGGCTAACTGTAGACATTATGTACTTAACTTGTTGATAATTTTCCCAAATCCTCGGCTAGGATTGTTGGTGTCAACAAAGTTGTCGGAATATTTCTCTGCTTACATGCGTGTAATATTTTAAAATTTTCGAAATCGTTCAGTAGTAACTCGATTATATTTTCTTTGCCGTTTTGTAGTTCTATGAAGTGGCATTTGATATCTAATGTAAATTTGTGTATTTCCTTTACATTATTGTTTAGATCCGTGAATGCGAGCTGCACTTGCGCATCGTACTTCATGAATTGACTGCTAATTTCTGGGAAAGGTTTATATTCTCTGGGCATTCCTGCTGGTAAGCTTTCAATTGTGTGCGCGAGAGCTCTCTCGTTCATCACCAATGGCTTTACTTTCGTTTCCGTCATGACGCAGCAAGACCAGTTGAACGCGTCTCCAATGAAGTTCAATGCTCTCTTTTCGCGTTTGTTTTTGTTCTTCATTTCTTCTCTGGTGGGTTCATGTCCATAAATTTCCATGAGGGACTCATATGATAATGTTTCTCGTTTGCCTCTGGCCTTCAAACATCAAAAAGTAGTCTGGGTCTATTGATGTCTCTATTTGACTGTAGGTCTTGTCGTACAAGATTCCCATGTCGATGATTTAAGAACTGATATTATATCTTGCTATCTCATTTTTGCAGGAAAATGGTGGTCTCGTTATTGTGTCTTCTTCACTTCTACATACCCAATCTGTTTCATAGGTCAGTGGAGACACTCCGTACATGGTTATTATTAGAAATCTTTAATTTTAAGATTCATTGTTGCTCCTTCGAGCGGTTAGAAATTATTCATTTATATTAGGTTAGTTTACCACTAGTGTCTGTAAACAATCCCTAATTACTTTTCTTTTAAGTTACCCGTTTTACTTTATATTACTTAACATTTTTTGTAATCTACCCATTTTAATGAACCATTTCCGTTCATATTTTTTCATTTAAAACTTTGTTTGCCTCTATTTTTAATTGTTACTCAATTCTTATTTATTGCTGCCTTGATTATTGTTTAATGATTAATAGTGTTAGAGGAATCTCTTACAAAAGTCTGGGTCGAATTTACCAAACGTCTTTATTTTTTTTTGTTGCGGCAACGTTACCGAATTCGGTCGCTTGCCCTAAATTACCTCCATCTCCTCTTTTTGTTATTTTGATTGTTGCAAGTATAGTTTTTTATGTTACTTAGGTGTTGCCGTTTTCTGGTACCATTGTATTTTATGTCAACATCATAATGCTGCTAGGCACATGCTTCATCGCTGTGATAATAATCTTCAATTAGTTGCACAATAAATTTATATTTGAAGTTATATATTTATCTGCATGGATCTCTGTATTGCTTTTGACAAGAAATTATTTTTTGAATTTAAAGTTGAATGCTGTGCTGACTTTCGGTTTTCTCGCATCAATAATTTCAATAAAAACAACGTGATTAAATTGTGTTCAGGTTTATTCAAAAACAGCGGTAGCATTTTCTTAACCTTCTCACGATCGGCTCTGCATTTTTAAATTTCAAGTTTTTGAAGTTTCCGTACTTGCTTGTTTTTTATTGTTATTGTTGTTGTTGTTGTTGTCGCTGTAGTTATATAGTGTACCGTGAGTAACCGCCCTTATTTTGCCATGTCTATTGCTGGTTTCAGGTTCACCATTTCATTCGGTCCTTCATTGAGAATATCCGTTGGTATGCGCATGCCATGTTTTCACTCTAATGGGCGCGTTAAGGGTGTCTTGTTAGCGCTTCTTCTATAGCTGGTGACGGCGGCAATATATTTATAAGCTCTCCGAAGTGGTGGGTCAAAAACCGGTTGATTGGAGAATTGGTGTTATCTTTTATGTAAATTCTTCCAACCCTATCCAACTCCATCGTCAGGTGGACTATACCCTCGAGGTATTGCATCGCCCCGGACTCCCAGTCCAATCCGTGGGTATGCTGCGTGAGGTAACGTACATTACTTTGCGCGTGTTAGCTCAGAGCCCTCAGCGGACAGGGCGGCTTCAGAAGATAGTAGAAAATTTCCCCTGAGTCAAACAATATAGCTATCACCTTTGGCAGAAATCCGTCGGTTGTGAACCCCCGAATATTCACGAACGCATACCTAGTTACTGGCCCACGGACGCCGTGCCGGTTGCGATTCGCTATCATACTCACGGTCATCTGACATCTGGGCCTAAGAGTAGCTTCCTCACTCGCGGTATTCTTCCGATGGGCATCTGTCTGTGTTGATGGACCCCCTACCTCTTCTGGCCAGGCATCCAACAAGGGTGCAGCTCGGAACTCCGCCAGTTCTTGTTCTGATACGAAGAACACCGGACGCACCACCGCTACTGGCCTTATTTGCTCTGCCGGTGGTAACTCCGTCTCCAAGTGCCCTTGTCCTTCGTTGGTGTCCCTTTGCAGTGTTTCTTCCTCCAACATTACAGCCGTCGTCCCTTGTTCTTCGTAGGCGATCTGCGTGATCACTCTCTCCATTGTCGTCCTTTCGTCGATCCTCTCCTCATCCATGCTTGACTCCACCTACGAGTGCATCATGAACTCGGGCGATGTGTGAGGAGTATAGACCGTAGCCTAGCTCGCCCCTCGGTTTACTGCCGCCATTATTTTCTCGACCTTTCAGGCCTGTGCCCCTTCGAAAATGAAGGACGTTGTAACCATGACCTTGCTCATGGCATACGCCATCATCACCTACTGGGTGTGGCATTTCAATTCTGCCACCAACAATTCGGCCAAGTCCAGCTGGTTCTACAGGCCGCTGATCTCAAATTTGAGCAACTTCTGTGCTCCGGCGAGTTCCTGTTCATTTCCGGTGGTGTCCTCCTTTTGCGAGGACCCATTGGGTTCTCCCCAAGATCCTGACGAGGGAATCCCCCCATTGATCTTCTGCGTTTCTGGTTCTAAAACAACATGTCAAATTTTTATTCTGTTCTTAGCTTCGTCAGTCTGCTTCAACATTTTCCTTTTTTTTTCTTTCTCGACCTTTTTCGTTTTCTTTATGTGTACCTATCTGTGCCCATCTGTTCATCGTGGTGTTTGTAATTGTTGATTTTTTTTCAAAATGAAAATTATTCGAAATATTAATATTTTATTAATTTATTCTGTAATTTTTAGATTTAAGCGAAATAAAAAATTTGTAAATTAATTAAAACTTTTTTTAAATTTGGTTTTCGTGATAATTTGATTTATTAAGGGGTTAATTTTATTTTGATTGTGTATTCGTGTTTTTTAAATGTTCATTTATTTCTTTTTTTTTATAACGATCATTTTCAAATCACCAATTATTTATTATGTTTAGGCCGAGTCTCACCCTGCCTTTTCATTCTTTGACAGCAGCTGATATCCTTCATCATAACTGTGTGGTTCTTATTGCGCGTGGTATGATTTCATACGTTCAACAAGTACTGTCTAAAATTTAACTTTATTTTCCTTTCCTTTTTTATGACATACGTATTATCTGACTTATTCTATGTGACTGCATATGTTAGGATTCATTTACATAATAGTTAATCGCATTTTTCTACGTGTCTCTCTGGATTTCTGACTCCGACTTCGTCTCCTACTTCGTATTCAACTGTTTTATGTTTATTATCATAGCGACTTTTATCTTTTAATTGTTTATTTCAGATCCTCGTGCGTGCTAGCTCGCGTATAGTTAAAGATTGTTTTTAAGTTTTTATAGCTACCTTACTTTTAATTGGCTCATTTAATTGTGCTTCAGTATTTGTATGCGAACGTGAAGTGTGGTAGACATTCATCCCAATCATTTCGTGCGATATTTGTGTACATGCATAGCATATTAGCTATTATTTTATTTAATCTTTCTGTAAGTTTGTGGATGATACGCTGTTGTGAAGTGACTATTCGATCCCATGCATCGCAATAGTTCGGTGACCATTTGTGATTGAAACTTCTTTCCTCTATCTCTCAGTAGAACACGCGGTGTACAGTGACGGCAGATTATTTCTTCCAAAATGAATCTCGCCACGGGTTCAGCTTTTCCGTTGGACAACCAATATTTGTGTGGTAATTGCTTATTTTCGCATTTTAGTTTTTGACGGTTTTTTTTTGTCAAATTTTTCATAATTGTACATATTAGAATCACAATTTAACAGCGGTTATTATTTTTATGCTTATGAGACCAGAGTCTTGTTTGGTTCTAAGATATTGCTTGTAAAACCGGTATCGTGCCCAATTCAAGCAGTTTCATACTATGGAAAAGTGCCGTATGCACATCTCCTTTCAGGATGAAGCATACAATTTTCTTGTATTTATGATTTTCTCTTATACCGAATTATAATCCGTACTGGTTCAATATCTGACTTAAGGTTCGAATTTTATATTACATTTATTTATACAATTAATATATTATTTTATAAAAAATAATTAATATAATATACTCTTGAAAATAATAATAATATGAATAAGAAACTGAACAATGTACAATTTATTAAATGCGTATTTGAATGTCAACCTACATTATGAAATACTATTATCTATTTCTATTACAATACCGGAGCATGTACGGAAGAAATTGCCTATAAAAAAGAGATAGCACAGTGTAGTACGGTATTATTTTCGGATTTCTGTTAAACGTGTGATTTATAAAGCAAACAACAAAATATAATATAAATAATATATATTAATATAATAAATATGAAAGAAACATAGCTGGGCACGTGGCCGATACAGATTAAATTAAATAACAAATGTGCTTATCTCCAAATGAACAAAAGTGATCCTTAATAAATAAAAACATATAGAATATACTCAAATCAGCACTTAAGAGCAGTGATCCAGGTATATACAAACAGATTATACAAATGTAATAGATAACAAATATTACGAAAAAACGAAACAAAATGCCACTTAGCAAATCTTGAACTGGCGAAGAATATCAACTTAACATAAATAATAACATCTGCAGTGTCATGTACTGAATTTTCTTATACGCATTTCGGTTAGAGTATTTTTAGACTATTTTTATAATTTATAATATTTTATTAATCTTTGGAACTTCTATTCACTAAATTATTTCGAAGAATAAATATTAAATGTCAAACTCTAATTTATTTAACTATTTTGTTTTCCTATTAAACAATTTACAGGCTCACTTGATACGATTTATGTGAAAATAATTAGAACAAATTTCAATAACCATTTTCTCGTTTACGGTACCTTTTTTGAAAAAAAAATTCAAACAAAAATTATGCGAAATATTAATATATTTAATTTTAATGATAGCAATTTATCTGTTACTGCTACCATTTTTGGGTAATTGCAGACACCGAACAAAATGACTAGAATAAACATGCACTTCCGGTTTGAATACTGTTTGAAAAATAAAAAATTTTCATGCAAGGCGTATAAAAATCCTAAGCTTGAAGTTTCATAAATTTACCTTCAGGCTGTAGAGAAATTTTCTGATTACTATACTACGTATAAGAAAGTAATTAAACAAAATAATGAAATATAATAAATAACAAATTTGTGTAAATAAAAAAAAATTAACAGTAAAATGGCGGACATTTATCTAAAAATTAAATATAAATAAATTCTTATCGCATCAGTAATGTGACAGACAGGGCAAGAGACTAATCTTTCGTAGCACGTTTCGCATATGCCGTGCCCAATTTGAAGGGCAAAATGTAGATGTGCTCCAAAACAAACAGGACATATCACTTGTACACCTACTAAAATGGTGAGCACACACACATATATATTTATATATATATATATATATATATATATATATATATATATATATATATACATATATAAATTGAATAATCAATATTTAATTTAAATAAAAAAAAATCTTTCTTTATTTCGTATAATATTAAATACAGCAGTATTCGTTTTGTAGACATACAACGAACGAACTGATAACAATCAACTCATATTTCTAATGTTATGTGCTATTTATGCTGTTTCTAGTTTTATGGAAATATACTAAGATTTAGCTGATGCTGCAGGTTGCAACTTACAATATATGTAAAATAACTTTAAGGCCTTATATAATTCCTCCCTTCTAAAATTTTACATTAATTGTAAGATGTTATTCTATTGTTTCTAATATAATATCGTTTGATTTATTTTTTAATGTATTCTCTTTTTGTTTCCATAAGTTTTTACATTTACTCTTATAATTAGAACATCACATGAACAATATGATAATTACAATGATGCAATATAATATCTAAGAATGATGGTTATTATTTATTTGTGATTCTTCTATTCGTGGAGCATTTTTGATTTTTATATCAACTGGTTTTATTTCTTTTAGTTAAATCTGACTTAGCGTTTTCAAATTATTGGAGGGGTTGAAATTTTCAAATTGTATTTCTTTATATGTTTCTTGAATAACATTGAATTTAAAATTATTTATCTTACATCCTTCTGTTAATTTAGATTTGTATATTCCTTGTATATTTTTATTCAAAATATTTGTTTGACAATTAATCTGGATTTGTTGTTCGTTGTGACTTATAATTATTAAGTCGTTCGTATTTTCTATTTGTTCCCAAGTGTTTTCTAATTTTATGTCATGATGTAAACAACCATCGTTCTTTAGGTTACTTACTATATTCCTAATACATTTATTAATTTTAATATATCAACTATTACAACAGTGTAAATTACTTATTTGAATACAGTTATCAGTAATATATTTATTTCCATTATCTAGGTAGTATATACTTTGTTTTTCATTAAGCATAATAAGAGAATTATTTTTGTAGACGTGAAAAGGGGTAAATTGGTGTAAAGGATAAGTATTTAAAGGGTAAATAGGAATATTTATTATGTAGTGTATTTGATCTCTATCATTTCTACAATATGTTTCAATAATTTCATTGAAAAGCCAAATATCTTTATTTTGTGATATTTGTTGTAGGGTATTAGGACTTATGATGCTGGTGTGTAATTTTCTTAGGCTACAGAATGTTATTCTAACTTCGATTTGTTTGCATAAGTCGTTCATGTTTTGTAAAAAGAATATTAATTTTTGAAATTTATTTTCAGTGTCAATTCTGCCTTGCCAGTCAAAGTATAAAATGTCTCCTATTTGCTTTTGTAATTTATTTTCATTACTTTCAATGTTCTTTATTTGTTCATTAAATTTGTCAATCATTTCTCTGCTTAATTTTAGGTTTTGGTCATTTTGTGTTTGTTGTGTCTGTTCGTTTTTGTTTATTTGTTTGTGAAGTCTGTCATATCGTTCTCCGTCCGAAGCGTCTAGGTTACCGGAAATAGATTTTATGATACTACCTAATCCGTTAATTAGACCGCGTTTTGTTCTTTTGTTCAAAAGTTTTTGAATTTGATTTTCCAAATCGTTATGAATATAGGTTATTATGTTTATGTATTCTTGGAATATTGTCTTTTCGTTGGATATTTGTTCCAACAGACTAGTTTTTAATTTGGTTACTTTTATGAATTCTTGATAAATGGGGGTAATGTTATAATTAAAGTAAATAATTTGTTCCGAAGATCTTATTTTACATTGTCCGAAATCGGCCAGGTGAAATCTGTTTTCTTGTGAGAAATCTATCAATTGGGCTACGAATCTGAAACATTTTATTGTTTTAATCTATTTATCCGAATGTTTTTCGGGCCTAGTTGGGCTCTGGTTTTTACTTTTCTTAAGATTGGGTCATAATCTTCTATTTTTATTTTTTTAAACAATGGTTTTTTAAATTTCTTTAATAATCTAGGATTTTGTTTCGCAAACATTTGTTTTGGTATCTGTAAGAGATTATCATTTTCTTTGAAACGTTGTTGTTTCTCTGTTTCAATTTTTCTTTTAATGATTTCAAACAGTTGGGTTTGTTCATCTTTATATTGTTGGATTAGTTTTTCATTTATAAGTGGAATTGTTCTGAAAGGTATTTCTTTGTTTTTTCCAAATAGTATTTCGTTGGGTGTTAATTTTGTAATAGATTGTTTTGTATTATTGTAGGCTAATATAACTAGTTCCAATTTTTCTAGCAATGTTTTATTATTGAACTTTTTATTGTTTTCAATTAAGCGCAAGTGCTCTAGGAGAGTGGAATGTAATCTTTCAATTGCATTGCTTTTGGCGTTGTTTACACAAGTAATGTGGCTTTCTATGTTGTGTGATCTGAGTAAGTTTTGTACGAGACTTCCTTTAAATTCTGGGCCGGAGTCCATAATGATTTTTTTTTGGTAAAGTGAATGTTTGAAAATATTTTATTAATTGGTTTACAACGCTTCTTGAAGATTTATATTCGATAGAATATATTTGCCCTTGTTTTGAAAACTGATCGTAAATAGTTAGGAAATAATTTTTATCTAGGCATAGTAAGTCCATGTTTATTATATCAAAAGGTTTACAGGGGGTTGGTGTAGGATTGTCAATTGCTTGTATTGGTTTTCTATTGTATTTGTTTAGTTTACAGTGGCCGCAGTTATTGATATATTCGATAATATTTTTTATCATATTAGGCCAGAAGAATTTATCTTTTAATGCGTTTAATGTTGCTATTATTCCACGGTGGTTTGTTAGTCCTATGTGGAAGTCATGTTTTATTTCAATTTGTTGGTCTTCATCTTCTATGTCTATTACAATTTTATTACATGACATAACGTTTATAGTGTTATATTCGAAAGTATTTTGTATAATATTCGCGATTGTTAACTATAGACTCTTTTCGATTATTGCGTAATAACGTATTTTTGGAATAATGTATTCCTTTAAAAAATTTATTATATCTTCTTCTAGTGTGGTTTATTGAATTTACAGTGTATTCTCATCTTAGCATGCTCCAATAATCGTTGGATTTTAATATCTGTGTTTCCATTATGTGTTTCTAGTATTAGTTGGTTATTTGCAACATTAAGCCTATCGTTTGAAAATTTTAGTCCGTTCACTGGGTTTTCAGGATCTGAGTGTACTGTGTTATTATCGCTATCATTATTATTTATTGAATCGTTAATATTTGTTTCAGGTAGTGTATACAAATTAATTTGAATGTTTGTATCTTCGAAAATTTTTAGTATTTTGTTTGAAACATCTGCCCATTTTAATTGATCTAATCCGCAACCTAATTTCGGTATATTGATTTCGTGTAGTTTATTTAGTATCATATAGTCCCTTAATTCTTTGAGAGGTTTGTCTAAATTTTTTATTGAAGGTTTTTCGTTATGTTTTTCTTTTGTAATTGGATGAAATATTGTTTTATTATTAGTGTGTTGTATGATTAGATTTTTATTTTGGCTTTTTTGATTGTTACAATATTCTTTGCTCTGAAATTGGTCGTTTATGGCTTTGGCTAGTCCTTGTGACATTTCGAGATCTTTTGATATGCAGTGTGCAAATATTTTTGTATTTGTCACGTCTCCAATGTATTTAATAATTTGCGTATCATTCCTTTGTCGTGATAAATTATCAGCAATAATGTTCATTTTACCTTGTAAATATTCTATTTCAAAATTGTATTCATTTAGTTCTATTTTCCATCGCATAAGTTTCTGATTTGGGTTCTTCAAATTGAATAGCCATACAAGTGGTCGGTGATCAGTTTTAATGAGAAATTTTCTCCCGTATAAGTAAGGTCGGAAATTTTTAATAGATTGGATTATTGCAAGTAGTTCTTTTTCTATTGTGCTGTAGTTTTGCTCAGCATTATTTAGTGTTTTAGAGAAATATGCTACTGGCATCTCGTTGTTATTTTCATTTTCATTCTTTTGGAGTAATACGGAACCTATTGCAAAGTCTGAGGCGTCGGTAGTGATGATAAATTCTTTATTAAAATTTCGGAATTGTAATATTGGTGACGTAGTTAAAATTTCTTTACATTTATTAAAACAGTTTCGATATTGCTCATTATAAATATCAATAATTTGACCATTTCGTAAACAACTAGTGAAAGGTTTCGTTAATTTTGCAAAGTCGGGAATAAATTTTCGATATCAGCCGATAGTACCAAGGAATTGTTTTATTTCCTTTTTCGTTTTAGGGATATTTAATTTTTTAATTTTCACAACTTTTGAGGGATCGGTTTTAATGCCGTCTTGCGTAATGATATAACCGAGGTATTTGGTTTGATTTTGTAAAAATTCGGATTTATCGATTTTTTTTTTAAGGTTTGCCGTTCTGAGTTTTTCGAATACCAATTTTATGTTTTGTAAATGTTCGTCTAATGTTTTTCCGAAAATGATTATGTCGTCGAGGTAGACTAGGCATACTTTGTTAACTAAGTCTCCTAATGCGATATTCATCATTCTCTGAAATGTTGCCGGGGCATTTTTTAAGCCGAATGGCATGCGAACGAATTCGTAATGTCCGGACGTTGTGGAAAGTGCAGTTTTTTCGATATCATCTTTATTCATTAGGATTTGATGGAAGCCAGAATGCAAATCGAGGGTAGCGAAATATTTTGAACATCCTATATGGTCTAATATGGTGTCTATGTACGGAATTGGGAAACGATCGTCTTTTGTTTTTGTATTTAATTTACGGTAATCAATAACTTATCTTGTCTTACGTTTACCAGATGCGTCTAATTTTTTCTGTACAATCCAAATAGGTGAATTCCAAGGAGAATGTGAAGGTTGTATTACGTTTTCTTTTAGTAAATTTTGAATGTGTTCCTCAATGTCTTTTTCATAATTTTGTGGAAGTCTATAATTTTTTGTGTGTATGGGAGTTTCTTCATTAACTATAATTTTATGTGTACAAATGTTAGTGTTGGATAATTTTTCGTCTTTTTTTTGGGAATAAGTTTTTATATTCTCTAATGACTAAGTCTAATTTTTGATTTTCTAAATTGCTTAAATGTTTGTTTCGAATTTGGATATTATTGTTGTTATTTGCTGTGATCTTTGGCACAATCTGATACATGATATTTCATGTCAGGGTTTGTGCGGAACTACTTATTTTATTAAATCGTTCAATGTTATTGGAATATGTTTGACGAATAAAAATGTTTAACGCGAACATACATATACAACTTCTTTAATATTAAATTGTGAATATCAGTTACAATAAAAATACAAGCTATATTATCATGAATTCTTACTCTACTACATTCTCAACTCAACTTTCAACTCCTAAAAACTTACTCTAACAAAAGGTTTTGTTCTTATATATATATCTTAACTTAAAGGTGGAGCAAACTTTACACATATTCTATTGGTTGATTTGCTGCATAAGGCGTTGACAGGGTGCACTGAGTTCGTGGGGTGGGAATCTTGCCTAATCGACATGTGGCTCGCATATTTTGGGGCCTTTCCTCACTCACAATTTATTGTTTAATTGCGGGTCTCTTGTGGCACTAAAACACTTTAGCGAACAACACATTTTTCCTTTAATTTTCCGAGAAACACATTTTTGGGTACCGATGGTTGCTTTACGTTGACTGATGGTCAGCAGATGTCGTGAATGCAATAAAGTAACAAAGGCCTGCAGTGGTACTTGTCTAAACTTATACAATTGTTTTGTTTTGATGTTTCTGAATAACTTTGTAATTTTCTTTCTTTTCCTTGTATTTTAATAATGTTTTTTAAGAAGTCAATTTGTATGTTTAAATCTTAAATGCTTCTCTACCTAGAAGTAGGTTGTATTCCTTATGAAAATTATGGATGTAACATTTTATTGGAATTTTGTTTAGATTTAATATGACATATTCGTTTGTTGTGGTTTTCCCGTTTACAGTTTTAAAAAAGCATTTTTCATTATAAGTTTTCATGTTTTTTGTTCTTACTATTTCCGGAGTTATTAAATTTATACTAGAGCCTGTATCAAAGAGAATAATGTAATTTTTCATTTTTAACGACGGTAGGAGATAAGTAATACTTGACATTACTTGTTTAATGTGTCCTCGCCGTTTTCTAACTCTAAAAAAGAATCTTCGTCTATTTCGTTTTCAGATTCGTGGTCAAGTTGTTCTATGATTTCTGTATCGTTAGTTTCGTCAAGGCTAGAATTCTGTCTAATTGTTTGTGTTGACATGGGTAGTGTCAAGCGAGTCTGTTGTGTCATGGGTCTTGGTTGCAAATTATGTTTTTTTTCATAGCAATTCTTCAAATTCTGTCTGGGTGCAAATAGTGTGGTTGTTTATTAACTGTGTTAAATGGTATAGGTTTGGAAGGAAATTGTTGAGTAGGAAATTTCTTAGGAGGTAGGCTGAATGAGAAATTTGGTTTTTCTTTTAATATAGGGTATTGATGCGAATAGTTGAATTCATTTCGCAAGAGAATTTCGCATTGTTCTAGGGATTGTGGTTCTTTTACAATAAATGAACCCCGTATAGAAATTGGTAGTAGTGAAATAAAGTGTGAAACAACTAATTTTTGATTTTCTCTAATTATTGCAATTTTTTGAAATTGATTATATTCCGTTAGGAGGATTTTTAATTTATATTGCGAAATTCTTTGTGAAATTAGTAGTTAAATACGTTTTCAATTCGTCCCAAGTTGAGAATTTATTTTCTGATAATAATTCAGCGGCTTTGTGAGTTAGTTTATTTTTTATTAATCCAAACAAGTATGTTCGTTGGATATCATTAATTTGTATGTTAGTTAATGCGGAATGTACTTCATCTACAGCAGATATGAAGTTGTTAAGAATTTTAATATTTCCGTCATATGAAGGAATAATTTCTGACGGATTTTTGAGTTCTGCTAATGTCGTAGTAGACTTGGTCTCAAAGAAATTCTCTGTACCGAGATTTTGGTAGTTTGACTATATTCGACTTCGGAATCTGAAGTTACGTGTTCCGATTCCGATGAACTACTATTGTTCACAAATATGTGTGTGTTGAGACTATGTCGGTCTCTTGATACTTTTATTACTAGTCTTTGCTAGTAGTATCTCTTTGTGTAATAATATTATAATTAAATTATGATTAACTTACAATGGTAGTAATAATATAAATGTGGAGGGATGTTTTACGGGCATCACCGGGTTGTTCTGTTCTTCTAGTCTTCTGATTCTTCAAGAGGACAGCAGAAATCTTTCAGGCGACGTGGACCGGTTGTGGAACAGCAAGTTGGCCAATCTGATGTTGTCTTTTCTTAAAGATGGGTCGTGGGTAGACCCTGATGGGCACTGTTTAGCCTTTTACGTAGGTTTGCAGAATAGCAAAGCGAAGAATTATATTCACCACACAATAACTTATGTTTCGATGCTATCCTACCGACTGCGCCAATTAAATACTCAATATTTATTTAAATAAAAAAAATCTTTTTTATTTCGTATAATATTAAATACAGCAGTATTCGTTTTGTAGACTTCCAACGAACGAACTGAGAACAATCAACTCATATTTCTAATGTTACGTGCTATTAATGCTGTTTCTAGTCTTATGGAAATATACTAAGATTTAGCTGATGCTGCAGGTTGCAACTTACAATATATGTAAAATAACTTCAAGGCCTTATATAATTCCTCCCTTCTAAAATTTTAAATTAATTGTAAGATGTTATTCTATTGTTTCTAATATAATATCGTTTGATTTATTTTTTAATGTATTCTCTTTTTGTTTCCATAAGTTTTTACATTTATTCTTATATTTAGTACATAACATGATTATTATGATAATTACAATGATGCAATATAATATGTTAGAATGATGGTTATTATTTATTTGTGATTCTTCTATTCGTGGAGCATTTTTGATTTTTACATCAACTGGTTTTATTTCTTTTAGTTTAATCTGACTTAACGTTTTCAAATTGTTGGAGGGGTTGAAATTTTCAAATTGTATTTCTTTATATGTTTCTTGAATAACATTTAATTTATAATTATTTATCTTATATCCTTCTTTTAATTTATATTTGTATATTCCTTGTTTATTTTTATTCAGAATATTTGTTTGACAATTAATCTGAATTTGTTGTTCGTTGGTACTTATAATTATTAAGTCGTTCGTATTTTCTATTTGTTCCCAAGTGTTTTCTAATTTTATGTCATGATATAATATATATATATATATATATATATATATATATATATAAATATACAATATAAATATATATATATATATATATATATATATATATGTATATATATATATATATATATATATATATACATATATATATATATATATATATATATATATATATATATATATATATATATGTATATATATATATATATATATATATATATATATATATATATATATATATATATACAATATAAATATATATATATATTTATTATATATATTTATTTATATATATATATATATATATGTATATATATATATATATATATATATATATATATATATATATATAGATATATATATATATATATATATATATATATATATATATATATATATATATATATATATATATATATATATATATATATATGTATAAATATATATATATATATATATATATATATATTTATATATAAATATATATATATATATATATATATATATATATATATATATACATATATATATATATATATATATATATATATATATATATAAATATGTATATATATATATATATATATATATATATATATATATATATTTATGTTTATATATTTATATTATACGTACTATAGCTGGTTCAACTTCGACAATTGGTGGAGGCTGCTCTTCAATTGGGTTTATATCTTTGTCTAAATAATTGAATATATATATATATATATATATATATATATATATATATATATATATATATATAAAATAGATATATATATATATATATATATATATATATATATATATATATATATATATATATATATATATATATATATATATATATATATATAAATATATATATATATATATATATATATATATATATATATATATATATATATATATGTATATATATATATATATATTTATGAATATATATTTATATTATACGTACTATTGCTGGTTCAACTTCGACAATTGGTGGAGGCTGACATAAGATTTATATAACCATCAAATATGGTGGCAGTACGTTAGACCTATATGTAAACTTTATGATAGGGTCCCTTTTTACAAAATATACTGATAAATGTACCTGGTAATGCTGTTACTGCTGCTGCCTGTTGATTATACAAGTCAACATCTATTAAAATATATATATATATATATATATATATATATATATATATATATATATTTATTTATATTTATCTATATATATATATATATATATATATATATATATATATATATATATATATATTTATATATATATATATATATATATATATATATATATATATATATATATTTATATATATATATATATATTAGTATGTGTGTGTGTGCAGTTGCAAATTTATTTACCTTCCATATTAGGACGGTGCTGATCGTAACCCAGAAGGTGCTCACTCAAATTTAAGACAAAATGTGAAGCAATTTCTAAAAAAATTCCAACCGTAATGCGACCCACGTCCAACCGGTCTCATGCATTTTTAACATTTCTGTCGGCTGCAAATTGTTTTGATTTAATATTAATAGTTGTATTCAAACCTCGTTGCAGACGACCAACGTCTAATTTGGTTGCATTGTGAAGTTCCATTAATTTTGCTGAAAAATTAGTTTACCATTATAAATAAAAATATCTGGAAGTTTGAAAGTTATGGAAGTTGATTTTATATTTTACTTAGGTTTCATTAATTTGTAATAATTGGTGTGTTTAAGTATGCCGGTAAAGCTTCAACCTCCTGGATGATCCCCCATGACGTCATGCAATCGCCGATTCATTGACTCCATGTTGTTATTCGTACGTCAGGGGAGGCGGTAAACGGTTTTTTTTTTGCGTTGTTACGCGGTCAATCCACTGTTCACTCAAATAAGTGAACAGTAGAAGCATAACCGCAGCTGCATCGTCGCTAGCCAATGCTTGTATAAATTCCAAGCTGTCTGGAATGTTGATAGGTGACAAGAATGATAAAACCATACACATTCGTAGGCTTCTCTTACTGTTTTCGGATTGCAATTGCAAAAGCTATGGGCATCGACTATAAATGCAAATGATTAACAATTAGTATAAATTGAACACTATGCGATCTAATAACTTACATGGTGAAATTTCATAACGTGAATACCCAGCAACTGATATGCATTCAAAGACGCTGACACCACTTTAAACGTGGAGTCAATATGAGATTCAGTTGCATGTGAAATCACCTCGCGAATAAAAGTGTCCTCCAAAAATACAATGTCCTGCGAATTATCCGTTGCCCGTACTATTTCGGAAAAGAAACTATTCCCCGTTGCCGTTGTAGTTAATCTCCGCCATTCTTCCATCTGCATATATGCTGCATATTCTATAAGAGAATGTGGAATTCGCGGCGTAAGCTTGCGCCTTACCTTTTGCAGACAACTCTCTACCTTTGCAAAAGGTAAGTTACTTGAGCCTTCAGGATAGCTTCGAAATAAAATAAATGATATATTTAAATATAATATGTAGTGACTTTCGATGAAAGGATCGTAAACAGTTTTACATTATTAATTAATCAACGTATTTTGAAAACAATACATTTATATATATATATATATATATATATATATATATATATATATATATATAAATTACGTTATCGTCGTTTTTTGTTTTGAAAAAAGTATAAACGAAGTAAATTATTTGATATAATTATTTTATCAAACCACATGTGTTTTACAGTTGAGTACAAGAAAGAGAATGCTGAATTTCGCTTAATACTTGATATTTATACATCTGAGATGATACGTGACAATTTAACATATCATCAGTTTACTGGTGATATATAAAATAATATCTTGAGATTTCTAAGAAATATAGCTCTTTGTGTCATAAATCATAATTACTCCCCTTGAAGATTTTATTTTATATTTACAAATCTACCATTTCTATATCTGTTATATCATTGTTCCTTTGTAGTTTCTTATTGTTATAACATTTTAATATTTTATACGAACTAATTACTAATATGATTACAATAATTATACTTATTAATATACTTTGAGCATGATTATAATGATTATTCATGTGTTCATGTGTCGCTTGTTTATAGTAATATTTGCAATAATATATTTTTGAAAATGTTGAATTATACTATTATTCAGAGGGCATATTTTCTCTTCGGGATTTAAAAATGTATTAATTTGTAAATTATATTCTTTAGCCATAATTTCATTATTGAATTTTTCCTTATCTATAAAACAGTTGTTGTTTATAACTCTATGTATTATTCCAAATTTTAATTCTTTATTTATGTTTGTACAGTCCAAATGAACATTTTATTTTATTATAAATATAGATTAGGTTTGAATGAGGTATTTGTTCAATCCATTTTGTGGTTTTGAATTCATTATAATCACAATTCTTATTGTTACTATCTGCTATTATATTAGTGTAGCAGGTATCTATTATTTTATAATTAGTTTTACAATAGTTAACATTGTTTATTTCGTTACATTTATGTAACATATAATTATTATTGCCTTTTACAATATATATTATTTTCCAGTTATTTAACATAGACATTTTTTCTTGAAACATAAATGGTATTGGAATTATCTGTTTAGTAATATATTGTTCATCATCATACATTGGTACAATCATCAAAAATATCTTCTATATATTTAACTCCTTCAACTGGGTTTTCATCAGAACTATGTATAGTATTTTCAGTTGACACGCTTTTTGTTGCATTATTTGATTTCATTTCATTAGTTTAGCAGAAATTTTCAAATGGTTCATATATGTTTACTATTATGTTGGTTTCACCAAATATTTTATCTAAGTATTTTATTAATTCCTTTTTTTCTAATTTATCTAAGCCACAGGATAACCAAGGGATATTAATTTCGAAAATGTCGTTTTTTATTAAATAGTCTCTTAACGATGTTAAAGAGTATTGTAAAATTGTTTTATTACACTCTTCATTAAATTTTTCTTTAGAAAATATGTGAAAGATTTTTTTGTTTTGGACTTCTTGCAGAAGAAAATTTTGTGTTATTAATAATTTATTTCTACAAAAATCCTTACTGTTGAATTGCTCATTTATATGTTTTGCTAATCCTTTACCAAATTTGAAATCTTTACTAATACAGTGTGCGAAAATATTTGTTTTTATATTTATTTTTTAATTATTTTTTATTCGGGAAAAAAAATCAGCAATTTTATTAGTTTTTCCTTTTATGTATTCTATTTCGAAATTATATTCACCTAATTCTATCTTCCACCTCATTAGGTTTTGATTGGCATTTTTCATGTTGAAAGGCCAAACAAGAGGCCGGTGATCTGTCCTAATAACAAATTTTCTACCGAAGATGTACGGTTTGAAATTATTAATTGCCCAGATTATTGCTTTGGCCGGTGGACTGGTTCGTTGGTAGCTTGCTTGTCGCGAGATACGTAAGTTAAGCGACGCGCCGTGCTGTGTGAGCTTGGATGGGTGACCGTTCAAGTGGAGCAGCCCGCCGGCAAGGTTCACTAGTGGCAACACTAGTGAACGGCAGGTTTCCCCCGGGTTCTCCGGTTTCCCCTGTCCAGGTACACAAACCATACTGACGCTCTGCCCTGAATCGAAAACGTCACCTCTCGCGTAAACCTCGTAGTTTACGTCATGTGACAAGTAGACACAGGGGCCAATAGCAGCTACAATAGGCAGCTAGTTGCAGCACTAGCGCCTGTGGCAAACACCGAAACACAAATACAACACTTCGGATAGGTACACTGCACTACACTGACACAATACACTCTGAAGAGGCCCCAGTGGCCTATAACAGAGCACTACGCTAGATAGATAGATATATAGATTATTGCTTTTAATTCCTTTTCAATGGTAGAGTAATTGTGTTCTGCCTGGTTTAAAGTTTTCGATGCATAGGCTATGGGCTTTTCTTCATTATCTATTTTTTGTGAAAGTACTGCCCCTAATGCGTAATCTGATGCATCTGTTGCGAGTATAAATTTGTTTTCAAAGTTTGGGAATGCTAATATAGGAGGGTTAATACTTCAATCTTTAGACGTTTGAAATGCATTTTTATAATTTGAATTAGTGATATCAATTGTTCTGCCTTTCTTTAAGCATTCTGTAAAGGGTTTTGTAAGTTTTGAAAAATTCGGAATAAAGCGTCTGTACCATGATAGTTTCCCAAAAAGGCTTTTATTTCTTTGGTAGTGCGTGGTATTTGAATTTTCTCTATAGCTTCTACTTTTTTTACATTTGGCTTTAAACCTTCCTCACTGATTACAAAGCCTAAATATTCTGTTTCATTTTTGAAAAACTCATGTCAACGTCAAAATTGGGGCTTGGCCCACTAGCTCAGGAGTGGTCGGGGTAAGGCGAACGCCGAGGAAGGAGGGGCAGACGGAATCGGCGTAGGTGTGAGGAAGTCCGCGTAAGAACAAATAAACCTCCGAGTGTGTATGTCACCGTTATATTGGATTAAATAACAAATACAGTATAGTGCTTAACCCGTGTATTGTACCACTAATAACATAAATTAAGAACGTTTATCTGAGACAGAAATAAAAAAGTATCACAAGAATTTAACAGGCCCAATTAGGTTTAAAGAACAAAGTAAAAAAAAATTTAGTAATAGTCACGTAAGTGTCCCCTTGCATTCCCGTAGGTCCTGGTGGTATCGCAGTGGAGCTTTACGAATTGAATCGCGCGCCAAGCAAGGGACTTCCGGTCTCTTGCATGTCCCAGCAGCGGTCCTACAAAGGAAGGGTAGATGGCTCTGCGCATAAAGACAAACGGTTATTAGCGATGTTCGTGGCTGTATCGATTTTACGATTGATAGATCTTGGTGAATCTGGGTGAAAAATTGAAGCACAAAGATAATATAGACATAAAGTATATCAAGGTAGGTATCCAGATTAATTTGGCTGAAGGAACACAAGCAAGCTCGGCCTTATGTGGAGCAATTTACGGTTACCCTACGTTTAGGCTAAAATAACGAGTAATAATCACGGCTCGCGTGAAGAGAAACCTAGAAGCCGGGAACCCGCAGGCTTAACGAGGCACAAATAAATAACGGCAAGTAAATAAATAGTACTTACAATCATAAATACTTATGAGAGCTTAACAATAAATAAATAAATAATGGGGAATAAATAATCAGCAATAACAACAATAAATAACTAAATAGTGGGGGGGGGGGAATAAATAATAAATAGTACCAACAATAAATAAGTAAACAAGGAGAAATAATTAATCAATAGCACCGGCAATAATAAATAAATACGGGGATTGTACGATACGAAACCCCAAAATAAAGAAACTAAAACTCAGTGACGAGATGTCCCCTGGAGGATTGGAAAGAACAGAACGATACAACCTTTATTTCCTCAGGGCAGCCCTGGTGGCGAGTCTAAGGAAACCACGTGCAGGCGTCAGGAACACGTATTCCAGGAAACTATGCTGAGGACCGGGGACATTAGTCGTCGGTACGCCCGCGTTCGATCGATGGGTCGGTGGATGCCCTCCGTGGGTGAAGATATCGCCGGAAAAACGAATGAAAGTCAAAACCGTCGAACAAAACCGCGACCAGGAGATCACACTTTTTTCCAAGAAAAAGTCACTGCTCCAACCGGCGGCCAAAACATAACTGGCTTAAGTCGGTTTTTGCGGCCCCACCACCCCGTCGCCCTTGGCTTCGGAATCCAGTGGGTGTCCACAGATGGCGGGACCAGCCTCATGGCCTGGCATTCGTAATCTTTCGTCACAATCTCTAGCAATTTTTAAATTAGCTCTTTATAATTCTTGGAATATAGTTTCGATATTTTTAAAATGTTCTTTCTCATTTTTGCCAAAGATTATAATATCATCCATGTAAACTAGACATATTTTATTGATGTGATTTATTAGTACTTCATTCAGGAGCCGTTGAAAGGTAGCTGGTGCGTTAATTAATCCGAAGGGCATTCTTACAAATTCATAGTGATGTAGTACTGAAGGGCGTTTTATGTCGGTCTTTGGGGTTCAGTTCTACTTGATGAAAACCAGAGTGCAAATCTAAGGTTGTAAACAATTTTGGGTTACCAATATGGTCTATTAAAGTATCAATGTTTGGTATGGGGAATTTATCTTCTGTTGTTAGTTGTTTTATCTTTCTAAAATCTATAACCATTCGTGTTTTTTTTTCCCGATGCATCCATTTTTTTTGGTACAATCCAAATGGGTTAGTTATATGGTGATTTTGACTTTTATAACGCCATTTTTTAATAATGTTTGTACATGTTCCTCTATTTCTTTTTTATATACCTGCGGTAATCTATAATTTTTTGAATAAATAGGGATGTCATTCTTTAATTTAATATTATGTTTGACTACGTTAGTGGTTGATAAAATTTCATTTGCTTTTGGAAAGAGACATTCAAACTTTTTTGTTAGTTTTTGTAATTTTTCTTTTTGTGAATTTAATTGCGAATCCCGTATTTGTATATTAACATAATTTTTATTTATTTCTATGTCATTCTGTAATGTAAATTTTTGTTTGTCACTAAATGTTATTTTATTGCTTTTGAAATTTATTGAGACACCACATTTGTTCAAAATTTCTACACCAAATAATAAATTACAATTATCATGAAATTCGTATAAATAAAAATCAAAAGTTTTATTTTGTATCTTTATCTTTACAACTTCCGTGCAATTAATTTTATTCGCTGCAGTTTTAAATGTTATCACTTTGGGTGTTGTTTTATAATTTTTTTAGGGACAGGTGAACGACAAGGACAGGTGAACTGTTCTGAGAAAGTTACAACTTCAGGATAGAGAAATGTTTTTGAAAGCAGCACAATTTTCAAAAACATTTCTCTATCCTATAATTTTTTTGTTTAACCAATTTTGGGGAAATCAAGTTTATATCAGAACCAGAGTCTCTTAAAATATGAAAGTCATTATATATTATGATAGGTATTGTGTTTAGAATGGTAGTCATCACTCGTTTTGTTCTTGAAATTCGTCTATTTCTAAAAAAGATTCGGGTGTGTTTTCGCGTTCATTTTTAACAGATTCTTCTATAGTTTCAGTGTTCTCGCTTTCTTCCATCTCTTGGTTATAGTTTTTTCTTATGGTTTGTGTGGACCTTGGTTGATTAAATGTTTGTTTAGATGTTCCAGACATTGGAACAGGTTTGTATTTTCGTGTTTCTGTGTTATTAATTATATTTTGTCTTGCAAATTTATTTGGGCCTTGGTACTGTGTTTTTTGATTGAAGTTTATGGGCTTACTAGGGAAGTTTTGACCAGGGTATCTCTTTGGTGGATTTTCGTTTTCGAAAGTATTATTTTGTCTTAATAGTGGTGAGTTATGAGAGTTTTGCGCTAAATTGAATTCATTATTAAGCAATTGTTCACAAAGTTCTAACGTATCTGGGTTTTTATTCACAAATGCACCTCTTATTGTTAAGGGTAATAGTGATATAAAATGTTTAACAATCACTTTTTGAAAGCCTGTTATTAAAGCATTTTTTTGATCGCTGCTAAATTGAGTTAATTGTATTTTTGATTTACGCTTAGAAAACAGGTGTGTCATATTCTGCAATGTTTCACCTATCTTATTATTTTATATGTTTCTTATATTTACTATTAGTAAGAATAAGGTATCATAAGTTAATTTATCTTCAAAATTAGTTTCCAGGAAATGTTTTAAATCTTCCCATGTTTCAAATGTATTGTCTTCTAATATTAGTTTAGCTTTGTCTGTGATTTTTGCTTTTATTAAAGAAAAAACGTATACTTTTTGCATGTCGTTTATATGTAATGTTGCTATTAAACGTTGGAAGTTTTGAACTTCCTTTAGAAACATAGGTAATAATCTTACATCTCTATTATAAATGGGGATTATTTTGGATATCGGTTCAAAATCATTATAAGTAGCCATTATATTTAGATTTAGACTGTCGGGCAATTCTGTTATTTCTAAAACTTTCTGTAAATCGTTATTAATTTCTTCTACGGATCTTAATGAGTTTACAGTGGTAGATTCACTATCAGAATCGCTGAACATAAATATGAGAGAGTTACATAGATACATTCATTCATTTTCAACTTTCTTTATTTATTTTTATTTTAATTACAGTAATACTTATATACTAATGTGTGGACAACATGGTTGGTTTTGTCATAGCCCCTACTCACAATATAGGAGTGTATATCTGTGTATGTGTGTTATTGCGTTGTGCGCTTGAACATTGTGTGATTGTTTTTGTTTTAAATTTTTGTTGTACATTGCGTGTTAGGATTGTATTTTGTGGGAAAGGAGGTGCCAAAAAACCCATTTAATAAATTGAAAACAATATTTTTGTTAAAACTTACAAACTAACTTAACTAATTTAAAATATTTACATGTTTGCTTGTGATGGATGAACAGATTTGTGTATGAGAGTATGTTTTGTTTTGTGTTGTGTAGTGTACGTGTGTGTTAGTGGAGTACAATGTTGTTGTGCGTGTTAGTGTTATGTGTTCTGCTCATGAAACCCCTCTAGAAATATGGGTAAGTTTTGATAGGGTAGCTTGTGTTTGAGTTTAAATGTAGTGTTGTTGTCGCGGGTAAGTGTTATGTTTTTTATAAGTGTGTTTGAATTATATTGTGGGTTTTTGTAAAATTTTTGTGATGTTTCTTGTATGTAATCTGTAATGTATGGTATGTTAGTGTCTTCGTGTAGTTGTGTTATTCGAGTGTATCTATCAGAGCTGGTGGCCAGCCGAAGGCACTTATTTTGGAGGCGTTGCAAGGGTAGTGTGGTGGTGACCGGTGCGTTACACCAGACTGGGGCTGCGTAGGTGATGATTGGGCGAATGATTGCGGTGTAAATGAGAAGTTTGTTTTTATGGAAAGTGAGCTGTTTTTGATGAGTAGAGGATAAAGTTTGGACAGGACGGCGTGGGCTTTCATTAATGTATGTTTGATGTGTTGGCCGTGTTTTAGCGTTCTGTTTAGATGTATTCCTAAGTATTTGACTGTGTTCATGGGTGTGATTTTTTGTGAGTGTATTTTTAGTGGTGTGTTAATTGTGTTGTTTTTGGATTTACGTGTGAAGACTATGGTTTCGGTTTTGGCTGTGTTAATGTTAATTTTTCACTTTTGCCAGTATTGTTCTAATATGTTTATGTGTATTTGCGTTTTTTTAGTAGCTATTTGTGAGTTGAAAGAGTGAGTGTAGATAGCGGTGTCGTCTGCGTATTGTGCTATGTGTGTGTTCGGGAAGGTGGGGATGTCACTGATGTAAAGGTTGAAGAGTTTGGGGCCAAGGTCGCTGCCTTGTGGGATTCCTGCTACTATGGGTTTAGGAGTTGAATGTGTGGAGTTAATTTTGGTTGAGAAGGATCGGTTTGAGAGGTATGAGAATATTAGTTTGGTTAATGTGGGAGGGAATTGGAAGGATATGAGTTTGGCCATGAGCCCTACTGTCCAGACCGTATCGAAGGCTTTTTCTATGTCCAGTAGAGTCATGACCGTGACTTTATGTTTGTTGAATTGAGTCGCGATATCGGTTGCTATTCTGCACACCAGGTGCACCGTGCAATGTCTGGCTCGAAAGCCAAACTGGTGGTCAGGTGTGAGATGTATTCCTGTGTCGATATCGTCGACTCGGGATAGGATGATTTTTTCGGCGAGCTTTGAGAGGGTATTTAAAAGGCTGATGGGGCGGTAGCTCGTTGGTAGGTGGGGAGCTTTGCTCGGTTTTAGGATTGGATGGACTGTAGCAGTTTTCCAGGCAGCTAGAAAGTGGTGCAGTTTTATTATGGCGTTAATTATATAATGGAGTTGGATAACGGATTTCCTGGACAGGTTATTAAGGATAAGGTTTTCTATTAGGTCTGGGCCAGGAATTTTTCGGTTGGGTAGGGTTCTGATTAGTTTGATTAGTTCGGATGGGGTGGTAAGGAGTCTGGCAAGCGTTTTAGCGTCAGTGTGGTGCGGGGTGCTTAGGTATTGTAGTGTGTCTTGTGTGATTTTATTTTGTGTATGTGTATTTGGGGTGTGTGTTACGTGTATTTGTTCAAAGGTGTTAGCTATCATTTCCGATTTTTGCTCGTCTGTGATGGCTGTGTTATTGTTGTGTGTGAGTGTTGGTATTGTGGTGTACGCCTTTTTAAGTGTTTTAGTTAGCTTCCTGAGGGAGTTATCGTTGGGGTTGAGGGCGGTAAGTTTAAGGGACCAAGTAGTGTTTTTGTGTGTTTTATTTGATGTTTAATTTGTGTGTTTAATGAAGTTAACTGTGTTTTGTATGTGTGTATGTGTGTCCTCTGCCATAGTCTTCTGGTGTGGTTGCGTTGTTGAATTAATTGTGTTATATATGGTGGAAGAATAAGTTTGTGCGGGTAGATTTTGATTTGCTGCGTTTTTTTTGTTTTGCAACATTTATAGCGTTTGTAAATCGCTCTATTTGTGTGTCTATGTCTTGTGTTGTGTGTATTTGACTGTTTATGGGGATGATCGTGTCGAGTGTTTTTCGGAAGAGCGCCCAGTTTGTGTGTTTGTATGATGTGATGGTTTTTGAGGTGTATACAGTGTTGCGGTTGATTAAGTGAAATATGACAGGATTATGATCTGAGTTAAGCTCGGGAAGTGAAATGGGGTGAGTGATGTTTTGGACGTTTTTGTTAATGATAATTTCGATTATGGAAGGTGTACTTCCATTTGCAGGGTAGTGTGTGGGTGTGTTGGGGCTGAGTATGATAGCGACGTGTGTGTTTAAGTATGTTCTGAGTGTGAGGCCGTTAGTGTTGTTTCTGTGACAACCCCAGTCCGTGTGTCTTGCGATAAAGTCACCGATCACTAGAGTTTTGTTTTTGTGTAGTAATGTTGAGAGGTCTGCGCGTGTGATGTTGTTTAGTGGCTTGTTGTAGGCAGCGTAGATTATTGTGTTGTCTTCGAGTGTTATGTTGAGAGTTTCCAGGGTGGTTTGAGGGTTTGGTGTTAGTGTGTGTGGTGTATTGTGTTTGACTAGAATTGCAACGCCTCCCGCGGGGGTCGTACCCTGGTGTGGTCGATCAGCTCTGTAGATTGTGTATCTTAAATTTGTTTGTGTTGTTGAGTTTAGTTTCATTGAGTAAGCAAATATGTATGTTGTGAGTTTGTAGAAAGTGTGTAAGTTCACCTATCTTACCCATAACTCCGTTGGCGTTCCTAATTACAAAAAGTATAGATGTGGTTGTCTTCATTTGGATGCCTGATTTTGTTTACAGGTAGACAGATTCCTCTTGTTGTTGACGGCAGTAGAACGAAGTCGATTTCTTGTTGCAAAGATGATGGACTTATTTCTGCTGTAGTTGGTTGGTCACCTCGAAGAAGTGGAGTATTATGTTGAAATCCTCCAAGTTTCGAATTAACGATGGGTCGTGACAGACCTCCGATGGGCTCCAGGATACGAGAGCCGTGATGATCGATTGCACAATCAAGGAATAAAAATTCCAAAAGGTTGCGTTAGTGTTAACACCTTTTTTGGCAATCCTACCGACTGCGCCAATTACGTTACCGTCGTTTATTGTTTTGAAAAAAGTATAAACAAAGTAAATTATTTGATATATTTATCTTATCAAACCACACGTGTTTTACAGTTGAGTACAAGAAAGAGAATGCTGAATTTCGATTAATACTTGATATTTATACATCTGAGATGATACGTGACAATTTAACATATCATCAGTTTACTGGTGATATATAAAATAATATCTTGAGATTTCTAAGAAATATAGCTCTTTGTGTCATAAATCATAATTTATATATATATATATATATATATATATATATATATATATAAATATATATATATATATATATATATATATATATATATATATATGTATATATATATTTATATTTATAATATATTAATTAATGCAGAAACAGGTAAAACGGAACAGTTTATTATACTTACAGAATCGACACTTCGTTATAAATTTGCCGTATTGATCCCGATCTATTCAATACAGCAGCTTTCACTTCTCGACGAGAAATGTCCATTTCTTCGGAAATTTCGTTAGATGCGTGGCTATGAGGCTGCGTTTCTACATATACATAATTTGCCTCAACTCATCGACCACGGCAAGACAAATTTTGCTTTTTAGAGTTAATTATTAATACATAAAGGCAACGAAGAAAACATAAAGGCAACGAAGAAAACTATAAAATAATAAAACTGACTTCAGATATTATGTTTGCGCTCAAAAGCGAAATTTGTCCATATATATATATATATATATATATATATATATATATATATATATATATATATATATATATTTATTTATTTTGTCACGTCTGGGTCAACCAACATGTCGCCAGCGTCATCCCCGGGTTAGGCAATAGGTCGTCAGAGTCACGCCCGGCCCGTGCCATACAACTTACCTAAATAATAGGATCAATGGCCCAATACTGCCTGTTTACGACTTAGAAAAGCGACACGTGCATGCCTACACACCACAAAACAAATGACAGGGAGTACAACAGGCTATATAAACTATTATGAAGAGACACTCGGGACAGTCTCTCATAGTCTCACCTAGACTACGATAGCTTCTACAGTATAACATTGTGTGAATCTTAAACTAGGGTCAGTGTGTATCATGTGTCCAATAAACGCATAACCTTTATTCAATAAACACCATACCAAAACGTATATATGTATAACTGTGTTATGAATTAAGAAAACACCATTCACATCCTCCCGTGCTTGACTCCTGATATGACACAAATCCTGCAGGAGTTACAATCTTGGCTGGTACCTCAGTTTATTTAATAAAATAAAGTCACAGCCAACCCCCAGCCGTGACCATTGGTGGAGTCCCGGGTATTCGCAAAAACCATAAAAAAATTTTCTTAAAGATACAATAAAATGAAATAAAAGAAAAACTCTATTTGAACGAGTAGGAAACTAGAAATATAGCGAATTCTTTGTGGGTAAAAGAATAAATGCAAGAACAATACGAACCACTGCTTGGTGGACAGGACGCACAGTGGTTCAATCGGCCAAAACCCTGGCCAAAAATCAGCTAGTGACAGTATCAAAACAAAAATTGGTAAACTTACGTATTTTAAGACTTTAATGTCGAATCAGCAATTAGAAGTTCAAAATTCAAAATGGCGAATACAAAATGTTTTTTTTTTGCAGAAAATTACTGGATTAAAAATACACAAATCTCGTAGATTTATTTTTAGTCTGTAGAATCGAATCTGCCATTAGATTTTCATAATTCAAAATGGCGGACATAAAATGGTGGTTTTTGTGGTTCTAAAAGTTCAAAGGTGTCAAAACATACAACTATCGTAAAATCTTTAAGTTTTTATATTCGAATCTGCCATCAGAATTGCATATTACAAAATGGCGGTTTTTTAGATACAAAAAATTCAATAGCTTACAAAATATCTTTTATTTATCTTAATGCAAAATCATGTTTAGTTAAGCAGTCAGTACGCTATAAAAAAAATTATATAAATTCAGTGGCATTCTCAAATTCGTCGTAAACTTCATAATTTTCAGCACACGCAGGTTCATTTTCATTGTTGTAGGTAGTAACAGTTGAAACACTTCAGGTGGAAATTTTTCTCTATTTATCATTTTTAATTTTGGCATACTCGTTGTTAATGCGAGAGTTTTTTCGGGAAAAACTTTCACGAAAACGTTTAGGTCTTTGTTTCGCGCTTCTTGACCGTCTTCTGATAAAGGAAATTTTATAATCTCAAATATGTCCATTATAGTACCCTCCAAGTATTTATTTTCAGAATCTAGATTTTAAACAAAATTTAATTATTAATTTTATCATAAGAAAGTGTTGTATTACTTTAATGTTCCGAATTAAGAAATACTTATATTTCTTACAGTGAGGATTATTCTACATTCTTAGTAATAAAAAATTTTCAAGAACCACTATAAATATAAAAATAGAGCCTAATGCCAAAATATTAAGCCAGGTATAATTCTAAAAATTAAGATAAGAAAGCTTGACATAGCGTGTTTGAGTCATTCCGAAGCATGCGCGAAAATGCGAAAAGTTCCATATCAGGCAAACTTGCGCCTGCTTGCACTTTTTCTTTTCACTATTTGTTAACAACACCATACACTACATAATAAACTAAATAAGAGCCTGACACCTAGTGGGACTTTTACTATACTCATACTTTTAGAAATGGCGCTTCGTAAAACATGAATATTTTTTAGCCGAGCGTTCCGCACCCTTTTTCATGTACGCTATACATAAATTTCGTGAATTTAATAAAAGGCAAATAATATGGTTTTTCTTTAGGAATCACCTACATTTTTTAGAACTTAAATACAGCACTCACAAAAGAAGTTAGACGGGTTTGAACACGAGCGATATTTCAGTATATAAGAAAAGCGGTGCGCTATGCTTGGCACGGAGGCAACTTTGCAGTGACAAACCGCATGTAATGATTAAATTTTAAGTCCATTCTTAGCTGACTATAATAGAACATATCCCCCTCTACAGGATTCAGTGAAAATTTCCTGTTAAATGAAAAGTTGATTTTCGATTTTTGGCCAGGGTTTCCGCTGCTTGAACCACTGTGGGCCGGTGCCATCCTTTTGGAACGCGAAATAAAATCAGTAAATTTGATAAAACAAAATAATTGCTTTATAATTTGAATTAAAGAATTTTATATTTTTGACCAAGACCAAGCACAGGAGAAAGAGGGTTTATGCATGTACGTTGAGGGACTGTCACTAAAATACACATGCAACTAACACACATTAAAAACAGGAATGAATCATATAAGTTATGAAGAAAAACGAATATAATTTACGACCGCGAGAAAACAATTTAAACACAGCGCGATTAGTATTAACGGAAAAAACAAGTTATATGTTGAGAACCCCTTAAGCGGGAAAAAGTAGTAGAAACGTAACTTCAGCTAGCAACGAAACACAAATAATTAATCAATTCACACCCCCAGATACAAGCCCGTTAGGCGCGTTAGAATCTATTTATTCAGAAGCTGAATTAAGTATAGAAAGCGCGAACACTAGAGACCCTACACCATTACATTCGGGATTTGAAAACTTAGACATATCAAACGCAGAAAACATAAATAACACTAGCGCAAATATTGCGCAAGGACATAACAATATGTTGATTGACGAAGCGGAAGATCTAAGTTCGAAACCAAAATAACTGAGATGCATAATTCCGGATAGCTTTGACCCGAAGGCAAAGCAAGACGTAACAAGGTTTATAAAACAATTTAACACAGCGGTAGAAACAAACCGTTTGGGCGACGCGCTCAAGAAACAATACTTTCAATTATACCTGGTTAGCGCGGCAGAAACGTGGTATAACATTAACGGTAACGGACGCGATTACTCGTGGAGACAGATTTTAGACGAATTCAGAAACGCATTTTTACCGCGCGGACACATGGAAAGTTTGCATGAAAAATTTAGAAATTTGAAACAGGTCCAAGTCGAGGACCCCCGCGACTATTATTTTACAATGATGGATATATGTAATCAATTTGAAACCCCGCTGTGGGACGCGGAGATAACGAATCAAATATTAATAAATTTAGACCCAGATCTACAAACGCAATTAGCACCATTCGGAGTGCAAAGCTTCAAAGAACTTAAAGAATGTATAGATAAACTATGCATAATACAAGAACGCAAACGGGCGTTGAGAGAAGCGAGAGAGACAGAACGTAGCGCAGTATCAATGCAAGAGCAAGCATTGCGATTTGATAAATTAGCGGATAGATTAGAAAATCAAGAACACGTTCGCGAATATAGACGAAGAACAATTAAATCAAATTTGAGAAAAAACGCTAGATATACTAATACAATAAATATCAGGCAGGCCAATGTAATTATGCGAACCCAGCTACTTATCAAATGCAAAGATACTATTCGACCTACCCATCAGGTAGAAATGAATCGGGACCAATGAGAGGTGGTTTCTCAAACCACCCACAGAGCAGAGCTCCCATTAATACTTTATCGGGGCGTGGAAGAAAGACGACAGGGAACAGACCGCCGCAAGTTACGCGGGGCTTTCAACTACGTCTAACACGTACCCACGACGAAAGACCAATATGTTTTAAATGCAGTAACCCAGGTCACGTAGAGCGCATGTGCCCAGGGCCACAAAGGCCATAACAAACTGATGTTCGTCAAAATATGGTGACAAATTCGTGAAACACCAATGCACGACGCTAGTGGCCGATAGTGTTGTATATAACCAACACCAGGGCCCAAGGACAACTTGCAAAATATTAACGGTACAAGGTCTTGTAAATTCAAAACCCATAGAGATAAGAACTGGCACAGGAGCTACGTGCAATATAGTCAAAGTCTGCCACTCTGAAGACTACGAAGAAAATAGAATTCATGTTCTCAAATCCGCGGGAGGGCATGTAATCGAAGTTTTGGGTAGCACGGTAGTTAAGGTCATAATTGGGGAATGGGCTATAAACAATATATGCCTGTTTAGTAGTGAAAGACCTTCCCCGTGATATTTTAAAAGGGACTCAATTCCTTTGGATAATAGAGCTTGTATGGATTTTGAAAACCAAAATATTAGTTTTAAAGCAAAATTAGAAAATAAAGAATACGAAATAAATTTCGCGCGTGCCGTGGAAGACTTTAAAGATAAAAATGAAAAAATTGAAGCAGAGGAAGATGAGGTTGTAGAAAGATTAGACGACATGCCATAGGACGGATGCATGACAGAAGCGCGCTTTTATAATAAAATTATTGTCACCATGTCGGAAATTTTATATTCTGGTGAGTAAAAAAATCTTAAGTCCATAAAGGCTCATTTTTATTGAAGGCCGATGATTCGTAAGGCATTTTCGATAGCTTGGTGTATTAAAAAGGATACACAATCTGGAGTACCAAGCGCTATGTTTTGGATCATCATCTTGCATGAATATGATATTTCTCTTGGCTCCCATTTTCTCTATGCTTAGAAGGAAATATTCTTTTAAGATGATGATATAGACTATATAATCCATAATTCCATCAATTGAGTGTAGTTTTCCAATACCAGCAACACTCATACATCCCCATACAAGTACATGTCCGCCACCTTGCTTTACTAAACGACGTAAGCTTATTTTGTCAAATTCTGTTTGTGTTTTTCTCCATAAGTGCCCCTACCATCCGAACCAAAATTATTGTTTTTTAGTCATCAGGATATATAACTTTATTCCAAAGCTAAATTTTCCATTTATGAAGTCTTTAACAAACGTCAATCGCTTCTTTCAATTAACTTCGTAATCTCAATATTTTCTTCGAGCAGATCGACCATGATACCCAGTATATCCTAGTACATTTCGGATAGTACACGGACACAAATATATTTCAGTGGTAATTTACAGTTCTTCAGTAAATTTTGGTGCAATAATTTATGGGATTCCTTTAATTTTCCTTACAGTTTTCCGACGATAAAGGCAACGGTCTCTGGTGACCGGGCCACTCTTGTCTTTATTTTTCGATGTTTTAGTTTCACGAAAGCTATTAATTCTATTTTACATTGTGGAATACGGTCCATGTATGATACTCGAAATCTTTCTCAATGAAAAGCACTAATTATACAATGAAATAATAAAATTTCTTTCAGTTTAACTAGTTTCTTTGCTTTTACTTCTTATATTGCACAGATAATTAGTAAATGACATTGGTTTATGGAAAATTTCATATAATATATTCTAGGGAGGTCCCATGTTATTGTTATTCATGCCATTTGGCGAAAGTCTATAAAATAACTGATGCTGAAACAAAAAAACTAAAGTGTACGAATACTTTTTGCGCGCTAATTTGACGTGTGTCATCGGTTTTTATTTTTTATTGACACTAATTTAATTTTTGTTGATTAATTTATGTATAAATATTGAATGTGTTTATCCATGTTACTCTACATATTTTTATATTTTACTTGCCCTCAATTGTTTTCCTGTAAAAGTAATTTCTTTGAAAAAATTTTAACTGTACGAATACTTTTTGCGCTCACTGTATAAATATATATATATATATATATATATATATATATATAAATTTATATATATATATATATATATATTGTAACGCGCCGTCGACGTATTACGTAAACTGTAGACATTTAAATAACTAAAAGCTACTCAAATATTAATTTAACAAAATAAATTCACAAAATTTACTAAGCAAAATCAAAGTTATCGATTTTATATTGGTTTATTCTTCAAAAATAATTTCTCTAATTGAAATTTAGATTTTAATATAAATAATTGACTTTAATTATTTATTAACTATTTTTAATTGGCATGATCGTCTCGTTTTGGACCTACGTTGTGTGTGTGTGTGGTAACTAAATAATTCGTTGATCTAAAGTCGCACAGAAAAGGAGTTGTACGGAATATCGAAATAAAAGAGTTTGAATCCTTCTTATAACAATCAGTTTATTGAACATAGATTTTATGGAATGCAATGCAAAATGATCTATGACTCCGTGAGGCTAACTGATAGCTAGTAATGCACTCGCACTGAGTGTCGCCAAAGCTCACGTACTGATGTAGAATAAAACTACTAATTACCAGAATTTACTGTTTTAGTACTGTGTATGAAATCTGACGGTCACAAAGGTGTTTTATATGCAGAGCTTTTGTCCGCGGAACTGTTTGCGTTCCGTGCACGCCACTGGACTTACGTTTGTTGGCCAGCCCGTGCACCGTAGAAATAGTAAGAGTCGTCGACACCTTGTTGTGTGAGGTAGATTTGAATACAGCTTTATTCAGTCCAGTCTGGTAATCGTTATTTAATTTAATTTAGTAGTATGCAATGAGGACTCATCAGAACGACCGGTCACTCAATCCATCTCATATGCTAGTGCTCACAAAATCATAGATATGTCGTTGACAATAATATATGAAAGTTACTTGTATTAAATTTGGGATAAAAGATCTTCCTGTTGCTTAGTAACCCTCTGATAGACGCTTGGTTTGTTGGTAGTTAGATCGCCTGGTTGGATTGATACGTAGATCGATCGACTGGCCGGATTGGTTGGCAGTTGGTCTTGATCGGTTCGTCACTACTCGTACGTAATCCACGGAACTCACAAAACCCACAAACTCTCACCTCGAATCTCGATCGCGATTAAAACGTTCGTAAACTCGTTAGTGACTTAATATTCGTCAATCTTTAGCTTGAAAGAATTTACTGGAATATTAAACTATCAACTCAAAGTACGTTTGTAATTTTAAACAGACTATTGCCGTAGTAATAATTAAAATACAAAGTTCAAAGAATTAAGTGCCGTAACTTTTACAGTCGATTAAAATACAGAACAAACAGACTCAGTAAACACTTTAAACTGTTTTATCTGATTTTAATATAAAAGATTCTAAGTTTTATTATTTCGCACGAAATTTAAAACGTTCGAACGGTTTGACAGAGAAAATCTGACTATCTTCCTACATCTCTCAGTGAACTCCTCATCAACTCGGAATTGTTGTTCCCGCCCCCAAAAGTCACCCCCTCAACGAATATTCTTTTCTATAACACAGAAACCCAAATATAAATCCAAAACTATGCGCAATTATACTTCCTTATTCGTTCAAATATTAATAGGCCTGCCCCATCAGTACGATCCTGATTACTGGTTGGATGGCTCAGCGTCTTCGGGGTTGAGGCACTTACGAAATCCATTGGTAAGAGAGAGTGAACACTATCCCTACCCCCACACACCAACGCATCCGTGCGTCTCACTTGACACTGTTACACATTTCTTCCTTCAATGCTTAAATAACTACGAAATTGTTTAAACACCCCGATATAAATAAATGGTCATTATTGCTGTCCTCAAAATTCCATCATACTCAAGATGTGGAGAAGTCACGGCAATATTTCGTTTTAATTAAAAGATGGTTTTGTAAGAAGTGCAACAAATCGTTTGGTTTAAATAATTATACCAAATTCTTTGTGTCTTCCCCGATTCTGTGTAATTTAATCTTTATTACGACCAAAATTATCCTCTGGTCGTGTTTGATCAAAGAACTTGTTAGTTCTTGCGAACTGACAATACTTTTGAATTTATGGTAAAAAGGCGTTTACTTAATGCAGTCGAGACAAGTAACAATGGTTTTACGTTACAGTTATTTATTGTATTATTTAACGCTAATATTCAAAAAAAATGCTGTCACTAACATTTTTCAACATCTGGTTAGTTTCAAGAAAAAACATAAGTTGACCGCCCGAGGGTCAAATATCCCTTAAATATTTGTTATATAATTTATGGTACTTGAAGTAAATAGAGACATGGGGTTTGAGTATTACCAGATGATTTTAAGGGTTGCACGTGTGCGAGTAATAATTCTTATTTTGGCATTTTGTTTGTGTGACCAATTTTTGTAACTACGTTAAAAACACTTGACTTTCGAAAGTAAAGTCTCAGTAAAAATTCTCTATATTATTTAAAAATATGTTATTATTTGCTTTGATAACCGCGATAAATATTACTAATATGCGACGCGTTTCAATATATATATATATATATATATATATATATATATATATATATATATATATATATATATATATATATCCTATATTTATTTTATATTGATTTGGAATTCGGTGCTACTAGGCATGGTAACCACTAGGCTTGGTAACATATAAAATACCTCGTTTTCTGCTGTAACAAAACACCTTATGACTATCAAAAACCTAAACGAAATAACGAGAATCCATTTTGTGCAACTCAGACCAATAATAAACGTTTCATTCGGATTCTCATTGGTCAGGACAGTAATATATCCAGCAACATCAACCAGATATAAACAATTCATAAATATTTGCAATAAAATCAACAAAGAAATTGCATTAAACACTTTCAAACATGATTCGCATATTACTGCATGTATTTCGCATAGTTGAATTGAATGAAAAAAAACGCCGTTCTTCCGGATTATTAAAAATGACATTCGTTCCTTCGTAGTATGCATTATGCGTAAGTAGAAGTTGTAGGGAACCATCTTATCGAACATTTTGTGTATGAAACTAACCTTTTTATCCCACAAAATGGTGCAGATATTAGATTGTATTGTTGAAACCAGTAGTTCGGAAGCGTGTGTTACATGTGCTACAAAATATGACTATAAACCGGCATTCTATAGAAGCCGAATGCGAAACTACGAGCAGATCGGCGGAAAAGCCTAGATTATCGGAAAACGTAGACCTTGCTGTGGATACTTCATTCGGATATCGAATTATTAATTACTCTCTTATAAGCAGTATAGGTAAGTAATGTAATCAAGAAAAATTTCGATCTCAAGATTGTAATCGAAATATACGTTTTGATCTTCCCTGAATAGATTCCGACTATTTTAGGGATGACGTCCGTATGTGTGTGTGTGTGTGTATGCTCTCTAGAGCCCAAACGACTGTAGGTAAAAATAGAAAACTTTAAATTTGTATATGCCTGGGGTATGCTTCTCCTTTGTTCGAAGAAAACAATCAAAGCGGAAGTGCTTGCCTACTCTAGTTGTTTTTTTCATTTTCTGCAATTATTAAAATATGGTAACTGTTACAGAAATATTGCATGAACAAAATATAAAGGTATATATATGTTTTGATTTTTTTTTTCCAAAAAGAGTACTGGTTTCAAATTAAATTTCTGCTTATTTTATATATTTTTTCATAAATCATATCATCTACGCCTGTCAATATTTTAACAAAATAGACTTTAATAAATTAAAGTTTGACATTTTATATTTATTCCAAGAAATATATTTAGGGTAACTGTGTTCCAAAGATTAGATGAATATTATAAATTAGAAAAATAATGAAACTATGAGGTGGTATAACTCAAAAGCGCATAAGAAAGTTGGGCGCAGATGTTATTTTTATATATTATTATGACGACCAAACAGATCAAAGGACAATAAAGGAAAGATCAAAGGACAATCATTGTAGTACAAAGTTTCAGTCCTACCTTCTTTAGCAAAGAAGGTAAATTTCTTTTCCACGTCATCGGTATCTGCTGCACCTTCTTTTGGAATTGGCTTCGATCCTTTGGTGGTTTCCTGCATTCATTCCGTAGCCACAGTAATTGTGGCATTAACTCGTCTTGGATTGGCTGGGTTTGGTCTTGGACAGATTCCACTTCTTATGTTGGTGCGATAAAGCCGAAGACTCAGTTAACGATTAGGCATCTGAATCCTGTCAGACACCTCGCCTCTTCGCTTGTTCATCCAGAAGCTCAAATTCTCCGCAGTCACGGTTCCAATGGTCATCACAACATCGAAAAAACAAGTAATATGTTGAGAACCCTTTCAGCGGGAACCAGTAGTAGAAACGTAACTTCAGCTAGCAACGAAACACAAACAATTAATCAATTCACGCCCCCAGATACAAGCCCGTTAGGCGCGTTAGAATCTAGCAATTCAGAAGCTGAATTAAGTATCTGCTGCACCTTCTTTTGGAATTGGCTTCGATCCTTTGGTGGTTTCCTGCATTCATTCCGTAGCCACAGTAATTGTGGCATTAACTCGTCTTGGATTGGCTGGGTTTGGTCTTGGACAGATTCCACTTCTTATGTTGGTGCGATAAAGCCGAAGACTCAGTTAACGATTAGGCATCTGAATCCTGTCAGACACCTCGCCTCTTCGCTTGTTCATCCAGAAGCTCAAATTCTCCGCAGTCACGGTTCCAATGGTCATCACAACATCGAAAAAACAAGTAATATGTTGAGAACCCTTTCAGCGGGAACCAGTAGTAGAAACGTAACTTCAGCTAGCAACGAAACACAAACAATTAATCAATTCACGCCCCCAGATACAAGCCCGTTAGGCGCGTTAGAATCTAGCAATTCAGAAGCTGAATTAAGTATAGAAAGCGAGAACACTAGCGACCCTTCACTATTACATTCGGGATTTGAAAACTTAGACATATCAAACGCAGAAAACATAAAAAACATTAACGCAAATATAGCGCAAGGACATAAGAATATGTTGATTGACGAAACGGAAGATCTAAGTTCGAAACCAAAAGAACTGAGATGCAAGGTTTATAAAAAATTTAATACAGCGGCAGAAACAAACCGTTGGAACGGCGCGCTCAAGATACAATACTTTAAATTATACCTGGTTGGCGCGGCAGAAACATGGTATAACATTAACGTTAACGGACTCGATTACTCGTGGAGACAGATTTTAGATGAAATCAGAAACGCATTTCTACAGCGCGGACACATGGAAAATTTGCATGAAAAATTTAGAAAATTGAAACAGGGCCAAGACGACGACCCTCGCGATTATTATTTTACAATGATGGATATATGTAATCAATTTGAAACCCCACTTTCGGACGCGGAGATAACGAATGAAATAATAATAAATTTATACCCAGATCTACAAACGCAATTAGCACCATTCGGAGTACAAAGCTTAAAAGAACTTTAAAAATGAATAGATAAACTATGCATAATACAAGAACGCAAACGGGCGTTGAGAGAAGCGAGAGAGACAGAACGTAGCGCAGTATCAATGCAAGAGCAAGCATTGCGGTTTGAAAAATTAGCGGACAGATTAGAAAATCAAGAACACGCTCGCGATGATAGACAAAGAACAAATAATACAAATTTGAGAAATAACGCGAGATATACTAATACCCGCTACAATCAACCTTATGTTGGGAGCGGTTACGGAAATAACAATTACTGGAATAACAGTTACGGAAATAATGGCTACGAACAGAATAGATATCAGGCGGGCCAAAGTAATTATGTGAACCCAGGTAGTTATAAAACGCAAAGAAACTATTCGAACTACCCATCAGGTGAATCGGGACCAATGAGGGGTGGTTTTTCAAACCAACCACAGAGCAGAGCTCCCAATAATAATTTTTCGGGGCGTGGAAGAGAGATGACAGGTAACAGACCGCCGCAAGATACGCGGGGCTTTCAACAACGTCTAACTCGTACCCACGACGGAAGACCAATATGTTTTAAATGCAGTAAACCAGGTCACGTAGGGCGTATGTGCCCAGGGCCACAAAGGCCACAACAGACCGATGTTCGTCAAAACATGGCGACAAATTCGGGAAACGCCAATGCACGACGCTAGTGGCCGATAGTGTTGTGTATAACCAAAACCAGGGCCCAAAGACAACTTGCAAAATATTAACGGTACAAGGTCTTGTAAATTCAAAACCCATAGGGATAATAATTGACACAGGAGCTACGTGCAATATGGTCAAAGTCTGCCACACTGAAGACTACGAAGAAAATAGAATTCATGTTCTCAAATCCGTGGGAGGGCATGTAATCGAAGTTTTGGGTAGCACGGTAGTTAATGTCATAATTGGGGGATGGACTATAAACCTAGCCTGTTTATTAGTGAGAGACCTTCCCCGTGATATTTTAATAGGAACTCAATTCCTTTGGGAAAGTAGAGCTTGTATAGATTTTGAAAACCAAAAGATAATTTTTAATGAAATATTAGAAGATAAAGAATACGAAATAAATTTCGCGCGTGCCGTGGTAGTATTTAAAGATAGAGATGAAAAAATTGAAGCAGAGGAAGTTGAGGTTTTAGAAAGATTAGACGACATGCCATAGGACGGATGCATGACAGAAGCGCGGTTTTATAATAAAATTATTGTCACCAAATCGGAAATTTTATATTCTGGTGAGGAAAAGGAAATCAAAGTCAAAGAAATCGAACAAGGCAATACAAAAACAACGAAATATATGTTATAACTGACGAGTCACAAGAAGTACTATGCGAACATAATATAAATAAACAATTAATTGAAAGCGAGAAAAATGAATTATTAGATTTGATAGACGAATACACGGATTTATACGCGTGGAATTCAAGACAGATCGGTTTAACAGATTCAGCAGAACACGAAATAAATACAGGCGACCCACAGCTTATTCATCAACGACCGTATAGGGTATCCCACAAAGAAAGGGAAAATATCCAAAATCAAGTCAAAGAAATGCTGGCAGATAATATAATTAGACCATCCTACGGTGCATGGTCATCGCCAGTGGTATTAGTTAAAAAGAAAGATGACACATGGAGATTTTGTGTCGATTATAGAAAATTAAATCCCGTCACAAAAAATGACGTCTACCCATTACCTGTTATTGAAGACATTCTGAGTTATATTAGCAACTCAGAATATTTTTCCAGTCTGTATTTGTTCAGTGGATACTGGCAAATACCGGTAAACGAAGAAGATAAAACAAAAACAACATTTATAACGCCATACGGGCAGTACGAATTTAACGTATTTAGCTTAGGGCTGTGCTCAGCACCAGCCACGTTTCAAAGAATGGCAGATAGGGTATTTAAAGACATGAAATGGAAAGAAGTATTAATTTATTTAGACGACGTAATTATTTTTAGCGAAACATTCGCAGAGCACCTAATCAAGTTGAGGCACGTATTTGAACGCTTGCGGGAAGCAAAATTAACTTTAAAACCGTCAAAATGTACCTATATGCAAACAGAGATTGATATGTTAGGGTACTGAGTAACTAGCCAAGGACTTAGTCCGGATGCAAAGAAAATTGAAGCCGTAGTAAATTTCCCAATACCACAGAAAGTTAAAAAACATCAAAGTTTTCTAGGACTCTGTAATTACTATAGAAAATTCATAGAGAATTTTGCAAAAATTGCTAGACCTTTATATTTAATGACTAAAAAAGTTGTTAAATTTAAAATTGAAGGAAATGCACTGGGGGCATTTAATGAACTTAACATAAATTAACTACAACCCCCGTATTAGCTCATTTTGACCCAGCTATAGAAATAGAAATTAGAGTAGACGCATCAGGAGAAGGGCTTTGCGCAGTATTGTTGCAATTAGACAAGGACGAATGGCATCCTATAGCGTATGCTTCCCGAAGGTTGACAAAAGCCGAAGCAAACGATAGTACATCCCAACAGGAGTGTTTAGCAATCGTATATGCTCTAGGACAGTGGCGCCTATACGTGTGGGGAAAGCCATTTAGAGTCGCAACAGATCACCACGCATTATGTTGGTTTAAATCAATCAGAGACCCACTAAATAGATTGGCCAGATGGAGCTTGAAGATACAAGACTACCAATACTCAATCTTTCACAAAAGCGGAGAAGCAGATTGCCTATCGCGCAATCCACTACATATAGTGACGCTAGCAGACGAAGAAGCAACATTAGAAGTGGAGACATACATAGTTATCCAACGGACATGGAAGAACTACAAGCTAAGGACGAAAAGTTAGAAGAATTAATTAAAGCAATAAAAGACGAGAATTACGGAAGTGCGTTATTACAACGCAGAGCCAAAAATTACGAGATTAGAAATAATATTTTATTCAAACGCAACCCTAAACCATTAGCCGTACATTTAGGCTTTGCAAAAACATACGACTGAATAAGAACTCGATATTATAGGGATAATATGCTAAATGACGTCAGTAAATATGTAAAAGGATGCGCGGATTGTCAAGCAAGAAAAAGCGTAACAAACGTTAAGCCAGCGGGTATGCTACACCCGATACCGATCGGAAAACCATTCGACAGAGTCGGAATTGACCTATTAGGGCCTTTTAGAAGAAGTAAGCGGGGAAAACCATTCGTAATAGTCGCAACGGAATACGCAACGCGCTGGGCAGAGACGCAATCTTTACCCAGTGGCAAAGCTGAACCAGTGGCAAGATTCATCTTGGAAAGGATAATCTGTCGCCACGGTACGCCGCGTGTACTGTTAAGTGACAGAGGGAAAGTTTTTCAATCGCAAATTGCCACCGAATTATTGCGGTGCATGGGGTCTAATAGTCAATACACGACAGCATACCACCCGCAAACCAACGGCTTAACCGAAAGGGTAAATAAAAAACCATAGCAAATATGTTATGCATGTATACAAACACAGCACAAAATGACTGGGACGAATACTTAGCCCATGTGACGTTCGCTTATAATACGGCTAAACAAGACACGACTCAAATGTCACCTTTTAAATTAATTAATGGACGCGATCCAATATTACCGACGGAAGCTCAATTAAATGAGCCGATTGAGAATGAAGTAGTTATTAAAACTAGGGAACAATTAGTATAGATTAGGGAACAGGCCAAGGAGCGTATACAAAATAAACAGTTAAAAGATAAAAGTCGTTATGACAAAAAACACAGGAAGGTCGAGTATAAGATAGGAGATAAGGTCGGAGTTCGCAATCCGGAAGGACTTGTCAGAGTAATGTTTTATTAATTTAGAAATTTGTAGCTTTTCTTCTGAGTTTATATGTTCTGTCCTGATTTTTGTGATGTCAAATTTATTTTTGGGGTTTTGTGCGTAAAAAATTTAGTTTGTTATTTTCATTATTATCTGTGGGTTGAGTGCGAATACGTTTTATTGAATTTATAGTTTGTTCTTGTTTACTTGAGTTGATAACCGGATAGTTAATTTCGTGTTTTACAATTTTTGTCGCGCCATCCGGAATTATTAGATTATTGAAATAAATTTCACATTTAAGTACATTTTAGTACCTTTCACTGAACTAGCTAGAATTGTTATACAATAAGAATGTGGAGTTACTTTATGGTAATGAATTTTTATTTCTTTCGTAGGGTTGAGTAATTTGTCACGTATAAGGTCAATATTAGTTTTATTAATTTTAAATTATCCAGACTAAGTAGGATGTCGAATTGACTATGAAATTTGAATAAATGATATGTTAGAATATGCTTTGATTTTGCAAATAATTTTGAACACAGTAATATGATACTAACATTTTCGATAGAAGTGGCATATGCTGTTACAAATTTGAATGGGTCGTGTAGTAGTTTATTGTGGTAATATTTTTCTGCTATGTCAGCCTATTGAATGACCATGAAGTACCAGTGTCAATTAGCGCTTTTAGATTAAGTTCTGGGAAAACCATGAATGATAATTTACTTGAATTATGGGTCAAGTTCATAAGTTCTATTTTTGTTCGGAGGAAATTTTCTCTAAAAATGATTCTGATACAGTTTCCTGTTCGTAAGGTTCTGAAACCGAATAGAATTCGTGAATTAAATGATCATCATTATATTCTTGTTCGTCTAACTTTATGTCATTAGTTCAGTATAAAATAATTCTTTAGAGATATATACGGATCTTTGATGGAAAGGTGGTTTGTAACTGTATTGTTGGGTGACTGGGTGTTAAAATTTGTCTGGCATTTGTGATCAAAGGTGTATGATCATGTCCAAGTATTCTTTCTTTAGGGTGGGTACAGCCATTTCGTTTATAAATTGGTTGTTTATTTGGTTATTTAGGTTTGAAATTGATGAGCTAGAATTATCCGTATTTGTGTCTGAGTTTGTATCCGTATCTGCAATTGTATCGCTGATAGACATGCGTACTTACAGGAGCACTATCAGGAATTTATTCATTAGCCAAGTTTGAACAGCGACGTTGACTCTGTATTCAGCAGGAACTGGAAATCTTCTCCGCGATATTTATTTGTGGATGGTTGATTTCCGTTTTGTGTTGGAAATGGTTGAAAGTTTCTTGATGGGCATTCAGTATATCGAGGACACAAACCGAAAAATTTAATACAAATTTTCTATTCACGAAAAAAGGTTTTATTTTGAATACTTCGCCCAGGCATCCTACCGACTGCACCAGTTATAAAACACGTTTCGTATTATTACAAAAAAAAATTAATTTCATTTCGACAGATACAACTTTTTTGTTACTTGTACAATTTAGAACTGGCTATATAATGGGCTTTTTTACATAGTTGATATTAGTATTTAACATTGTAAGCATTAACTAAAATTTTATTATTAAGCCCAAACTCTAGCACTCAGTCAAGATTCGTCTTTTTTTAAATTAATATCTAAATGACATAAGGTACCAAACCTCCTTGACTTAAGAAAAGCAAATAATATGGAAATCAATTTGAAGATGAATTAACAGAAGATGCGATTGCAAGGCAAATAACCCAAGTTAACAAAACATTAGTCAAGCCAAGTTAAGAACGCTAAAGCTGAATTAACTATTGGTAAATATGATAACGGACTATAACATGAACAGGATATTAGCTTTGTAATTGAATATCCAAAATTGATTATCGAAATTGATAAAGAAAGTGTTAATAAATGTAATTACAATTTTACAAATAATGCATGTACTACCGGCACATGCCACTCAACTAGAAACTATATGGTTCACCTGAAGAGTGCTATAATACAATCTACTCATAATAGAGCAAAAGCAAATTGATATACTTAGAGTGCCGGGTAACATATAGTAAAAATTTAAAGATACTTTACAATAAAAGAAAGATGAGAGATAGAGGACTTTCTAAATTAGGCATTTGCAGATAACAACAAATCTAATCGATTGACTGGTGCCCTTCCAAGTATGTCGTTGGTTTGGGTGGTTCTTTTTCAATGTGTTTATTCGTGTGAACAACGACAGAAGGTCTACTCTAGTTTATTTCAAAAATATCGATACTAGTAATCGAGAGTTCTTGATCCGTGTGTTCTGATCTATATAACACTCGAGCCCCAGATTTATCCAAACGTCACTGATATTTAGTGCATGATTGATGTTAAATTGGCGAGTTCCGTTAGATGTATGTTGTTGACTGTAACACTGTGATATCATATAGGATAGGTTCTCGTTAGTACAAACCTCAAGGTTAAGCTTATGGGATAGTTTGTTAAGGTTCTAGTAAAAATTCGTAAGAAATGAACCTAAATAACAATGGACATCTGCAGTGCCATGCACCGAACTTTCTTATACGAGTTCGAAATTTTTCATGATTACAATACTTACTTATACTGCGTATAAGAAAGTAAAAAGGTAGTATTTACAATAGATAAGATAATTAATACATACGATAAGAGAATATAGATTCAACCCAAACTTTTACAAATATATAGCTAAATCAAAGATAATTCCAACTGAAGTCGATAGCATAGAAATTGTTTTAGAGACTCTAAATAGTGATGTGATGAACTATTACGGTGCTCGTAGGATAGAGAATTAAAATTCAGGTTCTATGAAGATATAAAAATAACAAAAAACAGGTCAGCAAAATAGGTATTTAAAAAAATGAAAGATAACGAAAATCAAATATAAGCAAAGCTTTACCAGTTCCTGGTTTGTTCCTGTACCTTCTTGACAAAAACAAATATTTTACAGATCAGAAAATGAAAAAATTCTTTCATGGCATTCACGTGTTATGAAAAAGCGAAGGTCTTAAGATAAGTATACGTAGTGTTACAACTTCCATCGATTACATTAGATAAAATAGATGAACTTAGATCCTAAATTTTTAGATAAGATTATATTTATTCTATAATTTTACGTACGCCTAGAAATTAGGCTATTTGTCTGTCTAACAAACGACGCGGAGTCTATTGGAACTAAAATATTTAAAATCTATTGATGTCACATCTAAAGTACGCTAGAATCAGAAATATTTAAATCACCGTAATGAACGGACGCTCTATCTTCGAATAGAAACTGCAGACATCTAGGTTGTTTAATAAATATCTTTGTTCCAATAGACGACCATGCTGAAATTGACCAATTCTTTTAACCTGATATTTAATTTCGTCCCCAATGTTAGACTCGAGAAAAACATTTCATTGAATTTGACAATACAATAATACTCAGACGTACTTATTTTCAAGAAAGGCCGAAAAATACTTTGCAATAAACAGAAATTGACAGAAAGCAAATACTCAAATGTAGGCAGGTGTGCACCAATGCCTAAATTTTTTATTAAATACATTAACAGAATCAAATACATTCACAAATTATAAATTCTGAGTTTGCGGATTCATTATCTCCTGTGTTGACTCGCTACCAAATATTGTTTATAATGTATTATTGTTGATCTTTAAAATTTATCAAGAAGGTCAAAATCGAATACATCATTACCAACAGATTGGGCCTGAAATTTGAAACATGTTACTTCAATTGCCTTGTAACAGATACTTGAGTGTTCTTCATTAACTCTCACTGCTTTTATCTCATCTAATATTAGTTGTCCACAGAGACAGTATATAAAAAGTTGTATATTAACTGCAGAACATATTAATAATAACGTTATAATGGCGCTCCTGAAGATAAACAATTAGTTAAATTTAGTGTACATGCAGTTTGAATGCTTAATTTTGCTAAATACTTACAAGTTCTCTTCAAGAAACAAGCAAAAAATAGACATGACGGATAATAAAACATTAGTTCCTAGCATATGAAGTGTCAGGTAAGAGAAAAAGTACTCGAATTCCTTCATAAATCTGTAAATGCAAAATTCATTTACCCTATTTTCTTTTGCATAATGGTTTATTATAAAAGCTCACTCAAGTAACATGTTGTGATGCTCTACACTAGTAATAATTGTCACACGTTGTATGAATTGCAGTCCATAAAAACTTACTTGCCAATTTCCAGTCAGCGTGACGATATCTATAATGATATTACTCAAACTATTGTATTTAGTCGTGCATAAAAATATGATTTGGAAGCAAATTTCAATAAACAGAATTACTATCCAAAAACGAGCAATGCAAATACGTAATAATGTTTGATTTTTCGGATTCATTCCCATTAAATTCATCCATTTTAATGCTTCAAGGATCATTTCCGATTGATTCAACTACAATAATTATTACAACACCTTGTACAACTCCGCTATGTATAACAAATAACGCAAAGCATTTTATCTTATATTTACACCAGAAATTACCCTCGAACAATATTAATTTTGATATCACAATACATATGTGTACTTACATTAGTTATTTTCATTTTTAATCTGAGACAGTTCTAACGGTAATATAAATGTGCAACTTGTTTAATAATCGATTTCTAGGTCCTGAGATTACATATAATTGCGCCCAAATATGTTACTTAACGGTTTCTGTTTTCAATACGGTGAGTCTACTGTGACTAAAGTAGTTTTAAAAAAAAAAAATATTTTTTTTGCGTTAAATACCAATATTAGTAATTATAAATTAAATATTTATTATTTAATTAAAGTGTTGGCAGTTGATATAAAGTTTTGCTTAGAGAAATATTTAAGTACATAATGTGAGCTATTACATCTATTATAAAAACATCTGCAGTGTCATGCACAGAACTTTCTTATACGCATATGGGTTAAACCATATCGAAGTTACATTAATTTTCTAATTTATAATATTTGTTCTAACCTTTAGATCGCTTTTACAATAAACATATATCTTAGAATAAATATAAAACGTCAAACTTCAAATTATTTGAGTCTATTTTGTTAAACAATTGACAGGTGCAGTTGATACGATTTATGTAAGAATATATATAATAAGTAGAAATTTATTTTGAAATGTGTACTCTTTTTGGAAAAAGAATTCAAACAAACGTTGTGCTAAGTATAAATACCTTTAACTTTTGCGCATAATACTTTTCTGTAACTGTAACCATTTTTGAGTAATTGCAGAAACTGTAAAAAATGACTAGAGTAAACAAGAACTTCCGCTTTGAATATATTTTTCAAAGATAAGAGGTGCACACCCCAGGCATATGTAAATCTTAAGTTTAATGTTTCAAAATTTTAACTTCAACCGTTAAGGCTGTAGAGAGCATACAGACACACGCAGACGGACGTCAATCCTAAAATAGTTGGAATCGATTCAGGGAAGGTCAAAACGGATATTTCCGTTAAAATCTCGAGATCGAAATTTTTCATGATTACAATACTTACTTATACTTATATATAAGAAAGTAAAAATGCGTATTATATACAGTGTGCGCAAAAAGTATTCGTACAGGTCAAGTTTTCATAATAAAACTACATTTAAAGAAAAATTATTGAAGATATATCAAAAATAAAAATATGTGGAGTTATATGGAGTCATGTTTATTTAATTTACGAAAACTATTCAGCAAAAATAATATTAATGTGGAAATAAAAATTTAAAACCAATATCATTATCCAAATTACCGCGCAAAAAGTATTCGTACATGTAACAAATTGTTATAATATTTTCAATTTTAGACAAATAACCTATATTTTTTGGATGTCTATTATATATTTCTTTTCCATCTTAAGTCCATAAATGCTCATTTTTATTGAAGTCCGATGATTCGTAAGGCATTTTCGATAGCTTGGTGTATTAAAAAGGATACACAATCTGGAGTACCAAGCGCTATGTTTTGGATCATCATCTTGCATGAATATGATATTTCTCTTGGCTCCCATTTTCTCCATGCTAAGAAGGAAATATTCTTTTAAGATGATGATATAGACTATATAATCCATAATTCCATCAATTGAGTGTAGTTTTCCAATACCAGCAACACTCATACATCCCCATACAAGTACATGTCCGCCACCTTGTTTTACTAAACGACGTAAGCTTATTTTGTCAAATTCTGTTTGTGTTTTTCTCCATAAGTGCCCCTACCATCCGAACCAAAATTATTGTTTTTTAGTCATCAGGATATATAACTTTATTCCAAAGCTAAATTTTCCATTTATGAAGTCTTTAACAAACGTCAATCGCTTCTTTCAATTAACTTCGTAATCTCAATATTTTCTTCGAGCAGATCGACCATGATACCCAGTATATCCTAGTACATTTCGGATAGTACACGGACACAAATATATTTCAGTGGTAATTTACAGTTCTTCAGTAAATTTTGGTGCAATAATTTATGGAATTCCTTTAATTTTCCTTACAGTTTTCCGACGATAAAGGCAACGGTCTCTGGTGACCGGGCCACTCTTGTCTTTATTTTTCGATGTTTTAGTTTCACGAAAGCTATTAATTCTATTTTACATTGAGGAATACGGTCCATGTATGATACTCGAAATCTTTCTCAATGAAAAGCACTAATTATACAATGAAATAATAAAATTTCTTTCAGTTTAACTAGTTTCTTTGCTTTTACTTCTTATATTGCACAGATAATTAGTAAATGACATTGGTTTATGGAAAATTTCATATAATATATTCTAGGGAGGTCCCATGTTATTGTTATTCATGCCATTTGGCGAAAGTCTATAAAATAACTGATGCTGAAACAAAAAAACTAAAGTGTACGAATACTTTTTGCGCGCTAATTTGACGTGTGTCATCGGTTTTTATTTTTTATTGACACTAATTTAATTTTTGTTGATTAATTTATGTATAAATATTGAATGTGTTTATCCATGTTACTCTACATATTTTTATATTTTACTTGCCCTCAATTGTTTTCCTGTAAAAGTAATTTCTTTGAAAAAATTTTAACTGTACGAATACTTTTTGCGCTCACTGTATAAATATATATATATATATATATATATATATATATATATATATATATATATATATATATATTTATATATATATATATATATATATATATATATTTATATATATATATATATATATATATATATATATATATATATATCCTATATTTATTTTATATTGATTTGGAATTCGGTGCTACTAGGCATGGTAACTACTAGGCTTGGTAACATATAAAATACCTCGTTTTCTGCTGTAACAAAACACCTTATGACTATCAAAAACCTAAACGAAATAACGAGAATCCATTTTGTGCAACTCAGACCAATAATAAACGTTTCATTCGGATTCTCATTGGTCAGGACAGTAATATATCCAGCAACATCAACCAGATATAAACAATTCATAAATATTTGCAATAAAATCAACAAAGAAATTGCATTAAACACTTTCAAACATGATTCGCATATTACTGCATGTATTTCGCATAGTTGAATCAGTTCGAATTTCTCAAGCTGCCTGTGTTTTAACTTTAAAATCCTTCCATTTACGTAACGAAACAGTCGACAAAATAATGTTGCGTACACAGTTAACGCTAAATTAGTAATTACGACAAATATTTCAATTGTTGTCAAGTAGAAAAAGTCATAGCTTACTCTACAAGCGTCATAATAAAAGTAATCTATTATTTGAAGCGCTAGCAGAATTATAGTCAATATATTAATTTTTTTCGAATAATATTTATATTCTTCAACAAACACCCAATCTGATATGTCTAGTTTGTCTATGGTTTCTATAAAATCACTAAATATTTTGTGATTCAACCACCCATAGATAACAGTTAGAAAATATGTGGTTAAATCTGATAGCATAAGAACATCCAAAACAAAATTTATTATTTTATATAAACCAACATCTCCATCAATGTCTAATATGTGTAACATATTATAACATGAGTAGCAGTAGATTACAGCAAATGGTATTGCATAGAGAAGGTGAGTCTTGCGCTCTGGCAATAGTACGAAAGTGAACAGTTTGCATACATTTACGAACGGTTTTAAAGCATACGAACAATTTTTTTGTTTTCTTCGAAATAATAAAGTCTGATTTTTATATTGAATAAATGATGTATTAGATATTTTGGAATTCATATTATTTAATAATTAAAATTCAGTACAACACTAAAATACTTTATAGTGTGAAACATTTTTAAATGATGCATTTTCAATGTATTAAGATACATGGTCGTTAAACGATTAATATCTAAATTGTTTTTTCATAGCTGGAATCATTTGTATGCAAATAGAAATATATTTATCTACCCATTACGAAAATAAATTTTTCAATACCATCAGTCAATATTTGATTTGTTCTACTTATTGTATTAAATACTGTTGTAACAATGTGGTAGGTAATTTTTTTTTTATTTTTTTAAATAAAAAGTACATAATTTATGAATTATACAATTTCATACTATAATTTAATAATTTCATTTGCAATTTTCTTGAAAGTGGCACACTTTTTAAGGGAGAACTTTCAATAAATAGTTTATTTTTTAATTTACATGTTTGGTATTCTCATACCCTCTAGTATGTTGTGGTTATTTGCTATTTCGCTAAACAAAGTCTTATAGCATATACCTGCCTGGAGAGACAGAAAAAAACGCCGTTCTTCCGGATTATTAAAAATGACATTCGTTCCTTCGTAGTATGCATTATGCGTAAGTAGAAGTTGTAGGGAACCATCTTATCGAACATTTTGTGTATGAAACTAACCTTTTTATCCCACAAAATGGTGCAGATATTAGATTGTATTGTTGAAACCAGTAGTTCGGAAGCGTGTGTTACATGTGCTACAAAATATGACTATAAACCGGCATTCTATAGAAGCCGAATGCGAAACTACGAGCAGATCGGCGGAAAAGCCTAGATTATCGGAAAACGTAGACCTTGCTGTGGATACTTCATTCGGATATCGAATTATTAATTACTCTCTTATAAGCAGTATAGGTAAGTAATGTAATCAAGAAAAATTTCGATCTCAAGATTGTAATCGAAATATACGTTTTGATCTTCCCTGAATAGATTCCGACTATTTTAGGGATGACGTCCGTATGTGTGTGTGTGTGTGTATGCTCTCTAGAGCCCAAACGACTGTAGGTAAAAATAGAAAACTTTAAATTTGTATATGCCTGGGGTATGCTTCTCCTTTGTTCGAAGAAAACAATCAAAGCGGAAGTGCTTGCCTACTCTAGTTGTTTTTTTCATTTTCTGCAATTATTAAAATATGGTAACTGTTACAGAAATATTGCATGAACAAAATATAAAGGTATATATATGTTTTGATTTTTTTTTTCCAAAAAGAGTACTGGTTTCAAATTAAATTTCTGCTTATTTTATATATTTTTTCATAAATCATATCATCTACGCCTGTCAATATTTTAACAAAATAGACTTTAATAAATTAAAGTTTGACATTTTATATTTATTCCAAGAAATATATTTAGGGTAACTGTGTTCCAAAGATTAGATGAATATTATAAATTAGAAAAATAATGAAACTATGAGGTGGTATAACTCAAAAGCGCATAAGAAAGTTGGGCGCAGATGTTATTTTTATATATTATTATGACGACCAAACAGATCAAAGGACAATAAAGGAAAGATCAAAGGACAATCATTGTAGTACAAAGTTTCAGTCCTACCTTCTTTAGCAAAGAAGGTAAATTTCTTTTCCACGTCATCGGTATCTGCTGCACCTTCTTTTGGAATTGGCTTCGATCCTTTGGTGGTTTCCTGCATTCATTCCGTAGCCACAGTAATTGTGGCATTAACTCGTCTTGGATTGGCTGGGTTTGGTCTTGGACAGATTCCACTTCTTATGTTGGTGCGATAAAGCCGAAGACTCAGTTAACGATTAGGCATCTGAATCCTGTCAGACACCTCGCCTCTTCGCTTGTTCATCCAGAAGCTCAAATTCTCCGCAGTCACGGTTCCAATGGTCATCACAACATCGAAAAAACAAGTAATATGTTGAGAACCCTTTCAGCGGGAACCAGTAGTAGAAACGTAACTTCAGCTAGCAACGAAACACAAACAATTAATCAATTCACGCCCCCAGATACAAGCCCGTTAGGCGCGTTAGAATCTAGCAATTCAGAAGCTGAATTAAGTATCTGCTGCACCTTCTTTTGGAATTGGCTTCGATCCTTTGGTGGTTTCCTGCATTCATTCCGTAGCCACAGTAATTGTGGCATTAACTCGTCTTGGATTGGCTGGGTTTGGTCTTGGACAGATTCCACTTCTTATGTTGGTGCGATAAAGCCGAAGACTCAGTTAACGATTAGGCATCTGAATCCTGTCAGACACCTCGCCTCTTTGCTTGTTCATCCAGAAGCTCAAATTCTCCGCAGTCACGGTTCCAATGGTCATCACAACATCGAAAAAACAAGTAATATGTTGAGAACCCTTTCAGCGGGAACCAGTAGTAGAAACGTAACTTCAGCTAGCAACGAAACACAAACAATTAATCAATTCACGCCCCCAGATACAAGCCCGTTAGGCGCGTTAGAATCTAGCAATTCAGAAGCTGAATTAAGTATAGAAAGCGAGAACACTAGCGACCCTTCACTATTACATTCGGGATTTGAAAACTTAGACATATCAAACGCAGAAAACATAAAAAACATTAACGCAAATATAGCGCAAGGACATAACAATATGTTGATTGACGAAACGGAAGATCTAAGTTCGAAACCAAAAGAACTGAGATGCAAGGTTTATAAAAAATTTAATACAGCGGCAGAAACAAACCGTTGGAACGGCGCGCTCAAGATACAATACTTTAAATTATACCTGGTTGGCGCGGCAGAAACATGGTATAACATTAACGTTAACGGACTCGATTACTCGTGGAGACAGATTTTAGATGAAATCAGAAACGCATTTCTACAGCGCGGACACATGGAAAATTTGCATGAAAAATTTAGAAAATTGAAACAGGGCCAAGACGACGACCCTCGCGATTATTATTTTACAATGATGGATATATGTAATCAATTTGAAACCCCACTTTCGGACGCGGAGATAACGAATGAAATAATAATAAATTTATACCCAGATCTACAAACGCAATTAGCACCATTCGGAGTACAAAGCTTAAAAGAACTTTAAAAATGAATAGATAAACTATGCATAATACAAGAACGCAAACGGGCGTTGAGAGAAGCGAGAGAGACAGAACGTAGCGCAGTATCAATGCAAGAGCAAGCATTGCGGTTTGAAAAATTAGCGGACAGATTAGAAAATCAAGAACACGCTCGCGATGATAGACAAAGAACAAATAATACAAATTTGAGAAATAACGCGAGATATACTAATACCCGCTACAATCAACCTTATGTTGGGAGCGGTTACGGAAATAACAATTACTGGAATAACAGTTACGGAAATAATGGCTACGAACAGAATAGATATCAGGCGGGCCAAAGTAATTATGCGAACCCAGGTAGTTATCAAACGCAAAGAAACTATTCGACCTACCCATCAGGTGAATCGGGACCAATGAGGGATGGTTTTTCAAACCAACCACAGAGCAGAGCTCCCAATAATAATATTTCGGGGCGTGGAAGAGAGACGACAGGTAACAGACCGCCGCAAGATACGCGGGGCTTTCAACAACGTCTAACTCGTACCCACGACGGAAGACCAATATGTTTTAAATGCAGTAAACCAGGTCACGTAGGGCGTATGTGCCCAGGGCCACAAAGGCCACAACAGACCGATGTTCGTCAAAACATGGCGACAAATTCGGGAAACGCCAATGCACGACGCTAGTGGCCGATAGTGTTGTGTATAACCAAAACCAGGGCCCAAAGACAACTTGCAAAATATTAACGGTACAAGGTCTTGTAAATTCAAAACCCATAGGGATAATAATTGACACAGGAGCTACGTGCAATATGCTCAAAGTCTGCCACACTGAAGACTACGAAGAAAATAGAATTCATGTTCTCAAATCCGCGGGAGGGCATGTAATCGAAGTTTTGGGTAGCACGGTAGTTAATGTCATAATTGGGGGATGGACTATAAACCTAGCCTGTTTAGTAGTGAGAGACCTTCCCCGTGATATTTTAATAGGAACTCAATTCCTTTGGGAAAGTAGAGCTTGTATAGATTTTGAAAACCAAAAGATAATTTTTAATGAAATATTAGAAGATAAAGAATACGAAATAAATTTCGCGCGTGCCGTGGTAGTATTTAAAGATAGAGATGAAAAAATTGAAGCAGAGGAAGTTGAGGTTTTAGAAAGATTAGACGACATGCCATAGGACGGATGCATGACAGAAGCGCGGTTTTATAATAAAATTATTGTCACCAAATCGGAAATTTTATATTCTGGTGAGGAAAAGGAAATCAAAGTCAAAGAAATCGAACAAGCCAATACAAAAATAACGAAATATATGTTATAACTGACGAGTCACAAGAAGTACTATGCGAACATAATATAAATAAACAATTAATTGAAAGCGAGAAAAATGAATTATTAGATTTGATAGACGAATACACGGATTTATACGCGTGGAATTCAAGACAGATCGGTTTAACAGATTCAGCTGAACACGAAATAAATACAGGCGACCCACAGCCTATTCATCAACGACTGTATAGGGTATCCCACAAAGAAAGGGAAAATATCCAAAATCAAGTCAAAGAAATGCTGGCAGATAATATAATTAGACCATCCTACGGTGCATGGTCATCGCCAGTGGTATTAGTTAAAAAGAAAGATGACACATGGAGATTTTGTGTCGATTATAGAAAATTAAATCCCGTCACAAAAAATGACGTCTACCCATTACCTGTTATTGAAGACATTCTGAGTTATATTAGCAACTCAGAATATTTTTCCAGTCTGTATTTGTTCAGTGGATACTGGCAAATACCGGTAAACGAAGAAGATAAAACAAAAACAACATTTATAACGCCATACGGGCAGTACGAATTTAACGTATTTAGCTTAGGGCTGTGCTCAGCACCAGCCACGTTTCAAAGAATGGCAGATAGGGTATTTAAAGACATGAAATGGAAAGAAGTATTAATTTATTTAGACGACGTAATTATTTTTAGCGAAACATTCGCAGAGCACCTAATCAAGTTGAGGCACGTATTTGAACGCTTGCGGGAAGCAAAATTAACTTTAAAACCGTCAAAATGTACCTATATGCAAACAGAGATTGATATGTTAGGGTACCGAGTAACTAGCCAAGGACTTAGTCCGGATGCAAAGAAAATTGAAGCCGTAGTAAATTTCCCAATACCACAGAAAGTTAAAAAACATCAAAGTTTTCTAGGACTCTGTAATTACTATAGAAAATTCATAGAGAATTTTGCAAAAATTGCTAGACCTTTATATTTAATGACTAAAAAAGTTGTTAAATTTAAAATTGAAGGAAATGCACTGGGGGCATTTAATGAACTTAACATAAATTAACTACCACCCCCGTATTAGCTCATTTTGACCCAGCTATAGAAATAGAAATTAGAGTAGACGCATCAGGAGAAGGGCTTTGCGCAGTATTGTTGCAATTAGACAAGGACGAATGGCATCCTATAGCGTATGCTTCCCGAAGGTTGAAAAAAGCCGAAGCAAACGATAGTACATCCCAACAGGAGTGTTTAGCAATCGTATATGCTCTAGGACAGTGGCGCCTATACGTGTGGGGAAAGCCATTTAGAGTCGCAACAGATCACCACGCATTATGTTGGTTTAAATCAATCAGAGACCCACTAAATAGATTGGCCAGATGGAGCTTGAAGATACAAGACTACCAATACTCAATCTTTCACAAAAGCGGAGAAGCAGATTGCCTATCGCGCAATCCACTACATATAGTGACGCTAGCAGACGAAGAAGCAACATTAGAAGTGGAGACATACATAGTTATCCACCGGACATGGAAGAACTACAAGCTAAGGACGAAAAGTTAGAAGAATTAATTAAAGCAATAAAAGACGAGAATTACGGAAGTGCGTTATTACAACGCAGAGCCAAAAATTACGAGATTAGAAATAATATTTTATTCAAACGCAACCCTAAACCATTAGCCGTACATTTAGGCTTTGCAAAAACATACGACTGAATAAGAACTCGATATTATAGGGATAATATGCTAAATGACGTCAGTAAATATGTAAAAGGATGCGCGGATTGTCAAGCAAGAAAAAGCGTAACAAACGTTAAGCCAGCGGGTATGCTACACCCGATACCGATCGGAAAACCATTCGACAGAGTCGGAATTGACCTATTAGGGCCTTTTAGAAGAAGTAAGCGGGGAAAACCATTCGTAATAGTCGCAACGGAATACGCAACGCGCTGGGCAGAGACGCAATCTTTACCCAGTGGCAAAGCTGAACCAGTGGCAAGATTCATCTTGGAAAGGATAATCTGTCGCCACGGTACGCCGCGTGTACTGTTAAGTGACAGAGGGAAAGTTTTTCAATCGCAAATTGCCACCGAATTATTGCGGTGCATGGGGTCTAATAGTCAATACACGACAGCATACCACCCGCAAACCAACGGCTTAACCGAAAGGGTAAATAAAAAACCATAGCAAATATGTTATGCATGTATACAAACACAGCACAAAATGACTGGGACGAATACTTAGCCCATGTGACGTTCGCTTATAATACGGCTAAACAAGACACGACTCAAATGTCACCTTTTAAATTAATTAATGGACGCGATCCAATATTACCGACGGAAGCTCAATTAAATGAGCCGATTGAGAATGAAGTAGTTATTAAAACTAGGGAACAATTAGTATAGATTAGGGAACAGGCCAAGGAGCGTATACAAAATAAACAGTTAAAAGATAAAAGTCGTTATGACAAAAAACACAGGAAGGTCGAGTATAAGATAGGAGATAAGGTCGGAGTTCGCAATCCGGAAGGACTTGTCAGAGTAATGTTTTATTAATTTAGAAATTTGTAGCTTTTCTTCTGAGTTTATATGTTCTGTCCTGATTTTTGTGATGTCAAATTTATTTTTGGGGTTTTGTGCGTAAAAAATTTAGTTTGTTATTTTCATTATTATCTGTGGGTTGAGTGCGAATACGTTTTAATGAATTTATAGTTTGTTCTTGTTTACTTGAGTTGATAACCGGATAGTTAATTTCGTGTTTTACAATTTTTGTCGCGCCATCCGGAATTATTAGATTATTGAAATAAATTTCACATTTAAGTACATTTTAGTACCTTTCACTGAACTAGCTAGAATTGTTATACAATAAGAATGTGGAGTTACTTTATGGTAATGAATTTTTATTTCTTTCGTAGGGTTGAGTAATTTGTCACGTATAAGGTCAATATTAGTTTTATTAATTTTAAATTATCCAGACTAAGTAGGATGTCGAATTGACTATGAAATTTGAATAAATGATATGTTAGAATATGCTTTGATTTTGCAAATAATTTTGAACACAGTAATATGATACTAACATTTTCGATAGAAGTGGCATATGCTGTTACAAATTTGAATGGGTCGTGTAGTAGTTTATTGTGGTAATATTTTTCTGCTATGTCAGCCTAATGAATGACCATGAAGTACCAGTGTCAATTAGCGCTTTTAGATTAAGTTCTGGGAAAATCATGAATGATAATTTACTTGAATTATGGGTCAAGTTCATAAGTTCTATTTTTGTTCGGAGGAAATTTTCTCTAAAAATGATTCTGATACAGTTTCCTGTTCGTAAGGTTCTGAAACCGAATAGAATTCGTGAATTAAATGATCATCATTATATTCTTGTTCGTCTAACTTTATGTCATTAGTTCAGTATAAAATAATTCTTTAGAGATATATACGGATCTTTGATGGAAAGGTGGTTTGTAACTGTATTGTTGGGTGACTGGGTGTTCAAATTTGTCTGGCATTTGTGATCAAAGGTGTATGATCATGTCCAAGTATTCTTTCTTTAGGGTGGGTACAGCCATTTCGTTTATAAATTGGTTGTTTATTTGGTTATTTAGGTTTGAAATTGATGAGCTAGAATTATCCGTATTTGTGTCTGAGTTTGTATCCGTATCTGCAATTGTATCGCTGATAGACATGCGTACTTACAGGAGCACTATCAGGAATTTGTTCATTAGCCAAGTTTGAACAGCGACGTTGACTCTGTATTCAGCAGGAACTGGAAATCTTCTCCGCGATATTTATTTGTGGATGGTTGATTTCCGTTTTGTGTTGGAAATGGTTGAAAGTTTCTTGATGGGCATTCAGTATATCGAGGACACAAACCGAAAAATTTAATACAAATTTTCTATTCACGAAAAAAGGTTTTATTTTGAATACTTCGCCCATGCATCCTACCGACTGCACCAGTTATAAAACACGTTTCGTATTATTACAAAAAAAAATTAATTTCATTTCGACAGATACAACTTTTTTGTTACTTGTACAATTTAGAACTGGCTATATAATGGGCTTTTTTACATAGTTGATATTAGTATTTAACATTGTAAGCCTTTACTAAAATTTTATTATTAAGCCCAAACTCTAGCACTTAGTCAAGATTCGTCTTTTTTTAAATTAATATCTAAATGACATAAGGTACCAAACCTCCTTGACTTAAGAAAAGCAAATAATATGGAAATCAATTTGAAGATGAATTAACAGAAGATGCGATTGCAAGGCAAATAACCCAAGTTAACAAAACATTAGTCAAGCCAAGTTAAGAACGCTAAAGCTGAATTAACTATTGGTAAATATGATAACGGACTATAACATGAACAGGATATTAGCTTTGTAATTGAATATCCAAAATTGATTATCGAAATTGATAAAGAAAGTGTTAATAAATGTAATTACAATTTTACAAATAATGCATGTACTACCGGCACATGCCACTCAACTAGAAACTATATGGTTCACCTGAAGAGTGCTATAATACAATCTACTCATAATAGAGCAAAAGCAAATTGATATACTTAGAGTGCCGGGTAACATATAGTAAAAATTTAAAGATACTTTACAATAAAAGAAAGATGAGAGATAGAGGACTTTCTAAATTAGGCATTTGCAGATAACAACAAATCTAATCGATTGACTGGTGCCCTTCCAAGTATGTCGTTGGTTTGGGTGGTTCTTTTTCAATGTGTTTATTCGTGTGAACAACGACAGAAGGTCTACTCTAGTTTATTTCAAAAATATCGATACTAGTAATCGAGAGTTCTTGATCCGTGTGTTCTGATCTATATAACACTCGAGCCCCAGATTTATCCAAACGTCACTGATATTTAGTGCATGATTGATGTTAAATTGGCGAGTTCCGTTAGATGTATGTTGTTGACTGTAACACTGTGATATCATATAGGATAGGTTCTCGTTAGTACAAACCTCAAGGTTAAGCTTATGGGATAGTTTGTTAAGGTTCTAGTAAAAATTCGTAAGAAATGAACCTAAATAACAATGGACATCTGCAGTGCCATGCACCGAACTTTCTTATACGAGTTCGAAATTTTTCATGATTACAATACTTACTTATACTGCGTATAAGAAAGTAAAAAGGTAGTATTTACAATAGATAAGATAATTAATACATACGATAAGAGAATATAGATTCAACCCAAACTTTTACAAATATATAGCTAAATCAAAGATAATTCCAACTGAAGTCGATAGCATAGAAATTGTTTTAGAGACTCTAAATAGTGATGTGATGAACTATTACGGTGCTCGTAGGATAGAGAATTAAAATTCAGGTTCTATGAAGATATAAAAATAACAAAAAACAGGTCAGCAAAATAGGTATTTAAAAAAATGAAAGATAACGAAAATCAAATATAAGCAAAGCTTTACCAGTTCCTGGTTTGTTCCTGTACCTTCTTGACAAAAACAAATATTTTACAGATCAGAAAATGAAAAAATTCTTTCATGGCATTCACGTGTTATGAAAAAGCGAAGGTCTTAAGATAAGTATACGTAGTGTTACAACTTCCATCGATTACATTAGATAAAATAGATGAACTTAGATCCTAAATTTTTAGATAAGATTATATTTATTCTATAATTTTACGTACGCCTAGAAATTAGGCTATTTGTCTGTCTAACAAACGACGCGGAGTCTATTGGAACTAAAATATTTAAAATCTATTGATGTCACATCTAAAGTACGCTAGAATCAGAAATATTTAAATCACCGTAATGAACGGACGCTCTATCTTCGAATAGAAACTGCAGACATCTAGGTTGTTTAATAAATATCTTTGTTCCAATAGACGACCATGCTGAAATTGACCAATTCTTTTAACCTGATATTTAATTTCGTCCCCAATGTTAGACTCGAGAAAAACATTTCATTGAATTTGACAATACAATAATACTCAGACGTACTTATTTTCAAGAAAGGCCGAAAAATACTTTGCAATAAACAGAAATTGACAGAAAGCAAATACTCAAATGTAGGCAGGTGTGCACCAATGCCTAAATTTTTTATTAAATACATTAACAGAATCAAATACATTCACAAATTATAAATTCTGAGTTTGCGGATTCATTATCTCCTGTGTTGACTCGCTACCAAATATTGTTTATAATGTATTATTGTTGATCTTTAAAATTTATCAAGAAGGTCAAAATCGAATACATCATTACCAACAGATTGGGCCTGAAATTTGAAACATGTTACTTCAATTGCCTTGTAACAGATACTTGAGTGTTCTTCATTAACTCTCACTGCTTTTATCTCATCTAATATTAGTTGTCCACAGAGACAGTATATAAAAAGTTGTATATTAACTGCAGAACATATTAATAATAACGTTATAATGGCGCTCCTGAAGATAAACAATTAGTTAAATTTAGTGTACATGCAGTTTGAATGCTTAATTTTGCTAAATACTTACAAGTTCTCTTCAAGAAACAAGCAAAAAATAGACATGACGGATAATAAAACATTAGTTCCTAGCATATGAAGTGTCAGGTAGGAGAAAAAGTACTCGAATTCCTTCATAAATCTGTAAATGCAAAATTCATTTACCCTATTTTCTTTTGCATAATGGTTTATTATAAAAGCTCACTCAAGTAACATATTGTGATGCTCTACACTAGTAATAATTGTCACACGTTGTATGAATTGCAGTCCATAAAAACTTACTTGCCAATTTCCAGTCAGCGTGACGATATCTATAATGATATTACTCAAACTATTGTATTTAGTCGTGCATAAAAATATGATTTGGAAGCAAATTACAATAAACAGAATTACTATCCAAAAACGAGCAATGCAAATACGTAATAATGTTTGATTTTTCGGATTCATTCCCATTAAATTCATCCATTTTAATGCTTCAAGGATCATTTCCGATTGATTCAACTACAATAATTATTACAACACCTTGTACAACTCCGCTATGTATAACAAATAACGCAAAGCATTTTATCTTATATTTACACCAGAAATTACCCTCGAACAATATTAATTTTGATATCACAATACATATGTGTACTTACATTAGTTATTTTCATTTTTAATCTGAGACAGTTCTAACGGTAATATAAATGTGCAACTTGTTTAATAATCGATTTCTAGGTCCTGAGATTACATATAATTGCGCCCAAATATGTTACTTAACGGTTTCTGTTTTCAATACGGTGAGTCTACTGTGACTAAAGTAGTTTTAAATAAAAAAAATATTTTTTTTGCGTTAAATACCAATATTAGTAATTATAAATTAAATATTTATTATTTAATTAAAGTGTTGGCAGTTGATATAAAGTTTTGCTTAGAGAAATATTTAAGTACATAATGTGAGCTATTACATCTATTATAAAAACATCTGCAGTGTCATGCACAGAACTTTCTTATACGCATATGGGTTAAACCATATCGAAGTTACATTAATTTTCTAATTTATAATATTTGTTCTAACCTTTAGATCGCTTTTACAATAAACATATATCTTAGAATAAATATAAAACGTCAAACTTCAAATTATTTGAGTCTATTTTGTTCAACAATTGACAGGTGCAGTTGATACGATTTATGTAAGAATATATATAATAAGTAGAAATTTATTTTGAAATGTGTACTCTTTTTGGAAAAAGAATTCAAACAAACGTTGTGCTAAGTATAAATACCTTTAACTTTTGCGCATAATACTTTTCTGTAACTGTAACCATTTTTGAGTAATTGCAGAAACTGTAAAAAATGACTAGAGTAAACAGGCACTTCCGCTTTGAATATATTTTTCAAAGATAAGAGGTGCACACCCCAGGCATATGTAAATCTTAAGTTTAATGTTTCAAAATTTTAACTTCAACCGTTAAGGCTGTAGAGAGCATACAGACACACGCAGACGGACGTCAATCCAAAAATAGTTGGAATCGATTCAGGGAAGGTCAAAACGGATATTTCCGTTAAAATCTCGAGATCGAAATTTTTCATGATTACAATACTTACTTATACTTATATATAAGAAAGTAAAAATGCGTATTATATACAGTGTGCGCAAAAAGTATTCGTACAGGTCAAGTTTTCATAATAAAACTACATTTAAAGAAAAATTATTGAAGATATATCAAAAATAAAAATATGTGGAGTTATATGGAGTCATATGTTTATTTAATTTACGAAAACTATTCAGCAAAAATAATATTAATGTGGAAATAAAAATTTAAAACCAATATCATTATCCAAATTACCGCGCAAAAAGTATTCGTACATGTAACAAATTGTTATAATATTTTCAATTTTAGACAAATAACCTATATTTTTTGGATGTCTATTATATATTTCTTTTCCATCTTAAGTCCATAAATGCTCATTTTTATTGAAGTCCGATGATTCGTAAGGCATTTTCGATAGCTTGGTGTATTAAAAAGGATACACAATCTGGAGTACCAAGCGCTATGTTTTGGATCATCATCTTGCATGAATATGATATTTCTCTTGGCTCCCATTTTCTCCATGCTAAGAAGGAAATATTCTTTTAAGATGATGATATAGACTATATAATCCATAATTCCATCAATTGAGTGTAGTTTTCCAATACCAGCAACACTCATACATCCCCATACAAGTACATGTCCGCCACCTTGTTTTACTAAACGACGTAAGCTTATTTTGTCAAATTCTGTTTGTGTTTTTCTCCATAAGTGCCCCTACCATCCGAACCAAAATTATTGTTTTTTAGTCATCAGGATATATAACTTTATTCCAAAGCTAAATTTTCCATTTATGAAGTCTTTAACAAACGTCAATCCCTTCTTTCAATTAACTTCGTATTCTCAATATTTTCTTCGAGCAGATCGACCATGATACCCAGTATATCCTAGTACATTTCGGATAGTACACGGACACAAATATATTTCAGTGGTAATTTACAGTTCTTCAGTAAATTTTCGTGCAATAATTTATGGAATTCCTTTAATTTTCCTTACAGTTTTCCGACGATAAAGGCAACGGTCTCTGGTGACCGGGCCACTCTTGTCTTTATTTTTCGATGTTTTAGTTTCACGAAAGCTATTAATTCTATTTTACATTGTGGAATACGGTCCATGTATGATACTCGAAATCTTTCTCAATGAAAAGCACTAATTATACAATGAAATAATAAAATTTCTTTCAGTTTAACTAGTTTCTTTGCTTTTACTTCTTATATTGCACAGATAATTAGTAAATGACATTGGTTTATGGAAAATTTCATATAATATATTCTAGGGAGGTCCCATGTTATTGTTATTCATGCCATTTGGCGAAAGTCTATAAAATAACTGATGCTGAAACAAAAAAACTAAAGTGTACGAATACTTTTTGCGCGCTAATTTGACGTGTGTCATCGGTTTTTATTTTTTATTGACACTAATTTAATTTTTGTTGATTAATTTATGTATAAATATTGAATGTGTTTATCCATGTTACTCTACATATTTTTATATTTTACTTGCCCTCAATTGTTTTCCTGTAAAAGTAATTTCTTTGAAAAAATTTTAACTGTACGAATACTTTTTGCGCTCACTGTATAAATATATATATATATATATATATATATATATATATAAATTTATATATATATATATATATATATTTATATATATATATATATATATATATATATATATATATATATATATATATATATATATATATATCCTATATTTATTTTATATTGATTTGGAATTCGGTGCTACTAGGCATGGTAACTACTAGGCTTGGTAACATATAAAATACCTCGTTTTCTGCTGTAACAAAACACCTTATGACTATCAAAAACCTAAACGAAATAACGAGAATCCATTTTGTGCAACTCAGACCAATAATAAACGTTTCATTCGGATTCTCATTGGTCAGGACAGTAATATATCCAGCAACATCAACCAGATATAAACAATTCATAAATATTTGCAATAAAATCAACAAAGAAATTGCATTAAACACTTTCAAACATGATTCGCATATTACTGCATGTATTTCGCATAGTTGAATCAGTTCGAATTTCTCAAGCTGCCTGTGTTTTAACTTTAAAATCCTTCCATTTACGTAACGAAACAGTCGACAAAATAATGTTGCGTACACAGTTAACGCTAAATTAGTAATTACGACAAATATTTCAATTGTTGTCAAGTAGAAAAAGTCATAGCTTACTCTAAAAGCGTCATAATAAAAGTAATCTATTATTTGAAGCGCTAGCAGAATTATAGTCAATATATTAATTTTTTTCGAATAATATTTATATTCTTCAACAAACACCCAATCTGATATGTCTAGTTTGTCTATGGTTTCTATAAAATCACTAAATATTTTGTGATTCAACCACCCATAGATAACAGTTAGAAAATATGTGGTTAAATCTGATAGCATAAGAACATCCAAAACAAAATTTATTATTTTATATAAACCAACATCTCCATCAATGTCTAATATGTGTAACATATTATAACATGAGTAGCAGTAGATTACAGCAAATGGTATTGCATAGAGAAGGTGAGTCTTGCGCTCTGGCAATAGTACGAAAGTGAACAGTTTGCATACATTTACGAACGGTTTTAAAGCATACGAACAATTTTTTTGTTTTCTTCGAAATAATAAAGTCTGATTTTTATATTGAATAAATGATGTATTAGATATTTTGGAATTCATATTATTTAATAATTAAAATTCAGTACAACACTAAAATACTTTATAGTGTGAAACATTTTTAAATGATGCATTTTCAATGTATTAAGATACATGGTCGTTAAACGATTAATATCTAAATTGTTTTTTCATAGCTGGAATCATTTGTATGCAAATAGAAATATATTTATCTACCCATTACGAAAATAAATTTTTCAATACCATCAGTCAATATTTGATTTGTTCTACTTATTGTATTAAATACTGTTGTAACAATGTGGTAGGTAATTTTTTTTTTATTTTTTTAAATAAAAAGTACATAATTTATGAATTATACAATTTCATACTATAATTTAATAATTTCATTTGCAATTTTCTTGAAAGTGGCACACTTTTTAAGGGAGAACTTTCAATAAATAGTTTATTTTTTAATTTACATGTTTGGTATTCTCATACCCTCTAGTATGTTGTGGTTATTTGCTATTTCGCTAAACAAAGTCTTATAGCATATACCTGCCTGGAGAGACAGAAAAAAACGCCGTTCTTCCGGATTATTAAAAATGACATTCGTTCCTTCGTAGTATGCATTATGCGTAAGTAGAAGTTGTAGGGAACCATCTTATCGAACATTTTGTGTATGAAACTAACCTTTTTATCCCACAAAATGGTGCAGATATTAGATTGTATTGTTGAAACCAGTAGTTCGGAAGCGTGTGTTACATGTGCTACAAAATATGACTATAAACCGGCATTCTATAGAAGCCGAATGCGAAACTACGAGCAGATCGGCGGAAAAGCCTAGATTATCGGAAAACGTAGACCTTGCTGTGGATACTTCATTCGGATATCGAATTATTAATTACTCTCTTATAAGCAGTATAGGTAAGTAATGTAATCAAGAAAAATTTCGATCTCAAGATTGTAATCGAAATATACGTTTTGATCTTCCCTGAATAGATTCCGACTATTTTAGGGATGACGTCCGTATGTGTGTGTGTGTGTGTATGCTCTCTAGAGCCCAAACGACTGTAGGTAAAAATAGAAAACTTTAAATTTGTATATGCCTGGGGTATGCTTCTCCTTTGTTCGAAGAAAACAATCAAAGCGGAAGTGCTTGCCTACTCTAGTTGTTTTTTTCATTTTCTGCAATTATTAAAATATGGTAACTGTTACAGAAATATTGCATGAACAAAATATAAAGGTATATATATGTTTTGATTTTTTTTTTCCAAAAAGAGTACTGGTTTCAAATTAAATTTCTGCTTATTTTATATATTTTTTCATAAATCATATCATCTACGCCTGTCAATATTTTAACAAAATAGACTTTAATAAATTAAAGTTTGACATTTTATATTTATTCCAAGAAATATATTTAGGGTAACTGTGTTCCAAAGATTAGATGAATATTATAAATTAGAAAAATAATGAAACTATGAGGTGGTATAACTCAAAAGCGCATAAGAAAGTTGGGCGCAGATGTTATTTTTATATATTATTATGACGACCAAACAGATCAAAGGACAATAAAGGAAAGATCAAAGGACAATCATTGTAGTACAAAGTTTCAGTCCTACCTTCTTTAGCAAAGAAGGTAAATTTCTTTTCCACGTCATCGGTATCTGCTGCACCTTCTTTTGGAATTGGCTTCGATCCTTTGGTGGTTTCCTGCATTCATTCCGTAGCCACAGTAATTGTGGCATTAACTCGTCTTGGATTGGCTGGGTTTGGTCTTGGACAGATTCCACTTCTTATGTTGGTGCGATAAAGCCGAAGACTCAGTTAACGATTAGGCATCTGAATCCTGTCAGACACCTCGCCTCTTCGCTTGTTCATCCAGAAGCTCAAATTCTCCGCAGTCACGGTTCCAATGGTCATCACAACATCGAAAAAACAAGTAATATGTTGAGAACCCTTTCAGCGGGAACCAGTAGTAGAAACGTAACTTCAGCTAGCAACGAAACACAAACAATTAATCAATTCACGCCCCCAGATACAAGCCCGTTAGGCGCGTTAGAATCTAGCAATTCAGAAGCTGAATTAAGTATCTGCTGCACCTTCTTTTGGAATTGGCTTCGATCCTTTGGTGGTTTCCTGCATTCATTCCGTAGCCACAGTAATTGTGGCATTAACTCGTCTTGGATTGGCTGGGTTTGGTCTTGGACAGATTCCACTTCTTATGTTGGTGCGATAAAGCCGAAGACTCAGTTAACGATTAGGCATCTGAATCCTGTCAGACACCTCGCCTCTTTGCTTGTTCATCCAGAAGCTCAAATTCTCCGCAGTCACGGTTCCAATGGTCATCACAACATCGAAAAAACAAGTAATATGTTGAGAACCCTTTCAGCGGGAACCAGTAGTAGAAACGTAACTTCAGCTAGCAACGAAACACAAACAATTAATCAATTCACGCCCCCAGATACAAGCCCGTTAGGCGCGTTAGAATCTAGCAATTCAGAAGCTGAATTAAGTATAGAAAGCGAGAACACTAGCGACCCTTCACTATTACATTCGGGATTTGAAAACTTAGACATATCAAACGCAGAAAACATAAAAAACATTAACGCAAATATAGCGCAAGGACATAACAATATGTTGATTGACGAAACGGAAGATCTAAGTTCGAAACCAAAAGAACTGAGATGCAAGGTTTATAAAAAATTTAATACAGCGGCAGAAACAAACCGTTGGAACGGCGCGCTCAAGATACAATACTTTAAATTATACCTGGTTGGCGCGGCAGAAACATGGTATAACATTAACGTTAACGGACTCGATTACTCGTGGAGACAGATTTTAGATGAAATCAGAAACGCATTTCTACAGCGCGGACACATGGAAAATTTGCATGAAAAATTTAGAAAATTGAAACAGGGCCAAGACGACGACCCTCGCGATTATTATTTTACAATGATGGATATATGTAATCAATTTGAAACCCCACTTTCGGACGCGGAGATAACGAATGAAATAATAATAAATTTATACCCAGATCTACAAACGCAATTAGCACCATTCGGAGTACAAAGCTTAAAAGAACTTTAAAAATGAATAGATAAACTATGCATAATACAAGAACGCAAACGGGCGTTGAGAGAAGCGAGAGAGACAGAACGTAGCGCAGTATCAATGCAAGAGCAAGCATTGCGGTTTGAAAAATTAGCGGACAGATTAGAAAATCAAGAACACGCTCGCGATGATAGACAAAGAACAAATAATACAAATTTGAGAAATAACGCGAGATATACTAATACCCGCTACAATCAACCTTATGTTGGGAGCGGTTACGGAAATAACAATTACTGGAATAACAGTTACGGAAATAATGGCTACGAACAGAATAGATATCAGGCGGGCCAAAGTAATTATGCGAACCCAGGTAGTTATCAAACGCAAAGAAACTATTCGACCTACCCATCAGGTGAATCGGGACCAATGAGGGATGGTTTTTCAAACCAACCACAGAGCAGAGCTCCCAATAATAATATTTCGGGGCGTGGAAGAGAGACGACAGGTAACAGACCGCCGCAAGATACGCGGGGCTTTCAACAACGTCTAACTCGTACCCACGACGGAAGACCAATATGTTTTAAATGCAGTAAACCAGGTCACGTAGGGCGTATGTGCCCAGGGCCACAAAGGCCACAACAGACCGATGTTCGTCAAAACATGGCGACAAATTCGGGAAACGCCAATGCACGACGCTAGTGGCCGATAGTGTTGTGTATAACCAAAACCAGGGCCCAAAGACAACTTGCAAAATATTAACGGTACAAGGTCTTGTAAATTCAAAACCCATAGGGATAATAATTGACACAGGAGCTACGTGCAATATGCTCAAAGTCTGCCACACTGAAGACTACGAAGAAAATAGAATTCATGTTCTCAAATCCGCGGGAGGGCATGTAATCGAAGTTTTGGGTAGCACGGTAGTTAATGTCATAATTGGGGGATGGACTATAAACCTAGCCTGTTTAGTAGTGAGAGACCTTCCCCGTGATATTTTAATAGGAACTCAATTCCTTTGGGAAAGTAGAGCTTGTATAGATTTTGAAAACCAAAAGATAATTTTTAATGAAATATTAGAAGATAAAGAATACGAAATAAATTTCGCGCGTGCCGTGGTAGTATTTAAAGATAGAGATGAAAAAATTGAAGCAGAGGAAGTTGAGGTTTTAGAAAGATTAGACGACATGCCATAGGACGGATGCATGACAGAAGCGCGGTTTTATAATAAAATTATTGTCACCAAATCGGAAATTTTATATTCTGGTGAGGAAAAGGAAATCAAAGTCAAAGAAATCGAACAAGCCAATACAAAAATAACGAAATATATGTTATAACTGACGAGTCACAAGAAGTACTATGCGAACATAATATAAATAAACAATTAATTGAAAGCGAGAAAAATGAATTATTAGATTTGATAGACGAATACACGGATTTATACGCGTGGAATTCAAGACAGATCGGTTTAACAGATTCAGCTGAACACGAAATAAATACAGGCGACCCACAGCCTATTCATCAACGACTGTATAGGGTATCCCACAAAGAAAGGGAAAATATCCAAAATCAAGTCAAAGAAATGCTGGCAGATAATATAATTAGACCATCCTACGGTGCATGGTCATCGCCAGTGGTATTAGTTAAAAAGAAAGATGACACATGGAGATTTTGTGTCGATTATAGAAAATTAAATCCCGTCACAAAAAATGACGTCTACCCATTACCTGTTATTGAAGACATTCTGAGTTATATTAGCAACTCAGAATATTTTTCCAGTCTGTATTTGTTCAGTGGATACTGGCAAATACCGGTAAACGAAGAAGATAAAACAAAAACAACATTTATAACGCCATACGGGCAGTACGAATTTAACGTATTTAGCTTAGGGCTGTGCTCAGCACCAGCCACGTTTCAAAGAATGGCAGATAGGGTATTTAAAGACATGAAATGGAAAGAAGTATTAATTTATTTAGACGACGTAATTATTTTTAGCGAAACATTCGCAGAGCACCTAATCAAGTTGAGGCACGTATTTGAAAGCTTGCGGGAAGCAAAATTAACTTTAAAACCGTCAAAATGTACCTATATGCAAACAGAGATTGATATGTTAGGGTACCGAGTAACTAGCCAAGGACTTAGTCCGGATGCAAAGAAAATTGAAGCCGTAGTAAATTTCCCAATACCACAGAAAGTTAAAAAACATCAAAGTTTTCTAGGACTCTGTAATTACTATAGAAAATTCATAGAGAATTTTGCAAAAATTGCTAGACCTTTATATTTAATGACTAAAAAAGTTGTTAAATTTAAAATTGAAGGAAATGCACTGGGGGCATTTAATGAACTTAACATAAATTAACTACCACCCCCGTATTAGCTCATTTTGACCCAGCTATAGAAATAGAAATTAGAGTAGACGCATCAGGAGAAGGGCTTTGCGCAGTATTGTTGCAATTAGACAAGGACGAATGGCATCCTATAGCGTATGCTTCCCGAAGGTTGAAAAAAGCCGAAGCAAACGATAGTACATCCCAACAGGAGTGTTTAGCAATCGTATATGCTCTAGGACAGTGGCGCCTATACGTGTGGGGAAAGCCATTTAGAGTCGCAACAGATCACCACGCATTATGTTGGTTTAAATCAATCAGAGACCCACTAAATAGATTGGCCAGATGGAGCTTGAAGATACAAGACTACCAATACTCAATCTTTCACAAAAGCGGAGAAGCAGATTGCCTATCGCGCAATCCACTACATATAGTGACGCTAGCAGACGAAGAAGCAACATTAGAAGTGGAGACATACATAGTTATCCACCGGACATGGAAGAACTACAAGCTAAGGACGAAAAGTTAGAAGAATTAATTAAAGCAATAAAAGACGAGAATTACGGAAGTGCGTTATTACAACGCAGAGCCAAAAATTACGAGATTAGAAATAATATTTTATTCAAACGCAACCCTAAACCATTAGCCGTACATTTAGGCTTTGCAAAAACATACGACTGAATAAGAACTCGATATTATAGGGATAATATGCTAAATGACGTCAGTAAATATGTAAAAGGATGCGCGGATTGTCAAGCAAGAAAAAGCGTAACAAACGTTAAGCCAGCGGGTATGCTACACCCGATACCGATCGGAAAACCATTCGACAGAGTCGGAATTGACCTATTAGGGCCTTTTAGAAGAAGTAAGCGGGGAAAACCATTCGTAATAGTCGCAACGGAATACGCAACGCGCTGGGCAGAGACGCAATCTTTACCCAGTGGCAAAGCTGAACCAGTGGCAAGATTCATCTTGGAAAGGATAATCTGTCGCCACGGTACGCCGCGTGTACTGTTAAGTGACAGAGGGAAAGTTTTTCAATCGCAAATTGCCACCGAATTATTGCGGTGCATGGGGTCTAATAGTCAATACACGACAGCATACCACCCGCAAACCAACGGCTTAACCGAAAGGGTAAATAAAAAACCATAGCAAATATGTTATGCATGTATACAAACACAGCACAAAATGACTGGGACGAATACTTAGCCCATGTGACGTTCGCTTATAATACGGCTAAACAAGACACGACTCAAATGTCACCTTTTAAATTAATTAATGGACGCGATCCAATATTACCGACGGAAGCTCAATTAAATGAGCCGATTGAGAATGAAGTAGTTATTAAAACTAGGGAACAATTAGTATAGATTAGGGAACAGGCCAAGGAGCGTATACAAAATAAACAGTTAAAAGATAAAAGTCGTTATGACAAAAAACACAGGAAGGTCGAGTATAAGATAGGAGATAAGGTCGGAGTTCGCAATCCGGAAGGACTTGTCAGAGTAATGTTTTATTAATTTAGAAATTTGTAGCTTTTCTTCTGAGTTTATATGTTCTGTCCTGATTTTTGTGATGTCAAATTTATTTTTGGGGTTTTGTGCGTAAAAAATTTAGTTTGTTATTTTCATTATTATCTGTGGGTTGAGTGCGAATACGTTTTAATGAATTTATAGTTTGTTCTTGTTTACTTGAGTTGATAACCGGATAGTTAATTTCGTGTTTTACAATTTTTGTCGCGCCATCCGGAATTATTAGATTATTGAAATAAATTTCACATTTAAGTACATTTTAGTACCTTTCACTGAACTAGCTAGAATTGTTATACAATAAGAATGTGGAGTTACTTTATGGTAATGAATTTTTATTTCTTTCGTAGGGTTGAGTAATTTGTCACGTATAAGGTCAATATTAGTTTTATTAATTTTAAATTATCCAGACTAAGTAGGATGTCGAATTGACTATGAAATTTGAATAAATGATATGTTAGAATATGCTTTGATTTTGCAAATAATTTTGAACACAGTAATATGATACTAACATTTTCGATAGAAGTGGCATATGCTGTTACAAATTTGAATGGGTCGTGTAGTAGTTTATTGTGGTAATATTTTTCTGCTATGTCAGCCTAATGAATGACCATGAAGTACCAGTGTCAATTAGCGCTTTTAGATTAAGTTCTGGGAAAATCATGAATGATAATTTACTTGAATTATGGGTCAAGTTCATAAGTTCTATTTTTGTTCGGAGGAAATTTTCTCTAAAAATGATTCTGATACAGTTTCCTGTTCGTAAGGTTCTGAAACCGAATAGAATTCGTGAATTAAATGATCATCATTATATTCTTGTTCGTCTAACTTTATGTCATTAGTTCAGTATAAAATAATTCTTTAGAGATATATACGGATCTTTGATGGAAAGGTGGTTTGTAACTGTATTGTTGGGTGACTGGGTGTTAAAATTTGTCTGGCATTTGTGATCAAAGGTGTATGATCATGTCCAAGTATTCTTTCTTTAGGGTGGGTACAGCCATTTCGTTTATAAATTGGTTGTTTATTTGGTTATTTAGGTTTGAAATTGATGAGCTAGAATTATCCGTATTTGTGTCTGAGTTTGTATCCGTATCTGCAATTGTATCGCTGATAGACATGCGTACTTACAGGAGCACTATCAGGAATTTGTTCATTAGCCAAGTTTGAACAGCGACGTTGACTCTGTATTCAGCAGGAACTGGAAATCTTCTCCGCGATATTTATTTGTGGATGGTTGATTTCCGTTTTGTGTTGGAAATGGTTGAAAGTTTCTTGATGGGCATTCAGTATATCGAGGACACAAACCGAAAAATTTAATACAAATTTTCTATTCACGAAAAAAGGTTTTATTTTGAATACTTCGCCCATGCATCCTACCGACTGCACCAGTTATAAAACACGTTTCGTATTATTACAAAAAAAAATTAATTTCATTTCGACAGATACAACTTTTTTGTTACTTGTACAATTTAGAACTGGCTATATAATGGGCTTTTTTACATAGTTGATATTAGTATTTAACATTGTAAGCCTTTACTAAAATTTTATTATTAAGCCCAAACTCTAGCACTTAGTCAAGATTCGTCTTTTTTTAAATTAATATCTAAATGACATAAGGTACCAAACCTCCTTGACTTAAGAAAAGCAAATAATATGGAAATCAATTTGAAGATGAATTAACAGAAGATGCGATTGCAAGGCAAATAACCCAAGTTAACAAAACATTAGTCAAGCCAAGTTAAGAACGCTAAAGCTGAATTAACTATTGGTAAATATGATAACGGACTATAACATGAACAGGATATTAGCTTTGTAATTGAATATCCAAAATTGATTATCGAAATTGATAAAGAAAGTGTTAATAAATGTAATTACAATTTTACAAATAATGCATGTACTACCGGCACATGCCACTCAACTAGAAACTATATGGTTCACCTGAAGAGTGCTATAATACAATATACTCATAATAGAGCAAAAGCAAATTGATATACTTAGAGTGCCGGGTAACATATAGTAAAAATTTAAAGATACTTTACAATAAAAGAAAGATGAGAGATAGAGGACTTTCTAAATTAGGCATTTGCAGATAACAACAAATCTAATCGATTGACTGGTGCCCTTCCAAGTATGTCGTTGGTTTGGGTGGTTCTTTTTCAATGTGTTTATTCGTGTGAACAACGACAGAAGGTCTACTCTAGTTTATTTCAAAAATATCGATAATAGTAATCGAGAGTTCTTGATCCGTGTGTTCTGATCTATATAACACTCGAGCCCCAGATTTATCCAAACGTCACTGATATTTAGTGCATGATTGATGTTAAATTGGCGAGTTCCGTTAGATGTATGTTGTTGACTGTAACACTGTGATATCATATAGGATAGGTTCTCGTTAGTACAAACCTCAAGGTTAAGCTTATGGGATAGTTTGTTAAGGTTCTAGTAAAAATTCGTAAGAAATGAACCTAAATAACAATGGACATCTGCAGTGCCATGCACCGAACTTTCTTATACGAGTTCGAAATTTTTCATGATTACAATACTTACTTATACTGCGTATAAGAAAGTAAAAAGGTAGTATTTACAATAGATAAGATAATTAATACATACGATAAGAGAATATAGATTCAACCCAAACTTTTACAAATATATAGCTAAATCAAAGATAATTCCAACTGAAGTCGATAGCATAGAAATTGTTTTAGAGACTCTAAATAGTGATGTGATGAACTATTACGGTGCTCGTAGGATAGAGAATTAAAATTCAGGTTCTATGAAGATATAAAAATAACAAAAAACAGGTCAGCAAAATAGGTATTTAAAAAAATGAAAGATAACGAAAATCAAATATAAGCAAAGCTTTACCAGTTCCTGGTTTGTTCCTGTACCTTCTTGACAAAAACAAATATTTTACAGATCAGAAAATGAAAAAATTCTTTCATGGCATTCACGTGTTATGAAAAAGCGAAGGTCTTAAGATAAGTATACGTAGTGTTACAACTTCCATCGATTACATTAGATAAAATAGATGAACTTAGATCCTAAATTTTTAGATAAGATTATATTTATTCTATAATTTTACGTACGCCTAGAAATTAGGCTATTTGTCTGTCTAACAAACGACGCGGAGTCTATTGGAACTAAAATATTTAAAATCTATTGATGTCACATCTAAAGTACGCTAGAATCAGAAATATTTAAATCACCGTAATGAACGGACGCTCTATCTTCGAATAGAAACTGCAGACATCTAGGTTGTTTAATAAATATCTTTGTTCCAATAGACGAACATGCTGAAATTGACCAATTCTTTTAACCTGATATTTAATTTCGTCCCCAATGTTAGACTCGAGAAAAACATTTCATTGAATTTGACAATACAATAATACTCAGACGTACTTATTTTCAAGAAAGGCCGAAAAATACTTTGCAATAAACAGAAATTGACAGAAAGCAAATACTCAAATGTAGGCAGGTCGGCACCAATGCCTAAATTTTTTATTAAATACATTAACAGAATCAAATACATTCACAAATTATAAATTCTGAGTTTGCGGATTCATTATCTCCTGTGTTGACTCGCTACCAAATATTGTTTATAATGTATTATTGTTGATCTTTAAAATTTATCAAGAAGGTCAAAATCGAATACATCATTACCGACAGATTGGGCCTGAAATTTGAAACATGTTACTTCAATTGCCTTGTAACAGATACTTGAGTGTTCTTCATTAACTCTCACTGCTTTTATCTCATCTAATATTAGTTGTCCACAGAGACAGTATATAAAAAGTTGTATATTAACTGCAGAACATATTAATAATAACGTTATAATGGCGCTCCTGAAGATAAACAATTAGTTAAATTTAGTGTACATGCAGTTTGAATGCTTAATTTTGCTAAATACTTACAAGTTCTCTTCAAGAAACAAGCAAAAAATAGACATGACGGATAATAAAACATTAGTTCCTAGCATATGAAGTGTCAGGTAGGAGAAAAAGTACTCGAATTCCTTCATAAATCTGTAAATGCAAAATTCATTTACCCTATTTTCTTTTGCATAATGGTTTATTATAAAAGCTCACTCAAGTAACATATTGTGATGCTCTACACTAGTAATAATTGTCACACGTTGTATGAATTGCAGTCCATAAAAACTTACTTGCCAATTTCCAGTCAGCGTGACGATATCTATAATGATATTACTCAAACTATTGTATTTAGTCGTGCATAAAAATATGATTTGGAAGCAAATTTCAATAAACAGAATTACTATCCAAAAACGAGCAATGCAAATACGTAATAATGTTTGATTTTTCGGATTCATTCCCATTAAATTCATCCATTTTAATGCTTCAAGGATCATTTCCGATTGATTCAACTACAATAATTATTACAACACCTTGTACAACTCCGCTATGTATAACAAATAACGCAAAGCATTTTATCTTATATTTACACCAGAAATTACCCTCGAACAATATTAATTTTGATATCACAATACATATGTGTACTTACATTAGTTATTTTCATTTTTAATCTGAGACAGTTCTAACGGTAATATAAATGTGCAACTTGTTTAATAATCGATTTCTAGGTCCTGAGATTACATATAATTGCGCCCAAATATGTTACTTAACGGTTTCTGTTTTCAATACGGTGAGTCTACTGTGACTAAAGTAGTTTTAAATAAAAAAAATATTTTTTTTGCGTTAAATACCAATATTAGTAATTATAAATTAAATATTTATTATTTAATTAAAGTGTTGGCAGTTGATATAAAGTTTTGCTTAGAGAAATATTTAAGTACATAATGTGAGCTATTACATCTATTATAAAAACATCTGCAGTGTCATGCACAGAACTTTCTTATACGCATATGGGTTAAACCATATCGAAGTTACATTAATTTTCTAATTTATAATATTTGTTCTAACCTTTAGATCGCTTTTACAATAAACATATATCTTAGAATAAATATAAAACGTCAAACTTCAAATTATTTGAGTCTATTTTGTTAAACAATTGACAGGTGCAGTTGATACGATTTATGTAAGAATATATATAATAAGTAGAAATTTATTTTGAAATGTGTACTCTTTTTGGAAAAAGAATTCAAACAAACGTTGTGCTAAGTATAAATACCTTTAACTTTTGCGCATAATACTTTTCTGTAACTGTAACCATTTTTGAGTAATTGCAGAAACTGTAAAAAATGACTAGAGTAAACAGGAACTTACGCTTTGAATATATTTTTCAAAGATAAGAGGTGCACACCCCAGGCATATGTAAATCTTAAGTTTAATGTTTCAAAATTTTAACTTCAACCGTTAAGGCTGTAGAGAGCATACAGACACACGCAGACGGACGTCAATCCAAAAATAGTTGGAATCGATTCAGGGAAGGTCAAAACGGATATTTCCGTTAAAATCTCGAGATCGAAATTTTTCATGATTACAATACTTACTTATACTTATATATAAGAAAGTAAAAATGCGTATTATATACAGTGTGCGCAAAAAGTATTCGTACAGGTCAAGTTTTCATAATAAAACTACATTTAAAGAAAAATTATTGAAGATATATCAAAAATAAAAATATGTGGAGTTATATGGAGTCATGTTTATTTAATTTACGAAAACTATTCAGCAAAAATAATATTAATGTGGAAATAAAAATTTAAAACCAATATCATTATCCAAATTACCGCGCAAAAAGTATTCGTACATGTAACAAATTGTTATAATATTTTCAATTTTAGACAAATAACCTATATTTTTTGGATGTCTATTATATATTTCTTTTCCATCTTAAGTCCATAAATGCTCATTTTTATTGAAGTCCGATGATTCGTAAGGCATTTTCGATAGCTTGGTGTATTAAAAAGGATACACAATCTGGAGTACCAAGCGCTATGTTTTGGATCATCATCTTGCATGAATATGATATTTCTCTTGGCTCCCATTTTCTCCATGCTAAGAAGGAAATATTCTTTTAAGATGATGATATAGACTATATAATCCATAATTCCATCAATTGAGTGTAGTTTTCCAATACCAGCAACACTCATACATCCCCATACAAGTACATGTCCGCCACCTTGTTTTACTAAACGACGTAAGCTTATTTTGTCAAATTCTGTTTGTGTTTTTCTCCATAAGTGCCCCTACCATCCGAACCAAAATTATTGTTTTTTAGTCATCAGGATATATAACTTTATTCCAAAGCTAAATTTTCCATTTATGAAGTCTTTAACAAACGTCAATCCCTTCTTTCAATTAACTTCGTATTCTCAATATTTTCTTCGAGCAGATCGACCATGATACCCAGTATATCCTAGTACATTTCGGATAGTACACGGACACAAATATATTTCAGTGGTAATTTACAGTTCTTCAGTAAATTTTCGTGCAATAATTTATGGAATTCCTTTAATTTTCCTTACAGTTTTCCGACGATAAAGGCAACGGTCTCTGGTGACCGGGCCACTCTTGTCTTTATTTTTCGATGTTTTAGTTTCACGAAAGCTATTAATTCTATTTTACATTGTGGAATACGGTCCATGTATGATACTCGAAATCTTTCTCAATGAAAAGCACTAATTATACAATGAAATAATAAAATTTCTTTCAGTTTAACTAGTTTCTTTGCTTTTACTTCTTATATTGCACAGATAATTAGTAAATGACATTGGTTTATGGAAAATTTCATATAATATATTCTAGGGAGGTCCCATGTTATTGTTATTCATGCCATTTGGCGAAAGTCTATAAAATAACTGATGCTGAAACAAAAAAACTAAAGTGTACGAATACTTTTTGCGCGCTAATTTGACGTGTGTCATCGGTTTTTATTTTTTATTGACACTAATTTAATTTTTGTTGATTAATTTATGTATAAATATTGAATGTGTTTATCCATGTTACTCTACATATTTTTATATTTTACTTGCCCTCAATTGTTTTCCTGTAAAAGTAATTTCTTTGAAAAAATTTTAACTGTACGAATACTTTTTGCGCTCACTGTATAAATATATATATATATATATATATATATATATATATATATATATATAAATATATATATATATATATATATATATATATATATATATATATTTATATATATATATATATATATATATATATATATATATTTATATATATATATATATATATATATATATATATATATATATATATATCCTATATTTATTTTATATTGATTTGGAATTCGGTGCTACTAGGCATGGTAACTACTAGGCTTGGTAACATATAAAATACCTCGTTTTCTGCTGTAACAAAACACCTTATGACTATCAAAAACCTAAACGAAATAACGAGAATCCATTTTGTGCAACTCAGACCAATAATAAACGTTTCATTCGGATTCTCATTGGTCAGGACAGTAATATATCCAGCAACATCAACCAGATATAAACAATTCATAAATATTTGCAATAAAATCAACAAAGAAATTGCATTAAACACTTTCAAACATGATTCGCATATTACTGCATGTATTTCGCATAGTTGAATCAGTTCGAATTTCTCAAGCTGCCTGTGTTTTAACTTTAAAATCCTTCCATTTACGTAACGAAACAGTCGACAAAATAATGTTGCGTACACAGTTAACGCTAAATTAGTAATTACGACAAATATTTCAATTGTTGTCAAGTAGAAAAAGTCATAGTTTACTCTACAAGCGTCATAATAAAAGTAATCTATTATTTGAAGCGCTAGCAGAATTATAGTCAATATATTAATTTTTTTCGAATAATATTTATATTCTTCAACAAACACCCAATCTGATATGTCTAGTTTGTCTATGGTTTCTATAAAATCACTAAATATTTTGTGATTCAACCACCCATAGATAACAGTTAGAAAATATGTGGTTAAATCTGATAGCATAAGAACATCCAAAACAAAATTTATTATTTTATATAAACCAACATCTCCATCAATGTCTAATATGTGTAACATATTATAACATGAGTAGCAGTAGATTACAGCAAATGGTATTGCATAGAGAAGGTGAGTCTTGCGCTCTGGCAATAGTACGAAAGTGAACAGTTTGCATACATTTACGAACGGTTTTAAAGCATACGAACAATTTTTTTGTTTTCTTCGAAATAATAAAGTCTGATTTTTATATTGAATAAATGATGTATTAGATATTTTGGAATTCATATTATTTAATAATTAAAATTCAGTACAACACTAAAATACTTTATAGTGTGAAACATTTTTAAATGATGCATTTTCAATGTATTAAGATACATGGTCGTTAAACGATTAATATCTAAATTGTTTTTTCATAGCTGGAATCATTTGTATGCAAATAGAAATATATTTATCTACCCATTACGAAAATAAATTTTTCAATACCATCAGTCAATATTTGATTTGTTCTACTTATTGTATTAAATACTGTTGTAACAATGTGGTAGGTAATTTTTTTTTTATTTTTTTAAATAAAAAGTACATAATTTATGAATTATACAATTTCATACTATAATTTAATAATTTCATTTGCAATTTTCTTGAAAGTGGCACACTTTTTAAGGGAGAACTTTCAATAAATAGTTTATTTTTTAATTTACATGTTTGGTATTCTCATACCCTCTAGTATGTTGTGGTTATTTGCTATTTCGCTAAACAAAGTCTTATAGCATATACCTGCCTGGAGAGACAGAAAAAAACGCCGTTCTTCCGGATTATTAAAAATGACATTCGTTCCTTCGTAGTATGCATTATGCGTAAGTAGAAGTTGTAGGGAACCATCTTATCGAACATTTTGTGTATGAAACTAACCTTTTTATCCCACAAAATGGTGCAGATATTAGATTGTATTGTTGAAACCAGTAGTTCGGAAGCGTGTGTTACATGTGCTACAAAATATGACTATAAACCGGCATTCTATAGAAGCCGAATGCGAAACTACGAGCAGATCGGCGGAAAAGCCTAGATTATCGGAAAACGTAGACCTTGCTGTGGATACTTCATTCGGATATCGAATTATTAATTACTCTCTTATAAGCAGTATAGGTAAGTAATGTAATCAAGAAAAATTTCGATCTCAAGATTGTAATCGAAATATACGTTTTGATCTTCCCTGAATAGATTCCGACTATTTTAGGGATGACGTCCGTATGTGTGTGTGTGTGTGTATGCTCTCTAGAGCCCAAACGACTGTAGGTAAAAATAGAAAACTTTAAATTTGTATATGCCTGGGGTATGCTTCTCCTTTGTTCGAAGAAAACAATCAAAGCGGAAGTGCTTGCCTACTCTAGTTGTTTTTTTCATTTTCTGCAATTATTAAAATATGGTAACTGTTACAGAAATATTGCATGAACAAAATATAAAGGTATATATATGTTTTGATTTTTTTTTTCCAAAAAGAGTACTGGTTTCAAATTAAATTTCTGCTTATTTTATATATTTTTTCATAAATCATATCATCTACGCCTGTCAATATTTTAACAAAATAGACTTTAATAAATTAAAGTTTGACATTTTATATTTATTCCAAGAAATATATTTAGGGTAACTGTGTTCCAAAGATTAGATGAATATTATAAATTAGAAAAATAATGAAACTATGAGGTGGTATAACTCAAAAGCGCATAAGAAAGTTGGGCGCAGATGTTATTTTTATATATTATTATGACGACCAAACAGATCAAAGGACAATAAAGGAAAGATCAAAGGACAATCATTGTAGTACAAAGTTTCAGTCCTACCTTCTTTAGCAAAGAAGGTAAATTTCTTTTCCACGTCATCGGTATCTGCTGCACCTTCTTTTGGAATTGGCTTCGATCCTTTGGTGGTTTCCTGCATTCATTCCGTAGCCACAGTAATTGTGGCATTAACTCGTCTTGGATTGGCTGGGTTTGGTCTTGGACAGATTCCACTTCTTATGTTGGTGCGATAAAGCCGAAGACTCAGTTAACGATTAGGCATCTGAATCCTGTCAGACACCTCGCCTCTTCGCTTGTTCATCCAGAAGCTCAAATTCTCCGCAGTCACGGTTCCAATGGTCATCACAACATCGAAAAAACAAGTAATATGTTGAGAACCCTTTCAGCGGGAACCAGTAGTAGAAACGTAACTTCAGCTAGCAACGAAACACAAACAATTAATCAATTCACGCCCCCAGATACAAGCCCGTTAGGCGCGTTAGAATCTAGCAATTCAGAAGCTGAATTAAGTATCTGCTGCACCTTCTTTTGGAATTGGCTTCGATCCTTTGGTGGTTTCCTGCATTCATTCCGTAGCCACAGTAATTGTGGCATTAACTCGTCTTGGATTGGCTGGGTTTGGTCTTGGACAGATTCCACTTCTTATGTTGGTGCGATAAAGCCGAAGACTCAGTTAACGATTAGGCATCTGAATCCTGTCAGACACCTCGCCTCTTTGCTTGTTCATCCAGAAGCTCAAATTCTCCGCAGTCACGGTTCCAATGGTCATCACAACATCGAAAAAACAAGTAATATGTTGAGAACCCTTTCAGCGGGAACCAGTAGTAGAAACGTAACTTCAGCTAGCAACGAAACACAAACAATTAATCAATTCACGCCCCCAGATACAAGCCCGTTAGGCGCGTTAGAATCTAGCAATTCAGAAGCTGAATTAAGTATAGAAAGCGAGAACACTAGCGACCCTTCACTATTACATTCGGGATTTGAAAACTTAGACATATCAAACGCAGAAAACATAAAAAACATTAACGCAAATATAGCGCAAGGACATAACAATATGTTGATTGACGAAACGGAAGATCTAAGTTCGAAACCAAAAGAACTGAGATGCAAGGTTTATAAAAAATTTAATACAGCGGCAGAAACAAACCGTTGGAACGGCGCGCTCAAGATACAATACTTTAAATTATACCTGGTTGGCGCGGCAGAAACATGGTATAACATTAACGTTAACGGACTCGATTACTCGTGGAGACAGATTTTAGATGAAATCAGAAACGCATTTCTACAGCGCGGACACATGGAAAATTTGCATGAAAAATTTAGAAAATTGAAACAGGGCCAAGACGACGACCCTCGCGATTATTATTTTACAATGATGGATATATGTAATCAATTTGAAACCCCACTTTCGGACGCGGAGATAACGAATGAAATAATAATAAATTTATACCCAGATCTACAAACGCAATTAGCACCATTCGGAGTACAAAGCTTAAAAGAACTTTAAAAATGAATAGATAAACTATGCATAATACAAGAACGCAAACGGGCGTTGAGAGAAGCGAGAGAGACAGAACGTAGCGCAGTATCAATGCAAGAGCAAGCATTGCGGTTTGAAAAATTAGCGGACAGATTAGAAAATCAAGAACACGCTCGCGATGATAGACAAAGAACAAATAATACAAATTTGAGAAATAACGCGAGATATACTAATACCCGCTACAATCAACCTTATGTTGGGAGCGGTTACGGAAATAACAATTACTGGAATAACAGTTACGGAAATAATGGCTACGAACAGAATAGATATCAGGCGGGCCAAAGTAATTATGCGAACCCAGGTAGTTATCAAACGCAAAGAAACTATTCGACCTACCCATCAGGTGAATCGGGACCAATGAGGGATGGTTTTTCAAACCAACCACAGAGCAGAGCTCCCAATAATAATATTTCGGGGCGTGGAAGAGAGACGACAGGTAACAGACCGCCGCAAGATACGCGGGGCTTTCAACAACGTCTAACTCGTACCCACGACGGAAGACCAATATGTTTTAAATGCAGTAAACCAGGTCACGTAGGGCGTATGTGCCCAGGGCCACAAAGGCCACAACAGACCGATGTTCGTCAAAACATGGCGACAAATTCGGGAAACGCCAATGCACGACGCTAGTGGCCGATAGTGTTGTGTATAACCAAAACCAGGGCCCAAAGACAACTTGCAAAATATTAACGGTACAAGGTCTTGTAAATTCAAAACCCATAGGGATAATAATTGACACAGGAGCTACGTGCAATATGCTCAAAGTCTGCCACACTGAAGACTACGAAGAAAATAGAATTCATGTTCTCAAATCCGCGGGAGGGCATGTAATCGAAGTTTTGGGTAGCACGGTAGTTAATGTCATAATTGGGGGATGGACTATAAACCTAGCCTGTTTAGTAGTGAGAGACCTTCCCCGTGATATTTTAATAGGAACTCAATTCCTTTGGGAAAGTAGAGCTTGTATAGATTTTGAAAACCAAAAGATAATTTTTAATGAAATATTAGAAGATAAAGAATACGAAATAAATTTCGCGCGTGCCGTGGTAGTATTTAAAGATAGAGATGAAAAAATTGAAGCAGAGGAAGTTGAGGTTTTAGAAAGATTAGACGACATGCCATAGGACGGATGCATGACAGAAGCGCGGTTTTATAATAAAATTATTGTCACCAAATCGGAAATTTTATATTCTGGTGAGGAAAAGGAAATCAAAGTCAAAGAAATCGAACAAGCCAATACAAAAATAACGAAATATATGTTATAACTGACGAGTCACAAGAAGTACTATGCGAACATAATATAAATAAACAATTAATTGAAAGCGAGAAAAATGAATTATTAGATTTGATAGACGAATACACGGATTTATACGCGTGGAATTCAAGACAGATCGGTTTAACAGATTCAGCTGAACACGAAATAAATACAGGCGACCCACAGCCTATTCATCAACGACTGTATAGGGTATCCCACAAAGAAAGGGAAAATATCCAAAATCAAGTCAAAGAAATGCTGGCAGATAATATAATTAGACCATCCTACGGTGCATGGTCATCGCCAGTGGTATTAGTTAAAAAGAAAGATGACACATGGAGATTTTGTGTCGATTATAGAAAATTAAATCCCGTCACAAAAAATGACGTCTACCCATTACCTGTTATTGAAGACATTCTGAGTTATATTAGCAACTCAGAATATTTTTCCAGTCTGTATTTGTTCAGTGGATACTGGCAAATACCGGTAAACGAAGAAGATAAAACAAAAACAACATTTATAACGCCATACGGGCAGTACGAATTTAACGTATTTAGCTTAGGGCTGTGCTCAGCACCAGCCACGTTTCAAAGAATGGCAGATAGGGTATTTAAAGACATGAAATGGAAAGAAGTATTAATTTATTTAGACGACGTAATTATTTTTAGCGAAACATTCGCAGAGCACCTAATCAAGTTGAGGCACGTATTTGAAAGCTTGCGGGAAGCAAAATTAACTTTAAAACCGTCAAAATGTACCTATATGCAAACAGAGATTGATATGTTAGGGTACCGAGTAACTAGCCAAGGACTTAGTCCGGATGCAAAGAAAATTGAAGCCGTAGTAAATTTCCCAATACCACAGAAAGTTAAAAAACATCAAAGTTTTCTAGGACTCTGTAATTACTATAGAAAATTCATAGAGAATTTTGCAAAAATTGCTAGACCTTTATATTTAATGACTAAAAAAGTTGTTAAATTTAAAATTGAAGGAAATGCACTGGGGGCATTTAATGAACTTAACATAAATTAACTACCACCCCCGTATTAGCTCATTTTGACCCAGCTATAGAAATAGAAATTAGAGTAGACGCATCAGGAGAAGGGCTTTGCGCAGTATTGTTGCAATTAGACAAGGACGAATGGCATCCTATAGCGTATGCTTCCCGAAGGTTGAAAAAAGCCGAAGCAAACGATAGTACATCCCAACAGGAGTGTTTAGCAATCGTATATGCTCTAGGACAGTGGCGCCTATACGTGTGGGGAAAGCCATTTAGAGTCGCAACAGATCACCACGCATTATGTTGGTTTAAATCAATCAGAGACCCACTAAATAGATTGGCCAGATGGAGCTTGAAGATACAAGACTACCAATACTCAATCTTTCACAAAAGCGGAGAAGCAGATTGCCTATCGCGCAATCCACTACATATAGTGACGCTAGCAGACGAAGAAGCAACATTAGAAGTGGAGACATACATAGTTATCCACCGGACATGGAAGAACTACAAGCTAAGGACGAAAAGTTAGAAGAATTAATTAAAGCAATAAAAGACGAGAATTACGGAAGTGCGTTATTACAACGCAGAGCCAAAAATTACGAGATTAGAAATAATATTTTATTCAAACGCAACCCTAAACCATTAGCCGTACATTTAGGCTTTGCAAAAACATACGACTGAATAAGAACTCGATATTATAGGGATAATATGCTAAATGACGTCAGTAAATATGTAAAAGGATGCGCGGATTGTCAAGCAAGAAAAAGCGTAACAAACGTTAAGCCAGCGGGTATGCTACACCCGATACCGATCGGAAAACCATTCGACAGAGTCGGAATTGACCTATTAGGGCCTTTTAGAAGAAGTAAGCGGGGAAAACCATTCGTAATAGTCGCAACGGAATACGCAACGCGCTGGGCAGAGACGCAATCTTTACCCAGTGGCAAAGCTGAACCAGTGGCAAGATTCATCTTGGAAAGGATAATCTGTCGCCACGGTACGCCGCGTGTACTGTTAAGTGACAGAGGGAAAGTTTTTCAATCGCAAATTGCCACCGAATTATTGCGGTGCATGGGGTCTAATAGTCAATACACGACAGCATACCACCCGCAAACCAACGGCTTAACCGAAAGGGTAAATAAAAAACCATAGCAAATATGTTATGCATGTATACAAACACAGCACAAAATGACTGGGACGAATACTTAGCCCATGTGACGTTCGCTTATAATACGGCTAAACAAGACACGACTCAAATGTCACCTTTTAAATTAATTAATGGACGCGATCCAATATTACCGACGGAAGCTCAATTAAATGAGCCGATTGAGAATGAAGTAGTTATTAAAACTAGGGAACAATTAGTATAGATTAGGGAACAGGCCAAGGAGCGTATACAAAATAAACAGTTAAAAGATAAAAGTCGTTATGACAAAAAACACAGGAAGGTCGAGTATAAGATAGGAGATAAGGTCGGAGTTCGCAATCCGGAAGGACTTGTCAGAGTAATGTTTTATTAATTTAGAAATTTGTAGCTTTTCTTCTGAGTTTATATGTTCTGTCCTGATTTTTGTGATGTCAAATTTATTTTTGGGGTTTTGTGCGTAAAAAATTTAGTTTGTTATTTTCATTATTATCTGTGGGTTGAGTGCGAATACGTTTTAATGAATTTATAGTTTGTTCTTGTTAACTTGAGTTGATAACCGGATAGTTAATTTCGTGTTTTACAATTTTTGTCGCGCCATCCGGAATTATTAGATTATTGAAATAAATTTCACATTTAAGTACATTTTAGTACCTTTCACTGAACTAGCTAGAATTGTTATACAATAAGAATGTGGAGTTACTTTATGGTAATGAATTTTTATTTCTTTCGTAGGGTTGAGTAATTTGTCACGTATAAGGTCAATATTAGTTTTATTAATTTTAAATTATCCAGACTAAGTAGGATGTCGAATTGACTATGAAATTTGAATAAATGATATGTTAGAATATGCTTTGATTTTGCAAATAATTTTGAACACAGTAATATGATACTAACATTTTCGATAGAAGTGGCATATGCTGTTACAAATTTGAATGGGTCGTGTAGTAGTTTATTGTGGTAATATTTTTCTGCTATGTCAGCCTAATGAATGACCATGAAGTACCAGTGTCAATTAGCGCTTTTAGATTAAGTTCTGGGAAAATCATGAATGATAATTTACTTGAATTATGGGTCAAGTTCATAAGTTCTATTTTTGTTCGGAGGAAATTTTCTCTAAAAATGATTCTGATACAGTTTCCTGTTCGTAAGGTTCTGAAACCGAATAGAATTCGTGAATTAAATGATCATCATTATATTCTTGTTCGTCTAACTTTATGTCATTAGTTCAGTATAAAATAATTCTTTAGAGATATATACGGATCTTTGATGGAAAGGTGGTTTGTAACTGTATTGTTGGGTGACTGGGTGTTAAAATTTGTCTGGCATTTGTGATCAAAGGTGTATGATCATGTCCAAGTATTCTTTCTTTAGGGTGGGTACAGCCATTTCGTTTATAAATTGGTTGTTTATTTGGTTATTTAGGTTTGAAATTGATGAGCTAGAATTATCCGTATTTGTGTCTGAGTTTGTATCCGTATCTGCAATTGTATCGCTGATAGACATGCGTACTTACAGGAGCACTATCAGGAATTTGTTCATTAGCCAAGTTTGAACAGCGACGTTGACTCTGTATTCAGCAGGAACTGGAAATCTTCTCCGCGATATTTATTTGTGGATGGTTGATTTCCGTTTTGTGTTGGAAATGGTTGAAAGTTTCTTGATGGGCATTCAGTATATCGAGGACACAAACCGAAAAATTTAATACAAATTTTCTATTCACGAAAAAAGGTTTTATTTTGAATACTTCGCCCATGCATCCTACCGACTGCACCAGTTATAAAACACGTTTCGTATTATTACAAAAAAAAATTAATTTCATTTCGACAGATACAACTTTTTTGTTACTTGTACAATTTAGAACTGGCTATATAATGGGCTTTTTTACATAGTTGATATTAGTATTTAACATTGTAAGCCTTTACTAAAATTTTATTATTAAGCCCAAACTCTAGCACTTAGTCAAGATTCGTCTTTTTTTAAATTAATATCTAAATGACATAAGGTACCAAACCTCCTTGACTTAAGAAAAGCAAATAATATGGAAATCAATTTGAAGATGAATTAACAGAAGATGCGATTGCAAGGCAAATAACCCAAGTTAACAAAACATTAGTCAAGCCAAGTTAAGAACGCTAAAGCTGAATTAACTATTGGTAAATATGATAACGGACTATAACATGAACAGGATATTAGCTTTGTAATTGAATATCCAAAATTGATTATCGAAATTGATAAAGAAAGTGTTAATAAATGTAATTACAATTTTACAAATAATGCATGTACTACCGGCACATGCCACTCAACTAGAAACTATATGGTTCACCTGAAGAGTGCTATAATACAATATACTCATAATAGAGCAAAAGCAAATTGATATACTTAGAGTGCCGGGTAACATATAGTAAAAATTTAAAGATACTTTACAATAAAAGAAAGATGAGAGATAGAGGACTTTCTAAATTAGGCATTTGCAGATAACAACAAATCTAATCGATTGACTGGTGCCCTTCCAAGTATGTCGTTGGTTTGGGTGGTTCTTTTTCAATGTGTTTATTCGTGTGAACAACGACAGAAGGTCTACTCTAGTTTATTTCAAAAATATCGATAATAGTAATCGAGAGTTCTTGATCCGTGTGTTCTGATCTATATAACACTCGAGCCCCAGATTTATCCAAACGTCACTGATATTTAGTGCATGATTGATGTTAAATTGGCGAGTTCCGTTAGATGTATGTTGTTGACTGTAACACTGTGATATCATATAGGATAGGTTCTCGTTAGCACAAACCTCAAGGTTAAGCTTATGGGATAGTTTGTTAAGGTTCTAGTAAAAATTCGTAAGAAATGAACCTAAATAACAATGGACATCTGCAGTGCCATGCACCGAACTTTCTTATACGAGTTCGAAATTTTTCATGATTACAATACTTACTTATACTGCGTATAAGAAAGTAAAAAGGTAGTATTTACAATAGATAAGATAATTAATACATACGATAAGAGAATATAGATTCAACCCAAACTTTTACAAATATATAGCTAAATCAAAGATAATTCCAACTGAAGTCGATAGCATAGAAATTGTTTTAGAGACTCTAAATAGTGATGTGATGAACTATTACGGTGCTCGTAGGATAGAGAATTAAAATTCAGGTTCTATGAAGATATAAAAATAACAAAAAACAGGTCAGCAAAATAGGTATTTAAAAAAATGAAAGATAACGAAAATCAAATATAAGCAAAGCTTTACCAGTTCCTGGTTTGTTCCTGTACCTTCTTGACAAAAACAAATATTTTACAGATCAGAAAATGAAAAAATTCTTTCATGGCATTCACGTGTTATGAAAAAGCGAAGGTCTTAAGATAAGTATACGTAGTGTTACAACTTCCATCGATTACATTAGATAAAATAGATGAACTTAGATCCTAAATTTTTAGATAAGATTATATTTATTCTATAATTTTACGTACGCCTAGAAATTAGGCTATTTGTCTGTCTAACAAACGACGCGGAGTCTATTGGAACTAAAATATTTAAAATCTATTGCTGTCACATCTAAAGTACGCTAGAATCAGAAATATTTAAATCACCGTAATGAACGGACGCTCTATCTTCGAATAGAAACTGCAGACATCTAGGTTGTTTAATAAATATCTTTGTTCCAATAGACGAACATGCTGAAATTGACCAATTCTTTTAACCTGATATTTAATTTCGTCCCCAATGTTAGACTCGAGAAAAACATTTCATTGAATTTGACAATACAATAATACTCAGACGTACTTATTTTCAAGAAAGGCCGAAAAATACTTTGCAATAAACAGAAATTGACAGAAAGCAAATACTCAAATGTAGGCAGGTGTGCACCAATGCCTAAATTTTTTATTAAATACATTAACAGAATCAAATACATTCACAAATTATAAATTCTGAGTTTGCGGATTCATTATCTCCTGTGTTGACTCGCTACCAAATATTGTTTATAATGTATTATTGTTGATCTTTAAAATTTATCAAGAAGGTCAAAATCGAATACATCATTACCGACAGATTGGGCCTGAAATTTGAAACATGTTACTTCAATTGCCTTGTAACAGATACTTGAGTGTTCTTCATTAACTCTCACTGCTTTTATCTCATCTAATATTAGTTGTCCACAGAGACAGTATATAAAAAGTTGTATATTAACTGCAGAACATATTAATAATAACGTTATAATGGCGCTCCTGAAGATAAACAATTAGTTAAATTTAGTGTACATGCAGTTTGAATGCTTAATTTTGCTAAATACTTACAAGTTCTCTTCAAGAAACAAGCAAAAAATAGACATGACGGATAATAAAACATTAGTTCCTAGCATATGAAGTGTCAGGTAGGAGAAAAAGTACTCGAATTCCTTCATAAATCTGTAAATGCAAAATTCATTTACCCTATTTTCTTTTGCATAATGGTTTATTATAAAAGCTCACTCAAGTAACATATTGTGATGCTCTACACTAGTAATAATTGTCACACGTTGTATGAATTGCAGTCCATAAAAACTTACTTGCCAATTTCCAGTCAGCGTGACGATATCTATAATGATATTACTCAAACTATTGTATTTAGTCGTGCATAAAAATATGATTTGGAAGCAAATTTCAATAAACAGAATTACTATCCAAAAACGAGCAATGCAAATACGTAATAATGTTTGATTTTTCGGATTCATTCCCATTAAATTCATCCATTTTAATGCTTCAAGGATCATTTCCGATTGATTCAACTACAATAATTATTACAACACCTTGTACAACTCCGCTATGTATAACAAATAACGCAAAGCATTTTATCTTATATTTACACCAGAAATTACCCTCGAACAATATTAATTTTGATATCACAATACATATGTGTACTTACATTAGTTATTTTCATTTTTAATCTGAGACAGTTCTAACGGTAATATAAATGTGCAACTTGTTTAATAATCGATTTCTAGGTCCTGAGATTACATATAATTGCGCCCAAATATGTTACTTAACGGTTTCTGTTTTCAATACGGTGAGTCTACTGTGACTAAAGTAGTTTTAAATAAAAAAAATATTTTTTTTGCGTTAAATACCAATATTAGTAATTATAAATTAAATATTTATTATTTAATTAAAGTGTTGGCAGTTGATATAAAGTTTTGCTTAGAGAAATATTTAAGTACATAATGTGAGCTATTACATCTATTATAAAAACATCTGCAGTGTCATGCACAGAACTTTCTTATACGCATATGGGTTAAACCATATCGAAGTTACATTAATTTTCTAATTTATAATATTTGTTCTAACCTTTAGATCGCTTTTACAATAAACATATATCTTAGAATAAATATAAAACGTCAAACTTCAAATTATTTGAGTCTATTTTGTTAAACAATTGACAGGTGCAGTTGATACGATTTATGTAAGAATATATATAATAAGTAGAAATTTATTTTGAAATGTGTACTCTTTTTGGAAAAAGAATTCAAACAAACGTTGTGCTAAGTATAAATACCTTTAACTTTTGCGCATAATACTTTTCTGTAACTGTAACCATTTTTGAGTAATTGCAGAAACTGTAAAAAATGACTAGAGTAAACAGGAACTTACGCTTTGAATATATTTTTCAAAGATAAGAGGTGCACACCCCAGGCATATGTAAATCTTAAGTTTAATGTTTCAAAATTTTAACTTCAACCGTTAAGGCTGTAGAGAGCATACAGACACACGCAGACGGACGTCAATCCAAAAATAGTTGGAATCGATTCAGGGAAGGTCAAAACGGATATTTCCGTTAAAATCTCGAGATCGAAATTTTTCATGATTACAATACTTACTTATACTTATATATAAGAAAGTAAAAATGCGTATTATATACAGTGTGCGCAAAAAGTATTCGTACAGGTCAAGTTTTCATAATAAAACTACATTTAAAGAAAAATTATTGAAGATATATCAAAAATAAAAATATGTGGAGTTATATGGAGTCATGTTTATTTAATTTACGAAAACTATTCAGCAAAAATAATATTAATGTGGAAATAAAAATTTAAAACCAATATCATTATCCAAATTACCGCGCAAAAAGTATTCGTACATGTAACAAATTGTTATAATATTTTCAATTTTAGACAAATAACCTATATTTTTTGGATGTCTATTATATATTTCTTTTCCATCTTAAGTCCATAAATGCTCATTTTTATTGAAGTCCGATGATTCGTAAGGCATTTTCGATAGCTTGGTGTATTAAAAAGGATACACAATCTGGAGTACCAAGCGCTATGTTTTGGATCATCATCTTGCATGAATATGATATTTCTCTTGGCTCCCATTTTCTCCATGCTAAGAAGGAAATATTCTTTTAAGATGATGATATAGACTATATAATCCATAATTCCATCAATTGAGTGTAGTTTTCCAATACCAGCAACACTCATACATCCCCATACAAGTACATGTCCGCCACCTTGTTTTACTAAACGACGTAAGCTTATTTTGTCAAATTCTGTTTGTGTTTTTCTCCATAAGTGCCCCTACCATCCGAACCAAAATTATTGTTTTTTAGTCATCAGGATATATAACTTTATTCCAAAGCTAAATTTTCCATTTATGAAGTCTTTAACAAACGTCAATCGCTTCTTTCAATTAACTTCGTAATCTCAATATTTTCTTCGAGCAGATCGACCATGATACCCAGTATATCCTAGTACATTTCGGATAGTACACGGACACAAATATATTTCAGTGGTAATTTACAGTTCTTCAGTAAATTTTGGTGCAATAATTTATGGAATTCCTTTAATTTTCCTTACAGTTTCCCGACGATAAAGGCAACGGTCTCTGGTGACCGGGCCACTCTTGTCTTTATTTTTCGATGTTTTAGTTTCACGAAAGCTATTAATTCTATTTTACATTGTGGAATACGGTCCATGTATGATACTCGAAATCTTTCTCAATGAAAAGCACTAATTATACAATGAAATAATAAAATTTCTTTCAGTTTAACTAGTTTCTTTGCTTTTACTTCTTATATTGCACAGATAATTAGTAAATGACATTGGTTTATGGAAAATTTCATATAATATATTCTAGGGAGGTCCCATGTTATTGTTATTCATGCCATTTGGCGAAAGTCTATAAAATAACTGATGCTGAAACAAAAAAACTAAAGTGTACGAATACTTTTTGCGCGCTAATTTGACGTGTGTCATCGGTTTTTATTTTTTATTGACACTAATTTAATTTTTGTTGATTAATTTATGTATAAATATTGAATGTGTTTATCCATGTTACTCTACATATTTTTATATTTTACTTGCCCTCAATTGTTTTCCTGTAAAAGTAATTTCTTTGAAAAAATTTTAACTGTACGAATACTTTTTGCGCTCACTGTATAAATATATATATATATATATATATATATATATATATATATATATAAATTTATATATATATATATATATATATATATTTATATATATATATATATATATATATATATATATATATATATATCCTATATTTATTTTATATTGATTTGGAATTCGGTGCTACTAGGCATGGTAACTACTAGGCTTGGTAACATATAAAATACCTCGTTTTCTGCTGTAACAAAACACCTTATGACTATCAAAAACCTAAACGAAATAACGAGAATCCATTTTGTGCAACTCAGACCAATAATAAACGTTTCATTCGGATTCTCATTGGTCAGGACAGTAATATATCCAGCAACATCAACCAGATATAAACAATTCATAAATATTTGCAATAAAATCAACAAAGAAATTGCATTAAACACTTTCAAACATGATTCGCATATTACTGCATGTATTTCGCATAGTTGAATCAGTTCGAATTTCTCAAGCTGCCTGTGTTTTAACTTTAAAATCCTTCCATTTACGTAACGAAACAGTCGACAAAATAATGTTGCGTACACAGTTAACGCTAAATTAGTAATTACGACAAATATTTCAATTGTTGTCAAGTAGAAAAAGTCATAGCTTACTCTAAAAGCGTCATAATAAAAGTAATCTATTATTTGAAGCGCTAGCAGAATTATAGTCAATATATTAATTTTTTTCGAATAATATTTATATTCTTCAACAAACACCCAATCTGATATGTCTAGTTTGTCTATGGTTTCTATAAAATCACTAAATATTTTGTGATTCAACCACCCATAGATAACAGTTAGAAAATATGTGGTTAAATCTGATAGCATAAGAACATCCAAAACAAAATTTATTATTTTATATAAACCAACATCTCCATCAATGTCTAATATGTGTAACATATTATAACATGAGTAGCAGTAGATTACAGCAAATGGTATTGCATAGAGAAGGTGAGTCTTGCGCTCTGGCAATAGTACGAAAGTGAACAGTTTGCATACATTTACGAACGGTTTTAAAGCATACGAACAATTTTTTTGTTTTCTTCGAAATAATAAAGTCTGATTTTTATATTGAATAAATGATGTATTAGATATTTTGGAATTCATATTATTTAATAATTAAAATTCAGTACAACACTAAAATACTTTATAGTGTGAAACATTTTTAAATGATGCATTTTCAATGTATTAAGATACATGGTCGTTAAACGATTAATATCTAAATTGTTTTTTCATAGCTGGAATCATTTGTATGCAAATAGAAATATATTTATCTACCCATTACGAAAATAAATTTTTCAATACCATCAGTCAATATTTGATTTGTTCTACTTATTGTATTAAATACTGTTGTAACAATGTGGTAGGTAATTTTTTTTTTTTTTTTTAAATAAAAAGTACATAATTTATGAATTATACAATTTCATACTATAATTTAATAATTTCATTTGCAATTTTCTTGAAAGTGGCACACTTTTTAAGGGAGAACTTTCAAAAAATAGTTTATTTTTTAATTTACATGTTTGGTATTCTCATACCTTCTAGTATGTTGTGGTTATTTGCTATTTCGCTAAACAAAGTCTTATAGCATATACCTGCCTGGAGAGACAGAAAAAAACGCCGTTCTTCCGGATTATTAAAAATGACATTCGTTCCTTCGTAGTATGCATTATGCGTAAGTAGAAGTTGTAGGGAACCATCTTATCGAACATTTTGTGTATGAAACTAACCTTTTTATCCCACAAAATGGTGCAGATATTAGATTGTATTGTTGAAACCAGTAGTTCGGAAGCGTGTGTTACATGTGCTACAAAATATGACTATAAACCGGCATTCTATAGAAGCCGAATGCGAAACTACGAGCAGATCGGCGGAAAAGCCTAGATTATCGGAAAACGTAGACCTTGCTGTGGATACTTCATTCGGATATCGAATTATTAATTACTCTCTTATAAGCAGTATAGGTAAGTAATGTAATCAAGAAAAATTTCGATCTCAAGATTGTAATCGAAATATACGTTTTGATCTTCCCTGAATAGATTCCGACTATTTTAGGGATGACGTCCGTATGTGTGTGTGTGTGTGTATGCTCTCTACAGCCCAAACGACTGTAGGTAAAAATAGAAAACTTTAAATTTGTATATGCCTGGGGTATGCTTCTCCTTTGTTCGAAGAAAACAATCAAAGCGGAAGTGCTTGCCTACTCTAGTTGTTTTTTTCATTTTCTGCAATTATTAAAATATGGTAACTGTTACAGAAATATTGCATGAACAAAATATAAAGGTATATATATGTTTTGATTTTTTTTTTCCAAAAAGAGTACTGGTTTCAAATTAAATTTCTGCTTATTTTATATATTTTTTCATAAATCATATCATCTACGCCTGTCAATATTTTAACAAAATAGACTTTAATAAATTAAAGTTTGACATTTTATATTTATTCCAAGAAATATATTTAGGGTAACTGTGTTCCAAAGATTAGATGAATATTATAAATTAGAAAAATAATGAAACTATGAGGTGGTATAACTCAAAAGCGCATAAGAAAGTTGGGCGCAGATGTTATTTTTATATATTATTATGACGACCAAACAGATCAAAGGACAATAAAGGAAAGATCAAAGGACAATCATTGTAGTACAAAGTTTCAGTCCTACCTTCTTTAGCAAAGAAGGTAAATTTCTTTTCCACGTCATCGGTATCTGCTGCACCTTCTTTTGGAATTGGCTTCGATCCTTTGGTGGTTTCCTGCATTCATTCCGTAGCCACAGTAATTGTGGCATTAACTCGTCTTGGATTGGCTGGGTTTGGTCTTGGACAGATTCCACTTCTTATGTTGGTGCGATAAAGCCGAAGACTCAGTTAACGATTAGGCATCTGAATCCTGTCAGACACCTCGCCTCTTCGCTTGTTCATCCAGAAGCTCAAATTCTCCGCAGTCACGGTTCCAATGGTCATCACAACATCGAAAAAACAAGTAATATGTTGAGAACCCTTTCAGCGGGAACCAGTAGTAGAAACGTAACTTCAGCTAGCAACGAAACACAAACAATTAATCAATTCACGCCCCCAGATACAAGCCCGTTAGGCGCGTTAGAATCTAGCAATTCAGAAGCTGAATTAAGTATCTGCTGCACCTTCTTTTGGAATTGGCTTCGATCCTTTGGTGGTTTCCTGCATTCATTCCGTAGCCACAGTAATTGTGGCATTAACTCGTCTTGGATTGGCTGGGTTTGGTCTTGGACAGATAGATTCCACTTCTTATGTTGGTGCGATAAAGCCGAAGACTCAGTTAACGATTAGGCATCTGAATCCTGTCAGACACCTCGCCTCTTTGCTTGTTCATCCAGAAGCTCAAATTCTCCGCAGTCACGGTTCCAATGGTCATCACAACATCGAAAAAACAAGTAATATGTTGAGAACCCTTTCAGCGGGAACCAGTAGTAGAAACGTAACTTCAGCTAGCAACGAAACACAAACAATTAATCAATTCACGCCCCCAGATACAAGCCCGTTAGGCGCGTTAGAATCTAGCAATTCAGAAGCTGAATTAAGTATAGAAAGCGAGAACACTAGCGACCCTTCACTATTACATTCGGGATTTGAAAACTTAGACATATCAAACGCAGAAAACATAAAAAACATTAACGCAAATATAGCGCAAGGACATAACAATATGTTGATTGACGAAACGGAAGATCTAAGTTCGAAACCAAAAGAACTGAGATGCAAGGTTTATAAAAAATTTAATACAGCGGCAGAAACAAACCGTTGGAACGGCGCGCTCAAGATACAATACTTTAAATTATACCTGGTTGGCGCGGCAGAAACATGGTATAACATTAACGTTAACGGACTCGATTACTCGTGGAGACAGATTTTAGATGAAATCAGAAACGCATTTCTACAGCGCGGACACATGGAAAATTTGCATGAAAAATTTAGAAAATTGAAACAAGGCCAAGACGACGACCCTCGCGCTTATTATTTTACAATGATGGATATATGTAATCAATTTGAAACCCCACTTTCGGACGCGGAGATAACGAATGAAATAATAATAAATTTATACCCAGATCTACAAACGCAATTAGCACCATTCGGAGTACAAAGCTTAAAAGAACTTTAAAAATGAATAGATAAACTATGCATAATACAAGAACGCAAACGGGCGTTGAGAGAAGCGAGAGAGACAGAACGTAGCGCTGTATCAATGCAAGAGCAAGCATTGCGGTTTGAAAAATTAGCGGACAGATTAGAAAATCAAGAACACGCTCGCGATGATAGACAAAGAACAAATAATACAAATTTGAGAAATAACGCGAGATATACTAATACCCGCTACAATCAACCTTATGTTGGGAGCGGTTACGGAAATAACAATTACTGGAATAACAGTTACGGAAATAATGGCTACGAACAGAATAGATATCAGGCGGGCCAAAGTAATTATGTGAACCCAGGTAGTTATCAAACGCAAAGAAACTATTCGACCTACCCATCAGGTGAATCGGGACCAATGAAGGGTGGTTTTTCAAACCAACCACAGAGCAGAGCTCCCAATAATAATTTTTCGGGGCGTGGAAGAGAGATGACAGGTAACAGACCGCCGCAAGATACGCGGGGCTTTCAACAACGTCTAACTCGTACCCACGATGGAAGACCAATATGTTTTAAATGCAGTAAACCAGGTCACGTAGGGCGTATGTGCCCAGGGCCACAAAGGCCACAACAGACCGATGTTCGTCAAAACATGGCGACAAATTCGGGAAACGCCAATGCACGACGCTAGTGGCCGATAGTGTTGTGTATAACCAAAACCAGGGCCCAAAGACAACTTGCAAAATATTAACGGTACAAGGTCTTGTAAATTCAAAACCCATAGGGATAATAATTGACACAGGAGCTACGTGCAATATGGTCAAAGTCTGCCATACTGAAGACTACGAAAAAAATAGAATTCATGTTCTCAAATCCGCGGGAGGGCATGTAATCGAAGTGTTGGGTAGCACGGTAGTTAATGTCATAATTGGGGGATGGACTATAAACCTAGCCTGTTTAGTAGTGAGAGACCTTCCCCGTGATATTTTAATAGGAACTCAATTCCTTTGGGAAAGTAGAGCTTGTATAGATTTTGAAAACCAAAAGATAATTTTTAATGAAATATTAGAAGATAAAGAATACGAAATAAATTTCGCGCGTGCCGTGGTAGTATTTAAAGATAGAGATGAAAAAATTGAAGCAGAGGAAGTTGAGGTTTTAGAAAGATTAAACGACATGCCATAGGACGGATGCATGACAGAAGCGCGGTTTTATAATAAAATTATTGTCACCAAATCGGAAATTTTATATTCTGGTGAGGAAAAGGAAATCAAAGTCAAAGAAATCGAACAAGCCAATACAAAAACAACGAAATATATGTTATAACTGACGAGTCACAAGAAGTACTATGCGAACATAATATAAATAAACAATTAATTGAAAGCGAGAAAAATGAATTATTAGATTTGATAGACGAATACACGGATTTATACGCGTGGAATTCAAGACAGATCGGTTTAACAGATTCAGCTGAACACGAAATAAATACAGGCGACCCACAGCCTATTCATCAACGACTGTATAGGGTATCCCACAAAGAAAGGGAAAATATCCAAAATCAAGTCAAAGAAATGCTGGCAGATAATATAATTAGACCATCCTACGGTGCATGGTCATCGCCAGTGGTATTAGTTAAAAAGAAAGATGACACATGGAGATTTTGTGTCGATTATAGAAAATTAAATCCCGTCACAAAAAATGACGTCTACCCATTACCTGTTATTGAAGACATTCTGAGTTATATTACCAACTCAGAATATTTTTCCAGTCTGTATTTGTTCAGTGGATACTGGCAAATACCGGTAAAAGAAGAAGATAAAACAAAAACGACATTTATAACGCCATACGGGCAGTACGAATTTAACGTATTTAGCTTAGGGCTGTGCTCAGCACCAGCCACGTTTCAAAGAATGGCAGATAGGGTATTTAAAGACATGAAATGGAAAGAAGTATTAATTTATTTAGACGACGTAATTATTTTTAGCGAAACATTCGCAGAGCACCTAATCAAGTTGAGGCACGTATTTGAACGCTTGCGGGAAGCAAAATTAACTTTAAAACCGTCAAAATGTACCTATATGCAAACAGAGATTGATATGTTAGGGTACCGAGTAACTAGCCAAGGACTTAGTCCGGATGCAAAGAAAATTGAAGCCGTAGTAAATTTCCCAATACCACAGAGAGTTAAAAAACATCAAAGTTTTCTAGGACTCTGTAATTACTATAGAAAATTCATTGAGAATTTTGCAAAAATTGCTAGACCTTTATATTTAATGACTAAAAAAGTTGTTAAATTTAAAATTGAAGGAAATGCACTGGGGGCATTTAATGAACTTAACATAAATTAACTACAACCCCCGTATTAGCTCATTTTGACCCAGCTATAGAAATAGAAATTAGAGTAGACGCATCAGGAGAAGGGCTTTGCGCAGTATTGTTGCAATTAGACAAGGACGAATGGCATCCTATAGCGTATGCTTCCCGAAGGTTGACAAAAGCCGAAGCAAACGATAGTACATCCCAACAGGAGTGTTTAGCAATCGTATATGCTCTAGGACAGTGGCGCCTATACGTGTGGGGATAGCCATTTAGAGTCGCAACAGATCACCACGCATTATGTTGGTTTAAATCAATCAGAGACCCACTAAATAGATTGGCCAATTGGAGCTTGAAGATACAAGACTACCAATACTCAATCTTTCACAAAAGCGGAGAAGCAGATTGCCTATCGCGCAATCCACTACATATAGTGACGCTAGCCGACGAAGAAGCAACATAAGAAATGGAGACATACATAGTTATCCAACGGGCATGGAAGAATTACAAGCTTAGGACGAAAAGTTAGAAGAATTAATTAAAGCAATAAAAGACGAGAATTACGGAAGTGCGTTATTACAACGCAGAGCCAAAAATTACGAGATTAGAAATAATATTTTATTCAAACGCAACCCTAAATTAGACGGTGCGTCAGGATTATTAGTGATGCCTAAAGATTTAATCGGAGAAATCTTATACGCTAATCATAATGAACCATTAGTCGTACATTTAGGCTTTGCAAAAACATACGACAGAATGAGAACACGATATTATAGGGATAATATGCTAAATGACGTCAGTAAATATGTAAAAGGATGCGCGGATTGTCAAGCAAGAAAAGGCGTAACAAACGTTAAGCCAGCGGGTATGCTACACCCGATACCGATCGGAAAACCATTCGAGTCTGAATTGACCTATTAGGGCCTTTTAGAAGAAGTAAGCGGGGAAAACCATTCGTAATAGTCGCAACGGAATACGCAACGCGCTGGGCAGAGACGCAATCTTTACCCAGTGGCAAAGCTGAACCAGTGGCAAGATTCATCTTGGAAAGGATAATCTGTCGCCACGGTACGCCGCGTGTACTGTTAAGTGACAGAGGGAAAGTTTTTCAATCGCAAATTGCCACCGAACTATTGCGGTGGATGGGGTCTAATAGTCAATACACGACAGCATACCACCCGCAAACCAACGGCTTAACCGAAAGGGTAAATAGAAAACCCTAGCAAATATGTTATGCATGTATACAAACACAGCACAAAATGACTGGGACGAATACTTAGCCCATGTGACGTTCGCTTATAATACGGCTAAACAAGACACGACTCAAATGTGACCTTTTAAATTAATTTACGGACGCCATCCAATATTACCGACGGAAACTCAATTAAATGCGCCGATTGAGAATGAAGTAGTTATTAAAACTAAGGAACAATTTGTAGAGATTAGGGAACAGGCCAATGAGCGTGTACAAAATAAACAGTTAAAAGATAAAAGTCGTTATGACAAAAAACACAGGACGGTCGAGTATAAGATAGGAGATAAGGTCGTAGTTCGCAATCCGGAAAGACATGTAGGCAAATGCGACAGATTATTGTGTAAATGGTTCGGACCGTACGAGGGCATAGAGGAAAAATCGGATGTAACATACATAGTTAAAAAAGGGAATGGAAATAAAGTTAAATTCGAAGCAGTTCACGTTGAACGCATGAAACCGTATTTCGCGCATTGGGAACCCCGCAACGACAACGATCAATATCAGTTGCAGCCTATAAAGGTCATTCAACAAAACAAAGCTTCAGGACCACATTCAGCCCAATAGAAATAAATAAATAAAAAGAAAAACACACACACGTAAATTAAACAATTATAAATTAATTAACATATATATATAAACATAATAAAACACACAAAAAATCACACATATATCTTACAAATAAAACACGGTATCAAAAAAAAGGGGATTATAGGGAGACACTGAATAAAATAACAATAAGAAATAGAAGCTAACCAGAGAATTTGTGATGTAAACGAGTGATGTTAAACAAGTGATGTTGTACGTATGAACCAATACCAAATGACGGTTATAAAAATCCATTCATAATTTTCTAGTGAGGAACAAATTCAGAAGAGATGGGAGGAGAAGGTGGCAACCACGGTGGGGCTCACCCAGTGGATAATGGTTCGGGGGACCAGGCTCCTGGCGACGGCCCAGAACGAGACGGTATCGGACGAAGTCCGGGAAAACCTGCTAGAGCGGACCATTAGACCACTGGTGAGAAGAGCAGCGGACGACGTGCTGCTGATCACGGTAGACAACGAGATTACGGCGAGAGGAAAGTTGGCTCGCTACCAGAAGATGGGCGTGGAGAGTAGGGTCGGCCTGGCAGATCTGCTGGTATGTAGCTTGGAGCTCCATACGACGGAGATCCTGATGGCCATGGCCCTAGCCACGATGCGGGTGAGAGTGCTGGAAGAGGTCACCTCTCCCAGTAACGATGCGGGGAGAGAAAGGTTGGCGAATATTCTGGAGGCTCTCAACCGGGTAGCGGACCTGGACAGCCTCGAGGTGGTCGAAGAAGGATCGGAGGAGCAGCACGAGCAGCACGCCGTCCAAGGGTTCGTGGTTACCATACCAATCACACAACCCATCGACAGGGTGGAGGACGATCCAAATAGCGAGCTGCAGGACAGCCTATCGGGCGGGCTCGCTATGGAGGACGTCTGGCCACAGTGGCCACCCACCCCAGCGAGTACCAGAATATCCTGGGCCGAGTCCATGGAGGACGAACAATGGATGGACGAGGTGGCCCAGGACGTAGCAGCGATCACGGTATGCCAGGAGGCGGGAGTAGGAGAGGAACGCCTCCCAAGGATGCAGGTGGAACAACCACAGAACCAGGCCTACCAACAACGGTGTAAGAAGAAGACAGCGTACCTGAATATGCTGGGGTTCTTGATAAACGACGAATTCTCTCCAAAGGAGGTGGCGCTATTGTTGGACGGAGGAGGGTGCATGCACTTCCTCCTACAAGAGCCATTTCCGGAGAGAATTGTGAATGGGAAGGGCCTGCAGAATATCAGGTACGCGAGGCAGAACCTCCATGGGTTGGCCTGAGGGGATGGTAATGTTAACCACAGCCGGGGAATCGCAAGGCTCCTCAGGAAATTGGTGAGAGTGGACAGGGTGTTCTTAAAAGAGAACATCAACTCGCCAAACTATCGGTTCCTGAAGCAACGCTTCCTAGAAATCGAAGTTGAAAGCACAACAAAACGAAACAAACGTTCTGCATCCAATCCCCAAGAATTATCCTTTGCATCCCTCATGGTAATCTACGGGCATGAACCAGCCAGAGAAGAAAAGAAGAATCAACGCAACCATACAGAGCTAGATTTCAGACAGAGGCAAAAGTAAAACCGCTAGTAATGAGCGAGAGGTCACTCGAATATATAGTAAGAATACTGAAAGCCGGAATGCACGCACAATACAAACACTTATCAGATATAAGTAGCAAATTCATAAAGTACGACAAAGAAGTGCAAGGAGCGTTCACGGAACCACAGACAAATATACACAGACGTAAAACGTAATGCATAAGCTATGCAGCGCTTAATATTGTAGTACCATTGCCGCACCTGAGAGGGCTGCTGTTAATACAATGCCGGACTAGAGATGGCAAACGCTGAAGCTAAAACCATACATGTTCGACCATTTCCGTTTTATTTTGATAAGAAATCTGAGCTTATATTGAATAGTTCGTGAATTTTTACGGATTGTTTCATTTGTATACAATTGCATGTATATTTAGCGGGTGATTTTTTTTTTATATTTTTATCAATTACAAATTAATTTAAAATTAATATTAGATGTCTGGCCAGAAGTGTGTTTATTTTAATTGTAAAAACTCGCATATCGACATTCCCAAATTATCCTTTTTTAAATTTCCATTCGTAAATCCGATATTTTATTTGCAACATTTCTCTACCGGGACGAAGATTTCTATTTAGATTTTTAATGAGCTTTGCCTGAGTTGTCATTCTTCGGTTGCCTTTTCTTATGTTATTATATTGAGCAGAGCTCACCGAAGTAAGGTTGTTCATGCTTTTTTTTCTGCTCACGTCCTTTTTTGTTTTAATTATGAGGACGAAAAGGAAAGCTTCTTTGCTGTACATTGCCTCTTTACTATTTATATTCGTCGATTATCTAGTTAACGTTTTACCGTTTTATTGTGCGCCTTCTCCTGCGCAGTTTACAATTTTCCCGATGTTGAAAGTGGGCTCATCTTCTCGGCACCCCTTTTTTCCTTCCCTTGCCTCACATTCTTCTCTTCATTCGCCTCAAGGCATACACCCTTTCCTTTGCGCATGCCAATCCGCATTGTCTCTGCGAGGGCGACTCCCCAAATGCCGGCTCGTGCGGAAAAAATGCTATCTCGCCCCGGAAGCGTTGCTTCAGGAACCGATAGTTTGGCGAGTTGATGTTCTCTTTTAAGAACACCCTGTCCACTCTCACCAATTTCCTGAGGAGCCTTGCGATTCCCCGGCTGTGGTTAACATTACCATCCCCTCAGGCCAACCCATGGAGGTTCTGCCTCGCGTACCTGATATTCTGCAGGCCCTTCCCATTCACAATTCTCTCCGGAAATGGCTCTTGTAGGAGGAAGTGCATGCACCCTCCTCCGTCCAACAATAGCGCCACCTCCTTTGGAGAGAATTCGTCGTTTATCAAGAACCCCAGCATATTCAGGTACGCTGTCTTCTTCTTACACCGTTGTTGGTAGGCCTGGTTCTGTGGTTGTTCCACCTGCATCCTTGGGAGGCGTTCCTCTCCTACTCCCGCCTCCTGGCATACCGTGATCGCTGCTACGTCCTGGGCCACCTCGTCCATCCATTGTTCGTCCTCCATGGACTCGGCCCAGGATATTCTGGTACTCGCTGGGGTGGGTGGCCACTGTGGCCAGACGTCCTCCATAGCGAGCCCGCCCGATAGGCTGTCCTGCAGCTCGCTATTTGGATCGTCCTCCACCCTGTCGATGGGTTGTGTGATTGGTATGGTAACCACGAACCCTTGGACGGCGTGTTGCTCGTGCTGCTCCTCCGATCCTTCTTCGACCACCTCGAGGCTGTCCAGGTCCGCTACCCGGTTGAGAGCCTCCAGAATATTCGCCAACCTTTCTCTCCCCGCATCGTTACTGGGAGAGGTGACCTCTTCCAGCACTCTCACCCGCATCGTGGCTAGGGCCATGGCCATCAGGATCTCCGTCGTATGGAGCTCCAAGCTACATACCAGCAGATCTGCCAGGCCGACCCTACTCTCCACGCCCATCTTCTGGTAGCGAGCCAACTTTCCTCTCGCCGTAATCTCGTTGTCTACCGTGATCAGCAGCACGTCGTCCGCTGCTCTTCTCACCAGTGGTCTAATGGTCCGCTCTAGCAGGTTTTCCCGGACTTCGTCCGATACCGTCTCGTTCTGGGCCGTCGCCAGGAGCCTGGTCCCCCGAACCATTATCCACTGGGTGAGCCCCACCGTGGTTGCCACCTTCTCCTCCCATCTCTTCTGAATTTGTTCCTCACTAGAAAATTATGAATGGATTTTTATAACCGTCATTTGGTATTGGTTCATACGTACAACATCACTTGTTTAACATCACTCGTTTACATCACAAATTCTCTGGTTAGCTTCTATTTCTTATTGTTATTTTATTCAGTGTCTCCCTATAATCCCCTTTTTTTTGATACCGTGTTTTATTTGTAAGATATATGTGTGATTTTTTGTGTGTTTTATTATGTTTATATATATATGTTAATTAATTTATAATTGTTTAATTTACGTGTGTGTGTTTTTCTTTTTATTTATTTATTTCTATTGGGCTGAATGTGGTCCTGAAGCTTTGTTTTGTTGAATGACCTTTATAGGCTGCAACTGATATTGATCGTTGTCGTTGCGGGGTTCCCAATGCGCGAAATACGGTTTCATGCGTTCAACGTGAACTGCTTCGAATTTAACTTTATTTCCATTCCCTTTTTTAACTATGTATGTTACATCCGATTTTTCCTCTATGCCCTCGTACGGTCCGAACCATTTACACAATAATCTGTCGCATTTGCCTACATGTCTTTCCGGATTGCGAACTACGACCTTATCTCCTATCTTATACTCGACCGTCCTGTGTTTTTTGTCATAACGACTTTTATCTTTTAACTGTTTATTTTGTACACGCTCATTGGCCTGTTCCCTAATCTCTACAAATTGTTCCTTAGTTTTAATAACTACTTCATTCTCAATCGGCGCATTTAATTGAGTTTCCGTCGGTAATATTGGATGGCGTCCGTAAATTAATTTAAAAGGTCACATTTGAGTCGTGTCTTGTTTAGCCGTATTATAAGCGAACGTCACATGGGCTAAGTATTCGTCCCAGTCATTTTGTGCTGTGTTTGTATACATGCATAACATATTTGCTAGGGTTTTCTATTTACCCTTTCGGTTAAGCCGTTGGTTTGCGGGTGGTATGCTGTCGTGTATTGACTATTAGACCCCATCCACCGCAATAGTTCGGTGGCAATTTGCGATTGAAAAACTTTCCCTCTGTCACTTAACAGTACACGCGGCGTACCGTGGCGACAGATTATCCTTTCCAAGATTAATCTTGCCACTGGTTCAGCTTTGCCACTGGGTAAAGATTGCGTCTCTGCCCAGCGCGTTGCGTATTCCGTTGCGACTATTACGAATGGTTTTCCCCGCTTACTTCTTCTAAAAGGCCCTAATAGGTCAATTCAGACTCGAATGGTTTTCCGATCGGTATCGGGTGTAGCATACCCGCTGGCTTAACGTTTGTTACGCCTTTTCTTGCTTGACAATCCGCGCATCCTTTTACATATTTACTGACGTCATTTAGCATATTATCCCTATAATATCGTGTTCTCATTCTGTCGTATGTTTTTGCAAAGCCTAAATGTACGACTAATGGTTCATTATGATTAGCGTATAAGATTTCTCCGATTAAATCTTTAGGCATCACTAATAATCCTGACGCACCGTCTAATTTAGGGTTGCGTTTGAATAAAATATTATTTCTAATCTCGTAATTTTTGGCTCTGCGTTGTAATAACGCACTTCCGTAATTCTCGTCTTTTATTGCTTTAATTAATTCTTCTAACTTTTCGTCCTAAGCTTGTAATTCTTCCATGCCCGTTGGATAACTATGTATGTCTCCATTTCTTATGTTGCTTCTTCGTCGGCTAGCGTCACTATATGTAGTGGATTGCGCGATAGGCAATCTGCTTCTCCGCTTTTGTGAAAGATTGAGTATTGGTAGTCTTGTATCTTCAAGCTCCATCTGGCCAATCTATTTAGTGGGTCTCTGATTGATTTAAACCAACATAATGCGTGGTGATCTGTTGCGACTCTAAATGGCTTTCCCCACACGTATAGGCGCCACTGTCCTAGAGCATATACGATTGCTAAACACTCCTGTTGGGATGTACTATCGTTTGCTTCGGCTTTTGTCAACCTTCGGGAAGCATACGCTATAGGATGCCATTCGTCCTTGTCTAATTGCAACAATACTGCGCAAAGCCCTTCTCCTGATGCGTCTACTCTAATTTCTATTTCTATAGCTGGGTCAAAATGAGCTAATACGGGGGTTGTAGTTAATTTATGTTAAGTTCATTAAATGCCCCCAGTGCATTTCCTTCAATTTTAAATTTAACAACTTTTTTAGTCATTAAATATAAAGGTCTAGCAATTTTTGCAAAATTCTCAATGAATTTTCTATAGTAATTACAGAGTCCTAGAAAACTTTGATGTTTTTTAACTCTCTGTGGTATTGGGAAATTTACTACGGCTTCAATTTTCTTTGCATCCGGACTAAGTCCTTGGCTAGTTACTCGGTACCCTAACATATCAATCTCTGTTTGCATATAGGTACATTTTGACGGTTTTAAAGTTAATTTTGCTTCCCGCAAGCGTTCAAATACGTGCCTCAACTTGATTAGGTGCTCTGCGAATGTTTCGCTAAAAATAATTACGTCGTCTAAATAAATTAATACTTCTTTCCATTTCATGTCTTTAAATACCCTATCTGCCATTCTTTGAAACGTGGCTGGTGCTGAGCACAGCCCTAAGCTAAATACGTTAAATTCGTACTGCCCGTATGGCGTTATAAATGTCGTTTTTGTTTTATCTTCTTCTTTTACCGGTATTTGCCAGTATCCACTGAACAAATACAGACTGGAAAAATATTCTGAGTTGGTAATATAACTCAGAATGTCTTCAATAACAGGTAATGGGTAGACGTCATTTTTTGTGACGGGATTTAATTTTCTATAATCGACACAAAATCTCCATGTGTCATCTTTCTTTTTAACTAATACCACTGGCGATGACCATGCACCGTAGGATGGTCTAATTATATTATCTGCCAGCATTTCTTTGACTTGATTTTGGATATTTTCCCTTTCTTTGTGGGATACCCTATACGGTCGTTGATGAATAGGCTGTGGGTCGCCTGTATTTATTTCTTGTTCAGCTGAATCTGTTAAACCGATCTGTCTTGAATTCCACGCGTATAAATCCGTGTATTCGTCTATCAAATCTAATAATTCATTTTTCTCGCTTTCAATTAATTGTTTATTTATATTATGTTCGCATAGTACTTCTTGTGACTCGTCAGTTATAACATATATTTCGTTGTTTTTGTATTGGCTTGTTCGATTTCTTTGACTTTGATTTCCTTTTCCTCACCAGAATATAAAATTTCCGATTTGGTGACAATAATTTTATTATAAAACCGCGCTTCTGTCATGCATCCGTCCTATGGCATGTCGTTTAATCTTTCTAAAACCTCAACTTCCTCTGCTTCAATTTTTTCATCTCTATCTTTAAATACTACCACGGCACGCGCGAAATTTATTTCGTATTCTTTATCTTCTAATATTTCATTAAAAATTATCTTTTGGTTTTCAAAATCTATACAAGCTCTACTTTCCCAAAGGAATTGAGTTCCTATTAAAATATCACGGGGAAGGTCTCTCACTACTAAACAGGCTAGGTTTATAGTCCATCCCCCAATTATGACATTAACTACCGTGCTACCCAAAACTTCGATTACATGCCCTCCCGCGGATTTGAGACCATGAATTCTATTTTCTTCGTAGTCTTCAGTGTGGCAGACTTTGAGCATATTGCACGTAGCTCCTGTGTCAATTATTATCCCTATGGGTTTTGAATTTACAAGACCTTGTACCGTTAATATTTTGCAAGTTGTCTTTGGGCCCTGGTTTTGGTTATACACAACACTATCGGCCACTAGCGTCGTGCATTGGCGTTTCCCGAATTTGTCGCCATGTTTTGACGAACATCGGTCTGTTGTGGCCTTTGTGGCCCTGGGCACATACGCCCTACGTGACCTGGTTTACTGCATTTAAAACATATTGGTCTTCCGTCGTGGGTACGAGTTAGACGTTGTTGAAAGCCCCGCGTATCTTGCGGCGGTCTGTTACCTGTCGTCTCTCTTCCACGCCCCGAAAAATTATTATTGGGAGCTCTGCTCTGTGGTTGGTTTGAAAAGCCATCCCTCATTGGTCCCGATTCACCTGATGGGTAGGTCGAATAGTTTCTTTGCGTTTGATAACTACCTGGGTTCGCATAATTACTTTGGCCCGCCTGATATCTATTCTGTTCGTAGCCATTATTTCCGTAACTGTTATTCCAGTAATTGTTATTTCCGTAACCGCTCCCAACATAAGGTTGATTGTAGCGGGTATTAGTATATCTCGCGTTATTTCTCAAATTTGTATTATTTGTTCTTTGTCTATCATCGCGAGCGTGTTCTTGATTTTCTAATCTGTCCGCTAATTTTTCAAACCGCAATGCTTGCTCTTGCATTGATACTGCGCTACGTTCTGTCTCTCTCGCTTCTCTCAACGCCCGTTTGCGTTCTTGTATTATGCATAGTTTATCTATTCATTTTTAAAGTTCTTTTAAGCTTTGTACTCCGAATGGTGCTAATTGCGTTTGTAGATCTGGGTATAAATTTATTATTATTTCATTCGTTATCTCCGCGTCCGAAAGTGGGGTTTCAAATTGATTACATATATCCATCATTGTAAAATAATAATCGCGAGGGTCGTCGTCTTGGCCCTGTTTCAATTTTCTAAATTTTTCATGCAAATTTTCCATGTGTCCGCGCTGTAGAAATGCGTTTCTGATTTCATCTAAAATCTGTCTCCACGAGTAATCGAGTCCGTTAACGTTAATGTTATACCATGTTTCTGCCGCGCCAACCAGGTATAATTTAAAGTTTTGTATCTTGATCGCGGCGTTCCAACGGTTTGTTTCTGCCGCTGTATTAAATTATTTATAAACCTTGCATCTCAGTTCTTTTGGTTTCGAACTTAGATCTTCCGTTTCGTCAATCAACATATTGTTATGTCCTTGCGCTATATTTGCGTTAATGTTTTTTATGTTTTCTGCGTTTGATATGTCTAAGTTTTCAAATCCCGAATGTAATAGTGAAGGGTCGCTAGTGTTCTCGCTTTCTATACTTAATTCAGCTTCTGAATTGCTAGATTCTAACGCGCCTAACGGGCTTGTATCTGAGGGCGTGAATTGATTAATTGTTTGTGTTTCGTTGCTAGCTGAAGTTACGTTTCTACTACTGGTTCCCGCTGAAAGGGTTCTCAACATATTACTTGTTTTTCCGATGTTGTGATGACCATTGGAACCGTGACTGCGGAGAATTTGAGCTTCTGGATGAACAAGCGAAGAGGCGAGGTGTCTGACAGGATTCAGATGCCTAATCGTTAACTGAGTCTTCGGCTTTATCGCACCAACATAAGAAGTGGAATCTGTCCAAGACCAAACCCAGCCAATCCAAGACGAGTTAATGCCACAATTACTGTGGCTACGGAATGAATGCAGGAAACCACCAAAGGATCGAAGCCAATTCCAAAAGAAGGTGCAGCAGATACCGATGACGAGGAAAAGAAATTTACCTTCTTTGCTAAAGAAGGTAGGACTGAAACTTTTTACTACAATGATTGTCCTTTGATCTTTCCTTTATTGTCCTTTGATCTGTTTGGTCGTCATAATAATATATAAAAATAACAGCTGCGCCCAACTTTCTTATGCGCTTTTGAGTTATACCACCTCATAGTTTCATTATTTTTCTAATTTATAATATTCATCTAATCTTTGGAACACAGTTACCCTAAATATATTTCTTGGAATAAATATAAAATGTAAAACTTTAATTTAATAAAGTCTATTTTGTAAAAATATTGACAGGCGTAGATGATATGATTTATGAAAAAATATATAAAATAAGCAGAAATTTAATTTGAAACCAGTACTCTTTTTGGAAAAAAAAAATCAAAATATATATATACCTTTATATTTTGTTCATGCAATATTTCTGTAACAGTTACCATTTTTTAATAATTGCAGAAAATGAAAAAAAAAACAACTTGAGTAGGCAAGCACTTCCGCTTTGATTGTTTTCTTCGAATAAAGGAGAAGCATACCCCAGGCATATACAAATTTAAAGTTTTCTAATTTTACCTTCAGTCTTTTGGGCTGTAGAGAGCATACACACACACACATACGGACGTCATCCCTAAAATAGTCGGAATCCATTCAGGGAAGTTCAAAACGTATATTTCCATTACAATCTTGAGATCGAAATTTTTCTTGTTTACATTACTTACCTATACTGCTTATAAGAAAGTAATTAATAATTCGATATCCGAATGAAGTATCCACAGCAAGGTCTACGTTTTCTGATACTCTAGGCTTTTCCGCCGATCTGCTCGTAGTTTCGCATTCGGCTTCTATAGAATGCCGGTTTATAGGTAAATGTTTAAATTTTTGGCTCATCTGTGTAAATCTCACAATTATAGTACCCTTCCCATCACGATACGGCTACCCGTTTTGACTGTTCGGACTCATTTTCACACACGCAAAACTGATAAATTAACCTATTTTGTAGCACATGTAACACACGCTTCCGAACTACTGGTTTCAACAATACAATCTAATATCTGCACCATTTTGTGGGCAAAAAAGTTTAGTTTCATACACAAAATGTTCGATAAGATGGTTCCCTACAACTTCTACTTACGCATAATGCATACTACGAAGGAACGAATGTCATTTTTAATAATCCGGAAGAACGGCGTTTTTTTCTGTCTCTCCAGGCAGGTATATGCTATAAGACTTTGTTTAGCGAAATAGCAAATAACCACAACATACTAGAGGGTATGAGAATACCAAACATGTAAATTAAAAAATAAACTATTTTTTGAAAGTTCTCCCTTAAAAAGTGTGCCACTTTCAAGAAAATTGCAAATGAAATTATTAAATTATAGTATGAAATTGTATAATTCATAAATTATGTACTTTTTATTTAAAAAAATAAAAAAAAATTACCTACCACATTGTTACAACAGTATTTAATACAATAAGTAGAACAAATCAAATATTGACTGATTTATTTTCGTAATGGGTAGATAAATATATTTCTATTTGCATACAAATGATTCCAGCTATGAAAAAACAATTTAGATATTAATCGTTTAACGACCATGTATCTTAAAACATTGAAAATGCATCATTTAAAAATGTTTCACACTATAAAGTATTTTAGTGTTGTACTGAATTTTAATTATTAAATAATATGAATTCCAAAATATCTAATACATCATTTATTCAATATAAAAATCAGACTTTATTATTTCGAAGAAAACAAAAAAATTGTTCGTATGCTTTAAAACCGTTCGTAAATGTATGCAAACTGTTCACTTTCGTACTATTGCCAGAGCGCAAGACTCACCTTCTCTATGCAATACCATTTTCTGTAATCTACTGCTACTCATGTTATAATATGTTACACATATTAGACATTGATGGAGATGTTGGTTTATATAAAATAATAAATTTTGTTTTGGATGTTCTTATGCTATCAGATTTAACCACATATTTTCTAACTGTTATCTATGGGTGGTTGAATCACAAAATATTTAGTGATTTTATAGAAACCATAGACAAACTAGACATATCAGATTGGGTGTTTGTTGAAGAATATAAATATTATTCGAAAAAAATTAATATATTGACTATAATTCTGCTAGCGCTTCAAATAATAGATTACTTTTATTATGACGCTTTTAGAGTAAGCTATGACTTTTTCTACTTGACAACAATTGAAATATTTGTCGTAATTACTAATTTAGCGTTAACTGTGTACGCAACATTATTTGGTCGACTGTTTCGTTACGTAAATGGAAGGATTTTAAAGTTAAAACACAGGCAGCTTTTGTTTCAACATCAGTTATTTTATAGACTTTCGCCAAATTGAAATTTTCCATAAACCAATGTCATTTACTAATTATCTGTGCAATATAAGAAGTAAAAGCAAAGAAACTAGTTAAACTGAAAGAAATTTTATTATTTCATTGTATAATTAGTGCTTTTCATTGAGAAAGATTTCGAGTATCATACATGGACCGTATTCCACAATGTAAAATAGAATAAATAGCTTTCGTGAAACTAAAACATCGAAAAATAAAGACCAGAGTGGCCCGGTCACCAGAGACCGTTGCCTTTATCGTCGGAAAACTGTAAGAAAAATTAAAGGAATTCCATAAATTATTGCACCAAAATTTACTGAAGAACTATAAATTACCACTGAAATATATTTGTGTCCGTGTACTATCCGAAATGTACTAGGATATACTGGGTATCATGGTCGATCTGCTCGAAGAAAATATTGAGATTACGAAGTTAATTGAAAGAAGCGATTGACGTTTGTTAAAGACTTCATAAATGGAAAATTTAGCTTTGGAATAAAGTTATATATCCTGATGACTAAAAAACAATAATTTTGGTTCGGATGGTAGGGGCACTTATGGAGAAAAACACAAGCAGAATTTGACAAAATAAGCTTACATCGTTTAGTAAAACAAGGTGGCGGACATGTACTTGTATGGGGATGTATGAGTGTTGCTGGTATTGGAAAACTACACTCAATTGATGGAATTATGGATTATATAGTCTATATCATCATCTTAAAAGAATATTTCCTTCTTAGCATGGAGAAAATGGGAGCCAAGAGAAATATCATATTCATGCAAGATGGTGATCCAAAACATAGCGCTTGGTACTCCAGATTGTGTATCCTTTTTAATACACCAAGCTATCGAAAATGCCTTACGAATCATCGGACTTCAATAAAAATGAGCATTTATGGACTTAAGATGGAAAAGAAATAAGAAAACGGCTAATTTTTAATAAAAACTATTTGAAAATTGAGCACCATGAAGAATGGTATAGCATTTCAATAATTTTTAAGTTATTTTGCAAATCTAATACCAAACAGACTCCTTAATATTATTAGAGCCAATAGACATCCAAAAAATATAGGTTATTTGTCTAAAATTGAAAATATTATAACAATTTGTTACATGTACGAATACTTTTTGCGCGGTAATTTGGATAGTGATATTGGTTTTTAATTTTTATTTCCACATTAATATTATTTTTGCTGAATAGTTTTCGTAAATTAAATAAACATATGACTCCATATAACTCCACATATTTTTATTTTTGATATATCTTCAATAGTTTTTCTTTAAATGTAGTTTTATTATGATTTGCAGTTTCTGCAATTACTCAAAAATGGTTACAGTTACAGAAAAGTATTATGCGCAAAAGTTAAAGGTATTTATACTAAGCACAACGTTTGTTTGAATTCTTTTTCCAAAAAGAGTACACATTTAAAAATAAATTTCTACTTATTATATATATTCTTACATAAATCGTATCAACTGCACCTGTCAATTGTTTAACAAAATAGACTCAAATAATTTGAAGTTTGACGTTTTATATTTATTCTAAGATATATGTTTATTGTAAAAGCGATCTAAAGGTTAGAACATATATTATAAATTAGAAAAATAATGAAACTTCGATATGGTTTAACCCATATGCGTATAAGAAAGTTCTTTGCATGACACTGCAGATGTTTTTATAATAGATGTAATAGCTCACATTATGTACTTAAATATTTCTCTAAGCAAAACTTTATATCAACTGCCAACACTTTAATTAAATAATAAATATTTAATTTATAATTACTAATATTGGTATTTAACGCAAAAAAAATATTTTTTTTATTTAAAACTACTTTAGTCACAGTAGACTCACCGTATTGAAAACAGAAACCGTTAAGTAACATATTTGGGCGCAATTATATGTAATCTCAGGACCTAGAAATCGATTATTAAACAAGTTGCACATTTATATTACCGTTAGAACTGTCTCAGATTAAAAATGAAAATAACTAATGTAAGTACACATATGTATTGTGATATCAAAATTAATATTGTTCGAGGGTAATTTCTGGTGTAAATATAAGATAAAATGCTTTGCGTTATTTGTTATACATAGCGGAGTTGTACAAGGTGTTGTAATAATTATTGTAGTTGAATCAATCTGAAATGATCCTTGAAGCATTAAAATGGATGAATTTAATGGGAATGAATCCGAAAAATCAAACATTATTACGTATTTGCATTGCTCGTTTTTGGATAGTAATTCTGTTTATTGAAATTTGCTTCCAAATCATATTTTTATGTACGACTAAATACAACAGTTTGAGTAATATCATTATAGATATCGTCACGCTGACTGGAAATTGGCAAGTAAGTTTTTATGAACTGCAATTCATACAACGTGTGACAATTATTACTATCTACAATGTCAACATATCATTTGAAAATGTATTTATAATAAATTTTATTAATGTGATATTTGCAGGTAGTTTACAAAATATATACTTGCCATAGCAAAACTAAGACACTTCTCAATATGGTAGACATATTTTTCAATAAATTTAGGTCTACAGCGTCGGCGACAAAAGAGCAAAATGCAAAAATAGAACCTATTATTCGCTTAGCAGTTACGTCTGCCTATGTTTTCAACTATTCAATAGTATTTACTGAACTAATCTATTTAATCGCGTCGTATTTCAAAGACGATTATAATTTGCCCTTTAATATCTGGGTAACACATAAGGGCTTTATAGAAAAGTCGCCAAATTATGAAATAGTATTTATTATTCAAGCAACCGTCACGCTTTTTGTTGTATCATCATCCCTTATAGAGATAGATATGGTGTTTATAGTAATGGTGGGTACGGTTTTGTCGCAATTTAAAATATTGAAATAATCCCTTCATAAAATTGGCTGCTTTGACATAATTGGAAATTTTCAAAAACTGCGGAACTGTGTAAAGCATCACAATATGTTACTTGAGTGAGCTTTTATAATAAACCATTATGCAAAAGAAAATAGGGTAAATGAATTTTTGCATTAACAGATTTATGAAGGAATTCGAGTACTTTTTCTCCTACCTGACACTTCATATGCTAGGAACTAATGTTTTATTATCCGTTATGTCTATTTTTTGCTTGTTTCTTGAAAAGAACTTGTAAGTTTTTAGCAAAATTAAGCATTCAAACTGCATGTAAACTAAATTTAACTAATTGTTTATCTTCAGGAGCGCCATTATAACGTTATTATTAATATGTTCTGCAGTTAATATACAACTTTCTATATACTGTCTCTGTGGACAATTAATATTAGATGAGTTAAAGCAGTGAGAGTTAATGAAGAACACTCAAGTATCTGTTACAAGGCAATTGAAGTAACATGTTTCAAATTTCAGGCGCAATCTGTCGGTAACGCTGCTTATAATTGTAGCTGGGAAAACGTATCTGATCGTAAAATTCGTTACGGTTTAATGATGATTATTCAACAATCACAAAATCCCGTCTATATAACTATGGGTGGTTTTGTTATTTTATGCTTGGAAAGCTTTACACAGGTTAGTATAAAATACGATTTCCTAATATCATTATAAAGTAATACATTTATACAATGAGCAGATAACTAAATTGATGTATTCGATTTTGACCTTCTTGATAAATTTTAAAGATCAACAATAATACATTATAAACAATATTTGGTAGCGAGTCATCACAGGAGATAATTAATCCGCAAACTCAGAATTTATAATTTGTGAATGTATTTGATTCTGTTAATGTATTTAATAAAAAATTTAGGCATTGGTGCACACCTGCCTACATTTGAGTATTTGCTTTCTGTCAATTTTGGTTTATTGCAAAGTATTTTTCGGCCTTTCTTGAAAATAAGTACGTCTGACGATTATTGTATTGTCAAATTCAATAAAATGTTTTTCTCGAGTCTAACATTGCGGACGAAATTAAATATCAGGTTAAAAGAATTGGTCAATTTCAGCATGGTCGTCTATTGGAACGAAAATAATTATTTAACCACCTAGATGTCTGCAGTTTCTATTCGAAGATAAAGCGTCCGTTCATTACGGTGATTTAAATATTTCTGATTCTAGCGTACTTTAGATGTGGCATCAATAGATTTTAAATATTTTAGTTCCAATAGACTCCGCGTCTTTTGTTAGACAGACAAATAGCCTGATTTCTAGGCGTTCGTAAAATAATAGAATAAATATAATCTTATCTAAAAATTTAGGATCTAAGTTCATCTATTTTATCTAATGTAATCGATGGAAGTTGTATCACTACGTATATTTATCTTAAGACCTTCGCTTTTTCATAACACGTGAATGCCATGAAAGAAATTTTTCATTTTCTGATTTGTAAAATATTTGTTTTTGTCAAGAAGGTACAGGAACAAACCAGGAACTGGTAAAGCTTTGCTTATATTTGATTTTCGTTATCTTTCATATTTTTAAATACCTATTTTGCTGACCTGTTTTTTGTTATTTTTATATCTTTATAGAAGCTGAATTTTAATTCTCTATCCTACGAGCACCGTAATAGTTCATCACATCACTATTTAGAGTCTCTAAAACAATTTCTATGCTATCGACTTCAGTTGGAATTATCTTTGATTTAGCTATATGTTTGTAAAAGTTTGGGTTGAATCTATATTCTCTTATCGTATGTATTAATTATCTTATCTATTGTAAATACCACCTTTTGACTTTCTTATACGCAGTATAAGTAAGTATTGTAATCTTGAAAAATTTCGAACTCGAGATTTTAACGGAAATATACGTTTACTAATAGGTAATTAGATAAATAATGAAACTACTATATGGTTTAACCCAAATGCGTATAAGAAAGTTCGGTGCATGGCACTGCAGATGTCCATTGTTATTTAGGTACATTTCTTACGAATTTTTACTAGTACCTTAACAAACTATCCCATAAGCTTAACCTTGAGGTTTGTACTAACGAGAACCTATCCTATATGATATCACAGTGTTACAGTCAACAACATACATCTAACGGAACTCGCCAATTTAACATCAATCATGCACTAAATATCAGTGACGTTTGGATAAATCTGGGGCTCGAGTGTTATATAGATCAGAACACACAGATCCAGAACTCTCAATTACTATAATCAATATTTTTAAAATAAACTAGAGTAGACCTTCTGTCGTTGTTCACACGAATAAACACATTGAAAAAGAACCACCCAAAGCAACGACATACTTGGAAGGGCACCAGCCAATCGATTAGCTTTTGTTGTTATCTGCAAATGCATAATTTAGAAGGTCCTCTATCTCTCATCCTTCTTTTATTGTAAAGTATCTTTAAATTTTTACTATATGTTACCCGGCACTCTAAATATATCAATTTGATTTTGCTCTATTATGAGTAGATTGTATTATAGCACTCTTCAGGTGAACCATATAGTTTCTAGTTGAGTGGCATGTGCCGGTAGTACATGCATTATTTGTAAAATTGTAATTACATTTATTAACACTTTCTTTATCAATTTCGATAATCAATTTTGGATATTCAATTACAAATCTAATATCCTGTTCATGTTATAGGCCGTTATCATATTTACCAATAGTTAATTCAGCTTTAGCGTTCTTAACTTGGCTTGACTTATGTTTTGTTAACTTGGGTTATTTGCCTTGAAATCGCATCTTCTGTTAAATCATCTTCAAATTAATTTCCATATTATTTGCTTTTCTTAAGTCAAGGAGGTTTGGTACCTTATGTCATTTAGATATTAATTAAAAAAAAGACGAATCTTGACTAAGTGCTAGAGTTTGGGCTTAATAATAAAATTTTAGTTAATGCTTACAATGTTAAATACTAATATCAAACATGTAAAAAAGCCCATTATATAGCCAGTTCTAAATTGTACAAGTAACAAAAAAGTTGTATCTGTCGAAATGAAATTAATTTTTTTTTTTGTAATAATACGAAACGTGTTTTATAACTGGTGCAGTCGGTAGGATGCCTGGGCGAAGTATTCAAAATAAAACCTATTTTTGTGAATAGAAAATTTGTATTAAATTTTTCGGCTTGTGTCCTCGATATACTGAATGCTCATCAAGAAAGAAACTTCCAACCATTTCCAACACCAAACGGAAATCAACCATCCACAAATAAATATCGCGGAGAAGATTTCCAGTTTCTGCTCAATACAGAGTCAACGTCGCTGTTCAAACTTGGCTAATGAACAACTTCCTGATAGTGCTCCTGTAAGTACGCATGTCTATCAGCGATACAATTGCAGATACGGATACAAACTCAGACACAAATACGGATAATTCTAGCTCATCAATTTCAAACCTAAATAACCAAATAAACAACCAATTTATAAACGAAATGGCTGTACCCACCCTAAAGAAAGAATACATGGACATGATCATACACCTTTGATCCCAAATGCCAGAAAAATTTTAACACCCAGTCACCCAACAATACAGTTACAAACCACCTTTCCATCAAAGATCCGTATATATCTCTAAAGAATTATTTTATACTGAACTAATGACATAAAGTTAGACGAACAAGAATATAATGATGATCATTTAATTCACGAATTCTATTCGGTTTCAGAACCTTACGAACAGGAAACTGTATCAGAATCATTTTTAGAGAAAATTTCCTCCGAACAAAAATAGAACTTATGAACTTGACCCATAATTCAAGTAAATTATCATTCATGATTTTCCCAGAACTTAATCTAAAAGCGCTAATTGACACTGGTACTTCATGGTCATTCATTAGGCTGACATAGCAGAAAAATATTACCACAATAAACTACTACACGACCCATTCAAATTTGTAACAGCATATGCCACTTCTATCGAAAATGTTACTATCATATTACTGTGTTCAAAATTATTTGCAAAATCAAAGCATATTCTAACATATCATTTATTCAAATTTCATAGTCAATTCGACATCCTACTTAGTCTGGATAATTTAAAATTCTTAGAAACTAATATTGACCTTATACGTGACAAATTAATCAACCCTACGAAAGAAATAAAAATTCATTACCATATAGTAACTCCACATTCTTATTGTATAACACTCCTACCTAGTTCAGTGAAAGATACTAAAATGTACTTAAATGTGAAATTTATTTCAATAATCTAATAATTCCGGAAGGCGTGACAAAAATTGAAAAACACGAAATTAACTATCCGGTTATCAACTCAAGTAAACAAGAACAAACTAAAAATTCATTAAAACGTATTCGCACTCAACCCACAGATAATATTGAAATTAACAAACTAAATTTTTACGCACAAAACCCCAAAAATAAATTTGACATCACAAAAATCAAGACAGAACATATAAACTCAGAAGAAAAGCTACAAATTTCTAAATTAATAAAACATTACTCTGATATTTTTCATGACGAAAACAACATTTTGACATTGGAAAACGAATTTAAACATCATAATCTTACCAATGGAGATATTCCAGTCAAAAACTTACAGATATCCGGAAGTTCATAGAATAGGAGTGCAGTCTCAAATTCAGATAATGCTTAATCAAAAAATAAGCAAACCATCACACTGATCTTGGTTGTCCCCCGTTTGGGTTGTCCCAAAAAAATTAGATGCATCGGGAAAACGAAAATGGGGAATCATAATAGATTATCGAAAGCTAAATGAAAAGGTCGAAGATGACATATATACTCTCCCAAATAGTTTGCTACCATCAACCTTACAGCGGTTTTTCATCAAATCGAAATGAATAAAATCGATATTCAAAAAATGGCCATTATGAATTTCTTTGCATGCCATTTTGCTTAAAAACTGCGCCTGCTACATTTCAACGTGTCATGTTAATGAAGAACACTCAAGTATCTGTTACAAGGCAATTGAAGTAACATGTTTCAAATTTCAGGCGCAATCTGTCGGTAACGCTGCTTATAATTGTAGCTGGGAAAACGTATCTGATCGTAAAATTCGTTACGGTTTAATGATGATTATTCAACAATCACAAAATCCCGTCTATATAACTATGGGTGGTTTTGTTATTTTATGCTTGGAAAGCTTTACACAGGTTAGTATAAAATACGATTTCCTAATATCATTATAAAGTAATACATTTATACAATGAGCAGATAACTAAATTGATGTATTCGATTTTGACCTTCTTGATAAATTTTAAAGATCAACAATAATACATTATAAACAATATTTGGTAGCGAGTCATCACAGGAGATAATTAATCCGCAAACTCAGAATTTATAATTTGTGAATGTATTTGATTCTGTTAATGTATTTAATAAAAAATTTAGGCATTGGTGCACACCTGCCTACATTTGAGTATTTGCTTTCTGTCAATTTTGGTTTATTGCAAAGTATTTTTCGGCCTTTCTTGAAAATAAGTACGTCTGACGATTATTGTATTGTCAAATTCAATAAAATGTTTTTCTCGAGTCTAACATTGCGGACGAAATTAAATATCAGGTTAAAAGAATTGGTCAATTTCAGCATGGTCGTCTATTGGAACGAAAATAATTATTTAACCACCTAGATGTCTGCAGTTTCTATTCGAAGATAAAGCGTCCGTTCATTACGGTGATTTAAATATTTCTGATTCTAGCGTACTTTAGATGTGGCATCAATAGATTTTAAATATTTTAGTTCCAATAGACTCCGCGTCTTTTGTTAGACAGACAAATAGCCTGATTTCTAGGCGTTCGTAAAATAATAGAATAAATATAATCTTATCTAAAAATTTAGGATCTAAGTTCATCTATTTTATCTAATGTAATCGATGGAAGTTGTATCACTACGTATATTTATCTTAAGACCTTCGCTTTTTCATAACACGTGAATGCCATGAAAGAAATTTTTCATTTTCTGATTTGTAAAATATTTGTTTTTGTCAAGAAGGTACAGGAACAAACCAGGAACTGGTAAAGCTTTGCTTATATTTGATTTTCGTTATCTTTCATATTTTTAAATACCTATTTTGCTGACCTGTTTTTTGTTATTTTTATATCTTTATAGAAGCTGAATTTTAATTCTCTATCCTACGAGCACCGTAATAGTTCATCACATCACTATTTAGAGTCTCTAAAACAATTTCTATGCTATCGACTTCAGTTGGAATTATCTTTGATTTAGCTATATGTTTGTAAAAGTTTGGGTTGAATCTATATTCTCTTATCGTATGTATTAATTATCTTATCTATTGTAAATACCACCTTTTGACTTTCTTATACGCAGTATAAGTAAGTATTGTAATCTTGAAAAATTTCGAACTCGAGATTTTAACGGAAATATACGTTTACTAATAGGTAATTAGATAAATAATGAAACTACTATATGGTTTAACCCAAATGCGTATAAGAAAGTTCGGTGCATGGCACTGCAGATGTCCATTGTTATTTAGGTACATTTCTTACGAATTTTTACTAGTACCTTAACAAACTATCCCATAAGCTTAACCTTGAGGTTTGTACTAACGAGAACCTATCCTATATGATATCACAGTGTTACAGTCAACAACATACATCTAACGGAACTCGCCAATTTAACATCAATCATGCACTAAATATCAGTGACGTTTGGATAAATCTGGGGCTCGAGTGTTATATAGATCAGAACACACAGATCCAGAACTCTCAATTACTATAATCAATATTTTTAAAATAAACTAGAGTAGACCTTCTGTCGTTGTTCACACGAATAAACACATTGAAAAAGAACCACCCAAAGCAACGACATACTTGGAAGGGCACCAGCCAATCGATTAGCTTTTGTTGTTATCTGCAAATGCATAATTTAGAAGGTCCTCTATCTCTCATCCTTCTTTTATTGTAAAGTATCTTTAAATTTTTACTATATGTTACCCGGCACTCTAAATATATCAATTTGATTTTGCTCTATTATGAGTAGATTGTATTATAGCACTCTTCAGGTGAACCATATAGTTTCTAGTTGAGTGGCATGTGCCGGTAGTACATGCATTATTTGTAAAATTGTAATTACATTTATTAACACTTTCTTTATCAATTTCGATAATCAATTTTGGATATTCAATTACAAATCTAATATCCTGTTCATGTTATAGGCCGTTATCATATTTACCAATAGTTAATTCAGCTTTAGCGTTCTTAACTTGGCTTGACTTATGTTTTGTTAACTTGGGTTATTTGCCTTGAAATCGCATCTTCTGTTAAATCATCTTCAAATTAATTTCCATATTATTTGCTTTTCTTAAGTCAAGGAGGTTTGGTACCTTATGTCATTTAGATATTAATTAAAAAAAAGACGAATCTTGACTAAGTGCTAGAGTTTGGGCTTAATAATAAAATTTTAGTTAATGCTTACAATGTTAAATACTAATATCAAACATGTAAAAAAGCCCATTATATAGCCAGTTCTAAATTGTACAAGTAACAAAAAAGTTGTATCTGTCGAAATGAAATTAATTTTTTTTTTTGTAATAATACGAAACGTGTTTTATAACTGGTGCAGTCGGTAGGATGCCTGGGCGAAGTATTCAAAATAAAACCTATTTTTGTGAATAGAAAATTTGTATTAAATTTTTCGGCTTGTGTCCTCGATATACTGAATGCTCATCAAGAAAGAAACTTCCAACCATTTCCAACACCAAACGGAAATCAACCATCCACAAATAAATATCGCGGAGAAGATTTCCAGTTTCTGCTCAATACAGAGTCAACGTCGCTGTTCAAACTTGGCTAATGAACAACTTCCTGATAGTGCTCCTGTAAGTACGCATGTCTATCAGCGATACAATTGCAGATACGGATACAAACTCAGACACAAATACGGATAATTCTAGCTCATCAATTTCAAACCTAAATAACCAAATAAACAACCAATTTATAAACGAAATGGCTGTACCCACCCTAAAGAAAGAATACTTGGACATGATCATACACCTTTGATCCCAAATGCCAGAAAAATTTTAACACCCAGTCACCCAACAATACAGTTACAAACCACCTTTCCATCAAAGATCCGTATATATCTCTAAAGAATTATTTTATACTGAACTAATGACATAAAGTTAGACGAACAAGAATATAATGATGATCATTTAATTCACGAATTCTATTCGGTTTCAGAACCTTACGAACAGGAAACTGTATCAGAATCATTTTTAGAGAAAATTTCCTCCGAACAAAAATAGAACTTATGAACTTGACCCATAATTCAAGTAAATTATCATTCATGATTTTCCCAGAACTTAATCTAAAAGCGCTAATTGACACTGGTACTTCATGGTCATTCATTAGGCTGACATAGCAGAAAAATATTACCACAATAAACTACTACACGACCCATTCAAATTTGTAACAGCATATGCCACTTCTATCGAAAATGTTACTATCATATTACTGTGTTCAAAATTATTTGCAAAATCAAAGCATATTCTAACATATCATTTATTCAAATTTCATAGTCAATTCGACATCCTACTTAGTCTGGATAATTTAAAATTCTTAGAAACTAATATTGACCTTATACGTGACAAATTAATCAACCCTACGAAAGAAATAAAAATTCATTACCATATAGTAACTCCACATTCTTATTGTATAACACTCCTACCTAGTTCAGTGAAAGATACTAAAATGTACTTAAATGTGAAATTTATTTCAATAATCTAATAATTCCGGAAGGCGTGACAAAAATTGAAAAACACGAAATTAACTATCCGGTTATCAACTCAAGTAAACAAGAACAAACTAAAAATTCATTAAAACGTATTCGCACTCAACCCACAGATAATATTGAAATTAACAAACTAAATTTTTACGCACAAAACCCCAAAAATAAATTTGACATCACAAAAATCAAGACAGAACATATAAACTCAGAAGAAAAGCTACAAATTTCTAAATTAATAAAACATTACTCTGATATTTTTCATGACGAAAACAACATTTTGACATTGGAAAACGAATTTAAACATCATAATCTTACCAATGGAGATATTCCAGTCAAAAACTTACAGATATCCGGAAGTTCATAGAATAGGAGTGCAGTCTCAAATTCAGATAATGCTTAATCAAAAAATAAGCAAACCATCACACTGATCTTGGTTGTCCCCCGTTTGGGTTGTCCCAAAAAAATTAGATGCATCGGGAAAACGAAAATGGGGAATCATAATAGATTATCGAAAGCTAAATGAAAAGGTCGAAGATGACATATATACTCTCCCAAATAGTTTGCTACCATCAACCTTACAGCGGTTTTTCATCAAATCGAAATGAATAAAATCGATATTCAAAAAATGGCCATTATGAATTTCTTTGCATGCCATTTTGCTTAAAAACTGCGCCTGCTACATTTCAACGTGTCATGGATAACGTTCTTAGAAATCTAGTTAATGATATATGACTCGTTTGCATAGAAGATGAATTTTTTTTTTTTTTTTTAGTCTATAGGAACAGATAGGTTGCTTTCGTACGGTATTCGATCAATTGAAAAAAGCAAACAGAAAAATCCAAAATTGTTAAATCAGAATTCTGTCAAACCGAAGTAGCCTACTTAGGTCATATAGTTGAATTAGAGGGCGTCAAACCAAATCCCGATACAATCAAAACAATTTCAAACTATCCTATTTCTACAACAACAAAACAAATCAAATCAATTTTATGCCTACTCGGTTATTACAGAAAATGTATTACTTAAATTGCAAAATTAACAAATCCAATTACAAAATGTTTGAAGAAATGCGCAGAAATAAATATCAACGACCCCGAATATTTAAATTATCTTACAATATCCCGACTTCACAAAACCATTCATCCTTACTACCGATGCTTGTTACTCTGCTATTGGCACTGTGTTGTCCCAAGGATCAATCGGATCAGATCTTCCAATTGCTTATTCTAGTAGAACGCTTATCGATTCTGAACAATATTATTCCACAATAGAAAAGGAACTGCGTGCAATCGACTGGCCCACAAAGTCTTTCAGACCTTATTTATTTGGCAGACAATTTAAAACCATTACTGAACATAAGCTAATACAATGGCTATTATCCTTAAAAGAGCTAAATTCGAAACTAGTACGCTGGTGATTGAAATTAGAAGAGCATGACAACGCAAAAAATAATCATTAAACATAAATGCAGACACACTTTCAAAAATCGATTTAAATGTAAAAATTTCAGAAGACAACGGTACTCTAAAGTTTTTCAACTACATAATAAAAGTTAACGAGAATTTTGAACCACACTATGACACCCAATCAATGATTGCTGAACCCGATTACGCCCAAAATAATTCATCTTCAGACACTACTGTACACTTTAGTTCAGAAGACTGAATAATCGGTAGATAAATAAACGAATTACCTGCTAACGCCGGCATGAATCAAATATTTAATTCAGAAGCGTTTTATTCTCTCTCAGTGCCAAATGTTACCAAACTACACAAAATTAAAGCGAATTCATGTACAACTTTCTTAAGTAAAATTTGAAGTCAACCAGTTATTTAATAAAGTTCTTTTCCCACCTTGGTATTCCCAAATTAAGCAAATAAGATATCCTGCTAGATTGCAAAAATAATTTATTAAAAGAAACTCAAAGTTTACTTAAAATTGACATTCAATTCATATGCTCACAACACACAAATTTGAACGGTTTAGTAGAACGCTTTCGTTCAAAGTTAATCGAACATATAAGATTATTTAATGCACAAAAAGATTTTAAAAAAGAACTCATAAAAGGCAAAGAAAATTACTCCGTTCTAAAACCGTCAGAAACAGTTAACGCTCACTTAGAAAAATATTCACGTATAGACATAGTCTAGAAGAGCAAGTCACTCAAGTCACCAAATAAATAGAACAAACGAGGTTAGTTTATCAAAATATAAATGAAAAATTACAAAATAATAAACTTAAAGGAATAAATAAAAGAATCGAAATTCTCGAAGAATTATTAGATATCAGAAACTGCTTATGTTCAAAATAAAAATAAGGTCAATTAAACATGGAATCTAAAATTTAAGAAAGAAAAAATCAAAACTACTACTAAAACAGAAATTGAAACCGACCCAAAAGACAATAAGCAACCCAGAATACACTTATAAAACATAAAAAGAACAAGAATAATAATTGAAAAAATATCTAAACTTCTAGAAGATACACTAATCAAAATTGTAAATATATTAAACTAATTATCAACCAAGATCAAAGTGAAAATCTCGACGAAATATATCAAAATTTGGCCGTATTTCCCAAGTAAGATTTTATTTACGTAGTTTACCATCATGTTGACAAAATCAAGAGAATCCAAGGAACCTTTCTACTGAAGGAAAATAACGGCATATTGAAATATAAAAATGAAAATTTAATACCCTAATTCGGTACCTATCACAAAATAAGATTTTAGTATCAAAATGAACCTCACACAAATGCCAAAGTTGACTACCCATATAATATAATCAAATTAAAATAAGAAATGAAGCAATTCGAAGACGTCAGGTTTAATAATGTCGATAAATATAAAACTTACTCTGCTATAGCTCTATACATTATTTTAACAACAATAGATGAATTACCTGCATGGTAAATGCCTTGTAAGCACATTCCCATGTTACAAAATAACATGTAAAATTTTAAATATAAATATTCACAATATGAAAATCATATAATAAATAACTAGTTCTGAATTAAACAAACTAGAATAAAGTTGTACCTGTTAAAAGCTAAAATTAAAATAAAATTTTGTTAGAAATACAAAACGTTAAACATTATATATGGATGTTTTAAAACATCTTGTTTAAAGAGGTGAAAATGATGGTATAAGCGTAAGGGGTATAACTGTTTCTGATTTAGCCTATACAAATGAATTCGTGGTTTTTTATGAATTAGAAAAGCATTTGAGTACAACCATGCAATATAAAATTTAATCTGGAAAGGATATGCATGTTACTAAATCAAAAGTTTGTAATATTCAGGTAAATGGACATCAACATGATCAGGTTAGAGTATTTATTTATTCGAGTTGCTTACTCTTCAATTGAGGAGAGTGTCTTCTGGTTCAAAAATTTTTAGGAGCGCTAGGAATGTCTGCTAGAAATTTTAATATTTCTAAGCCTGCAAGATTACGCGTGAGCAATGGTTTAATATGCTATCTTTATGAATGGTAGCGAATGTGGGGTCTGGGATACTATAAATAAAATATGTAAATGCTGCGGGAACAAAAATGTTGATAGGTGTTTTTGATGTATCTAGGAGAGACAGAAAACGGGGTACGTGGATGTATGAGCAATATGATATTGTAGAAATTTTCGTATGCAGATTATGTACGAGTCAAATGATTTGGGCATATCAATAAAATGTTGAATGAAAGTTGAACAAGAAGGATTTATGTGCAATAGATAAATGGTGTTGATTGAGACAAAAAACATTTTTTTGTTAAATATCGTCCAATGTTAGTTTGTAAGGTATAACTGTATTTCTTTAAATAAAAAACAAGATTTTATGCTAAATACATGTTGAATTTAATGAACTGTCAGGTTGTTTTCTTGTGCAAAACTTCATAGGCGGTGGCTATGTTACATTATAGAGGTCAGCTATTACTTGTCATATTTAGCATTTAAATTTTATGTATACGCGGAAAGCAGACGTTGTAGATTCCTGTTATTTTTAAATAAAATACTATTCAAACTGGTTCCTGCCGTGATTGCTAAAGAACACTACCTTTATAATAAATAAAAACAGATAAATAATATTTCACTGTCATGCGGTACTTATGAATGTTGGTTTAAAATTATTCTTTTTAAAAACATTTATTTATTAAGTTTGCTACAGCTAATTACAATAAGTTTCGAGATACACTGATTACTTAACAAAGAGTGTTAGTAACTATATATACTATTAAACTGTTGATTAAGCATTTCCCATGGTACAGAGAAATGATAAGCTAATAAGAAGTTATGAATGAATCACCAGTTGATATATGATTTATATAACTCCTGCGTCCTAGAATGGGGTTTCGTTCATAGGGGTTTCAGAATTTTGAAGGATAGTTTCTGTGATATTGGGGGGTTTGTTTCGTAGTTTAATTTTATTTTTACATATAATCAAACAAATAGTAATTATTACGATAATTATAATAACAGTGTTAACTATACTATAGATACTAGTATTATTTTGAACATTTGAATTTTGTAACATAGGTATATCATTTATTATAATGTTTTGTTTATTTATTTGTTCTAACTCAAATGTTCTGTTACTTAATTGTTTATTTTCGATTTTAAATTTAATATCTTCAAATATTATTTCTTTTGCATTAGTTATATAATTTTCTAATTTATAATTGTTAATCATACAATTTTTATTTGTTTTGAATTTATAAACTCCTTTAATTTGCTTACGTTTAACATATTCAGTACATTTTATATTTAGGTTTTTATCAGTTTTACTTGCAATTATGAAAATATTAGAATTTTCAATTTTTATGACAACGAATCCTTCATATATCGTATGATATATACATTCTTTGTTTATTAAGAATTTCGTTTCAGCATTTATTGACTTCAATATAATTAGTTTTATAGTAAAAATTTTGTTTTATTTTAATACAGTTATCAGTTAACATTAGTTGTTTTTTATTTTTATTTATAAGTTCTTTATTTTCATGTAACATAAACATTTTGTTTTCACTAATTACAGGAATAGGGGTTATTTGTAACAGTTTTCCTTCGACGTTATTTTCATATACAGGAATTTCTTAATAATATTCTATTTTATTGTCTGTCAACTTGCAATGGCATGTGATCTGTGAAGTTATGTCCCAGAAATTTGCTTCCGAATTTATTTGGAAGGTTATACGTTTTAGTTCATCTAATGACATTATAGAACTATGTAATTTATTCAAATTACAAAACGCTAGGCTGGTTTCAATTTCTGTAATGATCTCAATTAAATTTATTGTTAACAAAATTAATTGATTAATTTTATCCTTGATAATTAAAATATTTTGCCAATCGTAGTTAGTTTTTATAATAACGTCTATGTGTTTTATTCGAGCTTGCAAAGTTAATTCGTTATGTTTAATATTTTCTATTTGTTCGTTAAATCTTTTAATCATTTCTGTATTAAGTCGAATTGTTTCTTCATTTTGTGTTTGTAGTATTTTTTGGTTATTATTTATTTTTTCGAACAATCTATCATATTTTTCGCCATCTTCAGCGTCTAAGTTGCCTTTTTATAATACTGCCTATACCATTAATTAATCCTCTTTTATTTCTTTTATGAGTAAATAAATTATTTATTTTATTGGTTAGTCTATCGTAATTAAAGTTTAATATATTTTTATATATTTCTGTTGCTATGAAAAACTTACTATTATTAAGCTTGAATTCTATGTCAGTTTTATAACTGCCGATTTTAAGATATTCTATTTCTATATTCGTAATATTATAAGTATAATATGAGTAATGTGAGTTTATATAAATATAAAACGTTCCCTAAATCTAAAATATTTAATCCAGGGTTATCTGTGATAACCTCTAGTTCTTCTTCACTCCTGATGTAGATGCTACATCTGTAACAAAAAGTCTAGGTTTTTTTATTTTGTCTATTTTATGTTTGCCTTTATTCTCTACTTTAATAACTCCTAACTTGGGATTATATTCTTCGATTTTGTGTATTTTAATGAGGGGTTTCTTAATTTTTTGAATTCTTCTTTTGCCTTCTTTAATTAATATTTTGGTTGGCAATTCCGTCGGTTTAGTATCTAATCTATTTTGTTTTAAAAATCTTTTATATTTTTCTATTTGAATATTTTCTTTAATATTGTTGTGAAGTAATTTTAATTTATTATTATAATCAATTAAATAATCGTTCATGGTATTATTAGTATTGAACATTTTTTTGTCTATATCAGTACCAAATAATATTTCGTTTGGTGTATATTTAGTAGTTGAATTAATAGAATTGTTATACGCAATTGAGGCAAAGTTTAATTCATTTTCAAATTTAGTACTGTCGAATTCTTTACTTTGATTAATTATTCGGAGATGTTCGATTATGGTGGAATGAAACCTTTCTATTACTCCATTGCTTTTAGGGTTATCGACACACGTTATCTGCATTTTAATTTTATACATTTTGAGCAATTCTTTTACGAGGTTGTTATTAAATTCGACACCGCTATTGTGTATTATTTCATTTGGCACTTGATATTTACTGAAGAAATTTAATAAACAGTAAATTTGGACAAATTTCGAAAAAGCGTCAATGATTGTAAAGTATTTCTTTTTTTCTAATGTAAGTGTGTCTATATGTACTATATCAAAAGGAAATTTACTTGTTTTTGTTAAATTATTATTTAATTGAAATGGTTGCCGTTCATATTTATTTACTTGACAAATTTCGCAATTACTTATATATTTCTGAATGTCATTTTGTAATTTAGGCCAATAGTATTTACGTTTTAATTTTGTGTAAGTTTCTAAAATACCTCTATGATTTGTTTTGCCTAGATGGTAATTATTAATAATTTCGATTTGATCGTTTATTGTTTCTACATCTTCTAATATTTGTTCACATTGTATTAGTCGATAAGATTCTTTAGTAAATTAATTTTGTAAAATTTCATTATTGATAAAATAATTTCTGTGTCTATTAAACAGTAGTAATTTATTTTAGGCACTAAATAGTCTTTAATAAATTGAAATATTTCTTCGTGTAAATTATTATTATTTAAATGAATTGTCATTCTTTGTTTAGCATATCCAAACAGTCTTTTTAGTTTTACATCAGTTAGTTTATCGTGTGTTTTTATTAATTATTGATTTTTCCCAATATTAATATAAGTTTCTTTATAAATAATTCCGTTGGTTTCGTTTTCATCTGCCGAATGACATGTTTCTAAATCGTCGTTGCTAATTTATGCAATAATACTTTCGTTATCATTAACAAAAACTTCGTTTTTTAGTTCGTGAACTATTATCTGAATATGACTCTTTATAAATATTTGATTTATTATATTTTCAAAAATTTCAAATTTTGTTTTATCTGGACCACTGCAGATTTTAGGCATATGCTATTCAAATATATCGTTATGAATGCAGTAATCTCTTAAATTAGTTAAACATTTGTTAATGTCAATTTTTTCTGGTTTAGAAAAATAATTTAATTTAGTTACTAAATGAAATAATTTATATTTGTTGATTGTATAAAAATTTCGCCTATATTTTTATTGTGGTTATTTAAATAAGTTTTACTTTGGAAGTTAGAATTTATTTGTTTTGCAAATCCTTTGTCTAGTCTTTTATCTTTAGAGATGCAGTGTACTCAATTACATGGTTTGTCAAAAATGTCATTAAATGGTTTATGAATTTTCAAATTTGGTCTAATTCGTGAAAGGGCATCGGCATTATTATTTAAGATTCCTTTTTTGTGTTCAATTTCATAAGAATAATCATCTAATTTTATTTTCCATCTGATAAGTTTACTATTAGGTTCTTTTAGATTCATTAGCCAGATAAACGGTTGATGGTTAGTTCTAATTTTGAATTTTGGGCCGTATAAGTAAGGTCGAAAATATTTCGTGGACCAAACTATACCAAGTATTTCTCTTTCTGTTGCGTCGTACTTTATTTCGTGATCGTGTAAGGTTCTACTAGCGTAAGCTATCGGTTAGTCTTTGCCGTTTACATTCTGACTTAGTAAGGCTCCTATAGCATATTTGCTAGCGTCTGTAGTTAAGATAAATTGTTTAGAAAAATCGGGGTACTGCAATATAGGTGCGTTAATTAATGTTTTGCTGTCTTCAAATGATTCTACATATTCTTCGTTGTCTATATTAATTGTATTACCTTTTTCTAAACATTTAGTCAGGGGTTTAGTAATTTTGGAAAAATCTGGAATAAATTTACGATAGTATCCTAATAGTCCTAAATAAGATTTTATTTCTTTAGGGGTTTTTGGAATAGGAAAGTCTTTTACAGCTTGAATTTTAGAATGGTTGGGTTTTAACACTATCTTGTGAAACAATAAGGCCAAGATAAGCCACTTCCTTTCTTAAAAATTCGAATTTATCAATTTGTATTTTTAAATTATATTGTTTTAATTTAGCAAATATTTTTGTTATGTTTTCTATATGTTCCTGTAATGAAGTCCCGAGAATGATAATGTCATCTTATTATACTGGACATATCTTGTTTATATAATCGCGTAACACAAAGTTCATCATTCTTTGAAATGTAGCGGGCGCATTCTTTAGCCCGAAGGGCATTCGACAAAATTCGAAGTGTCCTTTTTCTGTATTGAAAGCAGTTTTTGGAATACTATTTTCGTCCATTTGTATCTGGTGAAATCCTGACATTAAATCTAGCGTCGTAAAGTAAATATTTTTTCCTAATTTATCGAGAAAGTCGGTAATATTTGGAATGGGAAATTTGTCGTCGATAGTTTTTGAATTCAATTTTCTGTAATCAATTACCATTCTAAATTTTCTTTTTTGAGAAGCATCGAGTTTTTTGGGAACCATCCATACCGGGGATGACCAAGGTGAATAAGATTGTCGAATTATTCCGTCAATTAAAAGTTTTTCTACTTGATTGTTAATTTCGTTTTTATAATATTCCGGATAGCGATAAGATTTTGAGTAAACTGGAACTTCATCAGTCGTTTTTATTTCGTGTTTTATTGCACTTGTATGAGATAAAATTTGATCATGTTTTGGAAATAGTGCTTCGTATTTTATTAAAATTTTAGATATTGCAATAAAATTTTCCGAAAATTCTATTATAGCCATTTTTTTACTAATGTCATTTATTTCTATACCTAAACGTGACTTGAAAGCTAAAAAGTTTCTTTTGTAATCTATAATAGTTTGTAGGGATTTTTTATATTATGAATTTTTAGTGTTTCGTTTATTATTGTATAAGATGTAGTTTTGTCTTTTAAATTTAAAACTAAATGAGTTTTCAGATCATTCCAGCATTGAATGTCTAAATATTTTATGCAGTCTAACGCTTTGTCCGTTATTTTACTTCGTATGTTTAAAAATGAAATTGTTTTATCAAATTCATCTACTGGTGGATTTAACGTACCTAGTAAATTTTGAACTACATTTACAGAATTTATGAATGTATTTAATTTATTAGGATCGCCATTGTAAGTTGGAATAGAGTTTAAAGCAAAATTTATCTTTCCTGTTCGGTCAGACATTGCTGAATAAAATTATAATTTAAGTTATTTAAAAATTATCTAATTATATAGATAGAATATTTATTTTAAAATATTTTATTACTGTTACAGTAATTCGATCCTGCGTTAATTTGTTTGATTATTAAACAGTGATTCGTCCAGTCGTTAATATGTAATAGTTTTAACTCACAGTGTCACTTTGTAGACTGCGTTGATAAAAGATGAAATCTTCATCTGTAGCTTGAGCTTTCAACCTGTTGGTTGAGGTTTTGACCTGGTGGTTGAGATTTTCGTTTTCTTGTAGGCTGACGATACGGGTACTCGCTCTGCGGACTCTGTGTACCGGAATCAGATGGTGTAGGTAGCTTAAAGTTGTGGAAGACCTTGGCACTAGCGTTGCTGGCTCTGTTGGCTCCTCTTGGTTCGGATCCGATTTTAACGTTGAAACGCCGTTTTACCGTATAAACGAATTGATTACTTTCGTAATTTCGACAGGAAAACGTTTTCGGTATCCTACCGACTGCGCCACTTATGAATGTTGGTTTAAAATTATTCTTTTTAAAAACAATTATTTATTAAGTTTGCTACAGCTAATTACAATACGTTTCGAGATACACTGATTACTTAACAAAGAGTGTTAGTAACTATATATACTATTAAAATGTTGATTTAGCATTTCCCATGGTACAGAGAAATGATAAGCTAATAAAAAGTTATAAGTGAATCACCAGTTGATATATGAATTATATAACTCGGTTATCTATTAGTTTTAATTAATGCTTAACTATTTTTAAAAATTGCGCCCGAAATAATAAATTTGCAGCTCGAAGTAAATATTTAGCCGCTCGAGAATTGCTGCTCCGAACCCCTAAAGTACGTAGTGTCACGAATTCAACGAGATTAGTTAATAGGCCTCTGATGCCTGCCCAACAAACTAAAATTACGGCTACATATCTAAACCAATATTTTAAATGAGGTAAAACTCTCGACTTTAATAAATGTTGTTTAAGCTAGGATATTCTACAGGCGGAAGATGCGAGCTAGATTTTTGAAATTTTTAGTATAATATCTTATTTACATAAAAATATATTAAACTTTTTTATCAATATATTATATTTATTTATTTGAAACCTCATATTGATTTACATTAACATTGTACAAGTATAAATGTTGCCGTTCCCCAACTTGCAGATACGCTTCCAAATATTGTTCATTTCAAATTATTGTTCTCCTTTGACGTTAATTAGATATGTCACAAGTGAAAACATCATTTTTGTAATCTGTCAATGATCAAAATGTTAGAAGGTTATATTAGACAATAATTAAAATTGTTAAAAAGTAATTTTTATGTTTGGTCATTGCATTTAACAATTCAGCAAAGTTTCGTGAAATTTACAAGATTTGCTTAGGAGAACAGGAAACCATCGTTTAGGATGTGCCTTTATAATTTGCCGAAGTATAAATAAAAAAAAATGCAAATAACCTTGACGGGGCCTTCAAATTTAACTCAAATAATTCCCTTATGTTATATAAATTGGGTGTCATCGTAAGATGTCCCTTTTTTTTGAATTTTTTTCACTTTTAAATGGAATACTTTAATTACGGACACATATAAATTTTAAATATATATGCAAACAAAGAATTAATTATTATTATTTTTCAAAAAAAATTCTTTTTGTGGACATTTTGCTAGGGTATTAGGTGAAGCGGCGACCATCGGCAGCTTACCTCAAATCATCGTTGAAATTCGACATGTTATAGAAATTAATCGTGTTGTTACCCCGGTTAACGTGTAAAATAACATATTAATTACGCTTATACTTCAATAAAATTATAAGTTTAGTATTTATCATAATTTTTCTCATTCAATGTTTAGGGATCTTGACATCACATTTAAGTGTCTTACTACTACCCGGCAATATAGCTTAAGAACGATGCGACGGAGTACAACAACATCAATATGGAGAAAACATTCCCCAATCTGGAAAGGACACCCCAGACCTCCTCTGCAGCATGGGCCGCCAACTTAGCGAACTCACCCTTGCTGAATACATTGGGTAGGTGAAAGGACTGGGTGTCCATTTCCGCGTTTGTGACTCGTCGCGTCACCACGTTCATTACAGCCTTCCGCTCAGGTGGGAACATTAGCGTATGCTGGAATGCGTCCATATGTTCCCGCGAGTATATTCCGTGATAGCTAATGGGTGATATCTTCATCATGGGAATAACCTCATTCGCTTCGTTGGTGTCCAGTCTGATGGGTGCAGGGTGCGCTTGACGTACCTCGGGGAATATCTCCACCCAATTATTCTCCAGATGAAACATAACTGGTAAACGAGCATCACAGTCCACCTGCGTACCGTGCTCTTGGATAATGTGGGTAATGGGGGTCATAAACTTTGACTACTTCCGATATGCAATTGGCAGTTCTTAGAAACATGCCTCTGCTCGGCGATATTCCACAATTTTCGCTGGACAGCGAGCTATATATAGTACTTCACCAAGTACTCGGCCAACATGTCCCACTGCCTCTTTCACCGGGTCGCTGACTACATCCGGTGATTCTAATGCCAAAACTAACCGGTTGCGCAATATCTTCTCTCGTAGCCGACACCGTTTCAAGATGGAGTCATAAATGAGATCGCTTATCTGGCGTTGCACAGCAATCTCTAGAAAAAGTAATTTCTTCAAGACTTGAGCCATGAGAACCGTGTTCTGATTGACTAATGTCGATTTTTGGTAATAGAACCCTAACGACGTCTCCACGATTACCAACATTCGGCTTTGATCGGTGCGCCAGGCTAGTTGGTGGCACAAGACTTCCGGCTTTGTCAGTTTTAGAGCGAAAACTGTGTCGTGAGTCTCTACAATGACGTGTTGCGTGACCTGTTTCCCGCTGGTAGCGTTCAAAGTGAGAATTGTAGCTTTCCCTTCATATAGGACGTTAATTCCCCGACTTTGGCAGCGATCCGACAGCTCAACTTCCCAGGTGACCTCGCCTGCCATGTCATCGAAGCAGTATTTATCGCAGAATGGGCAGATAGTTCCTGTCCTCCTCAATATTTGCTAAAGCCTTGTAGTCATGTAGTCGGATGGTGATAGCCGCACTGACGATGACGTCCTCATTTGTAATTTCATTATCGGTATAACGCACCCCCTGGCATTTCCCACAGGTTTCCAGGTAGCCTGCTGTAGTGGTAGAAATCTCAGTTGTCCCGTTTAGATTTAGCCTAGATACGATGCCTGCCCCGATGCCTGTTATATCGAGCCGTTGGAAGCGGTGGGTTTCCAGACACGCCTCAATCTTCACGTAGTGAACATAGCGAGCCAAACTCTTCCGAACGGCGCTCGTGTGAGAGTGCATCCCACAATGTTCAATCAGCTGCTGGATGGTGACCGTGCACGTGTATACGTGTACTTCCGCATACTGCTTCTCTTGAAGTTGCTGGATCCGTTTATCCACTGTCTCTGAGTGACTTCGTGGATCCGTGCATGGCTCTACATCCAGCAGAGATATCCGTGACAGTTCGGTATCCGGATCGGCACAGTCATACGCAATAAGTTCTGTCTTAACCCTTAAGATTAAATATAACCAAATTGCCTAGGTTATAGTGTGGACCATCTAGGAATCTATAACAGTACATTAGGTATTATATAACTTATATTTTAAATACGACAATCTCGAATCCAGGGCAAGTCGGATACTGGGCCCCGACTTCGGGTTTGTCTACTAGGTGTTTCAGGTTCGGGTTGAGACTCTAGTACAGTTCTGTTGCTTTCGTCTAACGGAGGGGTTGGGAAACAATTTCTACTTAAACGTTCTGACGTAACTAAGGAACTGTTGTGCATATCTATAACAAATGGCGGAGCCGTTGGTGTCGGTTGCATTCGAGTAAGGTGTGAGGTAGGTAACGGAATAAATGGGCTGGCGCCAGCGAAAGTATCAGGTTCCCTTACGTTGTCCGCTATCGGAGTCACGACCAAACGTTCCAACTCGTCCATTGACAATAAACAAAGTTTTAACCGGTTTACATGGACTTTTTGTTCCTTTCGCCCAAAAATTTCATTTATTTTGGCAGTGACTCCTTCTATTTCGTAGATTCTATACGGTCCTGACCATTTTTTCGCTAACTTTGCACTCGTACCTACTTTTATAACTGGCGGCTACAAATAGACCCGATCTCTTGGCTTTAATGTCACCGGACCCGATTTCTTGTTAAAAATATTATGAACCCGATCCGTTGCCTGCTCTAAATGTTCGTGCAATTTTTAAGCTTTGCATGCATTCGGTAGCATAATTCTGATCGGTGTCGTATCGTGTTTTCAAAGGTCTCACTATTTCATCAAATGGCAGCTCGATATCCCGACCATACATCAAGTAGCATGGCCTATCTCCTAGTGCTGAGTGCGTCATTCCACAATAGGCAGACACAGCAAAGGGAAGCCATTCATCCCTATCCCTGTGGTTATCATTTATGTAATGCGAAAACATGTCTCTCAATGTACGGTGAGATCTCTCAAGGCTACCATTTGTCTGCGGTCTATACGCCGTTGTATACGGTCTCTCGATATTTAGAAGCTGACATATCTCTTTAAATAATTTTGACACACAATTCGTCCCCAGATCCGTCAATAGCTGATGGGGGGTGCCATGTTTGAGGAAAATGTCTATAAGAAACTGTTTTGCTATTGTTTCTGTGGTTTGATCTTTAAGTGGAAAGGCTTCTTAGTATCGAGTGGCTGCATCTTGTACTGTCAGAATGTATTTATTCCCGAAATTAGTGGTCACAAGAGGGCCTACTACATCCAATGCGACTTTTTGAAATGGACGACTAGCAGGGGAAAATTTAATTAGGGGAGCTGGGCGTAAATGTTGGGAAGTTTTTCTTTGCGCGCACGAGATACATTTGTTGACATATTGTTTTACGTCGCCCCGTAAATTTGGCCAAAAGAATCTATAGTTAACGCTTTCGTATGTCTTTTCTGTTCCCGTATGTACGGATAAAGGTGAGTCATGACATGCTCAAATTTACGTAATTTCTCTGATACGACTAGTCTATCCTCGTAACGCGAGTCTTCCGTATATTTATACAACATGCCGTCGTCATCTAAATAGAAATCTGATCCCGCCCCTGGCTCTGCACTTTTAACGTATGATGATAAGTTACTGTCCGCGTGCTGTTCCCGTATGAATGTGTCTCTATCCCAAATTATTGGATCATTATTTTGTCGAAACAATATTCTGACTGGTCTAATTCGCGAAAGGGCATCAGCGTTAGAATGAATCTACCCTGGTCTGTATTCTATTTGAAAATCATGTTCCGATGATTAAAGAGACCAGCGCATTACCCGATTGTTTGGTTCTTTTGCTTTCATTAGCCACTTTAAGGGTTCATGATCGACAATGACCTTAAAAGTCCGACCGAACCAATAACACCGGTAATGTTTTATCCCCCATACTAACGCTAGGCATTCCCGTTCCGTCGTGCAATAATTCCCTTCCGCTTTATTAAGTTGTCGGCTTGCATAAGCCACCGGCATCTCGTTTCCGTAATATTCCTGACATAAAACGGCGCTATTAGCAAAACCGGACGCGTCCGTGCAAAGTATAAAAGGTCTTTCAAAGTCTGGATATTTTAGGAGAGGAGCTTGGATTAATGAATCCCGAAGTGTCTAAATTGCAGCTTGGGCTTCCTTTGTCCATAAAAATCTGGCGTTTTTCTTAGCTAGTTGAGTCGGTGGAATGGCCGTTTTGGCAAATCCTTTTATGAATCGTCTATAAAATCCGACCAATCCCAAAAACGCACGAATTTCAGTGACGGAAGTAGGGACTGGATATTTCTTGACCGTTTCAGGTTTTTCCAGATCAGAGTTCACCCCTGAATTACTCACTATATGCCCTAGATATTTAGTTTCCGTTTTAATGAATTTACATTTATTCGGGTTAAGGGATGGTTCGCGTCCCGTAATCTATCAAAAATCAGGGTTAGTTTCCTAATATGTTCCTGGGCGTCATCCGCACTGAAACATATGATGTCGTCGAGATAAACGAAACAATGCGTCACCGTTAAACCGGACAAAACTGCGTACATCAGCCGCTGCTACGTGCTGCTCGGGCTGTTAGCTAGACCGAACGGCATGCGCTTGCATTCGTAGTGTCCCCAACGTACCGAAAATGCCGTTTTTTCCTGATCGCGCGGATCTGCTCCCACTTACCAAAACCCCTTGGTTAAATCAAAGGTCGTGAATCTAGCCGCTTTTCCCAATTGATCTAAGGTATCTTGCAAGTTAGGAAAAGGGAAGAAATCCCGTTTCGTTATAGCGTTCAATCCGCGATAATCGATACAAAATATGAACCTTTTCTCCCCGTTGTCACCTTGCTTCTCTACTAGTACGACTTGGGCGGACCAAGTAGACGAGGATTCGGTAATGATGTCATCCGCTAACATGCCATCAATTAAGAATTTAAGGGTAGAACGTCGACTAAAAGGTACACGATACGGTGCGCGCGCGACCGGTTTGGCATTTTCTGTGAAAATTCGGTGTTTTACATAATTAGTTTTTCCTAGCGGTTTATCTTTAATTTTGAAAATGTCGGCATATTTACTGAGGAATTCCGTCATAATCTGTCGCACGTTGGTGTTGAGATGACCTAGGTGAATCTCGGGTGATAGCTTGTAATTTGATAGAGTGTTTATACATGCTTCGTCTCGCTGTGCCGCGGTCAGTGTACTTAATTCTGCTGACACGGCAGTAGCTAAATGTTTTCGTTTTGTAAGTGTAATGGGTTCTTCAGTTACATTTAATATTTTAATAGCGATATTTTCTAGAAGTGATTTCCTGTCTATTAACATTCGCGCTCCCAGAACTCCTTGAATACCCAATTCTTATGGTTCTAGTACATATTGCCCGCACGGAGTTCGGTTAATAAGATAAGCTATTCCCGTCGCTATATGTCGCGGAGGAATCACTAAGTCCTCCCTTAAACGTACTTGAAAAATCTTCGACAGGAAAAGCTTATTTTTGCAAACTTTCATCCTTCTTCCGATATAATTTTTGAAATTCTCTCTCGGCCGCCGCTACGTCTAGCACCTGTCCGAATAATTGCGATAACCAGTGTTGCATCGTAACTACTGTAGCAAGCCGCCGCTCCGCGGGTAAAGAAATGAAACTTGTCTGCGCTAGTCCCCGTAATTTTAATTTAATCGCGTGAACAATTTGAGTGTCGGTCCAATCATTGCACTCCACGACCGCGTCTACGTTGTCCAAAAACGGTTCTAAGTCTGGTCCTCCCGAATAGGTCTCTACATTTTTTAACGCGTTCATAGTGGCAGGGGTGGTAAATATCTTTGATGGACCAGCTGGACCATGATTATCTCGGGTGCATGGTTTTAGGTTGGGGGCGGTGGGTACAAACGAGGGTAAATGGTATGAAAAGGGGAGCATTGTTGGATTAGTTGCAGGGGCGGTTTCTGTCGCCGTTACGTACGGGTTATAAGTCTGATTCCCGGAGACTCTCTCCGAAACCTGGTAAGGTGTATTAGCCATGGTAACTGTCGTCGTTGTCGTTGTTTCTAATGTCGTTGAAGTTGTTACGAGTGGTGCCATTTGAGTTAAATTTCTACGAATTTTCCTATACAAGAGTCAAACCGTTCGATCGGTGGTTATGATTTAAAAAAATACCGTTCACAGTTTATCACCGATCCTACCGACTGCGCCAATGTAACATACGCGCCTTTAATCAAGTTGTTCCGTCGCGTCTTACGTCTCAAGTATAGTCTGGGTGGGGTAAAGGTTATTATACTTACCTGGATGATTCTGCTGGATGCTATCTTCTAGGTAATCTGGCACTCCGTGGTCTCGCGAATTAATTAAACAACACTTGGTACTAATTTAATATATTTATAAGTGTACAAATAATAAAAATTATAACAGAAAAACGAACATAGTATAAGAATATAAGTAATCAGTAAAAGCTATAAACGACTGAAGGTCTAAACTGTCAAACCGGGAATGGCGGTATCCGTTACCCGACGTTTCCTGCTTGGCTCGGTTTTTAGGTAAGTTTCGCATAGGTTAGCAATTTCGCAACATTTGACTATTTATGATCATGCAAAAGAAAGTACGGCGATTTGGCACTTTGGCAGTCGTTGACCCCGCAATATAGTAGATCAGCGGAATAGTTAAACTTAACAATCCCGATTGTTACAATAAGAAGAAATGATATAAGCACTTAACGCAAGTAATGCTAAATAGTTCAATGCATAAGCAGACATATTTGCGAAATGAATGGTATGATCCACATTTGCAGTTTAATCCTGGCTGAGCGACTCTGTTGAACTAAATTTGTTCAAAAGAATGTCTACCAAATAGAGTAGTGTCTTACTTTTGCTATGATAAGTTTATATTTTGTAGAATGTCTAGAAATAAATCGATAATTGGTACCAAATATGTAAAAAAAACCAGCAGAAGTTAAACTTGATTTAGCATGATATATAAACTAATATATTATATATATATATATATATATATATATATATATATATATATATATATATATATATTGATTTTTAGCGTAGTGCTCTGTTATAGGCCACTGGGGCCTCTTCGGACTGTATTGTGTCAGTGTAGTGCAGTGTACCTATCCGAAGTGTTGTATTTGTGTTTCCGTGTTTGCCACAGGCGCTAGTCCTGCAACTAGCTGCCTATTGTAGCTGCTATTGGCCCCTGTTTCTACGTACCTGGACAGGGGAAACCGGAGAACCAGGGGGAAACCTGCCGTTCACTAGTGTTGCCACTAGTGAACCATACCGGCGGGCTGCTCCACTTGAACTGTCACCCATCCAAGCTCACACAGCACGGCGCGTCGCTTAACTTACTTATCTAGCGACAAGCAAGCTACCAACGAACCAGTCTATATATATATATATATATATATATATATATATATATATATATATATATATATATATATATATATATATATATATATTATATATATATATATCCATAAGTCAACTCGAAACGCGTATGGGAGTAGGGACTCGAAGCTGCCGGACAAGAATGTTAGCATGTTCAGATGCTACCGCTGCAAGAAATTGGGACACATTGCTTCGCAGTGTAGATCGAAAGCGAAGAGAGACGGCGACAACCTAACACAAAGCGCAAACAACGCGGAACTTCTTCTCTTCCACGCATTGGTTGAGCCCAGAGACGACTTAAGACACATCGGAGAAAGCGACCTAGTACTCCGAAGTGGGGACCAGGAGGACCCAAGAAAGCCAAGATTGGGAAATCAGGTCGTCCCAAGATGGTAATCAGTACGAGAGAGGGTAATTTCGAATTTATCGAATCCTGTTTTCCGTCGGAAGTTGATCTAAAATCAGCTATTACGGGACTCAACGCCGCCGAGTGACTCGGAGTCATGGACATTAAATTCAGGTCCTTATCAAGAGTAGAACATGGATAATTGTAGAGCGTCCTTTGTCAGGGCGCATAGTCGGCAGCCGGACGACGCTGAAGAATAAATATGGTCCAGACGGCTCCATTCAGCGCAGAAAAGCTAGAGTCGTCGCTCAGGGTTTTACTCAACGACCTGGGGTATATTTTAATGAGATATTTGCACCAGTCGCACGACTGACCTCAATCCGACTTCCCACAGCTCTCGCCGTCGAGTTCGAGCTGCAGAGTCACCAGCTGGATATCACTGCAGCTTACCCGAACGGAATGTTGTCGGAGGATCCACATGAAGGTACCACAGTTGACCGACCGAGTGCTCCAGCACATCCAGCATAGCGATAGCAACAAGAGAGACATGGCAATGAGAATGCTTCACGACCTGCAAGGTGGAGACAAGGTATGCCTCCTCAAAAAGGCATTTTATGGTCTCCGTCAAGCCGGCAGGTGCTGGTATGAGACCCTTGCTTGTACTTCCGAGGTTCAGCGGGAGACGTGTTTCTAGTCGTGGTTTACGTCGATAAAACGATTTCAGATCTGCGACCTCGGGTAGGTAAAATTCTGCCTTGGCATGGAATTCGCCAAGCAAGATGGCGGCTTCGCAATACGACAGCGTGGCCACATCGAGGATATTTTTCGACGTTTCGGCATGGCCGATTGTAAGCTGGTCTCAACGCCCATATCTGTTGACACAAAACTACCCAGAGAAGTGGAGCCCTGCGAAGAAAGCGCAACCTGTGTTCCATATCGAGAGTTAGTTGGTTCCTTAATGTACCTGGCAGTGGGCACTCGGCCCGATATCGCACACGCGGTGAGCTGGTTGAGCCGATTCATAGACTGCCACCAACACGTCCACTGGATAGCGGCGAAACGTGTTCTGCGTTATCTACATTGGACGAAGGGTTGGTCTACCGGTCGACGGGTGAAAAATTAACTGGACTAGTTGAAGCTGACTGGGGTAGTAATCCGGAGAACAGGCACTCCTATAGCGGTTTTGCTTTCATATTTGGAGGAGCCGCAATAACCTAGGACTCCAGAAAACAAAAACGTTTCCTCCACCGAGGCTGAGTATATGAGCATCATGGAGTCAGTCAAGGAGGGGATCTACCTCCATCGGCTCCTGAAGGAGCTGGGTCTAAACTTGATGGTCACCAGGATGACTATTTTCTGCGACAATATAGGGGCGCAGAAGTTGGCTTCGAATGTAGTGTTTCACTCACGCACCAAACACATTGACATTCGTCACCATTTTGTAGGCGAAGCACTACGGGACTACGACATTACCTTGGGGTACCTACGCACCGAGGACATGAGTGCCGATGTCCTGACGAAGGGCCTACCAGGACCAAAGCACCGAAAATGCATGGGACTTTTGGGTATGGCTGATTTTTCCACGTAACGAAGGGGAGTGTTGGAGTTTGAAATTCGCGGCACAATTCAATCCGTTACGTGTCACCAGTTGGGTGTAAACTTTGGCAACAATAAATACAAATAATTGCGTTCATTTTCTGTATCATTTAAGAAGACAATAAAATTCTCTGTAACTAAAGACTGTTATGTAAAAATATAGTGTTCAAATAAAAATATATACCTCATAAAATTTAACATTATTTAAGTATATTTTGTTAAACAATTGACAGGCGCAGAGGATACGATTTATGTAAAAATATATATAATAAGCAGAAATTTATTTTGAAACCAGTACTTTTTTTGGAAAAAAGATTCAAACAAAAGTTATGCTAAATATAAATACCTTTAATTTTTGTTCACGAAAATTTTCTGTTACTGTAACCATTTCTGAGTAATTGCTGAAAATGCAAAAAATGTCTGGAGTAAACATGCACTTCCGGTCAGAATATGGTTTTCAAAAATAAAAGGTTTTCTTACCAAGAACATAAAAAACTTAAGTTTAAAATTTGAAAATTTTCCCTTTAGCCGTTTGGGCTGTAGAGCGCTCACATAAACACACACAGATGGATGTCATTCCAAATATAGTTGGAATCGATTCAAGGAAGGTCAAAACGTGTATTTCCGTTAAAATCTCGAGATCGAAATTTTTCATGATTACAATACTTACTTATACTGCGTATAAGAAAGTAAAAATGTAGTTTCGAGAAAATCGCTTTTAAAGTTTCATGTTTAGGTTTCTTTGAAATGAAATAAATAATATCAAGACTTACCACAATTCATCTATTCCTGGTCGATATGAATCATCCTCTTTGCTTGTGTTAGGTCGATTGTTTCACGATTTGAGCTTTAGTCATCGGATTTGCTCCCACACGACTTACGCTCAGAAGCTTGATCTACACGAAGCTGGTCTTTCTTCATACAAAAAGAGTACAGATGTTGCCCAATTTTAGTTCCCAGTGCATCTGGGATGTTCATTCATTATTGAATAAAAAAATGGCTTAATAAATAAGTGTTTTTACTATTATAGCGCGACTTGACGCAGTTTTCGGCGCAAATATCCAAATGAGTGCGTTGAAGTTCCCATTACAATTTTGAAAAAGAAATACCTTTATCATGAGCTATACCTAAATATAAATATAAGTTTTTGCTAAAAACATAATTTTTTTTACAATAAATCAAAAATGGTGAGGAGTTATGCGCGCTACAGATATAAATGCGGTTTACCTTTGTTATTTGTAAGAACTTCAGCATAATATTTTAAGAAAATATTCACAAAGATACATACTTTAGAATACTGTAAATAAAAAAAATTGATTTTTTTTAAACCGTCACAGTGTTGTTCCCCATTAAATGATGTCCTCATTTAATATGTGAACACGCTCTCTTTATAACATATGTGTTAGTTCACATTGCTATTAGAAAATTTCTGGAAACAAAACTTTATTATAATTACCGACACGATAATTAGAATAATAAATGTTGCTTTGCTAATTTTACTACGTAAGTCTACTGGAAGGAAGTTTTTATTTTACGGTGCTTTTACCTGCGTCTGAATCAGTAATGAAAATAAAATATATATAATCCAGGTAGTAATATGTTTGACGGCAAATAAATATATTGAAATTTTGTAAAACAAAGCTCTTTCTGCTATTTTATTGACTTGTCAAATTCTTAAGACGTCTATTTCAAATAATCAAAATACATAACATCAATCAAATTGTTTTAGAATGAAAATGTTTTATACTAATGTAAGTAAGTATATGTATTGTGATATCGAAGTAAATGTTTGATTTTGCTGGCCCATGTTAACATACTTTATGTTGTTAGTTAAGCAATGCGGTGCTTTTTAATCTACTCTAATAATTATTATAGTTAAACCAATTCTGGAAAGGTTGAAGTGGTTGAACATCATGGGATTGCATCCAAAAAACCAGACACCATTCTATACTTATGTTGCACGGTTTTGGATGGTTACTATTTTCATTGCTATTTGCTTCGCAGCTGCATTTCTATTTGCGTCTAAATACCATAATTTAAATAATATGATTATAGATATCGTAGCACTCATAGCAGTATGTCAAGTGGGTTGTTTATGAGCTTCATTTATAGAAAATGTGACAAATGTTTTTCTAGTTTAGATATATATATATATATATATATATATATATATATATATATATATATATATATATATATATATATATATATATATAGTAAAAGCTCTAATAAGCGGACACTCATGGTACTGGCCTTTGTTTCCGGTTACGGGAGGTGTCAGTTTAAAAGAAATAGATAATGTAAAAGCATATTATATTGAAACATTAATTTGTTTGTCGTTTATTTCTATATCACCTACATATGTATATATGTATTTCTACTCTACTTCTTAATAGTAACATAATTTAAAATGCTAGATTGTCGCAACCTTGCCGCTTTTTGTTGCATGAGACAGATTTGAAGATGACTCTCCAAAGTGTAGGTACAAATTTGGTACCAGAAAATTTGTCCGTTTAATAGAGATGTCCGCTTATTGGAGCTGTCCGCAAGGAGAGCTTTCACTATATATAAATATATATATATATATATATATATATATATATATATATATACTATGTTTTGCATCTCACATTTACTAGAATTTCTGTTAAGAAATCAGTCATTTCAAAAATATACAGATTGGCGATTATGTCTTATTATTTTCGCCAATTGGTCTATATTTTGAGTAATTGTTCATTGAAATTATATATAATAATTATAGAAGTTGATGAAAAGGCTAATAAATTATTTCATTACTATTGTCTTATAGTGCTGAGCGATACTTAACTGATGGTGATTCTATCACCGTGATTGAAAAATCCCTGGTAACCACAGTGACCAAAAACTCAAAGTTATGAGTACGAAATATTCGTATATTTCGTACTCATTGCTCAAAGTATTATATATATATTGTCACGAGGTGGGGGCTGGCATGTGACGTGATCTTAACTTTAATTTAATTAACCGGCCAAGACTATACTTTCACAGGGTTTGGATCATAGTGAAAGGTGAACATACGGGTTGGTCAATCGTAATAATAACGTTACAACAATTACATAATATAAATGTGGTTTTATTGGTCTTAAAAGGTCTACTTACATGGTAGTTACACTATTCATCGTCGCGAGATTCTATATAACACTATTAAGCCAAAATATTTACTAAAGGTATCTCGCGATTCCCGGAGTATGACTGTGTCTCCCCATTTGTTCGTGGGTCTTTTAGAAGACCTGTGCAGCCTTTGTTATCAATGTAATTTCTTATGACCGTAGTAGGCGGTCCATTGCTATATAATGGTTTGAATTGGTTACATCGTTATATACGTTTTCAATTCTTCCTTGGTAGATATTGCTGTATGGCTGGGGTAAGGGTTTGCGTAATATTCTTGTGTTCTGGGGTTCTGGGAGCCTATTGACTGGCGTCATGTAATTGTTTTCAACAGCTCTTGATGCTGCGAATAGTCTTTGGCGCGAATTGTTTATTTGAATTCGTCTTGTTACTGATCCCGTTTGCTCAATTTGCGGAACTTGCGGCAAATTGAATTCGACAATCCTAGGTGTTGTCAGTGGACCAAACATCCTTTGGGTAAGTCCATCAATGCAAGTACCTCTACCTCTATTACACTTTACATGCATATAAATTAAGAACAATATAATTAACAAAATTGGTATCGATGGAGATATTATGAGTAATTTATTTGTCCAATTATTATTTAATTCTACCGCTTTCTTATTCAAACATTCATTTTAGACTATTGAATATTGGATAACGTTTTTGTTGTTTATTTATGTTTAACAGTATATATAAATTATTTAAAGAGATTATATTTGGTTTTAAAGATACATAATAGTTTTAACAAAAGACCGTTTTACATTTATATTATATATATATCAACAACTTGAAAAAACAAAAGAACTGTTCGTTTCCTTAGAAACCCCGTGGTACTCAAAAGTTTAACTCAATCCTTTTATTTAGTTCAACAATATTTGTGTCTTTAAATTTGCCCAAGCGGCTGGAAGGACTTATATAAATTTAAAGTGTTATAGTTTTATTTAAACATGTGAATGATGGCATTAACGTCCTTTTATCTTCGAATTCTATCGAATAATTACATGGTAATTGCACCCACAATGCTCCGAACTCGTTTTCATACTCTAAGTATTTTTGTTTATCTTCATAATGTAATATTAATTTATTTTTAACGTGCGTCAACAGGAAAGTATTTTGACTGAGTGGAGTTACAAATGTAGCTTTCAGAATGTTTGTTTGACAAGAGATTGGACAAAACTGAGCTTATTTATTCACCGTTCCGCCCATGAGAAGGAATTATGTGCATGCTGATGTTATGGCGTTATTATCGTACGTTTTTGACAACGCACATAGCCGATCGCGATGTAGGTCAAATCTAAGTGAGAATATTTCTATATTTTGTTCACCCTTAAGTGATACTATAGCAATATCGATGCTTTCTATGCCCAGATAGAATGTCTTCCTTTCCCACGCGAGAGGTGTTGGTATTAGTCTTTTAAGTTCTATTTTCTCGATGTTTCATCTAATAATGGGAAATTGAATTCCCACTAATCCTCTATCTTTTGTGAACATACAATCTGATAATGGTAAACCATAATATTCTCCTGCATTCGTAATCGCTTGCTTGTATCCTTTTTTATTAATTTCAAATTCAAATGATTCTGACGCGTCTTTAAGTACTTTTACGTACAAAAATTTCCGGTGAAAAATGTCTCGCATGACATGCACTAATTAAACTCGTTGCTACTATACTAATTTCCGTTACGATTTGACTCAAAATGTAAATATATGACAGTGTGCATGGTGTGTACGAATCATCTCTTACAATACCTAATTTTATAAGGGAAATTTTTAATTTTGTCTAAAAATATCTCAATTTCTCTATTAGTTGTAAATAATCTTTTAACGTGATTTCGTGAGGCTATATGAAAGTCCCATCATTTGCTAAAATGTTCGTTACTGTTGGGTTATATTCCCCAATTCCCTTTATTATTGCTTGCATTCTAGATCCTATCGCAGTTATTATGTCCCTTGCATGCTTGATTAAAACAAAGCGAAAGTGTTTTTATTGTATTTTCATCTATTAATGGTATATCGTACGCAAGTGGTAAAGCCGCTTTGTAAGATACTGCGTAAGGTAGGTTTTGAAAATATGCCCCTGTTTTAACTTCAATCTCTCCTAAGCTCCCATGGTTTAACCAAACAATTACTACCATTTAAACTAACCACCATTTAATTTTCATCGCGTTATACATTTTTAATTTTCTTTCATTAGGCTGGCAGAAACTAAAAGAGTAAACAATCTCTTTGATTTTCAGTTTAGGAGCTTCCTGCGCTTACTAATTCTAACGGAGCCTTATCGTTTCCTACTATTCATTAAATTAATTGACCTTATTAATTCATTATTATTATCTCTACTGAAAGTTCAATACTCGCGATAGTATTTCATTACTTGTTTAATTTCTGTAGCTTTTTATCTTACTATTTTTTGAAAAATATTAAATTTATATTTGAACAATATTAAAAGTTATATTTGAAAAATATCTAAATTATATTTGAACAATATTAAAAATTATATTAAAATTATATTCAGTGTTATCACTGTCTCTTTTCCCTTGATCTAGTCCTTTAAATATTTGATTATTATTAATTATATGAAAATTTATTTATCAAAAAAAATCACGTTCTTAAATATTAAAGCAAGTAGGCTACCTATCTACTATAAAATGCTTAGCATAATATTTAAACAAATAACTTTCTAACATAGTTATATTTTGTTTTCCTTTATATAATAAAAAGTTTGATTTGAACTTGCAAAACTTATAATAAAAATTGTAACATGATTAAAATTATAATATAATAATTTTATAGGCCGTGTGTTTCTCCTGACATAGTTTCTATATTTCCCACTTGTTCCATAACTTTAGAGTTATTAAATATTTGTAACTTAATTATCATTTTCATTATTTTACATGATTTTCCCGTTTCTTTATATGTTAATATTTCTTATCTATTTATTCTTAACTGCGATTTTGGATGATTCCTAAGCAAGCCTATTAGCGTTTATTATTCCCTTTGATTTGATATAAATTTATAATTGTATGTCCTCTATAGTATATTTGATGCTTTTATTAAGGTTATAAATTAAAGTATTTGTTTTGTGTCTAAAATCTAATAGAATGGATTATTCTTCCTATAAATATTTTTATGCTTGTGTTTTCCCTAATTATACGAGTGTAAGTTCCTGCGCTTCTAACAAAACTTATCGATTAAACATATTAGTCCAATACTTTACTTTAAAAATTCCAATAACATAATTCCCTTAAGATATTTCCAATTCCCGTTAAAATACTATAATTAATATACTTCTATTGTACTGCATTAGACTTTTTAGATTAACATATTTATTTCCTATACATATTTATCTTATGTTATTTCTTATTGTTTTTAAGTAATTCTTTGCTATTGCTAATTTTATTAATTTTTACTTTAAAACCTTATCTATTGATAATTATTATTTATTTGGTTTTAAGTATCCGTTAGCCTATTCCTTGTTCATAGCATTGTTTAAATAATCCATTTTTTAAATTCAAATTTTAATAAAGAATTTTTCTTGAAAAAATTATTAAATTAAATTGATTTGATTATATTATATTTTCCTGTTTTTATTTTAAATCATTCTGCAATTGATATATTGATTTTTTCAAATTAAATTTTACACCTCCATGTAAATTTACTCAGTGCCCTGCCGATGGCATTCTACGATTACTATTCAATTTATATGTTTATATGCAAGTCCTACTCAACATTAATATTATTATCCTTTGCGAATGATATGGTTACTAATCTTACTTCCTTTACTTTGCTATTAACTAACTTTATTCTGGGTTCACTATAATTCATTAATTTCTTGGTTTATTCAATTAATGTTTCATATTATTATTTCATATTTACTATTTCATATTTGTTATTTCATGTTTATTATATCATATATATTGCAATTTCATTAATATTATTATCTCGACTTTAGTTTAATATTTATTATTTCTCAATTCATTAACATTTATTTTAAAATATTTACTTTAAAATTTAATCTTTAAATAAATTCTCTCAAATTTAATCTTTAAATTATTTCTCTCAAATTTAATCTTTAAATTATTTCTCTCAAATTTTTTCAAATGCATTTGTATGTTGAACATGGTTTTTGTCTCATTTACTTCGAAAAAGTTTAAATCAATATATCGATACGCTTTTCTAAAATTTACTTGCTGACTTTACTAAATTTTCCTTATTGATCAGATATATCAAGTTAAAGCTGTCTAAAGAGAAATTATTTTGCTATGATAAATAAAAATTAATAGCTTATTTCACAAGAGTTTATTATAATGCGTTTATTCGATAGTTTGAATTTGATTTTCTCGTTAACTGAGTTTTCTAACCTTATTCTTTCCTGTAGCAACCAATATGCCGACGGATAATCCTACACTGGGCTGTTTGGAGGCATTCGATTACTCTCCAGCGATATCCCATTGACTGACTGCCGCTTGCTGCTTACAATCGGACTCTTGACGTTCCAGTTCCCGGGGTGGGACGTCCTAGGCCGTCGTCGTCGCTTTCAATCCTCACTTAGATCTTCTCTCCGTTGGATAGAGTCAACATTCCAATTCTGGCTCCCTGCTCGATATCTGTAATCTTGTAGTCGTTCTCCAATTTGCAATCGTTTTCTCTCTTCTTAAAGCAGCGTGCAATATGTTTGCACCGTATTTTGTTTTTCGTATCTTCTGTTGTACTTTCCACGCGAGGTAATCTAAAGTTATAGCCGAAATAACTAGTAGTGTCACCAACTAGATTATTATTAGTGTATTTGTTACGTTTTTTTCCTGTGATCGGACTGTTTGGGCGAGTCCAAGTAGCCTCAATCCGTTGTTTTTTAGTATTAAAAATATTGTGATTGTGTAAAGCAGTATATCTCTATGATAGCTCAATAATGGCCATTCTAACGGTGTGTTTTTCATAGTTGTCCACTCAATATCGGACGTTCCAATAAATGGTGATAGGTTTAAATGTGGTTTCTGGGTAGTCCAGTTGTGATTTAAACATTCAGATATATTGTTATACGTTAGTATAATTTGTTCATGTAGTGGATTTATTCCATATGTAAGGCAGTATATCTCTATGATAGCTCAATAATGGCCATTCTAACGGTGTGTTTTTCATAGTTGTCCACTCAATTTCGGACGTTCCATTAAATGATGATTGGTTTAAATGTGGTATCTGGGTAGTCCAGTTGTGATTTAAACATTCAGATATATTGTTATACGTGAGTATAATTTGTTCATGTAGTGGATTTATTCGAAATGATTTTAAATTCGACCAGGTTGCTTGGAGTACGTGTACTTTTCCAAGTCTTATACATTCTTCTCCACATGGAATTTTTCTTGGAATCACTTGTTTGTTGTTTGCGAGCAGTTACAGGGCAACTGAATCTGCAAGGCTCCCGGTTGGTTTATATATGTTTCCTCGATGCTTCTTATCTCTCTTAGGGAACGTATCTTGGTATTAAATTTCGGGTGAGTTATCACGTATGTGTCGGAGGTAACCTCTAATATTATCATTGAGGTTGCTCGGTAAAATCGAAACGCACACTCCTTTGATATTTCGTCAACCGTTGCTCCTGAGTACATTTTAAATGCACACTGTGGTCCGTATACCGCATCCCAAGAAAATCTTTGTAGATAGCATAACCTGTCGTGATATGGTCTACATTGGTGTAAGCCCGCTCCTGATATCAGTCTCAATTTTTCTCCGCTGTAAGAGGGTAACTGGGATGGTGACTTCTCCTCTTATATCCTCGGGTTCTTGCCAAATAGACATTTAGGGAAAGGATGAGAAATGGGTGCTCACTAGACTACCACGGTGTCGATATAACGTAGTTGGTATATATTAAATGCCCATTATACAATGCGGTGGAACAACTACCTGTCGTTGTCCACACAGAGTTCTTATATAGTCGGTCTAACTGCTGCATAACAATATGCTATATATTGTTATTTATACATTGCGGTAGGTTGACCCAGTAACATCACGGAAGGTGATGTTACTATACTGTCTCAGCATACTAGCATTTGCAATGCTTACATTCCTCCCCCCTTTAAAAATTTGCTACCTTCGGGAGCACAATTTACTCACTATTTCGCGATACAATTTTGCTGGACTATATATGAATTCCTTACAACGTTTTATTTTCTTAATTTACTTATTATAATCCACCCGATACTGGAGTGGGCACTTGATGTAGATTGTTCCGTTACTTGTCTCTATTGATTAGCGGGTGGCCATATCCAGATCTGTTCTGCGATCGGCCCTCTACTTCGGGTATGGATTCTAGGAGGAGACAAGTGTTGAGGAGCGAGCGCATGGTTTTCTGCTGCTTCTATCTGCCTGTGCATTGCTTCTAATTATACCGTGGTTGGTAGTTTTATTTTCTGAATCTGAGTTGAGCTCTCCAATCCTATTTCCTCTTCCTGAACCTCTTCGATAACTGCTTTAAATGGTTTGAGCCAGTTCACATGTACTACCATATTCCTTTTCCCAGTCTCCTCAACAATTCTGTAATTCACTGCACTCAGTTTTTCTTTTATTTGGTACGATCCTGTCCACGGTTTTACTAATTTTTTTGATGTCCCTGCTAATTGTACTTTTATCGAATCATGAAAATAAACTTTGTCTCCGTTTTCAAAATTCGTTTGCTCGGCTTTTTATTAAATAGCTTGTTTCGCTGTTCCGTTGTTTTTTTCAACTTTGATTTGACTCGTTCAAACGCAATTCGCATTCATTCTCTTACTTCGGCCGCATAGTTGTCATCATAGTCGTATCTTAGCGTTCTTGGTCGTGATATGTCATCGTAGGGCATCTCCATATCTCTGCCATGCATAATGAAGAATGGTGTCTCTCCTGTCGACTTGTGTATTGCTGATCTATATGCCATGAGAAGAAATGGTAACCATTTATCCCAATCGATTTGATCTCGGCTTATGATATAGGTCAACATATCTTTAAACACACTATGGCTTCTCTCAATTACTCCATTTGTTAGAGGGCGGTATGCTGTTGTTTGTAATATCTCAATGTTAAATAATTTTCACACTTCTTTCATCGTATTCGAGATAAAAAAATTTCCCTTGATCCGTTAAAAGTTGCCTTGGTGCTCCGTGTCTGGCAATAATCTCTTGCGCAATTATCCTTGCTATTGTTTCTATTGTTTGGTCTGGGATCGCAAATGCTTCTGGATACTTGGAAAAATGGTCTTGGAAAGTCAAGATGTATTGGTTCCCTTTCCTGGATGTGACTAATGGGCCTACAATATCCATTGACGTCCATTGAAATGGTGCAGTTATTTCTTGGAACACTTGCAGTGGAGCTGGTTTAAGGTTTGACGGTGTCTTCCTCTCATTGCATGAATGACATTTATCACAATATTCTTTTATCTCCGTGTTCATATTGCTCCACCAAAATTTGTCTTTAATTCTTTTTAGTGTTTTCTCGTGTGCCTGGTGGCCTGCATACGGCAGATTGTGACAGTCGTGAATCACTTGGAACGACATCTCTTTGGGTAAGACTAACTTGTGATTTCTCTCTTCTCCTATTTTTTTTTTAATTTTAATCCTTCTTCGTCCTGGAAGAAGCCTTCTTTTGGTGCAAGTTTCCTGATTTCTTCGTCATTTCCTTGCAGTCTCTTAATTTTATTTCTGCCCAGATCGGTAAATATAAATTATTTGTGTTTGACACTGAATTAATTGTCTTTCGTGACAGCACATCTGCATTTATATGCTTCTTTCCAGGTTTGTGCAATACCTCGTATTCGTATTCACGCAAAACTAGAGCCCATCTCATCAAACGTAGAGTTTGGATCTTTTAGTGGCATTAACCATTTCAGTAGTGTATGATCGGTTATTATGGTACATTTTTGTCCGTACAGATAGCAGCGATAGTGTTTCACACCCCAAATTATATCTAGACACTCTTTTTCCGATGTGTCGTAGTTTGTTTCTGCCTTGTTCAATTGTCTGCTTGCATATGCAATTGGTCTTTTGTATCCGTTTTGCCCTTGACTGGGAATTGCACTAGCCGCTAATCCACTTGCGTCTGTTGACAAGATGAATTCCTTATAAATTCTGGGTGCGCTAACAGCGATTCTGTGCATAATGCTTCTCTTAATGGTTCAAACGCTTCCTGGCAATCTTTGGTCAATATAAATTCTTCGTCCTTCTTTGTTAATTGAGTTAATGGGACCGCGGTTTTGGCAAATCTTCGGTAGAAGCCTACTGGTCCTAGGAATGCCCTTATTTCCTTCACAGATTTCGGTGTTGGATAGTTTATGATTGTAGAAATTTTTTCTGATTCCGGCTTAATTCCGTTTTGACTTATCACATGTCCTAGGTACTTAGTTTCACGTTTTAGGAATTTAAATTTATTCGGCTGTAATTTCAGATTAGCTTTTCGTAGCCGGTCGAAAACTTTAGTTAATCTAGCAATGTGATCTGTTGTGCCTTCTCCGTTAAATATAATCACACCATCCAGGTATACTAAACATCTTTCTCCGGTTAATCCTGCCAGGACACTATTCATTAATCTTTGGAATGTGCTTGGTGCGTTTGCTAGTCCAAACGCCATTTTCGTAAACTGGTAGTGTTGACCTTCGGTTGTGAATGCCGTTTTTTCTTTGTCGTTTTCTTCTAATTCTACTTGCCAGTAACCAGGCGCTCGATTCTCGAAACCGTACGCATAGTTTCGCTTGCGAGAAAGTACGCACGGTGACTTACGCATGCGAATAATAAAAGCACGAAAATGATATTCTTGAACAGTGTGCGCATCTACGAGCTCCATTTCGCGTATCTACGAGCTCCATTTCGCGTACGATTCATTAACCTTAATACTTCTAGCCAAAAAAATCAACGTGTTTTGAAAATTCTTTATGACTCATGTTGTTGACGTATTTGAGGGATTTTAACATTGCAGTGTTGTTTCGGTACATATTTATTTCGTAAGATTAATATCTTTTTAAATGTTAAACCAATCGTAAAAATTTTTTGCTTAATTTATTATCTTTTAGCATATCTGTACAACAATAGGAAAAAGTGCAGGAAATTGTACATCTGAACAAAAAAATTATTAATCGAATGTATACAACAAAAAAAAAATAATAAAAAAAAAATGCAAGCCATTAATTAAATTTCTTTCCAATTCCTTTGATAGCCGAAATAATTTTATGAATTGCTTCTCCGATAAGGCAAATGCATTTTGCCTCTGAAAAATGTTCCATTCCTCGTACATTGCATTTTCTGCTTCATCCATGGCATTTATTAGATCTAGGTGGATCAATTCATCCAAATTTTCCATATTCACAAGCTAGAATAATTGAAACTACGGAATAAACTTAAATATGTATTGCAAAGATTATAACCAAAGACATTCGTTTAGTTATGCCACTAAACTGATCTGTTGCGCACGGTAATAACCATGCGATGTAAACGCATGCGAACGCTCAGCGCTCGGTCAAGAATACCTTTTTCTTGCGCGTATGCGCTTCTTACCGAGTTACGCATGCGAAACAAAGCGCACGGTTTCAAGAATCGGGTCCCTGACGCTAAGTCCAGCGTCGTAAATAAATTCGCGTTTCCCAGTTAGTCGAGCGTTTCCTGCATGTTTGCTACTGGGAAGTGATCTTTCTTTGTTACTTCATTCAGGCCTCTGAAGTCTATGCAAACCCTTATCTTGTTGTCTCTCTTTTCCGATTATTTTGGTACGATTACTCTTGGTGAGGACCATGGGGAATCCGATTGCTCGATTACCCCTTCCTCTAACATTTTTGCTAAATCCTTTTGCAATAGTTCTTTTTGACTGAATGGGACCCTATATGCAGTTTTCGCTATTGGTGGTACTTCTTCCGTTATTATTTTATGTTTTACTTTATGCGTTCACCCCAGTTTTGCACCTTTTAGTAGAAAAATATCCTTGTACTCCTCTAATATGCTTATCATATGCTTTTTAGTATTCTCATCTAGATGTATTAAATCGAAATGGTCTTCCAGTTTGTGTGGCTCGTTTTTCTGCATGCTATCCCATTGTATTCCAATGTTATTATCTTCTTCATCCTTCGTCGGCTTACCCCAATTACAATTACATATATTGTGCATTATATCAAATTGGTTCCTTGTATCCTCTGGCACTTCTCGTCTTTCCGTATTTCTATTTTCCTGGCGTAAAATCTTCATTATACGTTCTTTGATACGTTGCAGCTCCATTCTTTTAACTTGTACTTCATCCTGTTTTCTATGAATTCTTGCCTGACTGTATTCCTTGATTATTTCGATTAAATTATCTTAACATTCCACCTCCTTAGTCTCCATTTCTCTTAGCCTCTTGTCTACAAATTCTGTTAGATTTTGCTTATTTTCTGTCTTACTCTCGAATATTTCTGCCTTTCCAATTACAGTTCTTTTCGGGATATTCACAGTGGTGTTTGTTATGTTTATTAATCGAATAGGTATCACCTTCTCGCTCTTGGTTAATACCCTTGCTGTCTTTAGGCCGTATATGTTTGTTTCTTCTGGTTCGATTAATAATTCTTTACTTGGCTTACAAAGTTTTTGGGTAGCGTGGCATACATATTCACTTCTTGGCGGAATTTTTATTTCTTCTTTTACCCTGACCTTATTTTCTGCTGATACTGTGAATTCCTTGTACATTTCTTAGCCTGTATCAACGTTGTATCTATATTCTGTCTGCGTTGATATTTCTGTTGTGACCTTGCTGATATTACGTTTCGCATCCGTGTTTATGTTCGCTATGCTGTGCTCAGCATAAATTTTTATGAACGTATTTCCAAGCGTGATGTAATATGTTTGGTAATTTATTTTTGCTTTATATTGTTTCAAAAAGTCTCTACCTAGTAGTCCATCTGCTTCCAATGCCAGCTCGTTAGGACAAATTACGCAATCAACTGAAAAATTGCTATTGTTTCTTTTAAAATGTACTCTAGATGTTCCATTGTACGTTAACTCTTCCCCCGATATTGAAGTTAATGTGCCTATATGTTGTCTTTTTGCTCGATGTTTTTCCACGTACGCTTCTTTTACTAGTGAGATGGCTGATCCTGTATCAAGCAACATCTTCAATGCTCTGTTATTAACATTTAGTATCGGGAGATTTGCTATTTCGTTTGGTCGTATTATGTTTATATTTGGTACTGTAATTCTTCTCGCGTCTGTGAATCTGTTGACCCCTCGCGTTGATATCCGGACGAGAGGCTTTAGGTGTTTTAAATTACGTTTGCTTCTTTTACTCCTGTAATATGCATTACTTTGCTTTTGGTACTGATTTCTGCCTGTATTCAAAATCCTTGCACGACACCCTACTGCTATGTGTCCTGATTTACCGCAGCGAAAAAAGTTGTGATTATACCTACAATTTTTCTGTATGTGACCCCTCCTTTTGCATTTAGCACATTGTACTTCTCTTTTGCCCTGGTTTCGGTATCTTGATGTTTGTATATTCGAGGTTGGAGATTTGGTGCTTCTGACGGAATTTATTTCTATGCACTCCGACGCTTCTGCCATTTGTGTTCTCTCCTCTCTTTCTGCAATTTCCACGGCGCCTTCGAAAGTCAATCTTGCCGGTACTTCCATTATTGTTCTGGTGTATATTTTGATGTGTGGGCGCAATCCTGATTTAAATTGTGCTAATACTAAATTTTCCGTTATTTGAGATTTCAATTCTTTTTCCAACTCTTTCTTGTACTTCCGTAACTTGTCATCAAAATCTTGTACTGTTTCGTCTCCCGCCTGTGCACATTGTTCTATTAACATGTAGATTTGACCTGGTAATCTTGGTGGTTATAATCTCATTAATACTGCCTTCTTTATGTCTTTGTATCTTACGTTTTCTTTTTGTAGGTCCGGTCGTTGTGATACGAAATCATACGCTTCTCCTCTTATACGTAATAGCAAAATTGCTACGGTTTGCTGTTCAGACCAACCTTCTAACTTGGCTCGAAATTCAAGTTTCTCGAAATATTGGCTCGTATCTTTCCCTGTGACTTGCTCCACTGTGTTAGCTACATTGCCGTATGTTATTCTTGGACCTCCTAGTGTTACCGTACTCTCTTTAGTGCCTTCCATTCTGATTAACATTATCATTAACTTCACGGAAGGTGATGTTACTATGCTGTCTCAGCACACTAGCTTTTGCAATGCTTACACCGCTGACTTCTATATACATTACATCATGCATGAAAATACACGTGTCGTTTTTCCATGTGAAGGATGTGGTAAATAGTTCCAAAAGCTTCCATGTTTTATTCTACTGAATTACTGGTATTTTTACGTGAACTACTACGCTATCTTTGCTAATACCACAATCTACAACCGGCAGTTTGTAATATTGAGATAGTTCTGTTTCTGGTATGGCTAACTGTAGAACATATGAACTTAATTTTGTTGATAATTTTCCCAAATCCTCGGTTAGAATTGCTGGTGTCAACGATATTGTCTGAATATTTCTTTGCTTACATGCTTCATTTTATCTCATCAATCGTGTGAGGTACAATATTCTCATCAAAGTTTCGAAAACGTTAAGTAGTAACTCCATTATATCTCCTTTGCCTTTTTGTAGTTCGGTGACGTCACCTTTGATATCTACTGCTAATTGTTGTATTTCCTTTACATGATCGTTTACATCCGTGAATGCGAGCTGCACTTGCGCATCGTATATCATTAACCATTAACCGTCTGGAGTTATAAACGCTGTTTTCGCTTTGTGGCTTTCTTTTACTGGTATTCGCCAGTTCCCGCAAATTAATTCTAAGCTTGAGAAATATTTTGAGTTGCCGACGTAACTCAAAATATCCTCTATTACTGGTAATGGATACACGTCGTTTTTTGTTACTGAATTTAATTTTCTATAGTCTACGCAAATTCTCCACGTTTCGTCCCTCTTTTTAACTAGAACTACTGGCGATGACCATGATGGTCTAATTATATTGTCTGCTAGCATTTCTTTAACTTGTGTTTGGATAACTTCCCTTTCTTTATGCGATACTCTGTAAGGTCTCTTATGTATAGGCAGTGCTTCGCCTGTGTTTATTTCGTGTTCAACTACATCCGTAAGCCCTATTTGTTTCGAATTCCAGGCGTACTAATCTGAATATTCTTCTATTAGTTCAAGTAGTTGTTTTCTATCTCTGTCATCTAGTTGTGTATTTATATTGTGTTCGTATGTATCTTCTTGCGTTATGTCAGATATTACGCATATTTGATTGTTTTCATATTTTTCCGAAATCTCTACAACCTCATTATACCCTAATGCTGTATAGTCACCGTCTAATCACCCATATTTTGGTTCGATAGTGCTGATTATTTTTTATCTCTAACCCGTTTTTTACTAAAAATTCCGTTCGCAGTAGGAATATGTGGCTGACCGTGACTTTCGGTTCTTTATCATAATATAAAATTTCCGATTTTATGGTGATGAATTTATTAAAAGACCGCGGTTCTGTCATGCATCCGTCGTGTGGCATTTCATCCGATATTTTTAAAACCAAAGTTTCCTCCATTTTAATCATATCAGCGTTATATTTGAATTCCATTACGACACGTGCGAAATTAACTTTATAGACTACGTTATCTTTTGGATTGGATTTAATTTTTTGATTTTCAAAATTTACGTAAGCTCTATTTTCCCACAAAAATTAAGTTCGTACTAGAGTAACTCTGGGCAGGTCTCTTATTACCAAGCAGGCTAGATTTGTAGTCCATTCCCCAGTATTGACTGTTACTATCGTGCTACCCAAAACATCAATAATATGTCCTCCCGCGGATTTGAGGACACAATATTTATTTTATCGCAGCTTTGAGTATGGCAAACTCTAACTAATTGCACGTAGCTCCCGTGTCAATAATTATTTCAATGGGGTTTTAGCTTATAAGACCTTGCACCGTTAATATTCTAAATGTCGTTCCCGGGCCCTGGCTTCGACTACACACAATATTATTGACCTGTAACGTCGTGCATTCTCGTTTCCCGAGTTTTTTCTTATATTTTGCCGTACGGCCGGCTGCTGTGCTCGTTGTGAGCCGGGGCACACGTGTCCTATATGGCCCGCTCTGCCACAATTAAAACAGATTGGCCGCCCGTCATGAGTTCGTGTCGGGCGCTGTACGTTCGCCTTATTGTCTTGCGTTGGCCTATTTACTAGTATTTCGCTTGCGCGGTTCGAGTTATTATTATTGCCGTTAGTATTATTATTATTATTAGGCCTATTTTTCCCTTGATATGCGTTATTATTTCAAAATGGCTTTGCGTTATATCTATTAGGTTGTTGAAATGTTCGCTGCGCTGCACAGTGGGATGAAACGCTCGAAAAGTGGCCAAAACTATGCCATTCGGTAATTAGTAAAGATTTTGAAGATTTTTTTTGCTTATTATTTTGCATAAAATTTGCAATTAAATCAAAGTTTAACTTTGGAAATTATGTCTTTGTTTTTGTTTGATAATGCTTAATCTATCTAATCCAAAGCTCTTATAGCGTATAAAACTAGTAATTTTATTTTTGTTTTCGCTGGTAATGTGTTATTTATCAAAATGATCGCGTATCAAGTGCTATTAAAAAATAGAGAAAAAATTATTAGTGGTTATCAAAAAATATAATATTCAGTGTCATGGCTTATTTTTGATTGATTTATAAAATATAACTAAATATTTAATAATTTAAGAGCATCTTCACATAAAGTGTCTTTATTAATATTATTTTTATGCCTTAGACTCGTAATATACGGATCTTAGGTTATTAAAAAATTATGAAGCAAATATTTATTTGTAGCTTCACGACTACATTTTCTAGAATTAAATTCTCGCATACGCTTGAAATCTCTATTTCTTCTTCTGAATATTCCCCTATCGGAAGAAGTGCGTTTTCAATTTCTTGATAACCATGTAATGTAAGTTGCTGTTTAAATTTATGTATAAAACTTTTCTTAATGTCTTTTAACACTTCAAAAGTATCCACTTTATTGAAATGAAATTTTGTTTCTTGGAATTTTAAAACCACTGCAGCTGTTTTGCGCTTTGAATTAAATAAAATATTGCAAATATCTTTTCGTTTTACAACAAAATACATTTTGAGCGAAGAATTTATTTAATAAATTAAAACCACCGTTTACAACAAACACCTTATAGTAATTTTTCGGATTATTAATCTGTAAATTCCGCTAAAACTATCACTTTAAATGTTATTTTATGTAACACGATATAGCTCAATAACTTTAAGAAACTCTTTCAGATTGCTTAATTGAACATGTATGTTTGTGGTTTAATATAAACACAAGAACTGAAAGAATTACACTATTACTGCCTATTTATATTGTTTTCTTACTAGATTTGGAGGGTGTAAATATTTAATGCAATTGGTTACAATGTAAGTAATTAAGAAATAATTAGACTTTCTTGCATAATATTTAGTCATATTATTAGCATGTACACCTACAATTTATCAGAAAAGATAATTTACAGATCCCGAAATATATAATAATAATGCCGCCTGCAACAAAATGGCCGTATTAGGGATTTATCTTATATTTAGAAAATGACAATAACATAAACGAAAATTTTAAATATGGATATATATATTGTTGGTTATTTTAAATAAAAAACACACTTATGACGAAAAATATATGTTTCTTTTTATTAGAGAACGGATTGATTAAATATACACGTCAATATAATTAAAACAACTTAATTCAACAGAACAATTGACAATATATAAAACATGCACACTAGACTTTGGTATTTTTCCAACACCCCTCCTCAAAAGCTAGTGTCATTTTTAATAATTGTATCCGCTAGTTACTTTGATATTAGACCGAGTTCCGATCTGAAAAATTGGAATATTTCTTTGGATAGAGGTTTAGTAAAAATGTCCGCAGTCATCTGACCTGTCGGACAGTAACTAAGCGCAATCACTCCATCATCACGCAGTCCGCGTAGGTGGTGGTGGCTCACATCTATGTGCTTGGTGCGAGCATTGCTTCGGTCCGACTCTATCATCTTGATGCACCCTTGGTTGTCTTCATACATAACAGTCGCACCAATTGCCGGTTTTCCGAAGTCATCAAGTAATTTGCGTAACCACTGTACTTCGCGGCCCGCTAATGACGCCGCGACGTACTCAGCCTCGGTGGACGAAAGGGCTACTGTGGTCTGCTTCTTGCTTGACCATGCCACTGTGGAGCTGCCGAGTTGAAACAGATATCCGCTGGTGGACTTTCTGTCGTGACGGTCGCCTGCCCAGTCTGCGTCCACGAAACCACACAATTCCGATCTTCCGATTGCCGAGAAGATCATCTTGTAATCAACGGTGGAAACGAGGTACCTCATTACTCGCTTCACCGCACTCCAGTCGCTCTCCGTGGGCGTCTGGACTCGTCTACAAAAGATGCCGACCGCTAGTGCGATATCTGGCCTTGATACTGTGGCGAAATAGAGCAGCGAACCAACCGCCTGCCGGTACAGCTTGTTGTTTGGCATTTTGGCACTCTCCGCGTTATTCGCGAGAAACCCTGTCTCCATGGGTGTCGCTACTGGTTTTGCATCCAGCATACCATGTTCCTCTAGCATTTTTCGAATCTTGTTTGTTTGATGTACCGCGAAAGATCCATCATGATCGCGTTCAACTTGAATTCCGAGGTAATGTTTGACTTCGCCGAGATCGGTCATCTCAAAATAGCTGTTCGGCTGTTTTCCTACTTGTTCGGTTACCTCTGCATCTTTGCCAACTACAAGCATGTCGTCCACATACAACAGCACGTGGATCAGCTCACCATTCTTTTCGAATCGCGTAAACAGGCATTTATCCGCGGAACCCTGCTGGAATCCGGATTTGTTAAGAGTTGCAATCGCTGTCTTATTCCATACGCGTGCAGCCTGTTTCAAACCATATATGCTCTTCCGGAGCCGCAGAACTTTGTTCTCTTTCCCGGTAGTCTCGAAACCCTCTGGTTGCTCGAGGTAAAGTTCTTCATCTAGTTCGCCGTTGAGATACGCGCTCGTCACGTCGAGATGACGCACATGTTGATTACGTGCAGCCGCGTACGCCAGTAGTACTCGGACAGTTTCACGCTTTACTACTGGAGCGTACGTTTCATCGTACTCTTCACCATATCGCTGGGAAAACCCACGAGCGACCAGGCGAGCTTTGTATTTGTGGACGTCACCGTTGGCGTCCAGTTTGACCTTGAATACCCATTTGGATGTGATGGCGCGTTTTCCAGGCGGTAGGTCTGATAGTTCAAACACCCTATACTGCTGGAGCATCAACATCTCTTGATTTGCTGCTTCGATCCATCGTTCCCGCTCTGGTTTGGATAGTTTCATCATCGCATTCCACGTGGTGGGTTCGCAGATACTGTTGATAATTACTTTGTTACAATACCTGACTGGATGTTTTCCTTTTGTTTCACGTGTTGATCGCCGCAAGTCATGCTTTGGCATTCCTATCTCCCCTCCTTGCACTGGAGGAATTCCGTCAATTTGCGTAATTTGCCGCTGACTTCGTGGACGGCCCCGTCGGCGAGGTTCTCCATCATCGGGTACTGGTATAGTCATCGCTGGAGACGTCTCGATAGGTGCCTTGTCCAGCTCGTTGTCGTCTTCATCCTCTGAGTCGGTTTCTACCTCCCTTTCATGTACTGGCGTCACAGTTGCCTCGCTGACCGGCTTATCACGCGACATATTCGCGTCCTGCTCAATGATTCGTACTGAACTCGCTATCCACACCTTACCAGAACTGGTGTCAAGAATACGATAACCCTTTACGTTATCGTCGTAGCCTACTAGTACACCTTCTTTGGCCTTGAGAACCCATTTGGTGCGCTGTGTATATGGAATGTGGGAGAATATCTTCGACCCAAACACCCGAATATAACCAAGATTCGGTGCTCGTCCATACCACAACTCGTACGGTGTCTTCTCCACACTTCTACTAGGAAGTCTGTTCTGCAGATAGGCCGCGTAGCGCACGGTTTCGTGCCAGAACCTCTTTGGAAGACGTGCATCTAACAACATGCACCTGTGCATGTCGATCAGGTACCAATTCTTGCGTTCGGCACGTCCATTCTGCTCGGGAGTGTGTACGACTGACGTTTGGTGCTCTATGCCACGCCGGCGTAGAAAATCTCGTAGATCACGATTAACATATTCCGTACCGTTGTCGGAACGTACGACTTTTACTCGTCGACCAAACCTATTTTCTGTCCAGCGAATATAGTCCTTGATGGCTGCTGCCGCCTCGTTTTTGGTCTGCATTAGCGTGACTACAGTGAAACGCGAATGATCGTCCACCATGGTGATGAAGTAGCGATGCTTGGTCGTCGTCATCGTCATCGGTCCGCACACATCCGTGTGCACCAAATCGAGCGGTTGTTTCGCACGCGAATCACTGGGAGCGTAGTGCATCCGAGCCAGTTTTCCTTGTATGCACACCTCGCATTTGGAGCTGTCATGCTGGTCATGATCGTCCATTTCGATACCGACGGCCAAATGCTTGCTTATCATGTGCTGAATTGCCGCCGAATCGCGATGTCCAAATCGTCGGTGCCACAACTGAGCACTTGCTGTACACCCTCGCTCTTGCCTCTGCTCGCTGTTCTTGGCCTTCGTTGTCAGAATGTATAGTCCGTTTTTCCTAACACCTTTCGCGACCAAATTTCCCGTAGAAAGATCACGAATTTTGCAGCCTGCTGCAAAATCAACAACTGCGTTTTTATTCCACAACTTACCTACTGATACGAGTGAACCCTCAAGATCAGGCACGTAGTAGACGTTTGAGAGATTTAGTTCATTTGTGATTCCATTGCCACAAGGACACTGGAGCATACCGGACCCAATGCCGGTTGCTTGAAGTGCGTGTCCACCACCAGCTAGGTCGATTTTTCTGTCGAGAATTTCTAGCTTCTTGAAGAATGTCCGGTCACTGGTCATGTGACTGGTCGCACCGGAGTCCACAATCCAGACTGACTTCTTGTTTTCGGTAACTTCCGCGCGTTCTCGCATCCCGTAGCTGTAAACGTTGTTGCTCCGTACATTTTTGTCGGAATATCTAATGTGACGTGTCGACTGTTTCTGCACATTTGACTGCCTTGTGGACTGCTCCGCTTTGAGCTTGCAACAGTCGGCTCTGACATGACCCGGTTTGTCACAATAAAAACACTTACGCATCTCTTTGTGCTTACTTTTTTGAGTACGTATGCCATTGCCACTGGCTGACTGGTTTTGGTACTGAGGTTTTGTGTACGGTCTAGACGCGGATGAGTATAGTGCACTGTCTAAATTTAATCCTTCAGTGCCATTTTCATTACGCCTTTGGTACTCATCGAGCAATTTAGTGCTCACGAGTGCTAAACTAAGCTGGTCTTCGGCGCGATTTTCTAATGCGGTTACCAACCCGTTGTAGCTGTCTGGGAGACTGGCCAAGAGAGCTGCAATTTCGTCTCCGGGTTCCAACTTGATGTTAGCCGTTCTTAGTTGACTAGCCATGTCCTGCATCACTGTGATGTGATCTCGCATGTTGCCGGTTTCGAACCGTATCGTCCAGGACTTCCGGCGCAGATACACCTTACTGCTGAGTGTGTCCCGTTCGTATATTTTTCTTAATGCATCCCAAGCATGAGCTGCTACATCCAATTCTCGAATATGAACCAGCTGGTCCTCGTTGACTGACAGCATGATTCGAGACATTGCGACTGTATTCATTTCTATCCAAGACTCGCTCATCACTTCTGGTTTAGGATTAATAATAACATCCCAGGCCTTCTCCTTCATTAAAGCCCATTTCGTTGTAGCTTTCCAATTTGCATAGTTGTGTGCATTGAGAATAAGCAACTTACGCTTGCCTTCTTTTTCAGCCATTTTTGTGTTTTATTTAATTTATTGTAACTAAAATACAGTCGTGCAAGCCTGGGCCCATAACCTGTTGGTTATTTTAAATAAAAAACACACTTATGACGAAAAATATATGTTTCTTTTTATTAGAGAACGGATTGATTAAATATACACGTCAATATAATTAAAACAACTTAATTCAACAGAACAATTGACAATATATAAAACATGCACACTAGACTTTGGTATTTTTCCAACATATATATATATATATATATATATATATATATATATATATATATATATATATATATATATATATATATATATTTATATTTAACGTTAGGGATGCGTTCCTCAAGAACCTTATGTTAACCGAATCTACGTTAACGGAGGAAGAAATAACAGGCGAAGAATATGGATAGGTTACTAAATAGAATAGAATACATTATTTCATGTTTTAAATTTTAATTAATAGATAAGAATAACTAAAAACGGCATTTCTTGACAAAATTTAAAGTTTAAAATTAGGTTTACAATATTAGCGGTTATATGTAAATAAACTGACAAGTTGTGACGTTACTATTTTTTTGAGAAAAACGAATTGCGTTTATTGTTCTTTTCCTCTCTCGTAATAGCTCACTGTAACATGTTAAAGCTACATACATTTGTTTTCACATCACAATTTTGCACAAAATCTTTATCGTTTTCGGACAAAATATCCATCGCGTGAGACACCTGACTAAGGCAATCGGACAATATTTTTGTTGTCAAAACTTTAATCGGCGGCTCTTCCATATCGATGTCAGAAATGGCATCTTCTCGTACCAAATTTTCTTGTGTCAGACCTTGCAATTCATCATTTGTTAGCGGGTTATCGTTGTCATCCTTTAGTTATGTCTGAATATCATCAGCGTCAACTTCATTGTAATGCAATTCTTGTGGAGTTTCAACAGGTTTATTATTCTGGCTGTCATAGCATGTTCCGATTCTTCTTCTAAATTGTGCCTTACTTTTCTCCAAACTGCTTTAAGGCAGTGCTGTCATACTTCATCCCAAGATCGTTGGATATTTTCGAAAGCATTCATGTTGCAACTCTTCCAGAATTCATTTATTGATTCTTGATGCCTGTCCACAATCTTAATTAAGTTGGGAAAACTATGCCGTAGGAAACCAGCTTTAAATGTTACTAAAACGCCCTGATCCATGGGTTGAATGATAGATATTTTGTTTGGCAGAAGGAACATGACATCAACTGGAATGCAAGTCTCCAGTTGCGTTAAGATTTAATGAATGACCAGGAAGATTATTTAGTAGCAATAACACCAATGGAGCTAAATTGTTTCATTGACAATAACGTTGCACTGTTGTTCAAAATTGATTAACAAACCAATCATTAAATAGATCCTTTGTTACCCAGGCCTTTCTGCTAGACTTCCATACTACTGGTCAATTAGCCTTGGAAAAACCCTTTATGGTCCTCCGATTTTTCGAATGATAAACTAGTATTGGTTTTAGTTTCAAATCTCCCGATGAATTAATACCCAGTAGCAGAGTCAAACGATCCTTTGCAGCTTTGAACCCTGGCTCCGTTCTCTCTTCTTGTGATATGAATGTTTTAGATGGCAAATGTTGCCAAAATATACCTGTTTTATCAACGTTGAATAACCAATTTGAAGGATATCCACCGCTTTCAATTACAGTTTTTAATTATTCCGGAAATTTTTTTGCTCCTTCTATGTCAGCAGAATGTTGTGAATTCCAGCTATATGTTAAAAATGTTCAAACCATCCACGTGACGCTTCAAAATATTCTTCATTGTTTCCTTCATCTTGGTCTTTTAAGAAGTTAAACATGCTTATTGCTTTGTTTTGAATTAACATTCGACTCACTGGCATGTGACGTTGACCCATATCATCAATCCAAATATTTAACATCATCTCAACATTTTCTATAATGGTACTTCATGTGCGATAACTAATTTCATTTGTAACGTGGCTGTTGTTTTCAAAGGAGGTTTTTATTTTCTTTGATTGGCTGAAAATTGTTGAAATAGTTCTATAAGACAATCCTGTTTGTAGTGACACTGTACTCTTTTTTTTCAACACTTTCTACTCGACGTATTATGTTTAATTTCGCATCTAAACTTTTCAATTTTCGTTTGCTTGGCATTTTATTTTACAGCGATGTTTTGATAAACTATGCAACGTGCTTAGAGCGAATGTAGTGAAGGTTATGGTAAAAATAGGGAATCCTAACATGTGCTCGTTCGCTCATACTGCATAATGCTTGCAAATATGGGTAATACCGCGTCGCCCAGCAATGACGTTATAGCGAGGTATAACAGAGGTAACGTTAAGCGAAGTATTACTGTATATATATTGGCTTAATTTAACTAATTTTAGGACAGGTTTTACTTTTAATCTTGGCGCAAAATAGGTGTATTATATTTTCGTCTGCATAATCCAGCCCACTTTAGCCCACTTTATTTAGTCATATTATTTGCATAGATTAAAAGATTAATAAAATTCATAAGCCTCTTAATATTCACAGGTACTGATAACAGAATTATATCAAAGATACCGATTTTTGTAGTACATATATGTTTGCTGGTCGGCCGCCACTTAAAATATAAATTACGAAAATCCGGGGAAATGCGGGTAAAATTTTATTTTTGATCTTGTTTCTCAAAAGTATTATGTATATAAATATGTAAAAATTAAAGCGGCGGGAAGCGGCGCTAAAACGTTATATTAAAATGAACATGTCAAACTCAACAAAAATAAAACGGACAGCCATGTTGGAAGCTGTAATATGAAATTCGTTTCGTATTTTAAAATTTAAAAAACAACATTTTGAACCTAAATGTAATAACATTTTAAAACATTTTGAATTTTGAAATAAAAAAGATATAGTGACTTGCATTTTACATTTTAAAAAAGTGAATTTTGAAAGTTTTGTGTTTAGAGGTCGTAATCTTACAATAAAAAAAAATATATTGCTTTCTACAGTTTAAAGTATTCTTAATAAAATGGTATAAAAAAATATTCAAAAATCGAATATTTGAAAATTTGAATTTTGGCCATTTTTCGAGCGTTTCTTCCCACTGTGCGCTGGTACGTAATTATTTTCATTCGCGTCATAATTGCTCGCACCTGCTTGATCTTTATTAGGTCTATACCCACGCCCAACTTAAGGCTGGTTATAGTTCATGTTACCGTACCGCGCATTATTTTTTGTATAATCAAATTTTTTATTTGAATAATTATTCGCGCGTTCTGCTATTTTTTTTTTCAGGTTCGCCAATCTTTCGTTCATTATTGATACATCGTCTTTCTTATTAATTGCTCTTTTCCCCGCGACTATACGCTGTTCTATTTCGCAAAATTTATCAATTGCCGATTTTAATTCTTCCAATGATTCTACTTTCATACATGTTATTTTATCATGCAAATCCGGTTGCAAACTAATAAGGATTTGATGTAGTATTTCTTTTTTAGACGGCGGCTTGTCAAAATGGTAACACAAGTCTGTCATTTTAAAAAAAAAAATCTCTGGGGTCTTCGTCCGGTTCTTTCTTAAGCGCGCTAAGTTTTTCTTTAAGGTTTTCCTTATCTCCATCCGGCAAGAATGCTTGTTTAAAAAAATCTACTATTTGCTTCCATCTAAGTCCTTTTTTGTGAATACTAAGTCTAGACCAAACTTCTGCAGAACCTCTCAATTATTGTTTAAAATATAGTTTTTTCCGATTATCGGCCCAATGATTGGCTTTGGCCGCCGCGTTAAATTCCCTGACGTATTTATTCGCGTTTCTATATGTGTTTGGATTGAAGTTATCCGCGCCTTCAATACTTAAGTCTGTTCCTGAGTTGTAAGATTCCGTTGCTCCCAAAGGGCTTATAGTTGGTAGTGATAAATTGTGCGTTTCGAGATTCCTACTTGTCCCCGTCGGTGAGGTTCTCTGCATAGTACCCGGTGTACCAGTTATTGCAAATCGCGCTGTGTTTAAATTATTCTCACGAGGTCTCAAATTGTACTATCTTTTACTCATTACTCATTTTCTACCCGGACGTTTTTAATTTTTTATTTATTTAATTTGTATCTTTTAATTTGACAATGTGTATTATTATTATAATTTTTTTTTTGTACTTTTTTATTTAGTTCTCTTTTCGGTGACAAATCATACCTCTTTTACGGGCATTACCCTTGATCCCTTGCGTTCAACCGTGGTCAAAAATCAGATATATTATTCTTATATAAATAAAAATAGAAAATTATTAAATTAGAATTTTCAAATTACTCCCACTTTAAAATCTTTAATGAAATTAGCTATTCTCTCTTTCTCATAAAAATCACTTTATTAAATCCCTTATATATATATATATATATATATATATATATATATATATATATATATATATATATATATATATATATATATATATATATATATATATATATATATATATATATATATATTTTTAATAATTAAAACACTATTTAATTTTTTTAATAAAAAAATTTCCAATGTAAAGCAATTAACGTGTTTACCAAATTTACTGATTTTACTCGCGTTCCAATAGGATTACACCGGCCTGTCAACCAAGCAAGGGTACCGTATTGTTCTAGTTTTTATACTTTTTCCCACAAGGTATTCTCGCTACTTCAAGTTCCCTAATCGATCAATTGTGAGTTTAAATATACTGAATTAATTGTATTTTTTAAGAAAAAAATATTTTACGGTTTTTTGAGAATACCCGGCACTCCACCAAATGTCACATGCCAGCCCCCAGCTCACACACATACACACATGTACACAAACACACACACACACACACACACACACACACACACACACACACATATATATATATATATATATATATATATATATATATAAATATATATGAATAAAAAAAAATATATATATATATATGTAAGGAAGTTTACTTCCTACGGTATAATTTGAATATTCCCTCGTTCACACTCGAATCGATAAAGTAGTGAACTGAAGGTGCGAACGAATAGAAGCGTAATAAAATGAAAAGTCATTGTGAGAAGAGAGATTAACGATTATTAACATTATAATAAAAATAATACAAAAAGGGTAAAGAATATACATTGAATGTAGTTTCTTTGTTTATTTCAGGTGTGTAAATATTTAGATGAATTAAAGCTTGTACATAATATAAATCAATAGATAAAACTTTGTTTATTTCAGAGAAACAATTCTTGTTTATAAAAAACCTTGGACTTACTGTTAAATCGAATTAACATTACAAAAATACATTCTCGTTTATGAGAAAATAAAAAGACAATGAGCAAATTACAATTTGAGTTCAAAAGTGTGGCAGCAGCCACCGAAAAATCAAACACGATAATCATAACCTTAATCACCACACAAGATAATAGAATGTTCAGCTTGACAAGTGAAGACCAATATACAAAGAAACATACACTTATAACAGCCACAACCACTTTTGCAAAAGTGAAAAATAGTCTCAAAAAAGGGCACCAATCAAGAAAAATATGGATTACTTTAACTGATGAAATGAATGGCGTGTACTTTGATGAAGATGAAAATTTACAGTTCAACGATACATTTCTAGAAGAAATAGATGAAATAAATAAAATAGCAACAGAAGAAAACAATCCAATGGTAAAACTACTGGAAAAGCTCATTGAAAATACACAGAAATCTGAAGAAAAGAGTTGGGAAAAAATTACCAAAGATTTCATTATTGAAAAATGTAATAACAAAGTTACAAATGCAAACCAGTGGATGGATGAGTTTGAGAAAGAATGCCAGAGGTTTGATATTAGCCAGGACAAGAAAAATATCGAAACTTTAAAATTCTTTCTCGACAAACAATACTTGGACTGGTACAGTTGTATGCTTATGAAATTATCCATAAATTCAGAATGGGACCAATGGAGAAAAATTTTCTGTGATACTTTTGCAAACAAAGGTTGGTCTCCAATAAGGTACGCCTTATCATTTAAATACCAAACAGGTAATCTGGTAGATTATGCAAGAAAAAAAGAGAAGTTATTATTAGAGGTTAGAAAGACAATAGATACTGGCACATTAATCGATCTGATTGCGACTGGATTACCAAATTTCATTGCTGATAAAATAGACAAGGAAACTATGCAAACAACAGAAGAATTGTGCAATGAAATAGGATAACTGGAATATCTGATAAAAAAGAATAGTATAAACGCAAACAATACTAGAGGTGAAAATTACAAAAAGATGCCATGTAAAATATGCAAGGATAAAGGTAAAGGGAACAGATTCCACGCAGAAGATAAATGCTGGATCAACAATGAGAAAAAAAAATTAGAGAACACTTCATTCTTAGATATTGAGAATTTTGAAGATCCAAAAAACTCGATAGTACACCATTAATCTCAATTAAAGTTACCTTAAATAATTTACTAAACGTCCAAGCAATTTATGATTCCGGATCAACTATAAGTTTAATAAACCCAAGATTACTGAATCTACACGATTGTAAAGTCAGTGTTAATAAAACGGTTAACTTGAAAACGATTAATGGTGTAAATAGAACGATGGGAATAATAAAATTAACAATTAAAATTATGGAAATCGTAAAAGAAGTCAATGTATGCATTGTAAACAATATTAATTTCACCCATGATTTTCTGATAGGACTCGATTGCATAAAAAATTTTAAATTAATCCAAAATGATAAGCTTGTAATCAAGCAAAATAATATAGATGATAGGTATGAAAAAAAAAGTCAATAGGTTCCACTACCAAGAGAAGAACTGAAAATATGGATAATTTATACAAAAAGGAAGAAAAAGAACTTGATTTAAAAATAAATTTCAATGGAAATTTAAGCGAAAAAGGCAAGATGAAAATAGAAAATTTGATCAACAATTATTCGATGATATTCGCAAAAGATAAATATGATGTAGGATGTAAAGGATTATGAAGAAAGGATTGACTTGCAAATAGATAAATACTGCAGCAAAAGACCGTACAGATGCACTATAGACGACAAGAAGGAAATTGAACAACAAATTGCGAAACTCCTTGAAAAGAATCTAATTGAAGAGTCATATAGTCCTTTTGCAGCTCCGGTCACATTGGCTTTTAAAAAAGATGAAGGAAAAAAAAGTCGACTATGCATAGATTTCAGGGATCTCAATAAAATAATAGTACCTGAACAACAACCTATTCCGCGCAACGATGATCTTTTGGTGAGAACAAGAAACTGCAAATTTTTCACAAAATTAGATATTAATTCAGCGTTTTGGTCGATACCCTAAAAAGAAATAAATAATTCAGTTATTCAATTAGAATAATAATTATTATATATACATACATATATATATATATATATATATATATATATATATATATATATATATATATATATATATATATATACATACATATATATATATATATATATATATATATATATATATATATATATATATATATATATATAGTTATTCAATTAGAATAATAATTATTATATATACATACATATATATATATATATATATATATATATATATATATATATATATATATATATATATATATATATATATATACATACATATATATATATATATATATATATATATATATATATATATATATATATATATATATAGTTATTCAATAATAATTATTATATATACATACATATATATATATATTTATATATATATATATATATATATATATATACATATATATATATATATATATATATATATATATATATATATATATATATATATATATATATATATAGTTATTCTATTAGAATAATAATTAGTATATATACATACATATATATGTATATATATATATATATATATATATATATATATATATATATACATACATATATATATATATATATATATATATATATATATATATATATATATATATACATAAATATATATATATATATATATATATATATATATATATATATATATATATATATATAGACATAAATATATATATATATATATATATATATATATATATATATATATATATATATATATATATATATATATATATATTAATACATTATTTTTGTTATATTACTGTAAAGTAGATTGCAATACCATCTTAATATGCTACCAGAATTTAACGGAAATCCTAAATTATTACACCGATTTATACAAATTTCGGAAAAATTAATTAACCGCTTTTTTAATAAGGTAGATCCTAGCGATTTCCAAAATGATTATCTGCTAACTAGTAGAGCATCAAAAATTAAAGGCGAAGCCACCGAAAAAATTAGTTATTGTAGTGTTAAATCTTGGGCAGAGCTTAAACATGCCTTGTTCGACGTATATTCTAATAGAAGGGACGATATTACTCTTACATTAGAAATTGCAAATTTAAAACAAAATAATCTTTCATACTTTGATTATTTCCACAAAATACAGGAATTATTAAGTAGTTACACAGCTTATATCGACATTTACTACCCAAACCCAATAGAAGCAAACACTTTTAAAATAAATGGAAGCAAAATTGCGTTAAGATCTCTAATTTTGAACTTAAAAGAACCAGTTGGACCATTAATAAGAACACGTAACCCAGCCAGTTTAAGGGGACATTACAGGTTGCAACTTTGAAAAAATCGATTTTTTTTCATTTTGCATTTTTACTAAGCTACATTCATGTAGCAACAGTGGCCGCAAGGCCTATGCGATCCGGAAAGTTTTAGGGCCCCTACGACCACTTATACACAGGTACCTCTCGAGTGCTCAGTTCCGCAGGGTTATTATATTTCATTTTTGGGGTCATTTCGATTCAACCATCTTTTATTTTGCAAATTATTATGATTTCGACCCCAATTTCTTATTATCAAGTTCGCAACACGCTTATATGTTCAGTTTCATGAGAATTGGGAAATGCTCTTTTGGCATCATCCGCCATATTGGATCTGTGGATTCTCATTATTGCAATTTGATAACAAAATCAAATTAATATATTGTCACAACATATTAAGGAATATTTTCGTTCACAATGGTGACACGGAAAAAGTATTATTACAGTCGGAACCATTGCGAAAACTTTAAACGCGTTTTTCTCGGAACTACTTTTTTTTTACTGTGCCGTCGACTGGGGTCAAACGACTCGACCAATTGACTTGAAACGAATTGGGCTGAAAACTAGACAAAATTTACTGGATCCAGAACCTATTTTCATTCAATGTGCGTTTTTTTGGTTGATATGATATATATGAAATCCTTACCAAGCCAATATAAACCTAACTCCGACTCCAAAAAATCCATTAGAAATAGTTCATCTAGACGTAATCAGTATTGAGAAAACAAAATTTCTGACAATAATAGATAGCTTCTCAAAGTACGTACAGGCATATAAAGTCCATAGCTTAAATGCAATTACCGTAGCAGACAAATTAAATAAATACTTCGCCCATTTCGGAATTCCAAATCAGATCATAACTGATAATGGAGGTGAATTTAACAGAGAAGTAATAAAAAAATTATTCAATCTTCATAAAATAGAATTGCACATGACAAGCGTCGATAATCCCAAATCTAACGGAATGATGGAATGTTTTCACAGTACACTTTTGGAACTCATTGGATTATTTAACAATAGAAAAGAATTCCGTGATTTGATTTTGTATGGAATAATAGCATATAAGTCGTCTACACACAATACCACACAGAATAAACCACACGATATTTTAAATAAAACCTAAATGTCATAGAACATAATGTACAATTATACCAAAATTATGTGGAAAATCATAAAAATAATATGCAAAAATTATAAAAAAAGTAACTAATAAAATAAAACAGAAAAAATTAAAAAAACAGCAAATACAAACCCAGAACAATTACCCGATGATGTTTTAGACAAACAACATAAACGCCACGCGGGAAAATGTGAAAAGCCAAAATACAAAACGGCGAAAATAAAACAGTATAAACCCTAATCGAATTAGATACCAATAAAAAGACCAGAATAGATAAAATGATAAAACCAAGAATAAATGTTTCAGATTCCTTGGAAATCTCTTCGTCAACGGATTCCACATAGCAAATGAAACGGAAAACATAGGTTAACCTTATAGAATTAGGAAAAACGTATATTTATACCCACTCCACTTATATATACGTATATTTTAATATAAAACCCATATTTAGCCAATATGAAAACGATAAAGAACATAAGATTAATCTATCTTCCCAATTAAAAACCAAATCAGTAATATTACAACGAGAATTAGAAACTAATATAAATACTTTAGAATACGTTTTCGAACAAGTCAAAAATAAACTTTTAATATTTCATGTTGATTCTCGCAAAAAACGCGGCCTTATAAATGGAATTGGTTCTAACATAAAACAAATATCCGGAAATTTAGATGCCAAAGATGGCAAAAATTATGAGCAAGTCATTCATACGCTATCAGATAACCGAAATAAATTAAAACACGGATTAAATAGAGATATTTTAGTAAACAAAGAAATAATGGCCAATTCAACAAACAAATAGAACTAATGCAACAAATTGATAAAGTATTGACATCCCGGATCTAACAAATCAAAACAATCGCGAATGACAATTTAGAACACCTTGATATACTCACTACCAAAGACATATTTAATCAACTAACATTGGTGCTAAATAATTTACTAATACTTCTAAACAATTTAGAAGGAACATTAACATCATGTAGCTTGCATACTTTGCATTACGGATTAATAAATAGAATCGACTTACTTGAACCATTAAAAAACTTACACAACAATTTTGTAAAACAACTCATGCTAACCAACAAGAAAAATAATGGATTAATCAAAGCATATTGTAAACTAGTAAATAATGAAATAAAAATAATCATCGACATACCTATAGCAGAAAATGCAGAGAACAAAGTAATGCAATTTACTCCTATACCTATAATAATAAATATGTAACCTTAGATATTGAACCAGGCAATTACATAGTTGGCGAAGAAAAAATACTTAAAGTTGAAAAATGTACCAAATTTAGTGAAATTTGTAAATAGAAAATATATCATGTAAACGAATGTTTAACTAATATCCATTTTCAGTCTGATAATATTAGAAATTGTGTTATGATAGATGTAATAGAACAATGTGAAAACTTCCATATCCCACATTCTAATCTATATATTTTCACCAAAAAATCAATTATATTATATAAAATGTAATGAAGAAGAACAAAAATTACAACTAATGGGTGTTTTTATGATTCAAGGAGAATGCGAAATTTATAAGCAAATATTTAAAATTAATAAAGAAAGCAGAAATATATTGTTTAAAAACATAAAGTTAGAGAACCAAGATATTCAAACTAAAGACAGTAAATCTATTAATTTAAAAACATTACTTGAAGTTCATCTCCGAAATTAACCAAAATTAAATTTCGAAAATAACGAAAATAACCAAATAAATTACCATAACATTATAATTTATGTTTTACTCAGTCTCACTATTATTCTAATAACTATTATAAAATATTACCAAAAAATATGTCTGAAAATTAAAAAACAAAATACATCAAATGAAGTGCAAATAGCCCTTATAAACCTTCCAGGGGAAGCTTCCCTTTAGGGATGGAGGAATTATATTATAGAATTGTAATTATGTTATAGAACTATACGTTATATAAATACCCTACCTTGCATTTCCTTTGTTTGCTTATCTCACTACGTAGAATTATGCTTTATTTAAAAACAGCTATGTAATAAAATTACAGAGACATATCACTCTGCTCAGACATGTCTTCTATGTAACCTCTTCTCGATATCTATCAAATTTTTAAAAACGTAAGTACGAAACGCAATTTCTTAAGTTATGCAAGTCTTAAGTTTAATGTTTCATAGTTCTACCGTTAACCGTTTAGGCTGTAGAGCTAGAATACACACAAACACGCACGCACACATGAAAATGTCGTACCAAAAATATTCGGAATCGATTTCCGTTAATATATCGATATTGAATCTATTCTTTACTACAATACTTGCTTATTACGTCGTATAAAAGAGTAACAGGATATAAAATAGTTACTTGCTTTGAAAAATCCATTTGATTAGAAAAATCAGTTAAATTAAAAAAATGTATATGAATGTCGGTAATTGCTTCTCAGACATCCCAACCGTTAATCCTACTACCCCAGTAGCACGGTAACATAATGCCAATATTAGCTCAATACAATTATGGTTAACATAGTACAATATTAGTGGTATGCGTCAGACACAGTGGCGCGCTGTGTATAGCTATCCATATTTTTGTAGTTCTGCATGTTATCTTACGAATTTAAGTAAGGGAAAAAACTGTTTGGTGATAAATGTAAATTATTACATCAGTTTTTAAATCAGGTTTCATGTAAATTTGTGCTAGCTCCGAATAATACGCCACAGTTCTCTGCAATACATTATAGAAGCAACTCGACAATGTTTTGTTATAGCGCTTGCGCAACTTTGTGATTTTAACATGTCATAATGAGCCAAGATACAATATGTATCCAATATTTATTTTATATTCTTTTGGTATTAGGTGCTACTGGGATAATTTATGATGTTTAAAATGTATATGTTTCTTCGTCGAAAATATCTTGTTGGATGTAGATGAATAATGGCCTTTATTGGAAGACATAAAATTAATTTGACAATTGGTATTACCTGCATATTTCTCTAATAGCTGTTCGCATATAAGCGTTAAAAAGGATTTTGATAGATAAATGATTGGAACTTAAGGTGCATATAAATATTTAATAAGCCATTACGTTCAAAATTACATTTGCAAACTAGACATTGATGAGGTTTTCCTCAGGTGTGCAATCGAGTGTGTCTAGTTAGGTTATACCGCCGTGAAAATTCTTGATTGCACACTGAGCAAGTGAAGAGTTTCTCATGGGTATGGATATGCATGTGCCTGGTCAAATGGTTCTTCTGACAAAATAAACGTTTGCAAATTATACATTTGTATGGTTTTCCATCGCTGTCGGTTCGAATATGTCTAGTTAGGTTATCCTTTCGTGCAAATTCTTGGTTGCACACCGAGCAAGAGAAGGGTTTCTCATGTATATAGATACGCATGTGAGAGGTTAAATTATCCTTCCCAGTGAGTGATACTTCGCAAATTGTACATTTGTATGGTTTTACGCCGGTGTGTATTCGAAAGTGTCTAGTTAGGTTACTCTTCTGTGCAAATTCCTGGTTGCACACTGAGCAAGTGAAGGGTTCCTTATATGTTTGGATACGCACGTGAGTGGTCAAATTGTTCTTCTGACTAAATGATCGTTTGCAAATTGTACATTTGTATGGCTTCTCGACGTTGTGTGTTCGAATATGTCTAGTTAGATTTTTCTTCTCTGCAAATTCTTTTTTGCACACCCAGCAAGTGAAGGATTGGTCTTCGGTATGGATGCGTTTGACCAGAAAACTTTCCGTTTCGAGTAGTTTGTCATTATCTTGCGCATTCTGCACTTTTGAATGCTGTTTTAGGGGTGGCAAATTTTTATCGAGATTTGCAGCCCTTGTATTTTCTTTCGCTTCTCTACTGGAAATGGGTTCGGCTTTAACATCAATTTTATGCTTCTCTTTGTTAAGAATGCACATGTGAAAATTATTTATAACAGAGGAACGTATGCAAATTCTATAATTGTTGGGTTTTTTTTTCGATGTGTGTTTGAATATTGTTAGTTAGATCTTCCTTCTCTGCCAAATCTTGGTTACACACCGAGCATGAGAAGGATTGCTCGTTGGTATGGATGCGTTGGACAAGAAGACTATCTGCTTCGAATTGTTTTTCATTATCTTGCCCATCCTGTTCTTTTGGAAGCTGTTTTAGGGGTGACAAACTTTTATATAGATTTGCAACACCTGTATTTTCTTCCGTTTCTCTACAGGTGTTGGGGTCAGCCTTAACATCTATTTTATGCTCTATAAAATCAATTTTTTGCTCAAGTTCACTTTTAATTTCACTCTCAGTTAATGGACATTGCAAATTTTTTTGTATTACAATTTTCTTCATCATTTTCATAAGTAAAACTATTCCTATGATCGTCTATTATTGTTATATTGTCAATAGAGATAATGTTATCAGTGCTTTGGATAATTCTCACTGTATGACTTCGCACTCTCTTATCCGATTCACAACATACTATATTGGGTTTAAAGCGTTTCTCGATCCGCGTATCACAAACGTTTCTGCAGCCCATTGTTCGAAGGTGTGTCCCGGCCGCCACGGGCCGCTCTCGGGTCAAGACGCGCGACTCAGTTAGAGACCTTTTCTCGGCTATTTGCACGGCATTACTTGGCATTGCACTGTGCATGTGTACATGCCTTCGGAACATATTTGCAGACTAATCGTGAGTTATAAAAAAAACTAAAAAACCCTAAAAAACAAAAAAAAAAATTAAATCATCGACATTTTTGTTCCGCCATATTGGATTTGCCATTTTTATTTTTATATTGTGGCACATATTACCCCAAATCCATATTTAGAAATCGCGACACTCTTCAATTCCCTAGTTTGGATGAAATTGCATTGTTTTTTTTTTGGTCCGCCATTTTGGATCGGCCATTTTTAATTTTGAAAAACTGACTTCAGATTCGGATTCAAGGGTGTCCAAAACTATTAATTACGAAAAATTGACATTTTATCCCGAATATTCCATCGATAATGTTCCCAAAACTTTAAACGCGTTTATCTCGAAACATGATTTTTCAAAACTGCGTGCAATCTCACTTGAGACCGGTTTGATGTACAACCTTAGACTTTTGACCACTCGAAAGAGAACCTTTTTTTGTGGAAGATAGATTTATAGAATGTGCAAATTGTTTTTATTAACGATTTGTTATAAGGCTTTGAAGTGGAAAAAAAATCCCGAAAAATCAACCTTTAAGTTCAAGATAGTCCAAAATGTTCAAATTTCAACTTTTTTCCCACTTATTTAGGTCTATCTTCCAATAAATTTAATTTTATTTTTGAAGGTACTCCTATTTTTTTGTTCCAGACAAATACTGAAGCGCTAAACTGCACGCCGATGTCCAATTACGCGCTGACATCACTCGACACTGTCACTAACCGCGGGCGCTATTTTGATTGTAATACAATGAAAAAATTCTAAAATCTAGACAGAAGAATAACCTTTGAGAATCTCTAAACCGAAAACTTCTATCTCTTTTCATTACCGAGAAATAAATTTCAAAACTTTGTCTAGTTTTTGGTCATTTACATGTGAACCTCCCCTTTAGCAACCATGGCAAATACTTGTGGGCAATCCATCGCTGGAGTTGAACAAGAAAACAATAGCAGTTGCAGTCAGAAACAATATAATATGTTGAGCTTTGGAACACTGTTATGAGACTGAATAACCTCTGAGTTATCGTAATGAATTCAGGAATAGCACTTACTTATGTATTATATGACTTCGCAATCTCTTATCCGACTTACGACACTTATGGACGAATTTATAAATTTGTAGCATTTCTTTTATGCAATCATAACATCTTAATTATACTGCATATAAGAAATTATTGTAATCATGAAAAATGCCGAATTCGAGATCTTAAAGGAAATATACGCGTTTGACATCCCTCTATGTATGCATATACGTGTGCGTGTGTGCGCGCCTATACGGCTGAGGTTAAAATTATGAAACGTTAAACTTAAGATTTGTGTATGCCATGCAGGTGCAACTCCTAATTTTGAAAAATATATATTCAAACCGGAAGTACTTGAATATGTAATTAACGTACACCTGATGGTGATTTCTATAAAAATTCGGAACCAGTCGCACTTTATATCATTTAAATAAAGAAACTGTGAAGTAAAAGTTATTCTAATTTAACCACTCATCTTTATGTTGCCACATTTTTACTTTCTTATACGCAGCATAAGTAAGTATTGTAATCATGAAAAATTTCGAACCCGAGATTTTAACAGAAATATACGTTTTCACCGTCCCTGAATCGATTTCTACTATTTTTGGAATGACATCCGTCTGTGTATGTGAGCCCTCTACAGCCCAAACAGCTAAAGGGAAAATGATGAAATTTTTAACTCAAGATTTGTATGGCCCTGGCAAGAAAACCTTCTATTTTTGAAAACAATATTAAAATAAATATGAAATACAAGACAACGTCCCTTACGGTCACGGACCAATCAAACTAAATAAATAATGCAAAACAACGTCAATTTGTTACGGACACATCCCTGGTTACTAGCACGGACCAATTAAAACACAAGACAACGCCCCTTCGGTTGTTTATGTTGATTTTATTAATAACTTATGATAAAAACAATAAGATAATTTTCTTGCTGTATGATATTTAAATGATTGCAATAAAATTAGAGTTTTGGTAGGTAACAAATTGGCGGCCGCAACCTGAGGCCAAGAAATCAGAAGATTTCAAGAATCAGCCCTGATAAAAGAATACACTAAAGATGGCACCGCAACGAATGACACGCCAGTGGTCCGACGACGTTGTGCTTACAGCCGTGCAGGAAAAACTGTTACAAGAAAGCGAAAACACCCGTTTATTCCCAAAACCACAACCCCCAATCTTCAAGGGAAACATTGAAGAATGCCCTGTCAAATTTATTACAAACATTGAAAATTTGATTCTAGCTAATGGTGAAGACGTCGATAAGGCTTACATTGTTTACATTAACTAAGTTCTTACGGACACTGCTGCTATATGGTGGTCCGGATACCGGAATTTAGATTTGACTTGGAACAATTTCAAGGTCAAATTTCTGAAACATTTCAACAGTCCAATCTTTGCTGGAACGCGAGATACGCAGACAGGATTTCCCTTTGTATCTTTTAAAATGAGGTGCTACAAAAGCATTCCGTCTGAAAAGAAGCCGTCCGAAGAAGTGCAAGTCCTCGCTATTATTGAACTTCTGCGACCCGCATATCGTAGATGTCTTAGAGGAAGGATTGAGACCGTTGACGAACAACTAGATTTCATTACTAGTCTAGACCAAGATTTTCATTCTTACCCTCTAGGACAACGCAACACATATACAAATTGGCGTCAACATCATTTACGCAAAAACCAGCGGCTCGATGAGCATCAAGCACAGAAATCGGAAAACTAGAGGCGGGTCGGATGAAGCGAATGAAGCTACTGCTGCGTGTACAAAAAGGCTACAAACTCCTGGACCCAGCAGCGTGCGAAAATTTCATCCATGAGCGTCATGCAAGATGCTCATTCACAGAACAAAGGAAAGTCGATCTCGCTGCGCAGGAGCAAAGCCTAATTGTTTTTGTCCAGGAAATTATCTACATCAGCGTCGGTGATGAAGAAAAACAAATCCAATTTAACGTAGGGAGAAGATTGAACGAGGAATTCATATTGGGATACCCTTGGCTTATACAGCAGGAAGCCACCATGGATTTTAAGAGAAGAAGTATCTATTTCGGCATCAAACGAAGAACTACCGTGTGGTCTGGTTGCGTAACACACCATCTTCAGATAAACAAATTTCTATGGAATAGCTAAACCAACAATTCCCTTCCCAATTGCAATCTGAGTTCCAAATTTTACTGAATCATTTTTAAGATATTTTCGATACTATTTCACATAACCTTGGTACGCGTTCCATGCTTCATACGTTCAATTAAAACTCCCGCATTCCGATTCGTTCTACACCATATCGAGTATCCGATGAGAAAAAGAAGTTCATTCAACAACAAGTAACCGAGATGCTGCAAATGGGAATTTTTTCGCCATCCACGTCCACTCACGCCAGCCCTGTCATCTTGGTCCCTAACAAGGAGGGTTCTCAGCGATTTTGCGTATACTACTGCAAAATAAATGCCATTACTGAGAGTGAACCAACTCCAATGCCCATCATTCAAGATATGTTACGCGATGTGGGCAATGCTTCGGTATTTTCTACACTCGACCTGAAAAGTGGTTACTGGAAAATACCTATGGATGAGAATTCGAAGAAATACACCGCTTTTGTCACCCCAGATTGTGGTCTCTACCATTTTAACTTTATGCCGTTTGGGTTAAAGAATGCCTCAGCTGCATATATTAAGGCAACGTAGTGATCCAGAGGACCCTGGCTATGAGACATGATCCAAAGAAATGGAAGAAATTGTACGTCCCACAATCAGTAGTACCAAGAGTAATTTTTCTTCTTCTGGCAGCAAATGTTTAGCGATATTCGCTCCCACGTCAAGACATGAATCATTTGTATTGCTACTAAGCGCGGAGCTCATCAAGCCGCTGCCGTAAGCCATTCTATCCATGGCATACAGTAGCAGTAGACCTGATAGGACCATATCCACGGACGAATATGGGTAAAATTTATATCCTTGTAGTCACTGACCTCTTTATTAAATGGTTAGAAGCGTTCGCTATCGGAGACCTAAAGGCAGGACAACTTACAAAATTATTAGAAGACCAAATATTCCACCAGTTCGGTTACCCAAAATACGTCATAACTGATAATGGGTCTCAATTCCGAGGTTACCAGTGGAAGCGATGCTGACGAAAATGGGACCTCTTGTTTAATACACACCCATCTATCACCAACGCGGTAATCCCACCAATAGGTAGAATCAAGATATTAAGACTGGTCTTCATGTTCGTCTTCAAGGTATAACACACACACAGTGGGCACAACAGTTACCCTAAGTGCTACGTGATCTTCAAACGAGGAAAAACGCGGCTACAGGATATTCACCCAGTGAAACCTTGCTGGGGTATCAACTGCGTTTGCCCGGCGATTGGGAAATGGAGCAAGGTTCAAAACAAGCTCCAGATCATACAGGTCGTGACGAGCGTCTGGACGACATTCGCCAGCACCAGTTGCGGTATCAAAAACGTTACGATGGTGGAGAAGCTCAGGAACGATTGTCACCGGGTCGACAGGTCATGGTAAAAGCACACTAACAGTCCAAGGCTAAGAAAACTTACAATAAAAGCTTCACACCAAAATGATTGGGACCATAAACTATCCAAAACCTCTACGACGGACGATTGTACGAAGTAGAAGAAGAAGGTGCTAAGATTCGTGTCCATGCAGACCAATGCCCAGGTTGGACCCACTACCACCATCTTCACCTATAGCTGAAGGTTCCGGCGATGAAGATCCACCTGACAATGTATAATAAGGTAGCGTTGTCTTCAGAAATGAGGAGGGAATTGTTACGGTCACGGACTAATCAAAATAAATAAAAAATACAAGACAACGTCCCTTACGGTCACGGACCAATCAAAATAAATAAATAATACAAAACAACGTCCCTTTGTTACGGACACGTCCCTGGTTACGAGCACGGACCAATTAAAACACAAGACAACTTCCCTTCGGTTGTTTATGTTGATCTTATTAATAATTTTTAATAAAAAGAATAAGATAATTTTCTAGCTGTATGATATTTAATTGATTGCAATAAAATTGGAGTTTTAGCCGGTAACAGGCTCTTGAAATTTCTTATCATATTTATTTTTACATATATCGTATCTTCTGCGTCTGTCAATTGTTTATCAAAAAAAAAAACAGACTCAAGTAATTTGCAGTTTGACATTTAATATTTATTCTACGAAATATATTTAGTGTAAAAGTGTCCCAAAGGTTAGAACAAATATTATTAATTAAAAAAATAATGAAAACAGGATGTGATTTAACACAAAAGCATATAAGAAAGCCCGATGAATGACACTGCAGATGTTTTTTTTATTGGTTTATATAACATTTAAAAATATCTGCAATATCCTAAATCCGTGTGACACAATGTTTAAATCAATAATGAATTAAATATTGAATTTGATATGGAATTAGGAATTTTGATTATCAAATTGAATACAGCATTATAAATCAAATGTAATAGAACTGAAACTGCGCAAACCGCGTGTGCCGTCTTTCATCAGTTATAAAAAGATTATTGTTACGCTGGTCTATTATATTTTCCTCGTTAAATTCCATTATTAGTATAATAAAAAATGTTCTAATATCAGAAACCGTTCAAATCCAATAAGTTTTGAAAATGTAAACAGAGTGCAGCACTGCAATAAGTCAATAATACTGGCATGCGCCGTACACAATTTATATATAAAATTTTACACACTTATCATACTTATTATTTCTAAATATCAAATTCATTACTGAATTGTCGCAATCGTTGCAGGGAAGGTTAAAAGGCATATTTCCGTTAAATTCTCGAGAATTTTTTCAAGATGACAATACTTATTTATATTGCGTATAAGAATATAATAAACTTATTTCTTCTCTTTTCTGTCCAATAAATGTTTTTAACAATTCGTACTCAAGGATCCAAGCCAATATGGTAAATACCTTAAATAAGGTTTACATGTAACATTATAAATACGATTACGCTATTTTTTAAGAGTTTTGAATGCAATGTGTTTTTTATTCTCGATAATGCTATGTATATTTTATGTGATAGGTAAAGTTCACGTTATTAACAATCGACAATCTTTCATTATATTCAGCATTTATTGCAACTAAGTTCAAGTTTTTAAAAAATATTTGCCATAGGATCTGAGAGAGCTACGCCTTTAAATGAATTCGGAATTATACATCTAAACGCAACACAACGTTCACCCTAAAATATATTTGCACATTACGTATCATCCAAAGATGGCAAAACCCCTGCTTACAAAAACGTTCTACACACTTGATTCCATAATTTATATAAACAAAAGTGAACATTTTCTTGACCAATTGTTGAACTAGCAGATCAACCCTTGCGTGGACATATTTTATATATCGATTTTATTTACAAATATTTATGTAATTCTTTGATTAGGTTTGTTATATCAGTTACAGTCAGTTTAAAGGGAAAATATGATTCAAAGACGACATTTATCCACAACGCTTGAATATATTTCAATTTAGAAGTTTATTCGAAAAATAATTTTCAAATAAAAGTTGTCTTAATTTTATGATAGTCAATATGAATTAAAATGATTTTTTTGTTAAAATGCAATCTGTATTTTCAAAATTGATAAATTAAAGTGAAATGCCTAAAGAAACAACTTGCCAGGAGATATATATGTATGTACCTAATAATTATAATTACTGTGTTCCATGATCTAATTGTCTTTTCCCTACATTTAGAAATGAAGAGGTCGCAAATTGTTCAATATATTAATTCATTTTTTAAATGTAAAAAACGAAATGCAATAGGCACATTTAGTGTTAGATAAACTATACAATACGCGAATGTCAGAGCAAGTCTGAATTGTCCGTAGACAACGGTTGTAGAAAATGTTGATCTAAATCATAGTGCAATAGTTTGCTAGGTAATGTCTATTTATCAGACAAATTTAATTTTTATGATCCATTAACAAATGAAAACAAGAGGATTATAATTGAAAATGTTCCCTGTCAACCTATGGTGGGTCCTTTTTAAAAAAATGAGGGCATTTGTTTAAATTAGAATGAAATTACTAAAACAGGGATGATCATTTCGAGAAATTGGTTATGTTATTCAATAAAATTAAATGTTTCTTATTGTAAACCGTGTTGGCTTTTTAATAAACATTTCAAAGTGAATCATGGATTACTGGCTTTAAAAATGGTTTTGTGGAAGCGAAATGATTTAGTAGATGAAGACTCACATCAGAAGAAATTACACAGAAAAAAATAAGTAAAAATTTCAGATGGGATAATTAATGTAACTGTAACTTTGGCAACGAGTTATATAGCATTTAGAGAACATTTTAGTTCTTTAAACTCTGAAATCAGTTCGGGAAAATTATTATTAAACTTTTAGCAAAATATGACCCAATTTTGAACCATTTAATTAGTGTTAAAAGTCGCGAAATAAATTACCTAAGACCGCAAATACAAAGTGAAATGATTAAGTTATTTGGTAATGAAGTAAAAAAATATATTATTAAAGCAATTAAAAATTCTCCATTTTATAATCGATAGCACTCAAGATACAATTAAAGTTGACCTGTTTGCTGTCCTAATTCACTATTCAAATAAATGAAAATGCTGGATTTCAAATACACGAATTTATAAAAGTAGAAGACCAAAAAGCAGAAACTTTGCTAAACTGTGTCTTAAAATTTTTTTCAGGAAAATAATCTTGATATTTCAAAGTTGCGGGGCCAAGATTACGATGGTGCAGCAAATATGAAAGATACTTATAATGCTATATATTCAAAAAAGAATTCTTAATGCTGGTTTATATATTCACGGTTGCGCCCAGAATTCAAATTTGGTGCTTAATGATGCATTTCTAATGTTAGAGAAGAAAAACATTTTTTCGATTTTGTAGAAGTTGTTTATACATTCTTTGCTAATAGTATTACAAGGCGGGCTATATAAATGTCTAAGACAGAAAGTAAAAAATTTAAACTGAAAAGATTAAATCCATCTCGCTGGTCTTCCAGAAACGATGCTTTGTTTGCTCTTAAATTCGGACACCAACAAACAAAATACTTACTGGCAATAACATAAGTGAAAAGAATGATGCAATAAAATTAAAAAAGAAAACGGAACGATCTGAAACGGTATTCCACAATGTCATGCAAAGTGATTTATTAACATCAATTAGTTAATGCGGCTTCTAAATTATTGAAAAAAAGCATTAATTATTTTAAATATAGCATATGACAATTTGGTTACCCTTAGACATTATTTTTATATTGCAAAATTAACGCTACGTTAGATATTATAATTGCACAATTAATAGATAGAATTTCAAGTTTAATCGAAATAAATAAATTATTAGGAGTAATTTTCCCAGAAAATTTAAAACAATTATCTAATGATGAAATAATTGATTAATGCCAACCTATACTAGACAAATATATACTGACGATTTAACCGCAGATTTTAAGGCACAGATATTATCTTTTAGGAAAACCTTTAAAAAACTGCTAGAAAATATTAAATCGGTATTTGAATTAATAGAATTAATATTTACAGAATACTCTATTCTTAGTTTGGCATTTCCGGAACTTTGTACCGCTCTAATTTTGTTCTTAACATTCACCTTATCAACTTCTAGCCCCGAAAGAACATTTTCAAAATTAAAACTTACTAAAACATATTTAAGAAACTCTAATTTGGCGATATTGAGCATTGAAAATGAACGAATACGTAAATTTTATTTTAGTGAAATAATTAGCACCTTTGCAACAATGAAAGCGATAAAAGTTAAGTTTAGTTAAAGTTAATGAACTAGGTTATCGTGTTTGAAAACTTAATAGAATATATGAAAATGTATTTAACTTACTATAATAAATTAATAAATTAATATAATAAATGTATTAAACCCTATAAATGGAATTTTTTTTCTCTTCTTTGTCCCTTATTTATTACAAGAAAAATTTAAATAAGCTAATAAAAATGGTAAGTATTAAAGAAAATAAGGCCCCATTGGTGCATCGCACTCCTAACATCCCTGGTTGTAACGCCCCTGATAGTTTACACAATGTAAATGTGTAGACAAATTTTAACCTCAACTTAATTTTGAATGAGATTTTTGTAAGATTTGCCGAACGAATGTACATGTTTTATATCTTGAATTAAAGCTTCCTTAGATTATGTAGATTACGAAAATGGTAAATATATATACAAGAGCCATTCCCTAAATGTCGGACAGTGCGCTGTTTGCATCTCTGAACATGGTATTTTTAATGAAATTTCATTATTCCAGTTAATAATCTTGCAGTTTTTGAATTTATAACGTAATTACATTTTACACAAAATGAAACACAATTGCAGCTTGAAAACTACGTATTAAGCGAAATAACAATCTAGGGGATTGTTGTTTTCATGAAGGCAACACTGAATTTCCGTCGGCAACGAGTTATTTAGCATTTAGAGAACATTTTAGTTCTTTAAACTCTGAAGTCAGTTCGGGAAATTTCTTAAGTATTATTAAACTTTTAGCAAAATATGACCCAATTTTAAATCATTTAATTAGTGATAAAAGTCACGAAATAAATTACCTAAGACCGCAAATACAAAATGAAATGATTAAGTTATTGGCTAGTGAATTATTAAAGAAATTAAATGCAACTTACTCTCAGTGGGATTATCGACATCAGGATTTTCACCACACATTCTTCAATATCCGTTGAACACGATTCATACAACGATTTCATAGCGTCAGATTCCATCAAACAAGTTCTACACACATTCTTTAACGCAATAGACATTTTGAAACAACTATCTAAGCATGGATCATTCACAGTACTGAATGTAAAACGTCAAAGTGACAGTTGTAATGTACGCATGAGGACGAAGTATATGTACAGAGTTGCCGTTCAGTTGGGCGTGAAAGGAGAAGAAATAATTACAAAATATATTAATAGATGCCGCTTATAGTACGAATTTCGAACCAACAGATCTGGGTTTACGTGTATGCTATTCTCACTCAAGTCAACAATAAGTTCTAAATAATAATATTTCGATCTCATTGTCAAAATATATATTTTACCACTTGCCTTGCGACTTATTCTGTTAGAAACGGTCAATAAATATATATTTTTTTCTTGCCTAAGCGGTTGATGATAAAATTATGTAACTTTAAACTTAAGATTTGTATATGCGTCTCAAGAAAACATTTTATTTTTGAAGAGAATATTCCAACCTGAAGTGCATGTTTACCCTAGTCTTTTTTCGAATTATCTACCATAACTCAAGAACGGATCATAAATGGTTAAGGTTTATGACACACACATTAAAAGTCTGGAAACAAAAATCAATCTTAAATTAAATCCTATGTTTTAATAATTTTGTTTCACTGCTTTGGGTTTACACTGTAGAGTGTAGGTTTAGAAACCGTGAAAGCAAACGCACTCAATCATACTGGTAGGAACTTGGCGACGGAAAGCTAGCGACGATTTTATATTTTAGCAGAGCGGCACATTTTCGTCGGTGACGGTATTTTTCCATAACTACACATTATTTCAATGTAAATAATGTCGGGTTAAAACTTTAATTTTTCATATGATATAATAAATTAATTGGGGTAAATAAAATTATTATTCAGGGGATTACAGGGTGCATAAATATATATAATTCACAATTGTTGTATGCATGATTTAGAGATGCATCTCGTTAAGTATCTCTAGCCGTTTGTAACACTACCATAAAAATAGCGGTGGTAGATACATATATTGGCTAAATAATTATGCTAAAAAGAATATTCTATATAGGGGATTAGGGGGTGAAAATTCAGTATTGTCATCTATTTGTGTGTGAATGCTGCACAATTGAACTTAGTTTACCATCTCTAGACGTTTGTGACACTACCATAAAAATAGGGGTGGTAGATACATATATTGGCTAAATAATTGAGCTTAAAAGAATTTTCTATCCAGGGTATAAGTGGGTAAAAATTCAGTATTGTCATCTATTTATGTGTGAATGCTGCACAATTGCATTTAGTTTAGCAAATCTAGGAGTTTGTGAAACTACCATAAAAATTCGGGTGGTAGATACATATATCGGTTATATAATTTTGCTAAAAAGATTATTCTATCCAGAGGATTACGGGGTGAAAATACAGTATTGTCATCTATTTATGTGTGAATGCTGCACAATTGAACTTAGTTTGGCATCTCTAGACGTTTGTGACAATACCATTAAAATAATGGTGGTAGATACATATATAAGCTAAATAATTATGCTAAAAAGAAAATTCTATCTAGGAGATTAGTGGGTGAAATTTCAGTATTGCCATCAATTTATGTGTGAATGCTGCACAATTGAACTTAGTTTAGTTTCTCTAGACGTTTGTGACACTACCATAAAAATAGGGGTGGTAGATTCATATAATGGCTATATAATTATGCTATAAAGAAAATTCTATCTAGGAGATTAGTGGGTGAAAATTCAGTATTGTCATCAATTTATGTGTGAATACTGCCCAATTGAACTTAGTTTAGCATCTCTAGACTTTTGTGACACTACCATATAAATAGGGGTGGTAGATACATATATTGGCTATATAATTATGCTAAAAAGAATATTCTACCCAGGGGATTAGGGGGAGAAAATTCAGTATTGTCATCTATTTATGTGTGAATGCTGCACAATTGAACTTAGCTTAGCATCTCTAGACGTTTGTGACACTACTTTAAAAACTCGGGTGGTAGATAAATATATTGGCTATATAATTATGCTAAAAAGAATATTCTATCCAGGGGATTAGAAGGTGAAAATTCAGTTTTGTCATCTATTTATTTGTGAATGCTGCAAAATTGAACTTAGTTTATCATCCCTAGACGTTTGAGATACTACCATAAAAAAAGGGGTAGTAGAAACATATATTGGCTATATAATTATGCTAAAAAAATATTCTATCCAGGGGATTAGGGGGTGAATATTCAGTATTGTCATCTATTTATGTGTGAATGCTGCACAATTGAACTTAGTTTATCATCTCTAGACGTTTGTGACACTACCATAAAAAAAGGGGTGGTAGATACATATATTGGCTATATAATTATGCTAAAAAGAATATTCTATCCAGGGGTTTAGGGAGGGAAAATTCAGTGTTGTCATCTATTTATGTGTGATTGCTGCACAATTGAACTTAGTTTGGCATCTCTAGACGTTTGTGACAATACCATTAAAATAGGGGTGGTAGAAACATATATAAGCTAATTAATTATGCTATAAAGAAAATTCTATCTAGGAGATTAGTGGGTGAAAATTCAGTATTGTCATCAATTTATGTGTGAATACTGCCCAATTGAACTTAGTTTAGCATCTCTAGACTTTTGTGACAATACCATATAAATAGGGGTGGTAGTACATAATTATGCTAAAAATAATATTCTATCCAGGGTATTAGGGGGTGAAAATAATGCTGCAAAATTGAACTTAGTTTAGCATCTCTAGACGTGTGTGACACTACCATAAAAATAGGGGTGGTAGATACATATTTTGGCTAAATAATTTTGATAAAAAGAATATTCTATCCAGGAGATTAGTGGGTGAAAATTCAGTTTTGTCATATATTTATGTGTGAATGCTGCACAATTGAACTTAGTTTACCATCTCTAGACGTTTGTGACACTACCATAAAAATAGGGGTGGTAGATACATATATTGTCTATATAATTATGCAAAAAAGAATATTCTATCCAGGGGATTAGAGGGTAAAAATTCAGTATTGTCATCTATTTATGTGTGAATGCTGCACAATTGAACTTAGTTTAGCATCTCTAGACGTTTGTGACACTACCATAAAATTAGCGGCGGTAGATACATCATATATTGGCTATATAATTATGCTAAAAAGAATATTCTATCCAGGGGATTACGGGGTGAAAATACAGTATTGGCATCTATTTATGTGTGAATGCTGCACAATTGAACTTAGTTTGGCATCTCTAGACGTTTGTGACACTACCATTAAAATAACGGTGGTAGATACATATATAAGCTAAATAATTATGCTAAAAAGAAAATTCTATCTAGGAGATTAGTGGGTGAAAATTCAGTATTGTCATCAATTTATGTGTGAATGCTGCACAATTGAACTTAGTTTAGCTTCTCTAGACGTTTGTGACACTACCATAAAAATAGGGGTGGTAGATACATATAATGGCTATATAATTATGCTAAAAACAAAATTCTATCCAGGGCATTAGGGGGTGAAAATTCAGTATTGTCATCTATTTATGTGTGAATGCTGCACAATTGAACTTAGTTTAGCATCTCTAGACGTATGTGTCACTACCATAAAAAATAGGGGTAGTAGATATATATATTGGTTAAATAATTATCCGAAAAGAATATTCTATCCAGGGAATTAAGGGGTGAAAATTCAGTATTGTCATCTATTTATGTGTGAATGCTGCTCAATTGAACTTAGTTTAGCATCTCTAGACGTTTGTGACACTACCATAAAAATAGGGGTGGTAGATACATATTTTGGCTATATAATTATGCTAAAAAAAATATTCTATCCAGGGTATTAGGGGGTGAATATTCAGTATTGTCATCTATTTATGAGTGAATGCTGCACATTTGAACTTAGTTTAGCATCTCTAGACGTTTGTGACACTACCATAAAAATAGGGGTGGTAGATACATATATTGGCTATATATTTATGCTAAAAAAAATTTTCTATCCAGGGGAGTAGGGGGTGAAAATTCCGTATTGTCATCTATTTATGTGTGAATGCTGGCAGAAATAACCTAGTTTGGTATCTCTAGACGTTTGTGACACTCCATAAAAATAGGGGTGGTAGATACATATATAGTCAATAAATGTATCCACCACCCCTGTTTTTATGGTAGTGTCACAAACGTCTAGAGATGCTACACTAAGTTCAATTGTGCAGCATTCACACATAAATACATGACAATACTGAATTGCCGCGAGTTGAATATTCGAGGTACCTTGAATGGCCTGGACAACGAGTCACCCCTTACCGGTGATCGCAGGAAATACGCGGATAAGATCACCCAGTTGCAAGACCTACAACATAATATTAGACGTCAACTTGCGAAGGCTTACGCGAAAAATAGCCGAATTTATAACCTTCGCCGTAGGAACGTAACGTTCTCCGTTGGTGACACGGTGTGGAAACGGACGCCCGTTCTTTCTGACGCTGGAAATTATTTTGCCGCAAAACTAGCCCCCAAATTTGTTAAGTGCAAGATAGCCAAACGCCTCTCTGACACCCGGTACGAAATGGTTGACATTAACGGTCAGCGAAACCTGGGGGTCTGGCATGTTTCGATGCTCAAACCCCACGTGTCGCTTTGAGCACCTGGTAAATTTTAACTGTCAAAAAAAAAAATTTTTTTTTTTTTTTTTGGGAGGAAAACGGAATGTGACGAAAGAGTACGAATGCCAGGCCATGAGGCCGGTCCCGCCATCTGTGGACACCCACTGGATTCCGAAGCCAAGGGCGACGGGGTGGTAGGGCCGCAAAAACCGACTTAAGCCAGTTATGTTTTGGCCTCCGGTTGGAGCACTGACTTTTTCTTGCACAAAAGTGTGATCTACAGGTCGCGGTTTTGTTCGAGGGTTTTGACTTTCATTCGTTTTTCCGGCGATATCTTCAGCCACGGAGGGCATCGACCGACCCATCGATCGAACGCGGGCGTACCGACGACCAACGTCCCCGGTCCTCAGCATAGTTTCCTGGAATACGTGTTCCTGACGCCTGCACGTGGTTTCCTTAGACCCGCCACCAGGCCTGCCCTTAGGAAATAAAGGTTGTATCGTTCTGTTCTTTCTAATCCTCCAGGGGACATCTCGTCACTGAGTTTTAGTTTCTTTAATTTGGGGTTTCGTATCGTACAATCCCCGTATTTATTTATTATTGCCGGTGCTATTGATTAATTATTTCTCCTTGTTTACTTATTTATTGTTGGTACTATTTATTATTTATTCCCCCCCCCCATTATTTAGTTATTTATTGTTGTTATTGCTGATTATTTTTTCCCCATTATTTATTTATTTATTGTTAAGCTCTCGTAAGTATTTATGATTGATAGGACTATTTATTTACTTGCCGTTATTTATTTGTGCCTCGTTAAGCCTGCGGGTTCCCGGCTTCTAGGTTTCCCTTCACGCAAGCCGTGATTATTAGTCGTTATTTTAGCCTAAAAGTAGGGTTACCGTAAATTGCTCGACATAAGGTCGAGCTTGTATGTATTCCTTCAGCCAAATTAATCTGGATACCTACCCTGATATACTATATCTCTATATTATCTTTGTGCTTCAAATTTTCACCCAGATTCACCAAGATCTATCAATCGTAAAATCGACACAGCCACAAACATCGCTAATAACCGTTTGTCTTTATGCGCAGAGCCATCTACCCTTCCTTTGTAGGACCGCTGCTGGGGCATGCAAGAGACCGGAAGTCCCTTGCTTGGCGCGCGATTCCATTCGTAAAGCTCCACAGCGACACCCCCAGGACCTACGGGAATGCAAGGGAACACTTACGTGACTATTACTAATTTTTTTTTACTTTGTTCTTTAAACCTAATTGGGCCTGTTAAATTCTTGTGATACTTTTTTATTTCTGTCTCAGATAAACGTTCTTTATTTATGTTATTAGTGGTACAATTCACGGGTTAAGTACTATACTGTATTTTTTATTTAATCCAATATAACGGTGAGATACACACTCAGAGGTTTATTTGTTCCTACGCGGACTTCCTCACACCTACGCCGATTCCGTCTGCCCATCCTTCCTCGGCTTTCGCCTTACCCCGACCACTCCTGAGCTAGTGGGCCAAGCCCCAATTTTGACGGTGACAATATATATATTTATATATATATATATATATATATATATATATATATATATATATATATATATATATATATATATATATATATATATATATATATATATATATATATATATATATATATATATATATATATATATATATATATATGTATATATATATATATATATATATATATTTATATATATATATATATATATATGTATATATTTAGTAGAACGTGTATTATTTTGAAATGAGTTCTTCTGTGATGGTATAAGAGATAATTTAGAATTTCTATTTTTTTAATTTGAAAATTATACCGGGTCAGGGCATTTTTACAAAAGAAAACACTAGATTAAAAATATTTACTAACTACAATTGATATACAGCCTAGATGTCAGTTATGTTTGTGATTCCTGTGCAGAATATATTAGTGGAACCCGATAAAATATGCATTCAGGGCACTAGCAAAACCGACAAATGCGGTTCCAATTTGAAACGTTTCATAAAAGATAGTCAAATTACCTAAGAACACCGTGATCTTCACGGGCGTAGATTAAAAAATAATTACCCGTTTAAAATGAACGATTCAGAATTTTTGCAAATTGAAAAAATGTACTAAGTAGAGCAAACTCCTAGATCTATTCAAATTAATTTTTCAGCGATTACGCTATCAATTCCTGTGTATTATATCGTATATGAGAGCCTAAAGTTCGTAGATAATTAGAATGTATCTTTTTTGCAAAACAACAGTCATTTTTATGGGAAAATTAACAGAATTAACACCAGCATTTTATTCTCACAAATATGCTCATATGCACTAATAACGCATTTAAACAATACCCAAAATACATAAAACGTTTTTTATTGTTTCTAAAGTAATTTTCATAATATTTTACAGAATTATTGGCGTAGCAAGGCCTTTTTGGGCCGATGAGCCACTGGGATTACTCCTAAAAATTTTAATGTTCTTTTGGCTAATTTTAAGATTTAAATGTCATTTTAATTTTTTTAACCTACATGTTTGTGCCTTATTCGAAAATATTTTTTTAATGAAAGGTTGTGTCACTTTTATGATAATCAAAATTAATTAATATGGTTTTTTGTTAAAATGCAATTTGTACCCAATAATTATAATTTCTGTGTTCCGTGATCTAATTGTCTTTTCCCTAGATTTAGATATTAGGAGGTCGCGTATTGTTCAATATATTTTATTCTTTTTTTAAGTGTAAAAAACGAAATGCAATAGACACATTGAATGTTGGCTTAACTATACAAAAAGCGACTGTCTGAACAAGTCTGAATTGCCCGTAGACAACGGTTGTAGAAAGTGTTCATCTAAAGCATAGTGCAATAAGCATGCAAATTTAATTTTCCTGATCCAATAACAAATGAAAATAAACTGTTTATAATTGAAATTGATCCCTGTCAACCAATGGGTCCTTTTCAAAGAAATGAAGATAGTCATTTTTTTAACATTTGTCATTATAAGAAAATTAATAAAACAGGGATCGACCATTTCGAGAAATTGATTATGTTATTCAATCAAATTAAATGTTTCTTATTGTGAACCGTGCTGTTGGCTATTTAACTAAAATTCCAAAATTTAGTCATGAATTACCGGCTCTAGCTATGGTTTTGTGGAAGCTAAATGATTTAATAGATAAAGACGTAGAAGAAACCACACAGAAAGAAATATGTATGTGTGTAAAAATTTCAGATGGGATAATTAATGTAACTTTAACTGTGGCAGCGAGTTATTTAGCATTTAGAGGACATTTCAGGAAATTTCTTAAATATTATTAAACTTATAGAAAAATATGACCCGATTTTAAATAATTTAAGTAGTGATAAGAGTCGCTAAATAAATTATCTAAGCCCGTAAATACAAAATGAAATTAATAAGTTATTGGGTAATGAAGTAAAAAAATACATTTTTAGGGATATTAAAAATTCTCCATTTTATAATCGATAATACTCAAGATATAAGTAAAGTTGACCAGATAGCTGTCCTCATTCGCTATGTTCAAATAAATGAAAATGCTGGATTCCAAATACACGAAGCATTTATCGAATTTATAAAAATAAAAGACCAAAAAGCTGAAACTTTGCAAAATTGTTTCATTTAAATTCTTTGAGGAAAATGAACTTGATATTTCAAAGTTACTGGGACAAGCTTACGATGGTGCAGCAAATATGAAAGGTGCTTTTAATGGGCTTCAAATAAGAATTCTTAATGTTGCACCAAATGCATTATATATTCACTGTTGCGCTCATCATTTAAATTTGGTGCTTAATGATGCAGTATCTAATGTTATAGAAGATAGAAAGTTTTTCGATTTTGTAGAAAACGTTTATACAATCTTTGCCAATAGTTAGTTGGGCTTTTTAAATTTCTAAGACAAAAAGTTAAAAATTCAAACTGAAAAGATTAAATCCAACCCGCTGGTCTTCACGATACGATGCTTTGTTTGCTCCTAAATTTAATTCGGACACTAACAGAAATAATACTTACTAGCAATAACATAAGTGAAAAGAATAATGCAATGAATTGAAAAGGGGTAATAGAACGATTTGAAACGGGATTCCACATTGCCATGCAAAGCGAACTATTAACATAACATCAAATAATGCGGCTTCTAAATTATTGAAAATTAAATATTTTGATTTTCAAGAAGCATTAATTATTTTAAATATAGCATATGACAATGTGGTAAGCTTCAGAAAAATTTTTTAAATTGCAAAACTAACGCTTCTTTAGATATTATAATTGCACAATTATAAGATGGAATTTCAAGTTTTACGGAAATAAATAAATTATTAGGAGTAATTTTCCCAGAAAATATAAAACAATTATCTGATGATGAAATAATTGATTAATGCCAACCTTTACTAGACAAATACACTGACGATTTAACCGCAGATTTTAAGGCACGGATATTATCTTTTAGGAAAACCTTTAAAAAACAGCTAGAAAATATTAATTCGGTATTTGAATTAGGAGAATTAATATCTAGAGATTATTCCATTCTAAGTTCGGCATTTCCGGAACATTGTACCGCTTTAATTTTGTTCATAACATTCCCCGTATCAACTTCTAGCGCCGAAACAACATTTTCAAAATTATAACTTATTGAAAACATATTTAAGAAACTCTAATTTAGCGATTTTGAGCATTGTAAATGAAAGAATACGTATATTACATTTTAGTCAAATAATTAGCTCATTTGCTTCAATGAAAGCGAAAAAAGTTAAGTTTAGTCAAAGTTAATGAACTATGTTTGTAAACCTAAACTTTAAATTTGATTTTCACTGCAGGTTTTTGTGTTTGTAAACTTAAAAGAATATATGAAAATGTATTTAACTTACTATAATAAATAAATTAATTAATTAATATAATAAATGTATTTAACCCTATAAATGGATTTTTTTTCTCTTCTTTGTCCCTTATTTATTACAAAAAAAAATTAAATAAACTAAATAAAATGGTTAATATTAAAGAAAATAAGGCCCCATTGGTGCATCGCACTCCTTGCATCCCCATTTGCTACGCCCCTAATAGTTTACACAATGTAAATGTGTAGACAAATTATAACCTCAACCTAATTTTGTGTGAGATTTTCGGAGGATCTGCCTAACGAATGTACATGTTTTATATCTTGAATTAAAGCTTCCTGAGAGTATATAGATTACCAAAATAGTAAATATATAAACAAGAGCCATTCCCTTAATGTCAGACAGCGCGCTGTTTGCACCTCTGAACATGGTATTTCATTATTCCAGTGAATAATCTTGCAGTTTTTGATTGTCATAAACTAATGCAACTTACTCTCAATGAGGTGATAGACAACAGGATTTCCGCCACACGTTCTTCAATTTCCGTCGAACACGAATCATATAACGATTTCATATCGTCAGATTCCTTTAAACAAGTTCTACACTCATTCTTTAACTCAATCGACATTTTGAAACTACTATTCTAACCATAGATACGTATTGGAAGTTACCGGCGCGACGTTGGAGCAGTCTGACAAACAGAACTGGCAATATGGCTAAATCGAAAATCACACCTGTGTGAACTTGGCGACGGAAAGCTAGCGACGATTTTATATTTTAGCAGAGCGGCACATTTTCGTCGGCGACGATATTTTTCCAGAACATCACAATATTTCAATGTAAATAATGACGGGTTAAAACATTAATTATTCAGGGGATATTATAATTTAATTGGGGTAAATAAAATTATTATTCAGGGGATTACAGGGTGCATAAATATATATAATTCACAATTGTTGTATGCACGATTAAGAGATGCATCTCGTTAAGTATCTCTAAACGTTTGTGACACTACCATAAAAATGGGGGTGGTAGATACATATATTGGCCAAATAATTTTTATGGTAGTGTCTCAAACGTCTAGAGATTCAATTGTGCAGCATTCACATATAAATAGATGACAATACTGAATTTTCACCCCATAATCCCCTGGATACAATATTCTTTTTAGCATAATTATATAGCCAATATATGATGTATCTACCACCGCTATTTTTATGGTAGTGTCACAAACGTCTAGAGAAGCTAAACTAAGTTCAATTGTGCAGCATTCACACATAAATAGATGACAATACTGAATTTTCACCCTCTAATCCCCTGGATAGAATATTCTTTTTAGCATTATTATGTAGCCAATATATGTATCTACCACCCCTATTTTTATGGTAGTGTCACAATCAAGTGTTTTCTTTTGTAACTTGAATGCATCTTGATAAGTTAAGTATGCCCTGACCCGGTATAATATTTAAATTCAAAAAATAGAAATTCTAAATTATCTCATATACCATCACACAGGAACTCATTTCAAAAAAATACTCGTTCAACTAAATATATTTATATATATATATATATATATATATATATATATATATATATATATTTATATATATATATATATACATATATATATATATATATATATATATATATATATATATATATATATATATATACTTTCTTATACGCAGTATAAGTATGTATTGTAATCATGAAAAATTTCGATCTCGAGATTTTAACGGAAATATACGTTTTGACCTTCCCTGAGTCGATTCCAACTATTTTTGGAATGACGTCCGTCTGTGTGTGTGTGGGACTGTGTGTGTGTGTGTGTATGTTCTCTACAGCCTAAACGGTTGAAGCTAAAATTATGAAACTTTAAACTTAAGATTAGCATATGCCTGAGGTGTGCACCTGCAATTTTTGAAAAAAATATTCAAAGCGGAAGTGGCTGTCTACTTTAGTCAATTTTTGCATTTTCTGCAATTACTCAAAAATTTTTACAGTTACAGATAATTTTCATGAACAAAAATTAAAGGTATTTATATTTAGAACAACTTTTGTTTGAATTATTTTTCCAAAAAGAGTAATGGCTTCAAATTAAATGTCTGCATATTATATATATTTTTACATAAATCGTATTATCTGCGCCTGTCAATTGTTTAACAAAATAGACTTAAATAATTTGAAGTTTGACATTTTATATTTTTTCTAAGAAATATATCAACTGTAAAAGCGAACTATATGTTAGAACGAATATTATAAATAAGAAAAATATTGTAACTACGATATGGTTTAACCCATATGCGGATAAGAAAGTTGGTGCATGACACTGCAGATATTTTTTTTAATCATACACAATTGCTTAATTAATTTTGAAATTTAGTTTCTATAAACCAGGGTAATATAATTTTTAAAATTTATTCCATTTCGGTGCCATCAATGTATCGCACGGTTTTAAAACTATTCCCACCTCCTTATTTATTGAGCTATTTTTGAAATAGTAATTTTATATAAAATTCAAATATTAATGAAAATATTAAATTATATAAAATTCAATAATAATAATGCATGATAAGAATGAAACTTGCAAAATATTTTATTTATAACGAGAAAATGGAGATTTTAAAGTTGCCTTAAAAATCAGAAAATGTTACACCGACAACAACCATAGACGAATTCGTCAACACAAAAACTTTGAACTATCACAGCTGTGCGTGACTCAAAGGAATATTAACGCACTTTAGCATGCGTTCTTACTGCATCTTGAAGATTTTTTAGAAGGGGGTACAAAGCCGTTTTCACTGCTCACCCGAGATACAGAGAAATTCAAAAATCGATATGACGATATCGTCTATGGTTGTCGATGCAGGGTTGACTTATGCAGACCTAATCAATTTACTTATGTGCCAACTTGTATTTTGAGGTTTTTCTTTTTGATTTCTGGTATTATATTAGGTATACAAATAAGTTTCCGCCGTTTTTTTTTTTATCAAAAATTGGGTATCTTTTGTGAAAGAACGGAACCTACTGTTTTATTCGAAGTAAGTCCATGTAAGTGCAAGATCTTTCGATTGGCGCGAATCTAAATCCAATAATGCTTTCAATTCCGCGTCTTCGTACACTTTCGGCCCTCCGCTACGTTCTTTGTCTTCGATGTCAAATTCACCGTTCTCTAACCATTGATACTACGAACGATGATACGATTTTTGTAGAAATATATATAATAAGCAGAAATTATTTTGAAACCTGTACTCTTTTTGGAAAAAGAATTCAAATAAAAGGTGTGCTAAATACCATTAATTTTTGGTCATGCAATTTTTCTGTAACTGTAACCATTTTGGAATAATTGCAGAAACTGCAAAAAATGACTAGAGTAAACAGGCACTTTCGCTTTGAATATATATATATATATATATAAATATATATATATATATATATATATATATATATATATATATATATATTTATATATATATATATATATATATATATATATAAATATAAATATATATATATATATATATATATATATATATATATATATATATATATATATATATATATATATATATATATATATATATATATATATATTTCTAATATAAGTGGCTTTCGGCCCAGACATATACAAATCTTAAAGTTTCATAATTTTACCTTCAATTGTATGGGCTGTAGAGCGCTCACACACACACATACGGATGTCATTCCATATATAGCCGGAATGGATTCAGGGAAGGTCAAAACGTATATTTCCGTTAAAATCTCGAGATAGAAAATTTTCATGATTACAATACTTACTTATACTGCATAGAAGAGAGTAAAAATAATGTGTATGATAAGTATCATACGCATTACTTTTTTTTATATATAAATTGTATTGTATTGTTGTATTGTTTTATATTTTCAAAATTTATGGGATTTGACCGATCTTTGATATTACATCATTTTTATATTATAATAATAATGGAATATAACGAGAATAACGAGGAAGATATTGTATTTTTATTGACCAGCGTAACAATAATCTAATTATAGCTGATGAAACTGAAACGGACCTCTTACTTCCAAAAATATACATCGCTGTACATGGTGCACTGTGCAGTTTCAGCCCTATTAAATTTGATTTATAATTCTGTATTGAATTTGATATTCAAAAATTCTGATTTCAAATCAAATTCAATATATAATTCAATATTGGTTTATACATCGTGTCACACGGGTTAAGGACATTGCAGATATATTTAAATGCAGTATAAACCAATTAAAAAAATTAAGGGGCATAAAGCTGAGTAGATAATTTAGAATAACTTCTACTTTCTTTATTTAAATGTTATAAAATACGACTGGTTCTGACTTTTTATAAATTCATAGTCGGATGTACGTTAATTACTTTTACAAGGTCTTCCGGTTTGAATGAATGGTCGAAGTTATGGCAAAATACGGCCCTAGAAACGAAATAGAAAAAAATACGCGAACCGGTAAAATAACCGGTTGGTAAAACGGTCGGAAATCCTGTCTATCTACGGCCAGGAGTACCAACGCGACGTTATCGAAACGAAAGAACGCGAACCGGTAAATGAAACGGGTGTCAGAAACCGTCAGAACTCACACTTAGCTAAGGCCAGGAGAACCACGGCTGCCGCTAAGCACTAGAAAGAAACGCGACGGTATAGAACGCGAAAATACGCGAACCGGTAAACGGAACGGGTGAAAGAAACGGTCGGAACTCACACTTAGCTACGGCCAGGAGAACCACGGCTGCCGCTAAGCACGAGAAAGAAACGCGACGGTATAGAACGCGAAAATACGCGAACCGGTAAACGGAACGGGCGGAAGAAACGGTCGGAACTCACACTTAGCTACGGCCAGGAAAACCACGACTGCCGCTAAGCACGAGAAAAAAAGAAACGGTGTGGATGACGTACGCTAACGTCTCGTACTCACCACGCAGGTTGGGAACCTCGGTGTCGACCAGGAAGACCACGGTCAAGACAATCTCGGTAGCCGGTATGTTTTTCACGCTCGGATCACTAGGTGTCGACAAGGAAGACCACTGTCAAGACACTTCGCATAGAGGCAAGTGATTCTACGGCTCTACTGGGGCCCGTATATATACTAGAATGCTAATTGAACGAATCTAGGCTTGAATTAAAACCTGCCTAGATTCGCAAATAAATATGAAAATTTAATTGTCCGAAGCCAAGAATAGAACCGGGTACCTTTCGCACCGTAGCCAAGCACATTTTCATTTTTCATTTTCAATGTTCTTTATTTGTTTTTGTTTTGTTACAATAATACTTATATACTAATGTGTGGACAACATGGTTGGTTTTGTCAGAGCTCCTACTCACAAGGGGAGTGTATATCTGTGTATGAGTGTTATTGCGTTGTGCGCTTGAACATTGTGTGATTGTATTTGTTATACATTTTTGTTGTACATTGTGTGTTGGGATTGTGTTTAGTGGGAAAGGAGGTGCCAGAAAACCCATTTAATATATTGAAAACAATATTTTTGTTAAAACTTACAAACTAACTTAACTAATTTAAAATATATACATGTTTGTTGGTGATGGATGAACAGATTTGTGTATGAAAGTATGTTTTGTTTTGTATTGTGTAGTGTGCGTGTGTGTTAGTGGAGTACAGTGTTGTTGTGCGTGTTAGTGTTAAGTGTTCTGCTCATGAAACCCCTCTAGAAATATGGGTAAGTTTTGATAGGGTAGCTTGTGTTTGAGTTTACATGTAGTGTTGTTGTCGCGGGTAAGTGTTATGTTTTTTATAAGTGTGTTTGAATTATATTGTGTGTTTTTGTAAAATTTTTGTGATGTTTCTTGTATGTAATCTGTAATGTATGGTATGTTAGTGTCTTCGTGTAGTTGTGTTATTCGGGTGTATCTATCAGAGCTGGTGGCCAGCCGAAGGCACTTATTTTGGAGGCGTTGCAAGGGTAGTGTGGTGGTGACCGGTGCGTTACACCAGACTGGGGCTGCGTAGGTGATGATTGGGCGAATGATTGCGGTGTAAATGAGAAGTTTGTTTTTTATGGAAAGTGAGCTGTTTTTGATGAGTAGAGGATAAAGTTTGGACAGGACGGCGTGGGCTTTCATTAATGCATGTTTGATGTGTTGGCCGTGTTTTAGCGTTCTGTGTAGATGTATTCCTAAGTATTTGACTGTGTTCATGTGTGTGATTTTTTGTGAGTGTATTTTTAGTGGTGTGTGAATTGTGTTGCTTGTGAATTTACGTGTGAAGACTATGGTTTCGGTTTTGGCTGTGTTAATGTTAATTTTCCACTTTTGCCAGTATTGTTCTAATATGTTTATGTGTATTTGTGTTTGTTTAGTAGCTATTTGTGCGTTGAAAGAGTGAGTGTAGATAGCGGTGTCGTCTGCGTATTGTGCTATGCGTGTGTTCGGGAAGGTGGGGATGTCACTGATGTAAAGGTTGAAGAGTTTGGGGCCAAGGACGCTGCCTTGTGGGATTCCTGCTACTATGGGTTTAGGGGTTGAATGTGTGGAGTTAATTTTGGTTGAGAAGGATCGGTTTGAGAGGTATGAGAATATTAGTTTGATTAATGTGGGAGGGAATTGGAAGGATATGAGTTTGGCCATGAGCCCTACTGTCCAGACCGTATCGAAGGCTTTTTCTATGTCCAGTAGAGTCATGACCGTGACTTTATGTTTGTTGAATTGAGTCGCGATATCGGTTGCTATTCTGCACACCTGGTGCACCGTGCAATGTCTGGCTCGAAAGCCAAACTGGTGGTCAGGTGTGAGATGTAGTCCTGTGTCGATATCGTCGACTAGGGAAAGGATGATTTTTTCGGCGAGCTTTGAGAGGGTATTTAAAAGGCTGATGGGGCGGTAGCTCGTGGGTAGGTGGGGATCTTTGCTCGGTTTTAGGATTGGATGGACTGTAGCAGTTTTCCAGGCAGCTGGGAAGTGGTGCAGTTTTATTATGGCGTTAATTATATAATGGAGTTGGATAACGGATTTCCTGGATAGGTTTTTAAGGATAAGGTTTTCTATTAGGTCTGGGCCAGGAGTTTTTCGGTTGGGTAGGGTTCTGATTAGTTTGGTTAGTTCGGAAGGGGTGGTAATGAGTCTGGCAAGCGTTTTAGCGTCAGTGTGGTGCGGGGTGCTTAGGTATTGTAGTGTGTCTTGTGTGATTTTATTTTGTGTGGGTGTATTTGGGGTGTGTGTTACGTGTATTTGTTCAAAGGTGTTAGCTATCATTTCCGATTTTTGCTCGTCTGTGATGGCTGTGTTATTGTTGTGTGTGAGTGTTGGTATTGTGGTGTACGCTTTTTTAAGTGTTTTAGTTAGCTTCCAGAGGGAGTTATCGTTGGGGTTGAGGGCGGCAAGTTTAAGGGACCAAGTAGTGTTTTTGTGTGTTTTTATTTGATGTTTAATTTGTGTGTTTAATGAAGTTAACTGTGTTTTGTATGTGTGTATGTGTATCCTCTGCCATAGTCTTCTGGTGTGGTTGCGTTGTTGAATTAATTGTGTTATATGTGGTGGAAGAATAAGTTTGTGCGGGTTGATTTTGATTTGTTGCGTGTGTTTTTGTTTTGCAACATTTATAGCGTTTGTAAATCGCTCTATTTGTGTGTCTATGTCTTGTGTTGTGTGTATTTGATTGTTTATGGGGATGATCGTGTCGAGTGTTTTTCGGAAGAGGGCCCAGTTTGTGTGTTTGTATGATGTGATGGTTTTGGAGGTGTGTTCAGTGTTGCGGTTGATTAAGTGAAATATGACAGGATTATGATCTGAGTTAAGCTCGGGAAGTGAAATGGGGTGAGTGATGTTTTGGACGTTTTTGTTAATGATAATTTCGATAATGGAAGGTGTACTTCCATTTGCAGGGTAGTGTGTGGGTGTGTTAGGGCTGAGTATGATAGCGACGTGTGTGTTTATGTATGTTCTGAGTGTGAGGCCGTTAGTGTTGTTTCTGTGACAACCCCAGTCCGTGTGTCTCGCGTTAAAGTCACCGATCACTAGAGTTTTGTTTTTGTGTAGTAGTGTTGAGAGGTCTGCGCGTGTGATGTTGTTTAGTGGCTTGTTGTAGGCAGCGTAGATTATTGTGTTGTCTTCGAGTGTTATGTTGAGAGTTTCCAGGGTGGTTTGAGGGTTTGGTGTTAGTGTGTGTGGTGTATTGTGTTTGACTAGAATTGCAACGCCTCCCGCGGGGGTCGTACCCTGGTGTGGTCGATCAGCTCTGTAGATTGTGTAATTGTGTATCTTAAATTAGTGTTTGTTGTTGAGTTTAGTTTCATTGAGTAAGCAAATATGTATGTTGTGAGTTTGTAGAATGTGTGTAAGTTCACCTATCTTACCCATAACTCCGTTGGCGTTCCATGAACAGATGTTTAGTGTTGTTTTGTGTTTAAATGTTGTACGTGTGAACATTTTGCGCGAATGATAAAAATATTGTGAAGTGTTCGTTAGTTGATTTTGCTTTTGCTAGTGCTTTGTTGAGGTCTTTTATGGCTGTCAGCATGTTTGAAATGTTTATCGTCGCGTTTAGTTTAGCCATCTCTGCGAACAATTCTGTTATGTCGTCCATGGGTTGTTGTTGTGGTTGATGTTGACGGTGTTGTTGTTGTTGATGTTGTTGATGATGTTGTTGTTGTGGTTGTGGTTGTTGTTGTTGTTGTTGTTGTTTTTGATGTTGTTGTTGTTGTTGTTGATTTTGTGTGTTGTTTGAGGGGCGGTGCGTAATTTTTTTCGGGATTGGGAGCGTTGGGAAATCTTGTTTGTTGTGAAGGAAGTTTTGGTTAGGGGGTTGTATGTAGATGTTGGAATGTTTCCAGGAGTTTTTGGAAGGGATGGGAGCGTCAACGTATGTTTTAGTAGTCCTAGTAGTCCGAGTTTTGTTTATTTCTAAATTTTTAATTTTTGTAATGTACACCGGACATTCAATATAATTGGCCGGATGAGAGCCAGCGCAGTTTGCGCATGTGGCAGGTGTGTCAGGGGTCTTGACGCAAGTTTGTGTCAGGTGGCCCTGTGCGCACTTCAGTTTGCGGTGGCGTGGCCCCACTGCTGGCAGCGATGGCACTGGATCATCTGCTTCTTGTTAATATAGCGTTCCCACTCTACCTTGACGTGAAAAATGAATTTAGAGTTGGAGTTGAGTGATTTCACTGTGTGATTGTTTGTTGTTGTAATAAGGTAGAGTGGTCGCCTCGTCTTGCGCATTCTAAAGACCTTTTGGATGTCGATGCCTTTGGTGGTCAGCTCCACACGCAGTTCTTCCGTCTCCGGCGCACTGTCGATGCCCCTGAGCACAAATGCGTGTGTTTTCGTTTCTCTGTTTGCGTATGTGTAGTAGTGGTTGTCTACGTCCGCGTTCAGGTCCGTGATGATGTTTTGTCGTTCTTGTTCGTTGTGGATATATATGTTTGTGTTATTGTTAGTGTATTTGATATGATACCCTTTTGTTGCGTTGGTCTGTATGTAGTTTGTCAATTTTGTTGCATTGTTGGGTATTGAAGGGAAGATTATGGGAGGGGGCGGGCGGGGTTTCGATTTTTTTGGTTCGGGTTCTTCGTCTGTGTCCGTGTCCTCGTTAGTCTCGTTGTCCGTTAGGGAGTGGAACTTGTTTTGGGTTTTGGTGTAGGATTTGGGTTTGACAGGGGGTTTGGCGGTTCTTTTGGGAATTTTAATATTCCTATCCTCTGGAGGTGTGTCTTCCCTGGGACGTACACTCGCTTTGGGAGCAAACAATGTGCTAACCCGAATGTTATTTTTGTTTTTCCCACTTGTTGTAGGGACGGGGTCTGCGCCAAGATGGGGTTGGTTGGGAGGATCGTCTTCCTCCATCACTATGATTGTTTCCCCACTCGAGTCGAGTTCCAAATGTGGGAACGGTTCCTGGTTTGAAAAGTTGAATGTCCCCGGAAGACTCTCCAGGGATGTTGATGGGGATGGGGAGTCGACTATTTCCCTCCTAGGGTTGTTAGAACGTATGGTATTATAGCGCCTTGGCGTAGAGGCCAGTTTTGCGTAAAATTCACTTGGAATTTTGAAAGTAAAAAAGAAATTAAAATGTAGAACAATAAAGAACTTGTTTAAAACAAATTAAATTTTCAGTTTATAACTGCACACTCCGCTTAGTAAAAACAACTGCTCGGTATGAAGTTAAGACTTCGACTGTAGCCAAGCACTCTGGCCCCGCAGCCACAGTGCTTGTGTAAATATAAGCCAAAACTTGCAATGCATAAGTAAATATTATTCCTGAATTCATTACGATAACTCATAGGTTGTTCAGTATCATAATTGTGTTCCAGAGCCTAACATATTATATTGTTTCTGACTGAAACTGTTTTTGTTTTCTAGTACGACTCCTCCGATGGATTTCCCACAAGTATTTGCTATGGTTGCATAAGAGAAATGCTCCAATTTTATGAGTTCGTCCAAAAATAATGTGAATCGGATAAGAGATTGCGAAGTCATACAGTGAAAATTAACCAAAGCACAGCGAACATGATATCTATAGGCAATATAATAATAATTGACGATCATACGAATAGTCTTACTTATGAAAATGATGAACGAAATTGTATAATACAAAGTTTGCAATGTCCATTAACTGACAGAGAAATTAAAAATGAACTTGAGCAAGAAATGGATTTTAAAGAGCATGCAATTGATGTTCAGGCCGAAACCAACACCAGTAGAGAAACTGTGGAAAGAATATATTCAACGAAAGAAAATAAAGGTGTTGCAAAACTCTATAAAAGTTTGTCACCCCTAAAACAGCATTCGAAATAGCAGGATGAGCAAGATAATGACAAACAATTTGAGACGGAAAGTCATCCTGTCAAATGCATCCATACCAAGGAGCAATCCTTCTCATGCTCGGTTTGTAACCAAGAATTTGGGGAGATTAAAAACCTAACTATATTCGAACCCACACCGAGAAAAAACCCAACAATTATAGAATTTGCACACATTCCTCTGGTGTAAATACTACCATGACTACTCACATGTGCATTCATAATGAAGAGAAACCCTTTGCATGTATAGTTGGCAATCGTAAATTTGCACAGTAGAATAACCTAAATGTACATTCTAGAATCCACTCCGGCGTAAAACCATACAAATGCGCCATTTGCGAACGTTCATTTAATCATAAGAACAGTTTGACAACCCACATGCGTATTCATACACATGAGAAACCCTTCACTTGTTCAGTGTGTAACCAAGAATTTGCACAGAAGGGTACCCTAACTACACATATTCGAACCCATACCGGCGAGAAACCATACAAATGTACAATTTGCAAACGTTCATTTAGTTGGAAAACGAATTTGAACACTCACATGCGTATCCATACACTTGAGAAACCCTTCTCTTGTTCGGTGTGCAACAAAGAAGTTGCACAGAATATTAAACTAACAACACATATTCGAACCCACACTGGCGAGAAACCATACAAATGTACAATTTGCAAACGTTCATTTAGTTGGAAGGGCAGTTTGAATACTCACATGCGTATCCATACACATGAAAAACCCTTCACTTGTTCGGTGTGCAACCAAAGATTTGCACATAAGTGTAACCTTACCAGACATATTCGAACCCACACTGGCGAGAAACCATACAAATGTACAATTTGCAAACGTTCATTTAGTAAGAAGATCCATTTGAACAATCACATGCGTATTCATAAACATGAAAAGCCCTTCACTTGTTCGGTGTGCAACCAAGAATTTGAACAGAAGGTTAACCTAACTACACATATTCGAACCACACCGGCGAGAAGCCATACAAATGTACAATTTGCCAACGTTCATTTAATCAGAAGAGCATTTTGCCCACTCGCGTTCGTATCCATAAACATGGTAAATCCTTCACTTGTTCGGTGCACAACCAAGAAGTTGCATAGAAGAGTAACCTAACTAGCCATATTTGAAGTCAAACCGGAGAGAAACCACACAAATGTAAAATTTGCAAACGATCATTTAGTCGGATGACCAGTTTGACCACTCTTATGCGTATTCATAGACCTGCGAAACCCATCTCTTGCGCAGTGTGCAACCTAGAATTTGCACAGAATATTAGCTTAACTTCACATATTCGAATCCACACCTGGGAAAAACCTCATCAATGTATAATTTATAATGTAATTTTGAACGTTAGTACTTATTAAATATTTAACACTCTTAATGCATCTTTAATTTCGAAACATATATCTACACAAATTCCTATTTTACGCTCTTATGCAAACACCAATTGAAGACAACTGCAGGTGATACCAATAAAAGTCCGTTCAAATTTATTATGCGACTTCCAAAAAAGACCTTTATTCATCTACATCCCACAAGAAATATAAATATTTTTTATATCAGTCTCACAAAATACCAAAGAAATATAAAATAAATATTGGATATATATATATATATATATATATATATATTTATATATATATATATATATATATATATATATATATATATATATATATATATAAATATATATATATATAAATATATATATATATATATATATATATATATATATATATATATATATATATTAGATCTAGGCTCAAGATGACATGTCTAAATCACATAGCACATAGCACATAGCACTAAAACGAAACATTGTCGGGCTGCTTCTATAATGTATTGCAGGTCTTGTGGCAATCACACAAAAATGGTTGCACTTACAGCACAAATATTTAAGATAAATATTAAATATAATAGCATTCTTCACTAATTTGATTTTAATTTTTTTCGAGAAAGGTAACGGTTACAAAAATAGCTATTAAAATTCATTGTTCTACTAATTTTGAAACATCGTAGCAACTGGGCCTGTGAAATATTTAGCCTGAAGTCAAAATAAAATGAAATAATTTAAATTTGGCATTTAATTTCTAAAGTAAGAAATATATTTAATGAAAAGGTTAATAAAATATTATTATTAAGTAAAATAATAGAAATATGGTACATATGGATTGCAGATAAGTTTTAAGTCTATTTTAAAAATTATATTTTGTTGATTTATTCAAAATTAGCCTTTAAATATCCCTTTTATCTGAACAAAATACTTACAAAAATTTTCAGTGCATGTCATAGCAGTTCATTTGTGTGACATACGCCTCGTTACGCAACTAGTTCTTTCGCGTCTTACGTCGCAAGTATAGTTGAGGTAGGGTAAGGGTTATTATACTTACCTGAATTATGATGGTTGCTGCTAACTTCGGGATATTCTGGCACTTCGTTGTCCTTCGAATTAATAAACAACACTTTGTTTGATTTAAAATAATAATTGAACAAATAACTAAGTAACACTAGTTAAAAACGAACAAAGTATAATTATTATAATCAAGGTAAAGATTAATCTAAACTGATAGTCTACAGAAACAAACCGGGAATGACAGTATAAGTAATCAGACGATCCCTACTTGGCTCGGATTTTAGGTTAGTTTCGCCTAAGTTAGTAATATCGCAACATTTGACAATGCATGATTATGCATAAAAAGTAATTCGAATCGCCGATAGCAGCGATTTGACATGATGGTAGTCGTCGATCCCCCAATATGATAGATCAGAGGAATAGTCAAATTTAACAATCCCGGTAGTTACAGCATACAAACACACAGATGGAGGACATTCCAATAATAGTCGGAAACGATTAAAGGCAGGTCAAAACGTATATTTCTATTAAAATATCGAGATCCAAATCTTTCGTGATTACACATAATTATACTTATACTGCGTATAAGAAAGTAAAAATAACTTAAAACATGGTAACATATGTGACTACATAATAAATGTAACTAACAACTACAATGTTTTTAGCGATAACATATCATCCAGAGGCGACAAAAAAGAAGCCACCTAGTAAATTCCCAGCTTGTCTTGCACAGTCAACAGAAAAGAACCCAGCTAGCAAATTCCTTACAAGGCGACTATTTCTTGTCACCGCCATTGACTTTATTGTTTTATAAATTCTAACGATCTAACCAGAATACGTATCAGAAAGCGACATTCATGCCGCATGCTATCATATGGAACGCAGCACCGAGGAGAGTCATCAAGTACTGGTGGTCAAATATATAATGCAGTATACGTGAATTATGCGAAATATTAATGTCTATTATTTCCAGTCCAACTAATTTTTTTCCAATGTAGCAGAAAATGCAAAAATTATCTAGATAAACATGCACTTCTGATTGTAATATTCCTATCAAAAATAGGTTGTCCTTTCAAATTTCTCTTATAAATTTTAACAATCTAATGTATATGCGTATAAAAAAATTCAGCGACAAACATGCCGCATGTGAGACGATGTAGCGCCCCAACGCGGCGAATACTTCTACTATTGACGGGGAACATGTATATATACATGTATATGGACGTGAGAGGTTTTGCATGTAATATTGAAAATAACCTATTTAATTGTAATCAATACCTTTTCTGAAAAGTCTTTTCATATAAAAGTTATGCGAAATATATTAATCCCTTTTATTTTCATTCTGACTAATTTTGCTGTAGGTGTTATCGAATTTGAGTTCTAACATAAAATGTAAAAATTGACTAGAGTATGCATGAACTGCCGGTTGGAATATTTCTCTCAATAATAGATTTTCTTGCCAGCCATATACAGATCTAAAATTTGAAGTTTCATAATTCATATAGAAATAATATTAAAGGTTTGTGTGGTAGGCACTCGGTGAAACATTTTGATTAATGGAAATAAAAATTCGCTTGGTTTTGCTCTCAATGTTTAATATATATACGACGCGTTTCAACCTTACATATCGACTTGTTACAATACCATTGAGTGAACGTTGATTTGAAAAAGAATTTGATATTATTAAACAAATAGCATCAAATAACGGATACCAAATAAAAACTATTTACAAGATACTAAGAAAGAAGTATAAAAAACAGATAGTACAAAACATTTCCACACAGACAGTAAATATCACCAATAAATGGATGTATTTAAATTACATACCAAAAACAACCCAAACAACTGCTACAATAATTAAAATTCTCAACATTAATAGCATTTCCTACAACAAAACAACGCTAGGTACATTATTAATTAATACCAAACATAAAATCAATAGAAAAAATGTATGTGGAATATACGAACACCAATGCAAAGATTGTGATGCCATTTATATAGGCCAGAGCGGCAGAAATTTCCAAACCAGATTTAAAGAACACCTTAAATCCATAGACAATAAAACCAATACCACAGGATTTTCCCAACACTGCATAGAACATATCCTCTCATTAAAAGATTACAATATACTCCACACAGAACCTAAAGGAATTCGACTTAATCTGCTAGAACAACAAGAAATTAGAAAAGCCGTTACTTCAAAGAAAAACATTGCGAATGACCTACTAGATGTAAGCCAATCCCCACTATTAAACTTAACATTTTAATGTAAATAAATAACAACATGTAAATCCATATCATATACCTGAAGATAACCGTAAAGTTGAAACGCGTCGTATTTAAGTTATATAAAATACAGCCTGTAGTATTATATAACAGACTCTGTATAATCCCACAACAGTTAAATATAATTAAAGCCATTTCTGATGATTATGCTAAAACCTATTCTTGTAAACAGGTGTCAAATAAATATCATAAGTTTATAAAAGCTAATGTTAAGAAAATATCAGATGTCATTTATCTTGTAGATACAGGTAACAGTAATAAGAGAGTTTTGACGGAGTCAGTGAAACCAAATCAGTTTTTTTTTCAAAGACGTTAACTTCAAACATTTATTTTATATAATAAACATTGTGAACAAAACCAAGTGAATTTTTATTTCAATTAATCAAAATGTTTCACTAAGTGCCTACCACACAAACCTTTAATATTATATTAATTAATTAATTAATTTTTTTTATTTGTTATAGTAAGTTAAATACATTATCATATAATCTTTCAAGTTTACAAACACAAAAACATGCAGTACAAATCAAATTTAGAGTTTAGTTCTACAAACATATTTCCTAAACTTTAACTAAACTTAACTTTTCTCATTTTTAAAATATTTATTAAATAGCCAACACTGTTCAAAATAAGAAACATATAATTTTATTGAATAGCATAACCAATTTCTCGATATGGTCATCCCTGTTTTAGTAATTTTATTCTAATATAAACTAGTAAAATAATAAAAATAATAGTAAAATATCATGTTCATTTTCCTCAACAAATTTTAATTTTGCAAAGTTTCTGCGTTTTGGTCTTCTATTTTTATAAATTCTTGTGTTTGTGTGTGTGTGTGTGTGTGTGCGTGTGTGTTTGTGTGTGTGTGTGAATGTGTGTGTGTGTTTGTGTGTGTGTTTGTGTGTGTGTGTGTGTGTGTGTGTGGTTTGTGTGTGTGTGTGTGTATGTTCTCTACAGCCTAAACTGTTGAAACTTAATTTATCAAACTTTAAACTTAAGATCTGCATATGCCTGGGGAGCGCACCTCCTATTTTTGAAAAAAAAATTTAAAGCGGAAGGTCCTGTTTACTCTAGTCATTTTTTGCAGTTTCGGCAATTACTTAAAAATGGTTACAGTAACAGAAAAATTGTATGAATAAAAATTAAAGGTATTTATATTTAGCACAACTTTTGTTCGAATTTTTTTTCCAAAAAGGGTACTGGTTTCCAAATAAATTTCTGCTTATTATATATATTTTTATATAACTCGTATCATCTGCGCCTGTCAATTGCTTAACAAAATAGACTTTAATATTTTGAAGTTTGACATTTAATATTTATTCAAAGAAATATATTTATTGTAAAAGCACTCTAAAGGTTAAAACAAATATTATAAATTAGATAAAGAATGAAATTACGATGTGGTTTAACCCATATGCGTATAAGAAAGTTCGGTGCATGACACTGCAGATGTTTTTACTTCATTTCCTAATAACCTAATAATTGCAGGCTTAGGTAATTTATTTTGCGACTCTTATCACTAATTAAATTATTTAAAATTTGGTCATATTTTGCTAAAAGCTAAAAAACATTTAAGAAATTTCCTGAACTGACTTCAGCGTTTAAAGAATCAAAATGTCCGCTCAATTATCCTATCTAAATAATTTTAACCACATATTTATTTCTTTCTGTGTGGTTTCTTCTAAGTTCAAAATAAGAAACATTTATTTTTCTTGAATAACATGACCAATATCTCGAAATGGTTATCCCTTTTTTAGTAGGTTTCTTCTAATATAAACTAACGTTAAAATAATGTCCTTCTTCATTTTTTGTTTTGGATCAGAAAAAATAAATTTGTCTGATAAATAGACATTACCTTGCATACTTATTACACTATGATTTATATCTTCATTTTCTACAACTTGTTCTGATGATTTTGTTTCCACTTCGGCATCTTCTGCTTCCAAATTTAATAATAAGCTAGTAGAAGGAACTGTAAGAGTCGCTGCTGCCGTTAATTGTTTAAAAACGTTTAGGCAATTTATTTATTCCTTTTTTCGCTTCTTCGTATTTCTTTTCTTTCGCCGCCCCGCTCTGATGTTTCGGCATGTTTATCCTTCTAAGTATATACTATATAAGACATGTATTAAACATACGAAAATTTTTTTAAATTTACCTGATGAAAAATTTGCACAAATGAAACTTCTAATGTATTTTTAAAACGGTTGCACTCAAGCTTCAGGTAAATTTTAAATTAAATATTAACAATGCAAATTATACAAATTGATAATGTGTGTGTCAATAGGAATTCAGGCTGGTTCAGACAGTCGCTTATTGCATAGTTACGCAAATAAGCAATTTATCTATTGCATATCTCTAGTGACATTTAAATAAAGAATTAATACATTGAACAATTTGCGACCCAATTTCTAAATCTAGGGAAAAGACAATTAGATCATGGAACACAGAAATTATAAATATTAAGTAGATTCATATATATTTCCTGGCTAGTTGTTTCTTTAGGTATTTCAATTTAATAAATTAATTTTGGAAATACAGATTGCATTTTAACAAGAAATCATTTTTTTATTAATTTTGAATATCATAAAAATTAAACTTTTACATGAAAATATTTTTCGAATAAAGCACAGACTTAAATGAAAAAAATTAAAATGACATTTAAAATTAAAATGAGCGAAAACATCATTAAAATTTTAAATAATACAAGCGGCATACCGGCCCACAAAGGTCTTGTTACGCTACTCAAAACTATAATGATTCTGTAAAATATTATGAAAACCACTTTTTCATCAATCACAAGTGTCATGTATTTGGGGTGTTGTTTGAATGCGTTATTAGTGGTATAATTGAACATATTTGTGAGAATAAAATACTGAAGTTAATTCTAAAAATTTTCCTTTAAAGATGACTGTTGTTTTGCAAAAAAAAACTTTTTTTTATCTACGAATATTCGGCTTTCGTATATGAATTGCAAAATAAATTGGAATAGAGCAAGGAATTAGCGCTACTTAGTACATTTTCCCAATTTGCTAAAATTCGGAATGGCCCATTTTGAAAAGGTTATTATTTTCGTAATCTACGCACATGAAGATTACGGTGTTCTTAGGTAAACCTACTGTATTGTATGAAACACAATCCGTAATGGTCGGTTTTTTAATTTGAATGGGTTCCACTAATATATTCTGAACAGGATTCACACACGAATTGACATCTAGGCGGTATATCATTTGATCGGTCAAAACCTCCATCTTTGTTATCAGCATTATTGACCGTGATGGAGATGGATGTATCACTTTTGGTTGTTTCCGGATTTTAAACTTTTTTCAGTTTCAATCTTCTTGAAAAATTAACTCTACGCTTCTATTGCATCTATCTTGATTTGACTACAGAACAATCTCCTTCATCCATAATTTTTTCTTTCTTCTCATTTTTACCTGTCTTTAATTCCGTTTGACTGTACTTGTATCGTTTTTTTCACTGGTTTTAGATTCAGTATAACTGGCTTTTTGATGTGAAAAACTTTTATCTTTATGATTGAGTTGTAACATTTTCTTAATTCTTGACCATTTCTGTTTACCCTGACCACATCCAAATCTAGAGGCACATTGCTTTTTAAACAATGTTCTTTTTATTTTTTCAAATCATCTGGTGCATCAAACAGATCACCTTCTATTTCTTCCATATTTAATTTTTCACACCCTTACCCTATATTCTTTTTTATTATATTCATCTTCTTCTTTAACCAATTTTCAAGGGAAATGTTTTGAAATTTGTCCTTTCATTCTGTTCAATTTCTCTAAATAGGGTACAATCTGATTCTTCAATTCATAATCTCACATTTTTAGTTTTTCTTATCCATCGAATAGTATTAAAACATCCCGACCTAGTAAACTTTCAGTCTGAATTGGTTAGGAATCTTCACATACCATACAATCAAATGAATGTTCACACTTCTTCAATTGGTATTGAACCGGAAATATTATTTCCGTTTATGAGCAGTTGCAAATTTATATATTGTTGCTCGTCTAAATTACTATTCCGTCTTTTCGGATAATATTGCTCATTTGGAGTTATCTATTGTAAAAATGCTCTCGCCTTTTTCGCATTATTTTCTCTTAAAAATCTGCTATTAGCAGTTTGTTCATGTTGTGCCAATTCGACAACTTCTTCGAATACATATCTTGGATTTTTGTTAAAATACAAGTTTATTCAAACTTTAGTGATTTAGTCTGGATTCACACCCTTTTCACATTGTTGTATTAAATCGCGATCGTATTATTAAAATTTTATCTTGACCAAAGCTTAATTTTTCCCGATATTTTTAATCTAGTGACATATTGATCTACTGTTTCTTTTGTAACTTGTATGTATCACGATAAATTATGTATGCCTTGACCCAGTATAATTTTCAGATTCCAAAAATAGAAATTTCAAATTATCTCTTATACGATCACACAGTAACTCATTTCAAAATAATACACGTTCAACTGAATATATAGTTATTTTTGATCATACACAATTAGCTTAGTTAATTTTGAAATTATTTAGTTTCTATGAAACAATAAAGTAATATAATTTTTAAAATTGATTCCTTTTCGTTGCTATCAAAGTAATGGAATGTAGGTCGGTTTTGTAGGTAGCTGCACAACTTTTCTCGATTAATTATTTTTAAAAAATAAATAAATTGCCGATGTTGTTGGGTTTTTTCAGGTATATTCAATATTTTACATACAAATTGAACCAAAATATAATTATGGAAACCAAATTGAATGATTGATTAAATAAACCTCCGCGAAGCAATTGTTTTTTTAAAGATAAGAGCCCGAGCCAATTAAAGTCATTATACTTCTGCGAATGTCAATCGCGGAGTGACTATGCGATCATAGCATGAATAAATTACCTTATAGGTTATTTGCACGTTTATTTATATTTATAACGAACTAATGATATTATTTTATTAATTTTAAATAGTAACTGGCACTTTAACTATCCAGCGTTATGCTGAGAATAATGATTATGCTACTAAAACTTTGTTAGTGGGTTTGTTTTATTTTTCAATATGTGTATTTCTTCATGAGAATAACATGGGACTTTTTACAGAAAAAAAATTCAGTTTCACGAAATTGTATCTAATTAGCATTATAGCTACATTGTTCAAATAAATAAATAATACGTATAGGTCTAAAATTTTCTGTATAAACCAACTATAAGTGTTATACACCATAGGGTAGCAAGGAGCATCAGGAAATATGACTTAGGGATATAAATTATCGTAATCATATTTATAATGTTACATGTAAACCTTAATTGAGCCATTTACAATATTGGCTAAGATCCATGAGTACGAATTGTTAAAAACATTTATTGGACAGAAAAGAGAAGAAATAAACATTCTTATACGCAATACATTGTCATCTTGAAAACATTCTCTACATTTTAACGAAAATATGCCTTTTAACATTCCCTGACATGATTCAGTCTATTTAGTGTTGAATTTGATATTTAAAAATTATGAGTATGCTACGTGTGTAAATTATTTTTGACTTATGGCAGTGCTGCAGTCTGATTAATAATTTCAAAAATTATAGGATTTGACCGGCCTCTGATATTATAACATTTTTATAGCATAATAATAATGGAATTTAACAAGAATAACGAGAAAGGTATCTTACATTTATTGACCAGCGTAACAATAATCTAATTATAGTTGACGAAACTGAAACTAACCTCTTACAAAAATATAAATCGCAGTAAACGGCGCACGCGGTTTGCGCAGTTTCAGTTCTATTAAATTTGAATTATAATTCTATATTGAATTTGATATCCAAAAGCTCTGATTCCGTATCAAATTGAATATATAATTCAATATTGACTGAAACATAGTGTCCTTCAACCGTATAGACGCACACACAGACGGATGTCAAAGACGTTAACATCTCAACATCGACATTTTTCATGATTACAATTCATTCTTATACGCAGTATAAATAAGATGTAATGGTTGCATAAAAAAATGCTCCAATATTATAAATTCGTCCAAAAATTTCGAGAATCGAATAAGAGATTGCGAAGTCAGACATAAGTAAATATTATTCCTGAATTCATTACGATAACTCATAGGTTATTCAGTCCCATAACTGTGTTCCAAAGCTTAACATATTATATTGTTTCTGACTGCAACTGTATTTGTTTTCTAGTACGACACTTGCGTTGGATTGCCCACAAGTATTTGCTATGGTTGCAGAAAAGAAAGGATCCAATTTTATAAATTCGTCCAAAAATGTTGTGAATCGGATAAGAGATTGCGAAGCCATGCAGTGAAAATTGTCCAAAGCACAGCGAGCATGATCTCTTTCGGCAATATAACAATAATAGACGATCATACGAATAGTTTTAATTATGAAAATGGTAATCAAAATTGTAATATACAAAATTTGCAATATCCATTAACTGAAAACGAAATTAAGATGGAACTTGAGCAAAAAATGGATTTTATGGAGCATAAAATTGATGTTAAAGCCGAAACCAACTCCTGTAGAGAAATTGTGAAAAGAATTTACTCACCGGAAGAAAATACAGGTGTTGCAAATCTCTATATAAGTGTGTCACCCATAAAACAGCATTCAAAAGAGCAGGATGGGCCAGATAATTGCAAACGCATCCATACCGAGGAGCAATCAATCTCAGTGTGCAACCGTGACTTTGCACAGAAAGGTAACCTAACTACACATTTTCGGAGCCACACTGGGAAAAATCCCAACAATAATAAAATTGACTACTCACATGTACATTCTTAATGAAGAGAAACCCTACACATGTACAGTTTCCAATCGTAAATTTGCACAGAAGAAAATTCTTAATGTACATTCTTGACCTTACCAGACATATTCGAACCCATACCGGAGAGAAACCATACAAATGTACAATTTGCAAACGTTCATTTAATCAAAAGAGCAATTTGACCGCTCACATGCATATCCATACCCATGAGAAACCCTTCACTTGCTCAGTGTGCAGCCAGGAATTTGCGCATAAAAATCACCTAACTAGCCATATTCGGAGCCACACCGCCGAGAAACCAAACAAATGTACAATTTTCAAGCGGTCATTTAATCAGAAGAGTCATTTGACCACTCACATGCGTAGCAATACACATGAGAAACCCTTCACTTGCTCGGCAGGAATACTTAACTATAACAGCGATTTCTTCTAAGTTTTTTTTTTCAATAATTATTTAATTAATATAATTTACTACTGTATGTTAAATATATAATTATGTATGTAACAACACGTCATAATTAAATATAAAGATATAGAATTTTTATTATACGATATATTAATAATCATTTATATACGAATATATATATATATATATATATATATATATATATATATATATATATATATATATATATATATATATATATATATATATATATATATATATATATATATATATATATATATATATATATATATAAAAACAAACACAAGGCGGGGACAGGGGTCAGAGGTTTCAAAATAAAACACTTGGATAAGTTTCACATATGTCGTTTATTAGCTTCTATCATTGCTTAGACTTCTCGGTCTTCTTCAGGTACAATTGTTAGTAAAATATTATAAATTGTTAAAATAATTTAAATATGATACGACCTAAGCAAAATGCGTGTAAGACATTTTAAATATTATATATTTATATTGACAAAACCACCTTGCCCTGTACAATACATGAATAATATTTACATTCTTTCATATGTATATTTAATCTTTTATATATGCATGTTTTTTTAATACGACTCAAATACCAATTAAATATTTATTTAGATACATATTATATATATATATATATATATATATATATATATATATATATATATATAATAATGATTTATTAATATATATTTAGATTTATTAGTGTACATTAAATCTTGAATGACAAAAGTTAACACGCCAGAATAACACCTATCTGTAAAATCAATGGAAACTTTAAAAAAATTCCGAAATTATAAACCGTTCAAATAAAGAAATATTTTTAATGGTAAAAAATGATATTTTTTTATTTTACAATTCACTTAAATTAAATTAAGCTAATTTTTGTAATTTTAGAAATAAAATTTAGCGAAACTATCTAATCTTAAATTTAAAAAAATCAAACACATTAATTTTATTTAAATTAATATAATATTTACAATTGAAATATTAAATTTATCGTTTTAAACATAATCTTCATTAATAAATAATAATTAAATAAAAATTATATTCTAATAATATTTATACTTCATATTTTTAAAAAATTTAAAGAATAAATTATGGAATTTAGAAAATAAAACAATTGAGAAGCCATCGTCAGTCGCACATTCATGTTCGACTGACGGTGACTACTTGGTAGCCGAAATGTACATCTCGTTCTTTCTAATAAATTGTGAAGGAAAGTCTCAATTGTTTTATTTTCTAAATTTAACAGACCTTCACGCAACTCAAACCGAAACTAATAAATTGTGGCTGTGCTGCTTCAGGGATTTTTGAGGTACGAAATACCCAATTGAATGGCATTGTATTACAACACAACATTGATTTTATTTACTCTATTAGATACAACTCGTTTGGTTAAATTAAGGCGGGCGCTAAAAATTTAAAAATATATATTGAATACATAAATTTAATTATATTTTATATAAGCCAAAATTAATAATAGATTTATAATTAATAAAATTTTAAAATTAATAAAATCAATTTTAAAATTATTTATTTAATTCATTTTATAAAAATCACTGATACTTAATTTATGTTCAAATAAATTAAATTAAATAAAAGATAAATTTTACATTAATGTTAACTAATTAAATTAAATTTGTAGAAATATTTTATTTATGCATAATATGAAAATCAGGTTATTACGGTTTTGGTGATTGATTGTTTTTATTTTAATGTTACAACAATAGGGCAACAATATAACAAACTATTATTGGTAATCAATTATACAACAATACAGGATAGGATTTATGTTTAATGTGTAAGTGTAACTGAGATGTAGTGACAGTCCAAAGTCACAGTCATGATCTCGCTCAAACCTCTTTATTGAACTCCTCCAATATAGTGTTACAAGTAGGATGCGCTAGTGGGTGCATAGCTGTCCAAAGAGTGTCTGAGACTTAAGGTGGTGCTCCTTATATAGTGACTGAGTGTAAAACAAATGCTAGCAGGTTATACATACTTGATGTACCGCGTTGTAATTGTATGCTATGTAAACAATTGAATTGTATATAATGTAAAGCAGGTTGTGTGTATTTTTGGGTATATATGGTTTTGGTTGCTACAAATTGAATAGCATTACAAGTACATTTTAAATATACAATAAAATTAAAATTTTATGATCAATGGTAATTAATAATATAATTTAAATAAAACATCTGCAGTTTCATGCACTGAACTTTCTTCTACGCTTATGGGTTAAATCGTATCACATTTTTCAAATTAATAATATTTTACTCACCTTTGGCACCCTTTTTCACTAATCATGTTTCTTAGAATAAATATTAAATTTCAAACTTCAAATTATGTAAGTTTTTGATTTTTCTGTTAAACAATTGACAGGCACAGTTGATACGATATATGTGAAAATAATTAAAATTAGAATAAATTTCAAAAGTCTTTTGCTCGTTTCCGGTACCTTATTTGAAAAAATGTTTCAAATAATTGTTGCTAAAAATGCTAATATATATAATTTTTATTTCAATAATTTTTCTTTAAGTGCAACCATTTTGGAGTAATTGCAGAAACCACAAAAATTGACTAGAATAAAAATGCACTTCCGGTTTGAATATTGTTTGGATGAGGTTTTTCTCAGGTGTGGGTTTGAATATGTGTAGTTAGACTAATCTTTTGTGCAAATTCGAGGTTACACACTGCGCAAGAGAAGGGTTTCTCAAGAGTATGGATACGCTTGTGAGTGATCAAACTGTACTTCCGACTAAATGATCGTTTGCAAATTGTACATGTGTATGGTTTCCCGCCAGTGTGGGTTCGAATATGAACAGTAAGGTGATTCTTCTGTGCAAATTTTCGGTTGCACACCAAACAAGCGAAGGGTTTTTCATGTGTATGGATACGCATGTGAATGGTCAAATTGCTACTCTCACTAAATGAACGTTTGCAAATTGTACATTTGTATGGTTTCTCGCCGGTGTGGCTTCGAATATGGCTAGTTAAGTGACTCTTCCGTGCAAAATCCTAGCTGCACACTGAGCAAGTTAAGGGTTTTTAATGTGTATGGATACGCATGCGCCTGGACAAATTGCTCCTCTCACTAAATGAATGTTTACAAATTGTACATTTGTATGGTTTCTCGCCGGTGTGGCTTCGAATATGACTAGTTAGGTTACACTTATTTGCAAATCCTCGGTTGCACACCGAACAAGTGAAGGGTTCCTCATGTGTATGGATACGCATGTGAGTGGTCAAATTGATATTCTGTGGATTCTAGAATGTACTAGTTGGACTTTCTTCTGGGCTAATTAACGTTTGCAAACTAAGGGTTTCTCGTCGTTATGACTGCGCATGTGATTAGTCATATTAGTATTAACATTAGAGGAACATGTGCAAATTCTATAATTGTTGGGTTTCTTCCCAGTGTGGGTTCGAATATGGTTAGTTAGGTCTCTTTTCTCTGCAAATTCTTGGTTACACACCGAGCATAATAAGGATTGGTCCATGGTATGGATGCGTTTGACAGGACGCGTTTCCTTTTTGAATTATTTGTCATTATCTTGCCCATCTTGCTCTTTCGAATGCTGTTTTAGGAGTGACAAACTTTTATAGAGATTTGCAACACCTGTATCTTCTTCCGTAGAATCAATTCTTTTCACATTTACTCTACATGTGATTGGTTCCCTTTTAACATCAATTTTATGTTCTATAAAATCCATTTCTTGCTCAAGTTCATTTTTAATTTAACTTTCAGTTAATGGACATTGCAAATTTTGTGTATTACAATTTCGTGCATCAATTTCATTCCTATGATCGTCTATTATTGTTATATTGCCGATAGAGATCATGTTCGCTGTGCTTTGGATAATTTTCACTGTATGACTTCGCAATCTTCTATCCGCTTCACAACATTTTTGGACAAATTTATAAAATTGGAGCATTTCATTTATGCAAGCATAGCAAATACTTGTTGGTAATCCATCGCAGGAGTCGTACCAAAAAACAAAAACAGTAACAGTCAGAAACAATATAATATGTTGAGCTTTGGAACACTGTTATGGGATTGAACAACCGATGAGTTATCGTAATGAATTCAGGAATAATATTTACTTATGTATGACTTCGCAGTCTCTTATCCGATGCACGACATTTTAGGACGCATTTATAAATTTGGAGCATTTCTTTTATGCAACCATAGCAACTTACTTATACTACGTACAAGATAGTATTGTAATCATGAAAAATGTCGATATTGAGAAGTTCACGGAAATATACGCCTTTGACATCCGTCAGTATATGTGTGTCAGAGAGACTGTGCGTCAGCATGTACGTGTGGGTGTGCGTCCCTGTCTGTGTGTGTGTGTGTGTGTGTGGGCGCGCACATGCGCAGCACTGCCTATACGGCTGAAGGTAAATTTATGAAACTTAGAACTTCAGTGCAATAATAATTTCTGCAGGATTGCAGTCAAAGGTATTTATTATGTTTAAAACACTCAACGTTTCGACAACACAGTTGTCTTCTCCAGTAGGCTACAAGAGATCATACATAATCTGGCTTATTAATACAATTAAGGCTAAATTGCAACAGTACTTATATTCTAAGCTATAATATAATAGCATATCAATATTTGATAGTGGAACGTCATATTAGTAAAATTTTTTTTTCAAATAATCATCGCAATACTCAAACACAATACATAAATAAAGCAGTTAAATAAAATATTAAATGATCACAGGTATTTTTTCAGTTTTTACTTTCTTATACGATCTCGAGATTAAACGGAAATATACGTTTTGACCTTCCCTGAATTAATTCCGACTATTTTTCGAATGACGTCCGTCTGTATGTGTATGTATATGTGTGTAAGCGTTCTACAGCCTAAACGGTTGAAGGAAAAATTATGAAACTTTAAACTTTAGATTTGCATATTCCTGGGCTGAAAGCCTCCTATATTTGAAAAAAATATTTAAAACGGAAGTGCATATTTACGCTAGTCATGTTTGGCTTGATCTGTAATTACAGAAAAATTATAGATATTAGCATTTTGTACAACCTTTATTTGGAACTTCTTTTCAAATAAGGTACCGAAAATAAGAAAATGGCCATCAAAATGTGTTCTCATTATAATTATTTTCACATAAATTGTATCAACTGTGCCTGTCAATTGTTTTACAGAAAAACAAAAAAACTTAAATAATTTGAAATTTGACATTTAATATTTATTCTAAAAATGGTGCCAAAGGTTAGTAAAATATTAATATTTAGAAAATTAATAAAAACGTGATGTGATTTAACCCATATGCGTTTTACCGCTTGGTAAAATTATTAAAACCTTGAGTTATATCGGAATATTGTGGAAAAACTTGTCTACATACATAATTAATTCTAATAAAGCTATCTCTTTCTAATTGGCAACCCGTCCACTACACCGTCTCATATACTCAAACCTAACTGACAACTCCTGCCCAATAAATATACCTAAGTGACCTTTCCTGATGCTACTCAACATATAGTTGGTTTATACAGAAAAATTTAGTACTACATTATTTTTTATTCAATTGTTTGAAAATTGCAGCTATAATGCTAATTAGATGCCATTGAGTGAATTTTTTCTGTGAAAAGTCCCATGTTATTTTCATGGAGAAATACACATCTTGAAAAGCCAAATCAACCCAGAAACAAAGTTTTAGTAGCATAATCATTACTCTTAGAATAAGGCTGGATAGTTAAAGATTCAGCAACTATTAAAAATTTACGTGGGCTATCTTTAATTACAGATTTATTGCGATTTTAAATACAAATTTAGCGCTTTTTTATACTTCCGTAAATGATAATTTTGATGTAAATTAATATTTGATTTAAGATTGAAATAAAAAATAATATAAAACCAAAAAATATTAAATAATAGCATTATTTCGTTATTAATATAAATAAATGTGGCTATAAATAAATAATTCAGTTTTAAAAATTAAATATGGTAGAAATAGAAGGGGATCTGTTTGATGCAAGATTTGCGAAGGAATCATGGAATAGCGGTTTGCTTTAAGAAAAAGTTTGGAGAAACAGAACATTGTTTAAAAAACAATTTGTCTGATTTAGCAATACCTAGAATTGGATGTGGTCTGTATAAACTGAGATGGTCAAGAGTTAAGAACATGTTACAAATCATTTTCGAAGAGAAGTTACAAGTTTATCTCTTTACAATAACAATTATACAAAAACTAGAAACAAGAAAGTACGTATTCAAACGGAATTGATAACTGTGGCAAAAATGTGAAGAAATAGGAAATTTTGGATGCAGAAGATTGTTACGTAGTCAAATCAAGGAAGATGCAAGAGAAGCCTAGAGCTAACATTTCAAGAAAATTGAAACTGCAAAATGGTATATTCTAATTAATTTTACAGCGAATACGCTATCAATTCCTGTTTATTATATCATACTAGAAAGCCTAAAGTTCGTAGATAATGAAAAAGTATATTTTTTTGCAAAACAACTGTTATCTTTATAAGTAAATGAACAGAATTCTGCAAGACGGTTTATGTTTGATACGCCCACTCGCAATCCGACATTTGTGAATTTCGTGGCTGGCGTTAGAACATAACCCCAGTATTTTATTCTCACAAATATACTCAATTATACCACTAATAACGCATTTAAACTCTACCCAAAATACATAAAACTTAGCTTTTTATTGTTTCTTAAGTAGGTTTCATAATATTTTACATAATTATTATATTAAATGTAGTTGGTCGTATCCAAGGTAATTATGTAATAGGATGATTAATCGGAAGATGGATAAATGCAGAAAATCAGATTTCCAAGTTTTCGCTAACGATTCGGTCATATCCTGACCTTCATCAGAGCTGTAAGATATTTTATTTTTTTGTAATCACTCAAGATATACAGAAATTCTATTTAAATTTAAAGGAGTAGTGTACTATGTTATTCATAGGTGGAGACTTATATTAGTACATATTTATACTACTTGGTGGACAATAGTCATTAAAAAAATTTTTTTAATGAAATTGTTAACAGAATTTTTTATTATATTACTTATTATATCTATTGTTGTTTTTTATTTAATTTTAGAATGTTAGTGTAAACTTTACTCAGATTATCTGTGTCGATTCTGTAGATAATACTGTTATTATTCATAAAATATATGTCATTTCCAAAAAGTTACGTCTTTTAAAATTAGTTTCATGATCTAATATTTTTACATTATTAAAATCGAAATTGTGATCGAAATATACACAGTGGTAGCTGAGTGCCGTTTTATCTTGATTCTGGGTAGAACAGTCATATCTGTGATTTTTTATTCTATTTTTTAAATATTGTTTTGTTTGACCAATATAAGTTCCTTTACATTGTTTACAATCAATTTGGTAGATAATGTTCGATCTATTATTATCTTCTGTTAATGATTTTAATTTTCTGAAACAGTTACCTATTTTTTTGTTATTATAAAATACTACTTTTGTAAATTCATTATTTAGTATGCGTCCTAGTAATGGTGACAGTTTATTTATGTACGGGATTTTATAATACGTTTTATCAATTACATTTGAGTTGTTTGTGATATAACCAACATTGATGCTCACATTATATTCTTTGTGAAGATGTTTTATTTTTAATTTCTGTATTGTTTTATTAATTAAGTGTTTCGGAAAATTGTTGTTTATTAACAATGTTTTAATAAGGTTGATGTTTTTATTGTGGAAAACTGGGTTACTTAGATGATACGCTCTGTGTAACATACCATTGACGGTACCTATTTTTTGGCTAAGTGTATGATTAGATATAAAATTTAATATTCTATCTGACATTGTTGGTTTTCTGTACCAATCAGTGATAATCTTGTTACTTGTCTTATTAAAAGCATATCTAAAAAAGATATGGTATAATTACAATCGATTTCTATAGTGAAAGCAATTTTTTTTATGAAAATTATTAAAAATATTTAAAATTGTATCGTTACTGTTTATGGGGATGGCAGTGATAATATCATCAACATACAACCTAATGAAAGGTAATTTGAATGGTAATTTCTTAGTTGCAGTTTCTAACAATTTGTTCATAACCATTTTAGCAAACACTGGAGACGCAGGGTTACCCATTACTGTGCCAAAAATTTGCTTATAGAAGGTGTCGTTATAGCTAAAATAAATGCTGTCAAAACAGAAACTGACTATATTTTCAAACGTGTCCTCGTCAATACTCGTAAAGGTCGCAATCGTTGGCCAAAATTCATGTAAAACATCTATAACTAGTTCTTTAGGAACATTTGTAACCAAAGAAGTTACATCTAAAGAAACTAAGAAGTAGTTGGGTGGTATCATTAGATTTCTACACTCCATGGCATATTCAAATGAATTTCTTACGTTAAAATCAAAACTATCTACCAAATTGTGAAGTATATACACAATAAATTTCGCTAAGTTGTATGAGGGAGCATTAATACAAGAAACTACTGGTCTTACAGGTGTGGGTTTTGGTTTATGCGTTTTAGGAAAACCGTAGATTTTAGGTGAAATTGCATTATGTGTTTATATTTTATATATATTTATATTTTAAATTAACGTTGGGGACTAATGCTAGCAGATTTTTTATATTGGGTGGTATTGTCTTATGTGTGAGGTTCACAAAACAGTTATCATTGCATATTGTCACGGCCTGAGATATACGTCATCTCAGCCAGCCACAAAACACACAAAACATACTTAAAACGCTATATTGTAATTAACCCTAGTTAACCCAATGACATCGTCCAGCATGTAATGTATATTGTATGTGCAACACAGTTAACCCCATGTCACCATAAAACAACTAAACTATGTAAATGTATCACTCGACATATTGTATATGCAAGTTAGAAATGACATCATCCACGAGAAGTGGTTGCACCACAAATTGATAACGCCAGCTGCACAAATCTTATAAAAGACCCTGGGAGAAATGGGGAAGAGACAGTCAGTCTCAAAGAGTCTTTCATAAGTGATTACGATAAACTATATACGTTAGAATCAGTGTAAAATGTGTACCATAAACGCAATGCTGTAAGTAACTTTATTTCAATAAACACCAAACTAAAACGTATAAATTTATAATTGTGTTATGACTTAGTAAACTCCCTACATATCCTCTCGTGCTTGACTCCTGATATGATATAAACCCTGCAGGAGTTACAGTCTTGGCTGGTACCTCAACTCAGTTATTAGAGTCACGTCACAGCCAACCCCCAGCTGGTGACAATTGGTGGAGTGCCGGGTATTCTCAAAAAACCGTAAAAATTTTTTCTCTTAAAATAAAATGCAATAAAAATTAAACTCAATTTGAACGAGTTCGGAAATAGAAGTAGAGAGAATACCTTGTGGGAAATAGAATAAAAGCAAGAACAATACGGACCACTGCTTGGTTCACAAGCCGGTGTAATTATATTGGAACGCGAAATAAAATCAGTAAATTTGATAAAACAAAATAATTGTTTTATAATTTGAATAAAAGAATTTTTAAATTTTTGACCAAGACCAAGCACGGGAGAAAGAGGGTTTACGCATGTATGTTGAGAGACTGTCACTAAATTACTCATGCAACTAACTAATAATGAATCATATAAGTTATGAACAAAACCGAATATAATTTACGACCGCGAGAAAACAATTCAAACACAGCGCGATTAGTATTAACGGGAAAAACAAATAATATGTTGAGAACCCCTTCAGCGGGAACAAGTAGTAGAAACGTAGCTTCAGCTAGCAGCGAAACACAAATAATTAATCAATTCACACCCCCAGATATAAGCCCGTTAGGCGCGTTAGAATCTAGTATTTCAGAAGTCGAGTTAAGTATAGAAAGCGCGAACACTAGAGACCCTACACTATTGCATTCGGGATTTGAAAACCTAGACATATCAAACGCAGAAAACATAAATAACATTAGCGTAAATATGGCGCAAGGACATAACAATATGTTAATTGACGAAGCGGAAGATCTAAGTTCGAAACCAAAAGAGCTGAGATGCATAATTTCGGATAGCTTCGACCCGAAGGCAAAGCAGGACGTAACAAGGTATATTAAACAATTTAATACAGCGGCAGAAACAAACCGTTGGAACGACGCGCTCAAGAGACAATATTTTAAATTATACCTAGTTGGCGCGGCAGAAACATGGTATAATATTAATGTTAACGGACGCGATTACTCGTGGAGACAGATTTTAGACGAATTCAGAAACGCATTTCAACCGCGCGGACACATTTAAAATTTGCATGAAAAATTTAGAAACTTGAAACAGGGCCAAGACGAGGACCCTCGCGATTATTATTTTACAATGATGGATATATGTAATCAATTTGAAACCCCGCTGTTGGATGTGGAGATAACGAATCAAATAATAATAAATTTAGTCCCAGATCTACAAACGCAACTAGCACCGTTCGGAGTACAAAGTTTAAAAGAACTCAAAGAATGTATAGATAAACTATGCATAATACAAGAACGCAAACGGGCGTTGAGAGAAGCGAGAGAGACAGAACGTAGCGCAGTATCAATGCAAAAGCAAGCATTGCGGTTTGAAAAATTAGCGGATAGATTAGAAATCCAAGCACACGGTCACGAAGATAGGCAAAGAACAAATAATTCAAATATGAGAAATAACGCGAGATATTTTAATACGCGCTATAATCAACCTTATGTTGGGCGCGGTTACGGAAATAACAATTACGAAAATAATGGCTACGGACAGAATAGATATCAGGCAGGCCAAAGTAATTATGCGAACCCAGGTAGTTATCAAACGCAAAGAAACTATCCGACCTACCCATCAGGTAGAAATGAATCGGGACAAATGAGAGGTGGTTTTTCAAACCAACCACAGAACAGAGCTCCCAATAATAATTTTTCGGGGCGTGGAAGAGAGACGACAGGTAACAGACCACCGCAAGATACGCGTGGCTTTCAACAACGTCTAACACGTACCCATGACGGAAGACCAATATGCTTTAAATGCAGTAAACCAGGTCACGTAGGGCGTATGTGCCCAGGGCCACAAAGGCCACAACAGACCGATGTTCGTCAAAACATGGCGACAAATTCGGGAAACGCCAATGCACGACGCTAATGGCCGATAGTGTTGTGTATGGCCAAAACCAGGGCACAAAGACAACTTGCAAAATATTAACGGTGCAAGGCCTTGTAAATTCAAAACCCATGGAGATAATAATTGACACAGGAGCTACGTGCAATATAGTCAAAGTCAGCCACACTGAAGACTACAAAGAAAATAGAATTCATGTCCTCAAATCCGCGGGAGGGCACGTAATCGAAGTTTTGGGTAGCACGGTAGTTAATGTCATAATTGGGGGATGGACTATAAACCTAGCCTGTTTAGTAGCGAAAGACCGTCCCCGTGATATTTTAATAGGGACTCAATTCCTTTGGGAAAATAGAGCTTGTATAGATTTTGAAAACCAAAAGATAATTTTTAATGCAAAATTAGGAGATAAAGAATACGAAATAAATTTCGCACGTGCCGTGGTAGAGTTAAAAGATAAGGATGAAAATATTGAAGCAGAGGAAGTCGAGGTTTTAGAAAGATTAGACGACATGCCACAGGACGGATGCATGACAGAAGCGCGGTTTTATAATAAAATTATTATCACCAAGTCGGAAATTTTATATTCTGGTGAGGAAAAGGAAATTAAAGTCAATGAAATAGGACGGTACGCGTTTAGTCATATGTTCATACCGCGAACGGAATTTTTGGTTAAAAATGGTTTACAAATAAGGCAGATAAGCTCTATAGAACCAAATATGGGCGTATGGAACTTGGTTATACAAAACATTCGCCGAGTGCCGTTTAGATTATTCGCAAATACGGCATTAGGCTACAACGAAGTAATAGAAGAAATCGAAACAAGCGAATATAAACACAACGAAATATATATAATAACTGATGAGTCACAAGAAGTACTATGCGAACATAATATAAATAAACAACTAAATGAAAACGAGAAAAATAAATTATTAGATTTGATAGACGAATACACGGATTTATACGCGTGGAATTCAAGACAGATCGGTTAAACAGATACAGCAGCACACGAAATAAATACAGGCAACCCACAGCCTATTCATCAACGACCGTATAGGGTATCCCACAAAGAAAGGGAAGTTATCCAAAATCAAGTCAAAGAAATGCTGGCAGATAATACACTTAGACAATCCTACGGCGCATGGTCATCGCCAGTAGTTTTAGTTAAACAGAAAGATGACACATGGAGATTTTGTGTCGATTATAGAAAATTAAATGCCGTCACGAAAAATGACGTATACCCATTACCTGTTATTCAAGACATACTGAGTTACATTGGAAACTCAAAATATTTTTCCAGACTGGATTTGTTCAGTGGATACTGGCAAATACCGGTAAAAGAAGAAGATAAGACAAAAACAACATTTATAACGCCATACGGGCAGTACGAATTTAACGTACTTAGCTTTGGGCTATGCTCAGCACTGGCCACGTTTCAAAGGATGGCAGATAGCGTATTTAAAGACATGAAATGGAAAGAAGTATTAATTTATTTAGACGACGTAATTATTTTTAGCGAAACATTCGCAGAGCACCTAATCAAGCTAAGGTACGTATTTGAACGCTTGCGGGAAGCAAAACTAACCTTAAAACCATCAAAATGTACCTATTTGCAAACAGAAATTGATCTGTTAGGGTACCGAGTAACAAGCCAAGGACTTAGTCCGGATGCAAAGAAAATTGAAGCTGTAGTAAATTTCCCAATCCCACAGAAAGTTAAAAAACTACAAAGTTTTTTAGGACTCTGTAATTACTATAGAAAATTCATAGAAAATTTTGCAAAAATTGCTAGACCTTTGTATTTAATGACTAAAAAAGATGTTAAATTTAAAATTGAAGGAAATGCACTAGAGGCATTTAATGAACTTAAACATAAATTAACTACAACCCCAGTATTAGCACATTTTGATCCAGCTAAAGAAATAGAAATTAGAGTAGACGCATCTGGAGAAGGGCTTGGCGCAGTATTATTGCAATTAGACAAGGATGAATGGCATCCTATAGCGTATGCTTCCCGAAGGTTGACAAAAGCCGAAGCAAACTAAAGTACATCACAACAAGAATGTTTAGCATTCGTATATGCTCTAGGACAGTGGCGTCCATACGTGTGGGGAAAGCCATTTAGAGTCGCAACAGATCATCACGCATTGTGTTGGTTAAAATCAATCAGAGACCCAGTGAATAGATTGGCCAGATGTAGCTTGAAGATACAAGAATATCAATACTCAATCTTTCACAAAAGTGGAAAAGCACATATTGATGCAGATTGTCTATCACGCAACCCAATACATATAGCGACGCTAGCAGACGAAGAAGCAACATTAGAAGTGGAGACATACATAGTTATTCCAACGGACATGGAAGAATTACAAGCTAATGACGAAAAATTAGAAGAATTAATTAAAGCAATAAAAGACGAGAATTATGGAAATGCGTTATTACAACGCAGAGCCAAAAATTACGAAATTAGAAATAATATTTTATTCAAACGCAACCCTAAATTAGACGGCGCGTCAGGATTATTAGTGATGCCTCAAGATTTAATCGGAGAATACTTATATGTTAATCACAATGAACCATTAGCCGGACATTTAGGTTTCGCTAAAACATACGACAGAATAAGAACACGATATTATTGGGATAATATGCTAAATGACGTCAGTAAATATGTAAAAGGATGCGCGGATTGTCAAGCAAGAAAAGACGTAACAAACGTTAAGCCAGGGGGTATGCTACACCCGATACCGATCGGACAACCATTCGACAGAGTCGGAATTGACTTGTTGGGGCCTTTTAGAAGAAGTCAGCGGGGAAAAACATTTGTAATAGTCGCAACAGAATACGCAACGCGCTGGGCAGAAACGCAAGCTTTACCCAGTGGCAAAGCCGAACCAGTGGCAAGATTCATCTTGGAAAGGATAATTTGTCGCCACGGTACGCCGCGTGTACTGTTCAGAGACAGAGGGACAGTTTTTCAATCGCAGATGGTCACCGAACTATTGCGGTGCATGGGATCTAATAGTCAATTCACGACAGCATACCATCCGCAAACCAACGGCTTAACCGAAAGGTTAAATAAAACCATCGCAAATATGTTGTGCATGTATACAAACACAGCACAAAATGACTGGGACGAATACTAAGCCCACGTCACGTTCGCTTATAATACAGCTAAACAAGACACGACTCAAATGTCACCGTTTAAATTATTTAACAGACGCGATCCGATATTACCTACGGAAGCTCAATTAAATGAGCCGATTGAGAATGAAGTAGTTATTAAAACTAGGGAACAATTAGTAGAGATTAGGGAACAAGCCAAAGAGCGTATACAAAAGAAACAGTTAAAAGATAAAGGTCGTTATGACAAAAAACACAGGACGGTTGAGTATAAGATAGGAGATAAAGTAGGAGTTCGCAACCCGGAAAGACATGTAGGTAAATGCGACAAATTATTATGTAAATGGTTCGGACCGTACGAGGTCATAGCGAAGAAATCAGATGTAACATACATAGTTAAAAAAGGAAAAGGGAATAAAATTAAATTTGAAGCAGTTCACGTTGAACGCATGAAACCATATTTCGCGCAGTGGGAACCGCGCAACGACAACGAACGATATCAGTTGCGGCCTAGAAAGGTCGTTGAACTAAACAAAGCGGCAGGACCGCATTCAAAAAAACACACACACACACGTAAATTAAACAATTTTAAATTAATTAACATATATTTATAAACATAATAATACACACAGAAAATATTACACACATATCTTAAAAACAAAACACAGAATATAAAAAAAATATATATAAATATATATATATATATATATATATATATATATATATATATATATATATATATATATATATATATAATCTACCCAGAGAATTTGTGATGTAAACGAGTGATGTTAATCGAGTGATGTTGAACGTATGAACCAATACCAAATGACGGTTATAAAAATCCATTAATAATTTTCTAGTGAGAAACAAGAGAACAAGAGATGGGAGGAGAAGGTGGTGACCACGCTGGGGCTCACCCAGTGGGTAATAGTTCGGGGCACCAGGCTCATGGCGGCGGCCCAAAACGAGTCGGTGTCGGACGAAGTCCGGGAGAACCTGGTGGAGCGGACCATTAAGCCACTGGTGTGGAGAGCAGCGGACGACGTGCTGCTAATCACGGATGACGAGACAACGGCAAGAGCTAAGTTGGCTTGCTACCAAAGGATGGGCGTGGAGAGTAGGGTTGGCCTGAGCGATCTGCTAGTATGCAGTTTGGAAAACCATACAACAGAGATTCTGATGGCCATGGCCCTAGCCACGATGCGGGTGAGAGCGTTGGGGGAGGTCACCTCTTCCAGCAATGATGCGGGGAGAGAACGGGTGGCCAAAATCCTGGAGGCTCTCAACCAGGTAGCGGAGCTGGACAGCCTCGAATTCGCCGACGAGGCGGCAGAGGAACAGCACGCCGCCCATCAATTTGTGGTCACCATACCAGCAATTTAACCAGTTAACGGGGTGGAGGACGAACTTAGTAGCGGGCGGGAAGAGAGCCTATCGGGCGGGCCCGCTACAGCGGACGTCTGGCCACAGAGGCCACCCACCCCAGCAAGCACGATATCCTGGGCCGAGTCCATGGAAAATGAAGAATGGATGGACGAAGTGGCCCGGAACGTAGGGGCGATCACGGCATGCCAGGAGGCGAGAGCAGAGGAAGCACGCCTCCAATTGACGCCAGTGGAACAGCCACAAAACCAGGCCTACCAACAACGGAGGAAGAAGACTGCGTACCTGAATATGCAGGGCTATCTCATTAACGGAGAGTTCTCTCCAAAGGAGGTGGCGCTCTTGTTGGACGGAGGAGAGTGCATGCACCTCCTCCTGCAGGAACCATTTCCGGAAAGAATCGTGAATGGGAAGGGCCTGAACAATATCAGGTACGCGAGGCAGAACCTCCATGGGTTGGCCTGGGGGGATGGAATGATCAACCACAGCCGGGGGATTGCGCGACTCCTCATGAAGATGGCGAAATTAGATAGAGTATATCTAAAGGAGAACGTAAACTCGCCAATATATAGGTTCCTGAGGCACCGCGTCAGGGGCGAAATATCTCTTTTGCCGAACGAGCCGGCATTTGGGGAGTCGTCCTCGCAGAGACAATGCGGGGCCCATCAAGGAACGGGATTGGCATGCGCCAAGGAAAGGGTGTATGCCATGAGGAGATTAAAGAAAATATCTTAAGAAAAAAAAATTTTTTATAAGAAAAAAAAAAAAATAAATCCACGAGGTGGAGACAAAAATCTTTTTTTAATCACGTTAAAATAATTTACTGCTACGAAATACAAATGAAATGTTAAATCGAAAAAATTCTTTTTAGAGAAATAATGGTCATGCCATCCCAAGCAACAAATAAATATTAACGCTCATGAGAGCAACATAAATTATAATTACAGATTTCTAATGATGGCGAGTTACGAAGTATCCACGCAAGAGATACCAGTTCAAGTGGTAGCAGGGGCGTACTGGAAGGATCTGCCGGAGGCAATCACCTACGAGGCAACGATCCCACTAACCTACGAAGCCGACTGGGTATCCAGAGAAGATGGAGACAAAATAACAAGACCAGCAAACAATTGCAAGAATGAACCAATGAGGTGCAACATCAGTGCAAAACTAAATGACATGGGAAACCTATACGATAGAACCTACAACCAAATAGACGAATCCTTGGATCCAAACTATTTCCTAGAAATCGAAGTTGAAAGCACAACAAAACGAAACAAACGTTCTGCATCCAATCCCCAAGAATTATCCTTTGCATCTCCCATGGAAATCTACGGACATGAACCAACCAGAGAAGAAAAGAAGAATCAACGCAACAAGAGAGCGCTAGATTTTATTGGCGACGCCTTCAACTGGTGTTGTGGCGTAATGACAGAGACGAAAGAAAACCGCTAGTAATGAACGAGAGGTCACTCGAAAATACAGTAAGAGTACTGAAAGCCGGAATGCACGCACAATAAAAGCACTTATCAGATATAAGTAGCAAATTCATAAAGTACGACAAAGAAGTGCAAGAAGCATTCACGGAACTAAATGATCACGTCAAAGAAATACGACAGTTAGCAGTGGAAATTAGAGGTGAAATCACCGAGTTACAAAAATCAAAAGAAGAAACAATAGAAGCGTGTGCCGTTGTCACCGTTGCTGTCGTGGTGGTTGTTGTCTCCATGGTTGTGGAAATGTCCCGCCCAACAAACGGCATCCTGCTATCACTACACTACAAATAGTTAAGCCGTTTCGAATTCAGTATTGGTGATTGAAGATCACACAAAGATACTCTTCCTACCGACTGCGCCAATGTAACAAACGCGCGTCTTATGAGAACGTGCACGCGTTTGGCTCCCTCTTAACTATATGCGTGTAGCGATGTTTCTTCTTATACTCACCTGGTGGTTGCGTTTTTACGTGAGATCTTTTAATACACACTTTAAGGTCCAGACTGGGGTTAGCTCGTGAGAGATTAAATTGGTACAAATAATAAATAACAATTTAATTTATAACAATAAAAATATAACAAATACGACAACAAAATGAATTTACAAAAAGATACTGAATAAAGCTTAAGTTACTTACTGACAAAATAATACTCGCTAAGCGCAATCTGAACTGAGACCCCGATGTCAAGCGACATCGCGGTTTTATACTCAATTTTGACCTAAATTCAAATGGCCGATATTGCAAACAAATCCTGACCTAGCAACACTTCGCTAAATGCGGAATGTACCATTTTTTTGCAACTGTTGCTAGATATGACGTAGCTAGTTGCATTTGTTAATCGTGAATTACCTAGCTCAGCAAAACTGAACTAGGTACGCAACTAGCTTGATTTGTTACACTATTAAACGACTTCGACAATTTAAAAAGAATATTATTTTTAACAAGATTAATAAGACAAAATGAAATATTACACGCCTGCAAACAAAGAAATATTCCAACAATATTATTGACACCAGCAATCCTAGCAGAAGATTTGGAGAGATTGTCAACAAAATTAAATTAATATGGCCTGCAGTTAGCCATACCAGCAGAGGAATTATCGCAATATTACAAACTACCAATTGTAGATTGCGGAATAAGCCAAAATAAAGTAGTAGTACACGTAAAAATACCAGTGATTCAAATACACAAATAATGGAAGCTTGTTGAATTACTAACCACACCCTTAGCATGGAAAAATGACACGTGTATTTTCATGCATGATGTGATGTATCTATCAGTAAGCGATAAAGAAATGCGACCAATATCAGGAGCGGGCTTAAATCAATGTAGACCATACCACGATAGACTGTTATCTACCAAGGTTTTCATCAGACGCAGTGTACGGACCACAGTGTGCCTTTAAAATGTATTCAGGCGCAACAGTCGAAGAAATTTCAAAAGAATGCGCATTTCGATGTTATAGAGCAACGTCAACGATAATATCGGAAGTGAGTTCTGACACATATGTGATTACACATCCACAAAAGAATACCAAAATCCGCTGTCCGAAGCAGATAAGAAATATCGATGATATATATATGACAACCAGGAGCATTGCAAATTCAGTTACCTTGCAACTGCTCGTTGTACGTGAACGACGTTCAAACAATTCCAAGACGAATCCCATGTGGAGAAGATAGTGTTACACTCGGAATAATACACGTATTACCAGCAACCTGGTCGAATTTAAAATCATTCCGAATAAATCCGTTATTATCTGCAAATAAACCTACATACAATAACTTATCAGAATGTTTAAACCATAACTGGACAAATCAAAAACCACATTTAAACCTTTCATCGATAAGTGGAACGTCGGACATCGATTGGTCCAGCATACAGAATACACCACTTGAGTGGCCATTACTAACATACCATAGAGACATATTACTTTATGTATGGAACGTAATCACAACAGTCGCAGTACTATTGATACTGAAAAACAATGGACTGAGGCAACTTGGATTCATCCAAGTAGCGAGAGCACAAACGATAAACGAAGTAGACCTATTAATAATAATAGAATTGGTCACACTTCTGGTCATTACGGTCGTAACATTTGCTTACCTCGCATGGAAACTGCAGCAAAAAATAAAGAAAGAAGGAATACAGTGCGAACGACTTGTATATTGCTTTAAGAAGAAAGAAAGAGGTTACGCGGCAACAGACATTGAACAAGGAGTCAGTTATGGAATGCTGACATTGGCCAGTGGAGAAAAAGTCCAGGTGAAGATAGAAAACAGCGGCGGTGTAGGACGGTCAGACCTGGGCACGGACACGTCAGATACTCGGTTGTAAGCGGCAGCCGACCCCTCAGTCAATGGGATCTCGTTGGAAGGTGATCGAATTCCTCCAAACACCCCAGCGTAGGAATCCGTCGGCCCATTGATTGCTACAGAAGAAACAAAGGTTAGTAAACTCAGTTATGGAGAAAAAATAAAATCAGTAACCGAATTGACGAAAAGTATAATAAACTCTTGTAATAAGTAAATAGTTCTTTGCAATTAGCCAAGCAAAATAATTATTCTTTAGACAATATGACCAGTAATATCTGATCAATATGAAAAGTCACATAAAGTCAACAAGTAAAATTTAGAAATACGCATCGACAAACTGATTAAATTTTTTCAAAATAAATGAGAAAACCATGGTTAAATGATAAATTAAAAGAAATAATTAAAAATATTAAACTGAAGTAAAATAAATGATAAATGAATTAATGTACGAATATAAAAAGTTAAATTGAAATAAATCGAGACATTGATAACGAAATAAATTATTACGAAAGTTAGGAATAACAAAATATATGAATAACGTAGGTTAAAAAACTCGAAGTTAAGGTCAGATTAAAAACACAACAATGGAAATATGATTAGCCATCCGGCCGGTTTTAAAGGACAATCATAATAACGTTGTATCAGTCGAGGTTAAATAAAATAAATTAGCGAGTTTTTATTATAAAAGTAAATCCAAGAGTTAGGGAATAAAAACGTGAAATATTAAAGTATAATTAAAATATAAATTATAGGATATTGCGAAATCCTAAAGGGTAATGTTGAACCAAGAATAATTGAATGATAATTAAATAAATAAATAAATATTGGTAATGTTTATACCATTGTAGGGACTTTAGATATAAATTTACATGGAGGTGTAAATTAAATTAATTAGCAGAAGTTAAAGCAAAGAAACAAGATTAGGAGTAGGAAATAATTAAATAATAAAAAATTTAACCACTAATTAAAAGAAAAATGATTGCGAATCATTAAAAAATTTCTTTTTAAATTCAAATTGCTATGAGAAAAGGAACATTCTATGGATAAATAATTAACAAAAAGACAAAAAATATTCAAAAAAAAAATAAAAAAAAATAATAATAATAATAGATAAATATTCACATATTTATAAACAATATTTTAACGATAATAATAATAAAATATTAAAGGAAATATATTAATCAATAAAATTAATTAAATATTATATATCTGGAATAATAATCGATAAGAATTAATTATAAGTTGTAGGAACAACACTCGTAGCATTAATTGAATGCATAAATAAAATAAAATATAATAATTTTATCAATCAAGTATAATAATTTTATCAATAATTTTAAACACGCAACAAATAGTTAAGTTACAATTATAATTAGAAAATCTTTTCTCTATTAATGTTAGCATAATATAAAGGAACAACTAGAATAAGTCAATAACGTTAATTAATCAAGCAATGTATTGCATAAAGTAATAATAAATAAGACGGGCACCAAAATACTGTAGAGGAAACATAGAAATAAGAAATTATAAAAGAAAATACAATAAACACTAGAACTGTAAGCAGTAGTAAATACATCTACTCAAGGCAAAAGCCATCATATCATATTATCTTTATATTATATTATATTATATTTGTTTTCGCAAGTTCTAAAAATGCTTTATATTATATAATCATAAACTATATTAATTTTTATAGTAATTTTCTTATTTTTGAATTAAGGGCATAAATGTTAATGCACCAAATTAATTGTTAAAAAAAAAAAGGGTAACAAATTAAATAAGCAAGAAAAATATGTTTCTCTTTTACTTCATGCATTCTTAATAGAAAAAGTTGTTTTGAATGAATGAAAGAAAAAAACATCAGATGATAACGTAAATAATTAAATAAAGTCAGGGAGAACCCAAACAATAACAAATAACCTTATTTAATTTCTGTAGTCCTAATACAAAGTGGTTAAAACGGACCACAAAGTAAATAATGCAAACCGCAATGTTAACCACAAAGCGAGCCACAAAAATCACAGATTGTGGTCGGCAATGATTATAATAATGATGTGGTTAAACCATGAGAGTTTAGGAGAAATTGAGGTCAATACGGGGGCATATTTTCAAAATCTGCCTTATGCAGTATCGTACGAAGCGGCTTTACCACTTTTGTACGATATACCCTTGATTAATGATGAAACAAAGCTAGCAATCACAAGTTGCTTTAATAAAGCATGTCAGGGAAATAATGATTGTATGGCTATTGGTAATAGAAAGACCGCGATAATTAAAGGAATAAGTGAATATAGTCCAACTAAAACAAATATCTTAGCTAATGATGGAGATAGCATAGGTTGGGATTTTCACATAGCATCAAGAAATCATGTTAAAAGACTTTTTACAACAAATAGGGAAGTAGAAATATTTAAAGATAAAATTAAAAATTTTCCTTATAAAATTGAGATAAATAAATTAGGAATAGTACGAGATAACTCGTACACACAATGCATACCATCATATATTTATATTTTAAGTCAAATTGTGACTGAAATGAGTATATTAGCAGCAAGTTTAATAAGTGCGTGTCATGCAAGACACTTATCACCAGAAATTTTAAATATTAATACATTAGGAGAAGCATTAAAATCATTCGAAGTGGAAATAAATAAAAAAGGATACAAGCTAGCTATTACAAACGCAGCAGAATACTATGGATTACCATTATCAGACTGTATGTTTACTATAGATAGAGCACTTGTGGGAATTCATATCCCAATAATCAGAAATAACATCGAAAAAATTGAACTTAAAAGACTAATACCAAAACCTCTCGTGTGGGAAGGGAAGACATGCTATCTGGGCACAGAGAGCATCAACATTGCTATAGTTTCATTTAAAAATGAACAAAATATAGAAATATTCTCACCTAGATGTGACCCACATCGCGATCGGCTATGTGCGTTGTCAAAGACGTACGATAACAAGGCCATTACATCAGCATGCACAAAATTCCTTCTCATGGGCGGAAGGGTGAATGAATTAGCTCAATTTTGTCCAATCTCGTGCCAATCAATAGTTCAGCGAGCTACGCTTATAACTCCACTCAGTCAAAATACATTCCTATTAACAAATGTTAAAAATAAATTAATTTTAAATTATGGTGATAAACAAAAATATTTAGATTTTGAAAAAGGATTCGGAGCATTGTGGGTACAGTTACCTTGCGATTATTCAATAGAATTCGAAGACAAAACAATATTAAAACCATCATTTCCGTGTTTAAACAAAACAATTACGTTCATAATGAAACAAATAATTCCAGCCGCATGGGCAAATTTAATAACTCAGATATTGCCACCGTACGACGAAAATCGTTATCCAACATTTAACAGTTTAAAAGAATGCTTAAACAAAGCAGCAGTTGATTTACAAAATAACTGGTTTGACAGATTACTCCTAATATCGCCATGGTTACCAATCTTATTAATCATAATATTTTTGATATATATGCATGTAAATTGTAATTATACTAGAGGTACTTACATTGAGGCAGTAGCGCAGCGAATGTTCAGACATCCTGAACCAGCACCCAGGATCGTTGAATACAATTTACCCCGATCCCCGCAAATTGAACAAACCGAGTTCGAATCAAGACCCATACCCCTAAACACTTCAAGAGCAAGATCGGCGTCAACATCAAGGAGTGCCGAACTTAATTACATGACCCCAATCAACGTTAGCCCAGAACCCCAAAACGCAAAAATCCTACGAAGACCCCTACCCCAACCATACTCAAACGTTAACCAATTCGGAAGACCAGAGTACGAGTACAATGAAGTGATGGATCACAGCCAATATATAGCCATGGAGCGCGTGAACCGACCATAGCTGATAACACAATCACGAACAAACTATACAACCTACTTCCGTTTTTTGGCAACTAAACAAGGAGCTGCGAAAAGAGAAAAAAAAATTTTTTCTTCTCTCCTTTCAACCCAGTATTTTGCCAGGGGCGACAAAATCTTTCGTAGAGGGGGGTAGTGTCACGCACGTGCCACGCTAGAGCCAAATCTAGTCCACCGTGGGATCCACGCTAGGTTCACACCTAGGTCATCCACGTGTACGATTTCACAACTACCTGGTCCATCGGGCTCGACAAGCATTTCGTAACCCTAATCAACAATAACGATTGCCCAATACTATCATACAACGACATTCCGAAACGTCATGATTATACTGATGTCATAAATCCAAGTGCAAGGCCAAGGTTACTTCCGCATACCACAAAACCCACACCCGGGATAATCCAATCTTATATAAAGGACCGGGAAGAGACAAGCTGGACAGTCTCAGACACACAGTCAGTCTCACAGAGTCTTTCATAAGTCACTGCCAGATTACGATAAACTTGATACGCTAGAATCAGTGTAAAATGTGTACCATAAACGCAATGCTGTAAGTAACTTTATTTCAATAAACACCAAACTAAAACGTATAAATGTATAATTGTGTTATGACTCCCTACATATCCTCTCGTGCTTGACTCCTGATATGATATAAACCCTGCAGGAGTTACAGTCTTGGCTGGTACCTCAACTCAGTTATTAGAATCACGTCACAGCCAACCCCCAGCTCGTGACAATATTTTAGAAATATAGTGAAACCTATTCGACACCCCATCCAATAATAGCATAGCACATTGTGTCAACAAAGATTTGAAAATGGCATCAGGAATCGCGAAACAATTCTCAAAAAAATTCAACAATTTAAATAAACTAAAATCTCAAAATCCGTAACTTCATTATGTATTATTACAAAAAATTTATGATAGATTTATAATATACTTAATAACAAAACACCCGTATTTTGATGAACCAAGCAACCAAGACATATTCTATTGCTTATTAAATTCAAAACATTTTTAAATAAAAAAAACATCAATAACTTGAGTATCCCAAAATTTGCCTGAGGAAAAGATATGCTAAATCGGTCAGATGATAAATCCATATTATAATCCATTTTTGAAAATAATGAAATACAAATTACTGTTTTTAAAACAGCAAGTAACAAAACAGAACTCAATGTAAATGAAACAGACAACACAGATGCATTTTTCAAAAGCATGGAAGACTTTAACAAACAACTTGACCCAAAAATTAATAATCCGGGAGATAATCAATCACGTATAGTCGAAGTAGATAAAACAACTAAAAACTTAGACGATGATGCATCAACTGACAGTGACAATACAAAACAGTCAAACCATCTTCATTTCGACAATGTAAGCCAATTATACGAAATATTCAGCACTATTCTACGAAAACATTTAAAAAATAATACAGAAATAAAAATGAATAAATGTACAAAGGATTAAGAGGACATCTCCGATGAAGAAGAAATAACACAAATAATAAAAAACTCCATTTAAGTAAAGCAAACCACAGGGGTATTGATGATACAGAAATACGTATAAACATACAACATTATTGCTGGCCAACACAACGTAAATCAATCCAAACTTATATTAATTATTGAGAAATTTGCCAAATTACAACTAAGCCATTCGAAATATTATAAATTGTCAGTATTACTTTAGAAAAAGCTAAATTTCTAACAATAGTAGTTTCAGTCGCAAAATACGCACAAACAAATGTACTGAATTCAACTCAAGGCATAGAAATCGCCAATAATTTAATATAATACATCACTCATCATGTCATCCCCGAGAAAATAATATCAGATGACGGGCTAGAATTTAAAAATTCACTGGTTAAAGAATTATTAGAACTACATAAAATAACAACGCACTGCATCAGTTCCCAACAACCCGAATCTAATGGAATAGTAGAACGATTCTATTCTACCCTTATCGAGCACTTTCGTTTATTTAATAATCAAGCAGAATATAAAAATGAACCTATTGAAATTAAACTTTACTACATTACACTCAGTAACTAAACCAAAACCATGCGAAATAAGAACAGCACACTAAGACATAAAATCCCCATTCAACATAGAAATTGACAAACAAATAATAAATAATTAAATACTTAACCAAAGAAATAAAGTAAAGCTACTTTATCAAAATTTAAATGACCAAATTCAACAAAATAAAGAAAAGTTTATAAGCTAATTGAACGAAACTAAAGAAGAATTGCCACATATCCCCGAACTTTTACACGTAAAAAGCAGACAAAAACAACAAAAAATACACCTAACCAACATGAAAAGACCTAGAACAGAAACTTACCAATTTGAAAATCTTCCAGTTTGTTTGGACTCGGACAAGGACAAAAAATAAAAGAAATAACAGAAAACCAAGGCATCTTACCTCTAAATTTGGGTATTTCAAAATTAGAAAAACCCAAACATACATTCATTCATACTTTGACCTAACACAACTTCATAACAAATACAACGTCTTAAATATTCAATACGAAAACATAAAATTAAGTTTAACTAATAATACCATATACGCCAACGAACTAAACACCATAATAAAATAATTCTGTTCCTGCAACTAACCATAGAGCAAAAATTTTATAATATTAAATATCGCCTTATCGACGGATTAGGAAAAATATCCAAATTTGTAACTGGTATTTTAGACGCAGAAAATGGCGAATGATTTAATAAAATCCTTGGAAACTTACAAGATAACAAACATCATTTAGAAAACCAAATAAAACTAGCCTACTCAGTAAACCACCAAATTATAAACAATTAAAATGATACAGTACGAGATATACAGCATATCGAAATATTTTTAAAATCACGAATCTAACAACAAAAGGAACTAGATCAAGTAGATATATTATTTGCAAAAGACTTATATAATTAATTAATTATATTGTATAACACTATCCTGAATATCTTACAGGAAATCGAAAATTCTATAACATATTGCAAATTAAGAATTCTGCAACCCAGTATCATTAACCATGACGAACTATCAGTAGAACTACAGAAAATATCATTACATTATAAAAATCAGTTACCATAATACGAATCACTGTAAAAGAATTCGAACTTTACTACCTATTTCCGTTACCAACCATGCAAGAATCAGAAATTGTAACATTTATTCCCGATGTCAGATACTTCCTAAAATCAAAAGATAATGAAATTTAACCTCTGAGCGACAATTGTACTCGAGACGAAGTATATCAATGTCCGAAACAATTCTACACACACCATACAGAAACTTGTGCAGAACAAATCTTACTAGAAAAAAATTCAAGAAAATGCCATTATACTAAAATATATATCATTAATAACCACGTAGAAGTGGTAACAGAAATCAACCAATATTAAGGAATATTTCCCACAGAAAAGAAAAGTACCATAAAATGTCATCAAGGAACCAATATTAGAGCATTGTCCGGAATATATTTATTTAAAGAAAATAATTGTGACATTTGCATCCAACAACAAAAACTAACGTATCAAACTAAAACAAATGGCAAACGCATATTGATTAAAGAACTACGGTTCAAATTAATACTCAATAAAATTTACTACTTTATAACTAAAAACATGGAAATTAAAAGACATCATAACTAATTCATCTACGGTAATTAAATAAGAACAAGTAATCATTCACGTGCCAAGTATCTGGACAGTAATACTATACATGATAATAAAATAAAACACAACACTTGGTTTATAATTTCACAAATTATTTATTATATAGATTACTTTAGTTTCACTATACAATAGCATCTTCAGATCTATACTAAACTTAAAATTAGCCATATAGTTTATGTATTCTCCTTCAACTACCTCTGGCACGGCTAAACTCGTCGGAACCTACGTACATAAGAAACATAGGCACAAGTATCTTGGATCATATAATTACAACAGAATCACTGCAGCGGTATATTGATACGACGCCTTACATAGGTACTTGTGGAACGAGCAACCACGTACCTTTCTTGACGCAAACAACATTGCTGGGCAACATCGTACAAGAAAGTAGATACATTACAAAACACACTTCACGGACCACAACAAGACAAACTGGGTACACTATCGCTCTGACATAACAAACTCAGCCAAAAACAATAATACTACCAAAACCATCCAAATAGACACAAAACGCCAACGCCTACCGCGTGGAATAGTAAACATGATCAAAGAATATTAATCGCTTTATAGACAATTTTAGCGCTGCCAGGATCCGGCACAAAAAACAGAATGGAATCGCCTAAACGCTACTATCCGACTCGCTATTACTAGACACAAAGAGAGGATGTAGAAAACTTCCTGTACTAAGCTAGACTACCGGAACGGAGGGAAGACCATATGTTATTACGTGGCGGGATAGTCTACAACTACCGGAGACAGCAGTCAAATAATTGGCTATCATATACTCATCTTGCCTGACGCTTGCATACATCCCACAAACTTGGAAAATTGCATTCTTAGTAATGATCCCAAAACCTGGAAAAGATCAAACCGACCCAGGATCATATAGGCCAATTTCGCTACTGACAACAATGGTAAAAATTACATTTCAGCCTGGAGCGATCTACATTATGTCATTCCAAGCTTCCGGTATGGATTCTGCACGGTAAGAAGCACGAATAACGCCCACATTCAACTATTGGATGCCACCTATACCCGCTCTTAGTGCCAAGCAGTTCCCTCTCAACCAAAAAAATCCTAATATATACCGCCAGAATTCGCCCCATATTTACATACGCAGCCCCAGTCTGGTGTAATGCTTCAGTAACCTCACTACTACCGTTGTAGCGGTTCCAGAACAAGTGCTTGCGCCTAGCCACCAGCTCTGGAAAGTACACACGCATAAAACACCTACACGAAATCACAAACATCCCATACGTAAAACACTATATAGAATATTTAGTACAAAATTTTTACAAAACACAGTTAAATTCAAGCTCTCTTACAAAACACATCACTAAACTACGACACGACACCACTACAATAACACTAAAACATAAGCTCCCTTACCAAACGCTACCCATATTTACGGAAAGCCTCCATGAGACGAACACGTAACACAGACACACATAACAACACTGCAACACACAACACACATCACTATCCAACAATAAAGCCAACCACAACTACAAAACATACCGCATAATCTTAATGTCCATACAATCATCAATAATGTTAAATTTTAAATTTAGTTAAGTTAGTTATTAAGTTTTAGATAAAATGCCATGCATTAAAATGGGTTTTTGTTCCCCCTTTTCCCATAAGACACAATCCTAACACATAAAAAATGTATATCAAACTGTAACACACACAATAACACATTGTTTAAGCATGCAACGCAAAAAACATACCTACTCAGTTATACACTCTCTTAGTGAGTGGAGCTCTGACATAACCAGCCATGTTGTCCAAACGTTATTTTTAAAAGATCATGTATTAGTAACAAAATAATAAAGAAAATTCAAAATGAAAATGACTAAGAGAGATACTAGAAAGGGAGGCTGCACAGCAGCGGCTTTTTTGGACATCGAAAGAGGTTTTGACAAGGTGTGGCACCAGGGCTTGCTGGTCAAAATGGCGCAACTAGGCTTTCCTAGCATCATGGTCAGATGGGTCGCAAGCTTTCTAAAGGACAGAAAGGATAACGTTAGGGTTAGAAGTGCGCACTCGAACAGCTTTTTCCCCGAAGCAGGAGTGCCACAATGCTCTACCCTGTCCCCTCTCCTGTACTCTATCTACTCTGCAGACATTCCTAATGTAACGCAGGCACAATCAGCGGGCGATATTCTATATGCTGATCACACGACGTATTTCGCATCAGGACTAAGCGCCGAGACAGCGACTAAACTGTTGCAAACCCAAATCAACTACCTAGAGATTTGGATGCAGAATTGGCGCGTCAAGCCAAATCCAAACAAAACACAGGTCGTGCTGTTCATTCACTCTAAGTAAAGAGCTAAAATATTCGACGCAAAGCACGCTACAATCAATTTATGGAATTCCAGGGTAAGACCTCAACCATCAGCCAAGTATCTAGGTATCACCTACCAGGGCAACATGCTATTGCAGCAAGATCAGAGGGACACCATGGTAAAAATTCGTCGTCGTCTAGGACTCTTGGTGAACATCAGATGCCGTTGGGTCGCTTGCTCCGCCAAAACCCTCGCCCACACTTACAGGATGTTAATCAGAACTTTGATAGAATTTAAAGCCATGGTCCTAGCCGGAGCCACATCGGACGTTAGCGTCAAGTACGGGCAGACCGAAAGAGGGATTCTTAGAAGACTGTACCGGCTACCTCTAAACTACCCTTCCAGGCTGGTGGAAGAATTAGTTGGAATTTCAGGACTTGAAAGCCGTATAGTAAGGCGACAAACCAAATTTGCCATGAAGAACCTGGACAACGGAATACAGCCAACGGCCAGTGTGCTACTTCAAAAACCGCAACGGGCCGTTAGCAGATGGAAACCTCTACCTAACCCTGCCAATAGCCTACTAGAATTAGCATCAAATGCATTATCTTAGCTAATTTTATACCTTTTGTTGACTTCTATATAAACAAATGTTTTTTTTTTTCAGTCGCCTAAATTTTTTAATATTTCTGTCTACTTTATTATATATTTATTTCTTTTTTTTTACTTTTTAATGAACTCCAATGCTGAAGAGGGTTACCCTATAACGGCATATATTATATATTATCATGTATCTCATGTAACAACAAAATAACTATGTGGCAAATAAATTACATTACAAATAATAATGTTCAGCGAGATTCCAAACTGATCTTGTAACATAATGTAACAAAAATAGTTTTAGCATTGTATAACTTAGTTAGGCAGCATATGGTATTTCCATAATAATTGAATAGGCTTTTTTTTTAATTAAATATATTATTTGTGTCACATAATCGTCAAATGTACAACAAAAAAAAAGAATTTTTTTATGTTTTATGTCATCTAAATAATCGATTAAAACGGACAAAATATATGAATTTTGATCACGTGACCGAAACGGTACGTGATTGTCCAAGCGCCCGTGTGACGTCGCTATGCAGATTGAGCTCACACTTTGCATTTCCTGTCAGCGCGTTTTGCGAAATTATCGGCTTGTACGCAAAGAATTCGCGATAATGAGCCGAAATGAGTTTCTAAGGACTCAGTCGGAGAATTTGCCGAAGGTCTCGGTTGATATGGTGACTGGGTTTTTGGAATCATTCGAGTCTTTCGACGCGGCAGAGACAAGGGGCGTGAAACTTCACAAATAAGTACAACAAATGCCAGTAAATAAATTATTAAAATGAGATCCTTACATATTGATTAATATTAATAGCATATTGAGTGATTTTATCCACATTTGTATGACTGTTTTATAAGGTTATGCTTATGTTTACTTTAAAACGCTTACATATGACAACTTTAAATGTTGTTTGTTTTGCCATTCTGGATTAATTGGTTATATTCAACACTAATAACTTTATATTACTTTTAATTTATTTTATTTTAAATTTATGACAACTAATTAAAGGGGGAAATACAAGTTAAATAAATTTTTTATCGATTTTTGTTTTATTACATAAATCAATTTCCTACATATTTAAGATTTATTCTGTCATATATCTAGGCGATCGGAAATGAAGTGACCGATATTTAACCTTTTTTAATTTCTTATACGCAGTACAAGTATTGTAATCATGAAATATTTCGATCTCGAGATTTTAACTGAAATATACGTTTTGACCTTCAATGTTTTGAGTTCGACTATTTTTGATAATGACATCCGTCTGTGTGTGTCTGTGTGTGTGTCTGTCTGTCTGTATGCGTGCGTGTGTCTGAGCGTACTACAGCCTATACGGTTGAAGGTAAAATTATGTAACTTCAAACTTAAGATTTGTATATTTCTAGAGAGAAAACCTCTTATTTTTGAAAACAATATTCAAACCGGAAGTGCATGTTAACTCTAGTCATTTTTTTGCGGTTTCTGCAGTTACTCAAAAATAGTTGCACTTACAGAAATATTGATAAAATTAAAATTATAGATATAAGCATTTTGAATAACCTTTATTTGAAACTTTTTTCAAACAAGGTACCGGAAACAAAAATTACTTTTAAAATTGATTCTTATTTTAATTATTTTCCCATAAATCGTATCAACTTTGCCTGTCAATTGTTGAAAATTACTGAAAAACAAAAAAAAAACTTAAATAATTTGAAGTTTGACATTTTATATTTATTTAGAGAAATATAATTAGTGAAATAGGGTGCAAAGTTAAATAAATTAATATTAATTAGAAAAATATAAAAAATGTTATTATGGATGGTTTGCAGTGCGTTATTGGCCAGAATACGCACATCTTCAGCACTAAATCCGACGAGGACCGCTACTTTCGCCAGGAGCGCCGATCGTTGAGTAAAGAGCAAAGAGGCCAGAACTGCTAGAAAACAGGCTCAGGCTTAACTAAACGATTTCTATGTGCAAGAGGAAAAAACCTTGTATGAACCCGGAGTCGCCGATTGACTTAAAAGAACCGAAGGTTTCCAAAAACCACACTCTTAGCTAACATAAACTTTAAATGCGTTTTTCTCGAAATGGTATTTTTCAAACTGGCGGGAAAAATTACTCAAAAAGATTTCATTTAAATGACTTGTACCTTAGCGCGTTAGTTAGTTTTATTTTATGTAATATCGGTTTTTTTGCTTTCATATACGAAATATAATTAAGTATTGTAATCATGAAATATTTCGATCTCGAGATTTTAACGGAAATATACGTTTTGACATTCCCTGAAATAATTCCGACTATTTTTGGAATGACTTCCGTCTGTGTGTGTTTGTGTGTCTGTATGTGTGTGTGGGTTTATGTTATCTACAGCCTAAACGGTTGAAGATAAAATTATGAAACTTTAAACTTAAGATTTGCATATTCCTGAGCTGTGCACCTCCTATTTTTGAAAAAAATATTCAAAGCGGAAGTGCCTGCTTACTCCAGTAATTTCTTGCAATTTCTGCAATTACTCAAAACTGGTTACAGTTACAGAAGAATTGCATGAACAAAAATTAAAGGTATTTTTATGCGGCTCAACTCTTGTTTGAATATATTTATATTTATAAGTAGTTTTCAAAATAAATTTTTGCTTATTATATATAATTCTACATAAATCGTATCATCTGCGCCTGTATATTGCTTAACAAAATAGACTTAAATTATTTGAAGTTTGACATTTTATATTTAATCTTAGAAATATATTTACTGTAAAAGCGATCTAAAGGTTAGAACAATTATTATTAATAAGAAAAATAATGTAACTACGATATGGTTTAACCCATATGCGTATAAGAAATTTCTGTGCATGACACTGCAGATGTTTTTTTCTAGTTTCGGAGGTTCATATAGAACAAAATACATCTGAGAATAAGGTGTATCTAATAAATGTAAGAAATATTTATGTTTCGGATCCCCAGAATTCCCGCCAGTTGGGTCCGCACGCCTAACGCGATCTCCTTTTGGCGTAGCGTCTAGGCCACACAGGGGTCGGGCATATTTTACAATAATCGTGAGTGAAGCTGAATGTATATTAAATGCAATAAAAGAAACCCGAAAAGTGTTTGTTGTTTGATATTCCCAAAAAAAATTCCTAAATACGTCAAATTTTCAGGTAGTTACTTGTCTTTCCCCCCTTTAATAAAAACGCTGAACCAGTTTTTAAAGAATAATTTAAATACAAGAATGAAATGTATTGTAAAGTAAATGCCAATTTTGTCGTTTATTTATTATGAATATTATTAATTGTTATAACATTAAATTCTTGACTGTAAAAACAGGTTACCTGGTTTTCGTCGCACTTGAGTCAACTCATTTCACTCGATTTTCGCCTTTAGGTACCGATATAAATATGTCTTCGGAATTGTTTAATGCAGTGTAGATGCATTACGGCACAAACCAATATTTGAGCCGCGCATTTTTAGCAAAATGTGGATTTTCACGCCGGCTCTCCATGTCGTCACATGCATTGACTAATGAGTAAACTGGATAGTCACGTCACGCGTAAATGGCCCGTACTAAGCAACGTTTTGAATCCCAGTTTCGGTAAAATTAGTATAATTAAAATAAACAAAATGGTATTTTTGTTATAAATATGTTTATCTTAGGTTATTTATTAGTTTGATATGAGTTTTCAAAATTCGAGGAAAGGGTCTGTTAAGTTTGGCGACTATAGCATTGTGCAATCTTGTATTGTAAATAAAAAAAATTACTTTGCGGTTGTTCAAAAAGATAACTGGCGCAGTCGGTAGGATATATATATATATTTATATATATATATATATATATATATATATATATATATATAAATATATATTTATATATTTATATATATATATATATATATATATATAAATATATATATATATTTATATATATACATATATATACAGTGAGCGCAGAAAATATTCGTACAATTAAAATTTTCTAAAGGAAACTACTTTTGTAGGAAAACAATACAAGGTAAGTAAAATATAAAAGTATGTAGAGTATCATGGATAGACACATTCATTATTTATACTTAAATAAATCAACAAACATAAAATTATAATGCCAATAAAAAATAAAAACCACTGACAAACGTCAAATTAGCGCGCAAAAAGTATTCGTTCACTTTCGTTTTTTAGTTTCAGCATCAGTTATTTTATAGACCTTCACCAAATGCTATGAATAATAATAACATGGGACCTACCCCGAACATATTATTTGCAGTTTTCCATAAACCTATGTTATTTACCAAATATCTGTGCATTATAAGAAGTAAAAGCAAAGAAACTAGTTAAACTGAAAGAAAATGTATTATTTCATTACATAAATAGTGCTTTTCATCGAGAAACATTTCGAGTATCATAAATAGCCCACATTACACAGAACAAAATAGAAGAAATAGCTCTCGTGAAATTAAAATACTGAAACACCAGTTTATCGAAAATACCTCCCGAATCATCAGACTTTAACATGATGATCAAGATAAAAAAAAAATAAGATACCGGCTAATTTAATACTTTTTGCGCGTTAATTTGGGTAGTGATATTGGTTTTAAATTTTTAATTCCACGTTAATACTATTTTTGATGAATCGTTTTGGTAAATAAGATAAAAATATGACTCCATATAACTTCACATATTTTTATTTTTGATCTATCTTCAACAGTTTTTCTTTAAATGTAGTTTTATTATGAAAACTTGACCTGTGCTAATACTTTTTAAGCTCACTGTATATATATATATATATATATATATATATATATATATATATATATATATATATTAATTTTTATTTTTTTTTTCTTAATTTTTTTATTTTTTTTTAAATTGCGGTTCGACTACTATGGTCATTACCGCTTGTGCAAGTGTAATTGGAAAATAGTGTATGCGAAGGAAAACCGAATTCTATATAACGAGAGAGATTAAAGGAAGAAATAAATACATGATTAATAACTAACAAAAATAATTAAAAGAATGTATCAATTGAGAAAAGCTTTAGCTTAAATATAGCCTTAAGAAAAACGTGATACTTTCATATGTGCGAAAGAACATTGCAAGGTTGGAATGTGCAAACACCAGTCAAGAACTGAAATCTTTTATGGAAACCACAAAAACCACAGCCCTGGCCGATATTTAGTGTAGAGAAAAACGAAAAGAAATGATAGTTGGAGTATTAACATTTATGGAGCGAAAAGAAGAGAACCCTTTCAGCTTTGTGTAAACAAACAAGCTACCCGGAGAAATATGAGCACTTTACCAATGCTTGTTGAATTATTGCTTAAAGATATACGCATGGGACCCTCAATTCCTGCATTGCGACGTTGAAAAATATAACTTGGACACTGCTCGAAAATATGTTCGAGAGTGAGCATAGTGTTACAAGTGGAGCAGAGCGGTGGTTGGTCTCCTAGTAAAAGATGCAAGTGTGTGAGACAAGTATGGTCTATTCTCAGACGAGAGATGACCACTTGCTCGCACCTCGTTAAGCGGATTGGTGCTATCCAGAGCTCCACTGACACCTTTACACGTCGCAATTTGCTAGAAGATGTATTCCACTCCTCCTGCCATAACTTCAGACAATGAACTGCCACAGACCTGACCACATCATCGGTGCGCAAGGGATGACGGACAACGTAGTTGCCATTGGCTGTTCCAAGAGCAGCACGGTCGGCACAGTGATCACCGGGTATCCCAGCATATCCACATGAGAACGAAATTTCTCTCTAGCTCCCGTAATCTTTCGATTTCTCCACGGATGTCCAAAACGGTTGGATCTGTGGAGAATCTGCTACCGATGCCTAAGATAGAAGTCAGGGAATCGGTGCAGAAGAGCAGGTGACGACGCTCATCGATAGCTGGACGGGAGTGTCGAAGACTGTAGAGAATACTATTTAACTCAGCAGTGTATACTGAGCATATGGTTGACAGTGTGAACGACTGGGATAAGCAATCGGTCACAAAAGCGCAGCCTGTACCAGAGTCTGTCTTGGAGCCATCAGTATATGTGTGTTGAAAGTCTGTGTACTGTTGCAATTGAATGAAGAATTCAATCAAGTATTTGGCGTTAGGAGTAGAATCTTTTGGCAAGTTCATCAGCTGTAGGTTTGTCGTTAAAGTAAGAGATGCCCGTGGAGGGTTGTTGGAAGAAACTCTCGATAGAACAATCCTTTGGTTGTCAATGATGGTGTTGGAAGTTTCAATGCAAGAAGATAAAGGGAAGTTGCACTATTGGTATATACAATACCGGATTATTGAAAAATATGGAATGGTTCATATGCTGCGTGAGCGAAAGAACTTTGCAGACATACCTCAAACCAAGTTTGATGCACCTTATGAGAAGTGGTGGTACACCAGCTTCACATTAGAGGCTTGGAATTGGTGTTGTCCTGAACGCACCAGTGACTGCTCGAATTCCAGCATTGTGCACCTTTTCTAGCTTCTTCTAGTGAGAAGCTCTAGCAGTGTACACAATGATAGCACAGAAGTCTATCCTGGATAGAACCAGACTGACGTAAAGTCGCAGCAGAGGGTCCCTATCGGCTCCCTATTTTGTGGAGGCAATACACTCGATAGCATTCAATGACATTCGGCACTGCGCAGAAACATTGTTGATTTGTCTCAGCCATGAAAGACGACGGTCGAAAATTATGCCCAAAAACTTCACCTCAGCCACTATCCACACTGGTCTATCGTAGAGCTATACAACACGACAGGTGTGTGCTTTACGTAGTCGACAGAAGTCGATAGCACAGGTTTTCTCCACAAAGAAACGAAAACCACGGTCGGATTCAGCCAAAGAAACTAAGTCAACAGCCTGCCGTAATCTCTCCAGACAGAGAACAAGAGATTTAGATGAGGTGAAGTTCGTGAGGTCGTCTAAATACAGATAATAATCAACAGCAATCGGCATGTTGGACACAATGTCATTGATTGCAATCAAGAAAAGTGTTACACTAATGGCAGAGCCTTGGGGAATTTCGTTTGGCAACGGTCGCAAAGAAGAGAATATTTGTCCAAATCGAACTCTAAAGGAACGGTTCGAAAGACAGTTTTCTGCGAATTGACGCAGATGGCCTCGTAGACCCCAGTTGTGCAGTTTTCGTAGAATTCCATATCTCCAGGTCATGTCAAAAGCTTTTTCTAGATCAAAATACTTTGCAACCAGATGGTTGCGTTTTAAGAAGCTAGATTAAATAGCGTTCGTCAGATACACATGCAGGTCAGTAGTGGACTGCGGCTGACGAGATCCACATTGGTGCTGGTTGATGATATTGTGGGAATCTAGCAACCAGTTGAGTCGATAATTGATCATGCGTTCATATAACTTTGACAGGTGACATGTCAAAGATATTGGACGGTAGCTTGATGCATAAGACACATCTTTGCCCTTCTTGTGTATCGGCACAATTAGCGCTTCGCGCTAGATGTCAGGATAGACATTTTCAACCCAAAGCCAGTTGAGACATTCTTCTATACTGAGTTTAAATAGGGTGGGTAAATGACGATACATTGCGTTAGCAATATCATTGTACCCAACAGAAGTATTGACTTATGTTAGTGCAAATTCAAATTCTGCAAGAGTGAATTTTTAATTGTGATTCTCAGAATTATCACACTCGAAGCTTAGGGGAACCTCTCCGGCCGCTTTTGAGGGGAAAAAATGGAGCGAGTAATTATCCGAGTGACTAACGGAGTCAAACTGGTTTGCAAGAACATCAAAAATATCAACTCTGACAGTGCGCACCTGGCCATTGACCTGGAGCTTTGGAATATGGGAACTTATCTTGTAACCATTCATATACCTGTTTTGCTTCCAAAGCAGAGTTAGGTCAAAATCAGTATCTATAAAAGAAGCAAATCCGCGCCAAGACTCAGTTTTAGACTGAAGAATTGAACACCTGGATTGCGCACGGGCTTTTTCGAAAGCAATTTGGTTTAAAAGTATCGAATTTCTCCGGTACACTTTTAGTGCACGCTTTTTAGAACGTATAGCAGAAGCTACTTGTCATTCCACCAAGGAAAAGACTTCTTTCTGAGACAACCAGATGATTTCGGAATTGATAATGAAGCGGAATGCACAATAGAATTGTTTAGATGTTGCAGCTCGATATTTAAATCTGGTGACGGCATTAGGTTGCTGACAAATCGGCCAATCGGCCAGATCTAATAACCATCTTCGTGCTGTTGTTTGTGCAACAGAATCAGTATTTGAAAGAAACGACAAAAGAATGGGAAAATGTTCACTGTAATGGGCATCGTCAACTACCTGCCACTGAAGAAGGGCAGCTAGAGTAGGGCTTAAACAAGACAAGTCGATTGTCGAAATATTTCTTGATCTCATGTTCATGAAAGTGGTTGAGCCAGTGTTGATAAGCGTGGCAGCATTGTTGTCCAAGAAGCTTTCGACTATTCGACCGCGGGCAACTGTGCTTACAGAACCCCAGAGTATGTTGTATGTTGCAATAAAATAAGTCGGAAGTTGTTGTACCAAATCCTCAAGGTCATTTAAGTTCCAGTTGCCGTCTGGAAGGTAGACGTTGCAAAATGTGATCTTACGAGGAGAGAATACTTGGCATGCTACTGCCTGTAGCCTTGTCGTAATGTTGCAGCCTTTAAAAGGGACAGAAGACCCTAGAAAAATTGCAACGTTACCATGGGTACGACCAATAGGTTCAACGTCTCTGCGGCAGATGTTATATCCCCACAAGTTACTTGAATGGAGCTATGTTCAGCCATTAGCAGATTAATCTCAGCTAAGTGGTTGACGATTCCATTACAGTTCCATTGAATGATGAACGAATTAGACATAACAAATGAAGAGAAAAATAAAAGTTAAAAGTCAGACAGTGAAGGCTGACGTATCGACTTTTGTCGACTACGTAAAGCACACAACTGTCCTGTTGTATCGCTTTACGATAGACTAGTGCGGATTGTGGAAGAGGTGAAATTTTTGGGAATATTTTTCGGCCGTCGTCTTTCATGGCTGAGACCAATCAACACAGTTTCTGCGTAGTGCCGAATGTCATTGAATGCTATCAAGTATATTGCCTCCACAAAGTGGGGAGCTGATAGGGACTCTCTGCTGCGCCTTTACGTCAGTCTGGTTCTATCCAGAATAGACTTCTGTGCTACCATTGTGTATACTGCTAGTGCTTCTCACTTGAAGAAGCTAGGAAGCGTACACAATGCTGGAGTTCGAGCAGTCACCGGTGCGTCAGGACTACCCCAATTGCATGCCTTCACTGTGAAGCCGGTGTACCTCCACTTCACATAAGGTACATGAGACTTGGTTTGAGGTACGTTCGTAAAGTTCTTTCGCTCACGCAGCATATAAACCATTTCATATTTTCCAATAACCGAGAGTTAAATCAACTATATACTAATAGTTCAACTTCTCGTTATCCACATGCACTGAAACTCCCAAGGTTGTTAAATACCATCATTGACAACCAAGGGCCTGTTTTATCGAGAATTTTTACCAACATCCCTCCATGGGCATCTCTTTCTTTAACGACAAACCTACAGCTGACGAACTTGCCAAAGGATTCTACTCCTAACGCCATATACTTGATTGAATTCTTCATTCAATTGCAACAGTACACAGACTTTCAACACACATATACTGATGCCTTCAAGACAGACTCTGGTACAGGCTGCGCTTTTGTGACCGATGGCGTATCCCAGTCGTTCACACTGTCACCCATATGCTCAGTATACACTGCCGAGTTATATGGTATTCTCTATATATATATATATATATATATATATATATATATATATATATATATATATATATATATAAATATATATATATATATATATATATATAATATATATATATATATATATATATATATATATATATATATAATAAATATATAAATATATATATATTTATATATATATATATATATATATATATATATATATATATTTTCCTATATTTTTACTATATTATACACATAAGTATTTATTTTTTTTACATTTAATACATATTTAATATATATTCTAAGAAATAGATTTAGTCAAAAAGCGATTAAAAGGTTAGAACAAATATTATAAATTAGAAAAATAATGAAACAACGAAGTGGTTTAACCCATATGCGTATAACAGGGTGCGGTGCATGACACTGCAGATGTTGTAAATGTAAATTATCTACAGTTTCATGCACCGAACTTTCTTATCCGCATATGGGTTAAACCATATCGTAGTTACATTATTTTTCTAATTTTTAATATTTGTTCTAACCTTTAGATCGCTTTTACACTAAATATGTTCCTTAGAATAAATATTAAATATCAATAAATATTAAATATCAAACTTCAAATTATTTAAGTCTATTATTAAACAATTGACAGGCGCAGATGATACGATTTATGTAACAATATATATAATAAGCAGAAATTTATTTTGAAACCAGTACTTTTTTTGGAAAAAAGATTCAAACAAAAGTTGTGCTAAATATAAATATCATTAATTTTTTTCACAAAAATTTTCTGTAACTGTAACCATTTTTGAGTAATTGCGGAACCTACAAAAAATGGCTTGGGTAAACATGCACTTCCGGTCGGATATGGTTTTCAAAAATAGGAGGTTTTCTTGCCAGGTACAAACAAATCTTAAATTTAAAATTTCATAATTTTCCTTTTAGCCGTTTGGGCTGTAGAGCGCTCACATATCCACTTACACACACACACCCACACACCCACACACAAACACACACACACACACACGCACACACACACTTTAAACTTAAGACAGTTGGCAACCCTTTTTGACGCTGGCTTTTTCGCCGGTAACTTCAGATACATATTGATGCATGCATCGGTTAATTGAGCAACCAGTCAACAAATCAAGCGATTAATACAGCATTTTGTTGTGACACACATATAGATTGAACTAATAATAATAATTTTCGGTTAAGCTGCCTGTAAGGTTAGAATTTCGATAATAATTCAGCGAAACATTTCCCAATTGTACTCACTCAACAAATTCATATCTTCGGAAGGTGTTAAACACGTTTTACCCACTGCATCCACGTCAATACTACTAAAATTCGACGTTTATAATTTAGCACACACCGCGAAACGTCAATAACATTGCGCAACCGAGCCCACTAAGATTGAAAATTCCATGATTGAGTGCGTTTGCTTGCACTGTTTCAAAACGCTTACTCTACAGTGTAAAACCAGAGCTGTGAAACATTCATATTAAAACATAGGATTTAATTTAAGATTGATTTTTGGTTCCACACTTTTAATGTGTGTGTCATAAACCTTAACCATTTATGATCCGTTCTTGAGTTATGGCAGAAAATTCGAACAATGACTAGAATGAACATGCACTTCAGGTTGGAATATTCTTTTCAAAAATAATAGGTTTTCTTGACAGGCATATACAAATCTGAAGTTTCATAATTTTTCTTCAACCGTTTAGGCAAAAATATAAAGATATTTATTGAACGTTTCTGTCAGAATAAGTCGCAAGGCAAGTGGTAATAATATATGTTTCGACAATGAAATCGACATATTAATATTTAGAAATCATAGTTGACTTGAGTGAGAATAGCATAGACGTAAACTTAGATCTGTTGGTTCGAAATTCGTACTATAAGCGGCATCTATTAATATATTTTGTAACTATTCCTTTTTCTGCTTTTGCGCCCATATGAACGGCAACTCTGTACATATATTTCGTACTCATAGGTACAGTACAACTGTCACTTTGACGTTTTACAGTCAGTACAGTGAATGATCTATGCAATATAGAGTAGTTGTTTTAAAATGTCGATTGCGTTAAAGAATGTGTGTAGAACTTGTTTGACGGAATCTGACGATGTAAAATCGTTGTATGAATCGTGTTTGGCAGAAATTGAAGAATGTGTGGCGGAAATACTGATGTATATCACCCCATTGACGGTAACATGCATTTGTTTATGTCAATCTATGAAAACCCAGCCACGGAAATTCAGTGTTGCCATCATGAAAACAACAATCTCCCTAGATTGTTATTATGCTTAATACGTGGGTTTTAAGCTGCAATTGTGTTTCATTTTGTGTTGAATGTAATTAATTAGCGTTATAAAATCAAAAACTGGAAGATTATTCACTTGAATAATGAAATTTAATTAAAATACCATGTTCAGAGGTGCAAACAGCGCGCTGTCCGACGTTTAGGGAATTACTTTTGTTTATATTGTCACGAGCTGGGGGTTGGCTGTGACGTGATTCTATTAACTGAATTGAGGTACCAGCCAAGACTGTAACTCCTGCAGGGTTTATATCATATCAGGAGTCAAGCACGAGAGGATATGAAGGGAGTTTACTAAGTCATAACACAATTATACATTTATACGTTTATAATTTGGTGTTTATTTAAATAAAGTTACTTACAGCATTGCGTTTAAGGTACACATGTTACACTGATTCTAGCGTTAGGTTTTGATATAAATATATATCGTAGCGAATATCGTAATCTGGCAGTGACTATGAAAGAGTCTGTGAGACTGTCCAGCTTGTCTCTTCCCGGTCCTTTATATAATATTCCTCATCAAAGAAGACGAATGTCAATTAACATTTCAAAATCAGATATTAACATTCCAAGACAAAACCTACGGAAAACCAATCATAATAGAAGACTTCAAAATTCAAATCGATACAACAAAAATACCGAAAATCTCTATCGAACTGAACATAATTCAAGAACTCAAGTTGCCGATCAATAAATATCAAGACATCGAACCGTTCAAAAATAAAAACTATAATTATAATATCATTATATTTAATGTCATTATAATAATTACAGGAATTATTCTATCCGTATTTTACGTAAGAAGAAAAGTCCATAAATCAAGAAAAGAAAAATCTACAGAACTGGAAACACCGATTCCAACCCCGCAACCCAGATTGAATCTCCCCGATGAAGCTTCATTCTAAGGATGGAGGAGTTAGGTCAACGTCACTTCTACGTAACCGCCGACATAGCTGTATTCCAAACATGATACTATCATGTTAAAACACTTGTAGAGACCATGTTTAACGATAAGAAAATACTATGTAATCATTCTGATTTAACTAATAGAAATATTATACTTTTAGTTAGTAGTAGAGATTTAACCTCTGTAATAGTCAGAACTATTTGAATGTACTTAAGAACAATAAAACATTTTTTTTTTATTACAATTATAAATGGAAATTGTATAACTTATATATATAGAAAAACCTCATCAATGTCTAGTTTTCAAATGTAATTTTTAACTTAATTTCTTATTAAATATTTATATGCACCTTAATTTTATCTATCAAAATCCTTTTTAACGCTTATATGCGAACAGCTATTAGAGAAATATGCAGGTAATACCAACTGCCAAATTTATTTTACGTCTTCCAATAAAGGCCATTATTCATCTACATCCAACAAAATATTTTCGACGAAGAAACATATACATTTTAAACAGCATAAATTATCCCAGTAGCACCTAATACCAAAAGAATATAAAATAAATATTGGATACATATTGTATCTTGGCTCATTATGACATGTTAAAATCACAAAGTTGCGCAAGCGCTATAACAAAACATTGTCGAGTTGCTTCTATAATGTATTGCAGAGAACTGTGGCGTATTATTCGGAGCAAGCACAAATTTACATGAAACCTGATTTAAAAACTGATGTAATAATATACATTTATCACCAAACAGTTTTTTCCCTTACTTAAATTCGTAAGATAACATGCAGAACTACAAAAATATGGATAGCTATACACAGCGCGCCACTGTGTCTGACGCATACCGCCAATATTGTACTATGTTAACCATAATTGTATTGAGCTAATATTGGCATTATGTTACCGTGCTACTGGGGTAGTAGGATTAACGGTTGGGATGTCTGAGAAGCAATTACCGACATTCATATACATTTTTTTAATTTAACTGATTTTTCTAATCAAATGGATTTTTCAAAGCAAGTAACTATTTTATATCCTGTTACTCTTTTATACGACGTAATAAACAAGTATTGTAGTAAAGAATAAATTCAATATCGATATATTAACGGAATTCGATTCCGAATATTTTCGGTACGACATTTTCATGTGTGCGTGCGTGTGTGTGTGTATTCGAGCTCTACAGCCTAAACGGTTAACGGTAGAACTATGAAACATTAAACTTAAGACTTGCATAACTTAAGAAATTGCGTTTCGTACTTACGTTTTTAAAAATTTGATAGATATCGAGAAGAGGTTACATAGAAGACTTGTCTGAGCAGAGTGATATGTCTCTGTAATTTTATTACATAGCTGTTTTTAAATAAAGCATAATTCTACGTAGTGAGATAAGCAAACAAAGGAAATGCAAGGTAGGGTATTTATATAACGTATAGTTCTATAACATAATTACAATTCTATAATATAATTCCTCCATCCCTAAAGGGAAGCTTCCCCTGGAAGGTTTATAAGGGCTATTTGCACATCATTTGATGTATTTTGTTTTTTAATTTTCAGACATATTTTTTGGTAATATTTTATAATAGTTATTAGAATAATAGTGAGACTGAGTAAAACATAAATTATAATGTTATGGTAATTTATTTGGTTATTTTCGTTATTTTCGAAATTTAATTTTGGTTAATTTCGGAGATGAACTTCAAGTAATGTTTTTAAATTAATAGATTTACTGTCTTTAGTTTGAATATCTTGGTTCTCTAACTTTATGTTTTTAAACAATATATTTCTGCTTTCTTTATTAATTTTAAATATTTGCTTATAAATTTCGCATTCTCCTTGAATCATAAAAACACCCATTAGTTGTAATTTTTGTTCTTCTTCATTACATTTTATATAATATTATTGGTTTTTTGGTGAAAATATATAGATTAGAATGTGGGATATGGAAGTTTTCACATTGTTCTATTACATTTATCATAACACAATTTCTAATATTATCAGACTGAAAATAGATATTAGTTAAACATTCGTTTACATGATATATTTTCTATTTACAAAATTCACTAAATTTGGTACATTTTTCAACTTTAAGTATTTTTTCTTCGTTAACTATGTAATTGCCTGGTTCAATATCTAAGGTTACATATTTATTATTATAGGTATAGGAGTAAATTGCATTACTTTGTTCTCTGCATTTTCTGCTATAGGTATGTCGATGATTATTTTTATTTCATTATTTACAAGTTTACAATATGCTTTGATTAATCCATTATTTTCCTTGTTGGTTAGTATGAGTTGTTTTACAAAATTGTTGTGTAAGTTTTTTAATGGTTCAAGTAAGTCGATTCTATTTATTAATCCGTAATGCAAAGTATGCAAGCTAAATGATGTGAATGTTCCTTCTAATTTGTTTATAAGTATTAGTAAATTATTTAGCACCAATGTTAGTTGATTAAATATGTCTTTGGTAGTGAGTATATCAAGGTGTTCTAAATTGTCATTCGCGATTGTTTTGATTTGTAAGATCCGGGATGTCAATACTTTATCAATTTGTTGCATTAGTTCTATTTGTTTGTTGAATTGGCCACTATTTCTTTGTTTACTAAAATATCTCTATTTAATCTGTGTTTTAATTTATTTTGGTTATCTGATAGCGTATGAATGACTTGGTCATAATTTTTGCCCTCTTTGGCATCTAAATTTCCGGATATTTGTTTTATGATAGAACCAATTCCATTTATAAGGCCGCGTTTTTTGCGAGAATCAAAATGAAATATTAAAAGTTTATTTTTGACTTGTTCGAAAACGTATTCTAAAGTATTTATATTAGTTTCTAATTCTCGTTGTAATATTACTGATTTGGTTTGTGATTGGGTCAATAGATTAATCTTATGTTCTTTAACGTTTTCATATTGGCCAAATATGGGTTCTATATTAAAATATACGTAAATATAAGTACAGTGTGTATAATTATACGATTTTCCTAATTATATAAGGTTAAAACCTATGTTTTCCGTTTCATTTGTTACGTGGAATCCGTTGACGAAGAGTTTTCCAAGGAATCTGAAACATTTATTCTTGGTCGTTAAATTTTATCTATTCTGATCTTTTTATTGGTATCTAGTTCGGTTACTCCTAATTTGGGGCTATACTGTTTAACTTTCACCGTTTTGTATTTTGGCTTTTCACATTTTCCCGCGGGGCGTTTATGTTCTTTGACTAAAATATCATCGGGTAATTGTTCTGGGTTTGTATTTACTGTTGCATATTTTAATTTTTTCTGTTCTATTTTATTAGTTACTTTTTTATATAAATTTTGCATAATATTTTTATGGTTTTCCACATAATTTTGGTATAACTGTATATTATCATCTATGTCATTTAGGTTTTCTTTAAAATGGCCAAATAAAATATCGTGTGGTTTATTCTATGTGGTATTGTGAATAGACGAGTTATATGCTATTATTCCATACGAATTTTTTTGTTTAAGGTTCAAATCACGGAATTTTTTTCTATTGTTAAATTTTCGAATCGATTATCGATGCTTGTCATGTGCAATTCTATTTTATGAAGATTGAATAATTCTTTTATTACTTTGTTGTTAAAGTCACCTCCATTATCAGTTATGATCTGATTTGGAATTACGAAATGGGCGAAGTATTTAATTAATTTGTCTGCTACAGTAATTGCATTTAAGCTATGGACTTTATATGCCTGTGCGTACTTTCAGAAGCTATCTATTATTGTCAGAAATTTTGTTTTCTCAATACTAATTACGTCTAGATGAACTATTTCTAATGGATTTTTTCAAGTCGGAGTTAGGTTTATATTGGATTGGTAAGAATTCCTTTCATATTTATTCAAAAGGCATATATCTCAGTGATTAATATAATTTTGAATGTGTTTTGCCATGTTTGGCCAGTAAAAAAATTTCTTCAAAGAATAATACGTTTCAGTTATGCCACGATGTTTGGTTTTGCCTTCGTGGTATTTCTGAATTTGATCGTCTTTACTTTGTATGTCTTTTACTTTATGTTGGCACTTTATTAACTTAAAGGAATTATTTTTTAAATATTTTTGTAGGATGTCGTTGAAATTTACATCTAAATTATCGTCAAATATGCAATTGTAATTTATTTTTTGGTATTAGGTATTCTTTTATAAATTTGCAAATTTCGCTATTTAAATTTCTCATATCGATGTATAAGTAAAATCTTTGAGTTTTATGACCGAACAGGTTTTCGATTTTTATTTCTGTTGGGTTTGTGATCTCTTTTACGATAATAAGATTACGACCAAAATTTATAGGTGATTCAATATAAGTTATACCGTTAACTGGGTCTTCATTAACAGAATGAATAGTTTGTAAATCAGAACTGTCATTTCTTATACTTATACTTTTTAGATCATTATTTTAATTTTCAAATAAATTTTCCGGTGTATTATAAACATTAATTTTAATATGTGTTTCTTTAAATATCTTGATTATTAGGTTTTCTATTATTTTCCAGTCTATTTGGTCTAATCCCGAACAAATTTTAGGCATATTGATTTCTTTAATTTCGTTTACTATCGAAAATTGTTTTAAATTATTTAGTGCGTTTTTTATTGTATCTATTTTGGGTTTGTCGTAGTGATTTATTTTAGTAATTAAATGGAAATTTATTTTAGATTCAAATTTTTGCAGGACATATGTTCCTAATTTAATTTTATTTTGTTGAGTTAATTTCTACTATCAAATTTTTTATGGACTTTCGCGGCAAACTCTTTACTTAATTTAATGTCTTGCGAGTTGCAATGAAGTAAAGGTTTCTTTGAGTCGAAAATGTTATCATTTTTGTATTGGATTTGGAATTTGGGTTTTATACGGGAAAGAGCCTCTGCATTGTTGTTTTTTGTTCCTTTCGAGTATTCTATTTCGTAGTTAAATTCTTCTAATCTCAGTTTCCAACGAAGTAATTTAAAATTTGGTTCCTTGAGTGAAAATAACCATGTTAACGGTTTATGGTACGTGATTATTTTGAATTTTACACCATACAGGTTGAGTTTTAAGTATTTCGTAGACCAGATAATGACTAGCAATTACTTTTCGGTGGTAGAATAGTTGCGCTCATGAGTGTTGAGGGTCCTGCTGGCATATGCTATCGGTCGTTCTTTTACCTCGATTTTTTTTGATAAGACGGCGCCTAGTGCATAGTCGCTGGCATCCGTTGTTAGAATGAATTGCTGAGAAAAATCAGGATACTGTAGAATGGGGTCATTGATAAGTAAGTTTTTGCAGGCTTTGAAACAATTTTTATATTCTGCGTTTTTTATATCGATTATTTGTCCCTTTTTGAGGCAGTTGGTTAATGGTTTAGAGTTGTGTGCGAAATCTTCTGTAGTATCCATGTAACCCTAGGAACGCTTTGATTTCATTCGTAGTCTTCGGTAAAGGATATTCTAGAATGGCTTGAATCTTATCTGGATTGGGTTTTACTCCATTTTTAGCTACCTATTTTCGAAGAAATTCACTCTTGTCCAATTGTGTTAGTTATTTTAAATAAAAAACACACTTATGACGAAAAATATATGTTTCTTTTTATTAGAGAACCGATTGATTAAATATATACGTCAATATAATTAAAACAACTTAATTCAACAGAACAATTGACAATATATAAAACATGCACACTAGACTTTGGTATTTTTCCAACACCCCTCCTCAAATGCTAGTGTCATTTTTAATAATTGTATCTGCTAGTTACTTTGATATTAGACGGAGTTCCGATCTGAACAATTGGAATATTTCTTTGGATAGAGGTTAAGTAAAAATGTCCGCAGTCATCTGACCTGTCGGACAGTAACTAAGCGCAATCACTGCATCATCACGCAGTCCGCGTAGGTGGTGGTGGCTCACATCTATGTGCTTGGTGCGAGCATTGCTTCGGTCTGACTCTATCATCTTGATGCACCCTTGGTTGTCTTCATATATAACAGTCGCACCAATTGCCGGTATTCCGAAGTCATCAAGTAATTTGCGTAACCACTGTACTTCGCGGCCCGCTAATGACGCCGCGACGTATTCAGCCTCGGTGGACGAAAGGGCTACTGTGGTCTGCTTCTAGCTTGACCATGCCACTGTGGAGCTGCCGAGTTGAAACAGATATCCGCTGGTGGACTTTCTGTCGTGACGGTCGCCTGCCCAGTCTGCGTCCACGAAACCACACAATTCCGATCTTCCGATTGCCGAGAAGATCATCTTGTAATCAACGGTGGAAACGAGGTACCTCATTACTCGCTTCACCGCACTCCAGTCGCTCTCCGTGGGCGTCTGGACTCGTCTGCAAAGGATGCCGACCGCTAGTGCGATATCTGGCATTGATACTGTGTCGAAATAGAGCAGCGAACCAACCGCCTGCCGGTACAGCTTGTTGTTTGGCATTTTGGCACTCTCCGCGTTATTCGCGAGAAACCCTGTCTCCATGGGTGTCGCTACTGGTTTTGCATCCAGCATACCATGTTCCTCTAGAATTTTTCGAATCTTGTTTGATTGATGTACCGCGAAAGATCCATCATGATCGCGTTCAACTTGAATTCCGAGGTAATGTTTGACTTCGCCGAGATCGGTCATCTCAAAATAGCTGTTCAGCTGTTTTCCTACTTGTTCGGTAGGTTACTCATGTACTGGGGTCACAGTTGCCGGCTTATCACGCGTCATATTCGCGTCCTGCTCAATGATTCTTAATGAACTCGCTATCCACACCTTACCAGAACTGGTGTCAAGAATACGATAACCCTTGACGTTATCGTCGAAGCCTACTAGTCACCTTCTTTGGCCTTGAGATCCCATTTGGTGCGCTGTGTATCTGGAATGTGGGAGAATATCTTCGACCCAAAAACCAGAATATAACCAAGATTTGGTGCTCGTCCATACCACAACTCGTACGGTGTCTTCTCCACACTTCTACTAGAAAGTCTGTTCTGCAGATAGGCCGCGCAGCGCACGGCTTCGTGCCAGAACCTCTTTGGAAGACCTGCATCTAACAACATGCACCTGGACATGTCGATCAGGTACCGATTCTTGCGTTCGGCACGTCCATTCTGCTCGGGAGTGTGTACGACTGACGTTTGGTGCTCTATGCCACGCCGGCGTAGAAAATCTCGTAGATCACGATTAACATATTCCGTACCGTTGTCGGAACGTACGACTTTTACTCGTCGACCAAACCTATTTTCTGTCCAGCGAATATAGTCCTTGATGGCTGCTGCCGCCTCGTTTTTGGTCTGCATCAGCGTGACTACAGTGAAACGCGAATGATCGTCCACCATGGTGATGAAGTAGCGATGCTTGGTCGTCGTCATCGTCATCGGTCCGCACACATCCGTGTGCACCAAATCGAGCGGTTGTTTCGCACGCGAATCACTGGGAGCGTAGTGCATCCGAGCCAGTTTTCCCTGTATGCACACCTCGCATTTGGAGCTGTCATGCTGGTCATGATCGTCCATTTCGATACCGACGGCCAAATGCTTGCTAATCATGTGCTGAATTGCCGCCGAATCGCGATGTCCAAATCGTCGGTGCCACAACTGAGCACTTGCTGTACACCCTCGCTCTTGCCTCTGCTCGCTGTTCTTGGCCTTCGTTGTCAGAATATATAGTCCGTTTTTCCTAACACCTTTCGCGACCAAATTTCCCGTAGAAAGATCACGAATTTTGCAGCCTGCTGCAAAATCAACAACTGCGTATTTATCCCACAACTAACCTACTGATACGAGTGAACCCTCAAGATCAGGCACGTAGTAGACGTTTGAGAGATTTAGTTCATTTGTGATTCCATTGCCACAAGGACACTGGAGCATACCGGACCCATTGCCGGTTGCTTGAAGTGCGTGTCCACCACCAGCTAGGTCGATTTTTCGGTCGAGAATTTCTAGCTTCTTGAAGAATGTCCGGTCACTGGTCATGTGACTGGTCGCACCGGAGTCCACAATCCAGACTGACTTCTTGTTTTCGGTAATTTCCGCGCGTTCTCGCATCCCGTAGCTGTAAACGTTGTTGCTCCGTACATTTTTGTCGGAATATCTAGTGTGACGTGTCGCCTGTTTCTGCACATTTGACTGCCTTGTGGACTGCTCCGCTTTGAGCTTGCGACAGTCGGCTCTGACATGACCCGGTTTGTCACAATAAAAACACTTACGCATCCCTTTGCGCTTACTGTTTTGAGTACGTACGCCATTGCTTCTGGCTGACTGGTTTGGGTACTGAGGTTTTGTGTACGGTCTAGACGCGGATGAGTAGAGTGCACTGTCTAAATTTGATCCTTCAGTGCCATTTTCATAACGCCGTTGGTACTCATCGAGCAATTTAGTGCTCACGAGTGCTAAACTAAGCTGGTCTTCGTCGCGATTTTCTAATGCGGTTACCAACCCGTTGTAGCTGTCTGGGAGACTGGCCAAGAGAGCTGCGATTTCGTCTTCGGGTACCAACTTGATGTTAGCCGTTCTTAGTTGACAAGCCATGTCCTGCATCACTGTAATGTGATCTCGCATGTTGCCGGTTTCGAACCGTTTCATCCAGGACTTCCGGCGCAGATACACCTTACTGCTGAGTGTGTCCCGTTCGTATATTTTTCTTAATGCATCCCAAGCATGAGCTGATACGTCCAATTCTCGAATATGAACCAGCTGGTCCTCGTTGACTGACAACATGAATCGAGACATTGCCACTGTATTCATTTCTATCCAAGACTCGCTTTTCACTTCCGGCTTAGGATTAATAATAACATCCCAGGCTTTCTCCTTCATTAAAGCCCATTTCGTTGTAGCTTTCCAATTTGCATAGTTGTGTGCATTGAGAATAAGCAACTTACGCTTGCCTTCCTTTTCAGCCATTTTTGTGTTTTATTTAATTTATTATAACTAAAATACAGTCGTGCAAGCCTGGGCCCATAACCTGTTGGTTATTTTAAATAAAAAACACACTTATGACGAAAAATATGTTTCTTTTTATTAGAGAACGGATTGATTAAATATACACGTCAATATAATTAAAACAACTTAATTCAACAGAACAATTGACAATATATAAAACATGCACACTAGACTTTGATATTTTTCCAACAAATTGTATTTTTAGATTTGCTTCTTGTAATTTCTTGAAGACTTTTCTGATGTTTTGCAAATATTCTTCCAAACTTGTTCCTAAAATAATGATGTCATCGAGGTATACTAGACAAATTTTTCCAATGCATTCTTCGAGGACATGATTCGTGAGACGTTGAAAAGTGCTGGGTGCATTTTTTAGCCCAAACAGCATGCGCTTGAATTCAAAATGACCCTGGTCCGTGCTGAATGCAGTTTTTGGTACGTCTTCTTTGTCGTCTTCGATCTGGTGAAAAACAGATGCTAGGTCCAACGTTGTGAAATAGATACATTTTTCCAATTTATCCAATATATCGGTTATATTATGTATGGGAAATCTGTCATCGATGGTTTTATCATTTAGTTTCCTGTAGTCAACTACCATTCTTTATTTTTTCTCTCAGGAGGCATCCATATTTTTGGGTACTCTCCAAATTGGGGCCGACCATGGCTAATAAGATTTTTGAATGATATTGTTTTGAAATAAAAATTTTATTTGTTTTTCTACTTCTGGTTTATATATTTCTGGATACCTATAACTTTTCGTATAGATCGGCATTTCGGCTGTGGTCCTAATGGCATGTTTAATTTTACTCGTGAAACCTAAATTTTCGTTTTCTTTTGGGAAAATATCTTTATATTCGGTTATTACTTGTTTTAATTAAAAATTTTCGATTTCGTTTAGGTGTTCGGTTCTTATTTGATTTAAGTTAGTTTCTGTATTAATTTCGTTGGTGAAAACCTCTACTTTATTATTTCTATTAAAATTTTGAAGTTTAATTTTTTATTTAAAATTTTTATGACGTCATGAGTTATATCCAATTGTGCTCGTAGTAGTTTTAATGTTACTAAACCTATTAGGATATCGAAACAATCATGAAAATTATATAAATAGAATTTTACTGGTTTAGACTGAAAAGTTATTATAAAGTATTCGTTGCCTTCCGAAGAGCCATTTGCAGTATGAAGTCTTCTTTATAGATCTTATAATGTTTTTTATTTTTATAGACGAGATTTTTATTAATTAAGGATTTAGTTGAACCGGTATCAACGAGGCAAATGAATTTTTTTAATTTTAAGTAGGGTAGTTTACTAGTCATGTTGCAATTCATTACTTCTCCAATAGTTCGAGGCTGGGGTCGTCTTAAAAAGAATCGTCGCTATTAGGTTCTGTAAATTCGGTTTTTTCCAGGTAAATTTGCTTGTCGTCGTCGTTATAGTGTGGTTGTTCAGCTTCTTGATTAAATAATCCTTCAGTAATATAGTTTGGTTGATTTTGATTTCTTCCGAATTGATAATTTTGCCGTTGAATCGGTTTTATTTGTGGTTTAGTATTGTTGAAATTATAAGAGGAGGTTGCTGGTTGTCTGGCTTGAAATTGAGAGTAGTATTTTGGTTTATTTCATTTTTGCAGGATTTACTTGTAAATTCCCTGCCTTGTTTGCGCGTCTATTTGAAATATATAGGTAAGCATATTATATGCATCATTTAAACTGGCTAGGTTACGTGTTCTTATTAAAGCTCCAACTGATTCTTTTAAGTTCAAAATTAGAGATCTGAACGCAATTTTGTTTCCATTTATTTTTAAAGGGTTAGCTTCTATTGGGTTTGGGTAGTAAATGTTGATATAAGCTGTGGAACTACTAAATAATTCCTGTATTTTGTGGAAATAATCAAAGCATGAAAGATTATTTTGCTTCAAATTTACAATTTCTAATGTAAGAGTAATTTCGTCCCTTCTATCAGAATATACGTCGAACATGGCATGTCTTAGCTCTGCCCAAGATTTAACACTACAATAACTAAATTTTTCAGCGGCTTCGCCTTTAATTTTTGATGCTATACTAGTTAGCAGATAATCGTTTTGGAAATCGCTAGGATCTAGCGTATTAAAAAATCGGTTAATTAACTTTTCCGAAATTTGTATAAATCGGTGTAATAATTTAGGATTTCCGTTAAATTCTGGTACCATATTAAGATGGCATTCTTTCAACACTGGGTGAGACATTATTGCAATTTACTTTACAGTATTATTACAAAAATTATGTATTAATATATATATATATATATATATATATAAATATATATATTTTATATATATATATATATATATATATATATATATATATATATATATATATATATATATATATATATATATATATACATATATATATATATATATATAATTATTATTATTCTAGTTGCATAACTGAATTATTTATTTCTTTTTATTTAATGGCAGTAGTGATTATTATTCACTTACAGAAATAAAATGATTTTCATCGATGCGGTCAAAATTGAATACATCATTATATTTATCTTCTCATTGTATAAATGTCTTAATTTATATTGATATTAGGAAATCATGTTTAATATTAACCAGTGTGAAGCTTTCCAAGCGCAGAATAACAAAGCCACCCATGGTTAAATTGACGGGATTTTGCGATTGTTGAATAAACATCATTAAACCGAAACGAATTTTACGATGTGATATGTTTTCCCAGCTACAATTATAAGTCTCAGGTAATGGAGAGATACTTGAATATTCTTCATAAGTTCTCAAATGTTTTACCTCATCTAATATTAGTTGTCTACAGAGACAGTATATAAAAAGTTGTATATTAACCGCAGACCATATTAATAATAACGCTATAATGGTGCTCCTAAAGACAAACATTCAGTTAAATGCATTTTGAATGAAGATTGAGTTGTGCCTAAAACTTACATGTTTTCTTCAAGTAACAAGCAAAATAAAGCCATAACCGATAATACAACATTTTTACCTAGCACATGAAAAGTCAGCCATGAAAAAACGTATTCGAAATCTTTCAAAAATCTGGATATGCAAAATAACCGATTACCCTGTTTTTTATTTTATTAATGAACGAATGTTTTCAAATAATTACTTACTCAAGTATTGTTATGTTCTACACAGGTCCAAAGACATTCAAAATTTTCAATTATGTCTACGCTTCCAATTTTATTAAGGGAATATTTCAATATTTAAGTTGCGTTAAAACCGTACCCACCATCATAACAAATACCATATCTATTTCTATAAAGGATGATAGAACTGCAAAGGTCATGACGGTAGATTGAATAATAAATATTATTTCATAATTTGGCGATGTTTCTAAAAATTCCTTATATGGTACCCTGATATTCAGGGGCAAATTATGCTCGTCTTTTAAATACGACGCAATATAAAAAGTAAGTGCAGTAAATGTCATATAATAGTTGGAAACATAAGCAGACGTGACTGTTAGCCGAATAATATGTTCAATTTTTTCATTTTGCTCCTTTGTCACCGACTCTGTTGTCCAAAATTTATTCAAAAGTGTGTCTTCCATATTGAGAAAGGTCTTAGTTTTGGTATGGCAAGTATATATTTTGTAAAATACCTGCAAATTAATCGTACGTTAAATATCACATTTATAAAATTTATTATAAATAAACTTTCAAATGTTTTGTTTAAATTTAAAATTGAAATATTATGTCACATGTAAAATGACGATATACATAATGATATTACTCTGACTGTTGTATTTAGTCGTACATATAAATATGATTTGGAAACATATTTCAATAAAAATAATTACCATCTAAAAACGAGCAATGCAAGTATGTAATAATGTTTGATTTTTAGGATTCAAGCCCATAAAATTCATCCATTTTAATCTCTCAAGCATCATTTCTGTTTGATTGAACTACAAGAATTGTTACAGAACAATGTACAACACCACTATATCAAACAAATAACGCAAAGCGTTTTATCTTTTACTTACACCAGAAATAACCCTTAAACAATATTTATTTTGCTATCACAATACATATATGTACTTACATTAATAATTTTCATTTTTGATTTAAAACAATTATAACGGTAATAAAATTGAGCACCTTGTTGAATAAACGACTTCTCAATGTAATAGTTCAACAAACAGAACTAAATAACCCTTAAATTTACATGTAAGTCTTCAGATTGCGGCCACATAGATTATCAACTGGTGGATATAACGGTTTTTGATTTCAATTCGGTGAGCCCACTGTAGCAAAAGTATTTCTAAATAATAATTTCTTTCCATTTGTCTTAAAAGTACTAGTACTGAATTGTCGACACACAACCTTACTAGTACTAAATATGCACTACAATTCATTTTGATTGGCTGTAAAATTCAGAATCCTGCATTCTTATTGGTCTACTTTTGACAGATGACGGGTGAATGGAATAGTCTTAGGTATTTCGTTTATTTTGTTTATGAATAGTTTTGATTTCAAATGTTCTATTTACAATCTTTTCATTTCTAATTTCAAAATTCACATTTTCGAAAATTATTACTCTAGCATTATTCATTGTTGGAACTGAATTATAATTATCTATTGTACAATAATTCCCGACAATAAATTTGTATATTCCTATAATTCTCTATTTAATATAATAACGTGTACAATTTATTTCCAAATTTCTTATTTTACTACTAGCGATATAAGCTGTTTTGAATTTTTAATTTTGAATAAGGCAAATATTTAATTTATTTTATGATATTCACAATGTTCATTATTTTGATAGTTTATTAATTGTCTATAAAAATATTTGGCTTCTATAAATTTTGATTTACAATAGTTGTTATTATTAATCATTTTACGATCATAGTCATACAATGACTGGATATTTGAATATTTAATTCTCAAATGTGTAAATTTATATTAAATTCATGAATTATGTATTTTAATTCATTTACATTTATTATGGAACTGTGTAATTTTCCTATATTACAAAATGTAAGACTGGTCTCTATAGCATCTTTCATTTCCGGAATATTAATAAACATGAACACAATTAGATTTTTAATATCTTTTATTCTAAATAAATTTTCGTAAGTCATTTGTTTCCGTAGCATCCCATCTAACTGCATTATTCTGGATTTTATTAAATTTTCGTTATGAAATAAATTTTCAATTTGTTTATTAATTTTATAAATCATATCCTTATTTAGTTTAATATTATCCATATTTTGTTCCTGTAATAATTTCTGATTTTCTTTAATTTTTTCGAACATTCATTCGTATTTTTCTGCATCTTGTGAATCTAAATTCCCTGTTATACTTTTGATTAGATTACCTAGTCCATTTATTAGGCCTCTTTTTGACCTTTTATTGAATAAATTTATGAGTTTTTCATTTACCTTTGCATAGTTATAATTTAATATCTTCCAATTATTTTGTGTAACAAACGCGCGTCTTATGAGAACGTGCACGCGTTTGGTTCTCTCTTAACTATATGCGTGTAGCGATATTTCTTCTGATACTCACCTAGTGGTTGGTTTTTAGGTGAAGTCTTCTAATACACACTTTAAGGTCCAGACTTGGGTTAGCTCGTTACAGTTTAAATTGGTTCAACAATAAATAACAATTTAATTCAAAATGACAAAATATAACAAATATGAAAATAACAATGACTTTACAAAATAGATGGTTGAGGCTTAAGTTACTTACTGACAATATAATACTCGCTAATCGCAATCTGAACTGAGACCCTGATGTCAAGCGACATCGCCATTATATACTCAGTTCAGACCTACATACAACTGGCTGATATTTTAAACCAAGCCTGACCTAGCAACATTTCGCGGAATGCGGTAAGACAATTTTATGCAATTGTTGATAGTTATTACGTAGCTAGTTGCACTTGCTAACCGCGAACTACTTAGCTCAGCAGAAATTGAAATAGGTCGGTGCGCAACTTGCCTGATTTGTTACACATACAAAATTATACATTTAACATACAGTATTAATTTTATTATGCAAATATTTATTGAAAAAAATTTTTTGGATAAATCGCTGCTATAATATAGGAATGAAATATTAAATAAAGATTAATGAATATATTATTATTTAAATCTTATTGAATAATAAATTAAAATATATTTTTTTAAAATGTAATATTAAATGAATTAATTTTATTAATCAATAAAATATTAAGTATATTATTAAATTTTATAAAATTTTGATTTAATTATTTGATATATAGATAAATTTAAATTATAAAACAGGTTTTATTACAACTTTAGGTAAATTTGTACTACCTCCAAATACTACGCCACTGGACTATGAAATACATTATAGAAGCAACCCAATACTGATTTTTTATAGCGATTGCGCAACTTATTGATTTTTATATGCCATATTGAGCCAAGATACAATATATATCCAATATTTATTTTATAATGGTTTGGTATTTGGTGCTACTGGGGTAGTTTATAATGTTAAAAATGTATATGGTTCTATGTTGAAGTTTGCTTATTGGATGTAGTTGAATAATGGCCTTTGTTAACAAACTCTTTATTGGTAACACATACAGACGTCTCTGATTGCGGTAAAATATATTTTGTCTAAATATATGTTCGAATATCAAAGATGCATTAAGAGTGTTGTTTGCACATATGAATAAAAATAAAATTTGTCTAGTCTAGTCATTGAATAGGTTATTCTCCGGTGTGGATTCGAATATGTCTAGATAAGTTATCCCGCCGTGCAAATTCTTGGTTGCACACCGAGCAAGTGAAGGGTTTCTCATGTGTATGGATACGTATGTGAGTGGTCAAACGGGACTTGTAATATAATGAACATTTGCAAATTGTTCATTTGTATGGTTTCTCTCCGGTGTGGGTTCGATTATGTCCGGTAAGGTTACACTTATGTGCGAATCTTTGGTTGCACACCGAACAAGTGAAGGGTTTCTCATGGGTATGGATACGCATGTGAGCGGTCAAATTGCTCTTTTGACTAAATGAACGTTTGCAAATTGTACATTTGTAAAGTATCTCGCCACTGTGCGTTCGAATTTGTTTAGTTAGGTTGCTCTTCTGTGCAAATTCTTGGTTGCACACTGAACAGGTGAAGGGTTTTTCATTTATATGGATACGCATGTGATAGATCGAATGGTCCTTCCGACTAAATGAACGTATGCAAATTGTACATTTGAATATTTTGGTATGGATTAGAGAATGTACATTTAGAATTATCTTTCGTGCAAATTTACGATTGCAAACTGTACATGTGAAGGGCTTCTCTTCGTTAAGAATGCACTTGTGAGTTGTATTACCAACAGAGGAATGTGTGCAAATTCTATAAATGTTGGGTTTTTTCTCGGTGTGTGTACGAATATGGTTAGTTAGATCTTCCTTCTCTGCAAATTGTTGGTTACACACCGAGCATGAGAAGGATTGCTCCTTGGTATGGATGCGTTGGTCAGGAAGACTATCTGTTTCGAATTGCTTGTCATTATCGTGCCCATCCTGTTCTTTTGGAAGCTGTTTTAGGGGTGACAAACATTTATAGAGATTTGCAACACCGTTATTTTCTTCCGTTTCTCTACAGGTGTTGGGTTCAGCCTTAACATCTATTTTATGCTCTATAAAATTCATTTCTTGCTCAAGTTCATTTTTATTTTCACTTTCATTTAATGGACGATGCAAATTTTGGGTATTACAATTTCGTTCATTATTTTCATAAGTAAGACTATTCCTATGATCGTCTATTATTGTTATATTGCCGATAGAAATCATGTCCGCTGTGCCTTGGATAATTAGCACTGCATGTCTTCGCAATCTCTTATCCGATTCACAACATTTTTGGACGGATTTATAAAATTGGAGCATTTCTCTTATGCAACCATAGCAAATACTTGTGGGCATTCCATCGCAGGAGTCGAACTAGAAAACAAAAACAGTTGCAGCCAGAAACAACATAATATGCTGAGGTCTGGAACACTGTTATAATACTGAATAATCTATGAGTTATCGTAATGAATTCTGGAATAATATTTACTTATGTACTATATGACTTTGCAGTGTCTTATCCGTTTCACGACAATTTTGGACGTATTTATAAAATTGTAGCATTACTTTTATGCAACGATAACAACTAAATTATACTGCTTATATGAAAGTGTTTTAATCAAGAAAATAGTCGATCTCGAGATCTTAACGGAAATATTCCCCTTTGACATCCATCTGTGTATGTGTGTGAGAGAGAGAGTGTGCGTGTGAATGTACGTGTGCGGGTGCATGTACGTGTGGTTTTGCTTGTCCGTGTATGTGTGCGCCAATACGGTTGAAGGTAAAATTTAAGAAAATTTAACAATTATATATGCCTTGCAAAGTGCATCTATTTTTGAAAAAAATATTCAAACCGGAGGCGCTTGTATAAGTAATGAACGGACATCTGATGATGAATTTATAAATAGTCGGAACCAGTCGTATTTTATAACATTTAAATAACGAAACTGTGAAGTAGCAGTTATTCTAAATTATCTTCTCAACTTCATGCCCCTTAATTTTTTTAATTGGTTGATATTGCATTTAGAAATATCTGCAATGTCCTAAGCCCGTGTGACACGATGTTTAAGTCAATATTGAATTATATACTGAATTTGACATGGAATCAGAATTTTTTGATAGCAAATTCAATACAGAATTATAAATCAAATTTAATAGGGCTGAAACTGCGCCATGCACCGTGAACTGCGATGTATAATTTTGGAAGTAAGAGGTTAGTTGTAGTTTCATCAGCTATAATTAGACTATTGTTATGCTGGTCAATAAAAGAACGATATCTTCCTCGTTATTCTCGTTATATTCCATTATTATTATAATATAAAAATGCTGTAATATCAGAGACCGGTCAAATCCTATAAGTTTTGAAAATATAAAACAAAGTGCAGCACTGCAATAAGTCGATAATACTGGCATGCGCCCAACACAATTTATATATAAAAATTTACACAAGTACCATACACATTATTTTTACTTTCTTATACGCAGCATAAGTATGGTAATCATATAAATTTCTATCTCGAGCTTTTAACGGAAATATACGTTTAGACTTTCCCTGAATCGATTCCGAATATTTTTGGAAAGTGTGTGTGAGTGTGATTGTGAATGTGAGTGTGTGGGTGTGTGGGTGTGAGAGTGTGTGAGTGTGTGAGTTTGTTTTAAATTATCTTCTCAACTTCATGCCCCTAAATTTTTTTAATTAGTTGATATTGCATTTAGAAATATTTGCAATGTCCTAAGCCCGTGTGACACGATGTATAAGTCAATATTGAATTATATACTGAATTTGACATGGAATCAGAATTTTTGGATAGCAAATTCAATACAGAATTATAAATCAAATTTAATAGGGCTGAAACTGCGCCATGCACCGTGAACTGCGATGTATAATTTTGGAAGTAAGAGGTTAGTTTCAGTTTCATCAGCTATAATTAGACTATTGTTATGCTGGTCAATAAAAGTACGATGTCTTCCTCGTTATTCTCGTTATATTCCATTATTATTATAATATAAAAATGCTGTAATATCAGAGACCGGTCAAATCCTATAAGTTTTGAAAATATAAAACAAAGTGCAGCACTGCAATAAGTCGATAATACTGGCATGCGCCCAATACAATTTATATATAAAAATTTACACAAGTACCATACACATTATTTTTACTTTCTTATACGCAGCATAAGTATGGTAATCATAAAAATTTCTATCTCGAGCTTTTAACGGAAATATACGTTTAGACTTTCCCTGAATCGATTCCGAATATTTTTGGAAAGTGTGTGTGAGTGTGATTGTGAATGTGAGTGTGTGGGTGTGTGGGTGTGAGAGTGTGTGAGTGTGTGAGTTTGTTTGAAATTATCTTCTCAACTTCATGCCCCTAAATTTTTTTAATTAGTTGATATTGCATTTAGAAATATTTGCAATGTCCTAAGCCCGTGTGACACGATGTATAAGTCAATATTGAATTATATACTGAATTTGACATGGAATCAGAATTTTTGGATAGCAAATTCAATACAGAATTATAAATCAAATTTAATAGGGCTGAAACTGCGCCATGCACCGTGAACTGCGATGTATAATTTTGGAAGTAAGAGGTTAGTTTCAGTTTCATCAGCTATAATTAGACTATTGTTATGCTGGTCAATAAAAGTACGATGTCTTCCTCGTTATTCTCGTTATATTCCATTATTATTATAATATAAAAATGCTGTAATATCAGAGACCGGTCAAATCCTATAAGTTTTGAAAATATAAAACAAAGTGCAGCACTGCAATAAGTCGATAATACTGGCATGCGCCCAACACAATTTATATATAAAAATTTACACAAGTACCATACACATTATTTTTACTTTCTTATACGCAGCATAAGTATGGTAATCATAAAAAATTTCTATCTCGAGCTTTTAACGAAAATATACGTTTAGACTTTCCCTGAATCGATTCCGAATATTTTTGGAAAGTGTGTGTGAGTGTGATTGTGAAAGTGTGTGTGTGGGTGTGTGTGTGCATCTGTGTGTATGTTCTCTACAGCCTAAACGGTTAAAGCTAAAATTATGAAATATTTTTTTCAATATTTTAAATTTCGATAATATCGTACCCACCATCATTACAAACACCATATCTATTTCTATATAGGATGATAGAGCAACAAATATCATGACGGTAGATTGAAAAATATATATTATTTCATAATTTGGTGACGTTTCTAAAAATTCTTGAAATGGTAGCCAGATATTCAGGGGCAAATTAAAATCGTTTTTAAAATACAACGAGATAAAATAGATAATTTCAGAATATATTATTGAATAGTTGAAAACATAAGCAGACGTGACTGTGAGGCGAATAATATGTTCTATTTTTTCATTTTGCTCCTTTGTCACCGTCTCTGTTTACCAAGATTTATTCAAAAGTGTGTCTACCATATTGAGAAGTGCCTTAGTTTTGCTATGGCAAGTATATATTTTGTAAAATACCTGCAGTTTAATCATATTTAAATATAACATTTATAAAATGTATTATAAACAAATTTTCAAATGTTTTGTTTACATTTAAAAATTAAATATTTTGTCACACATAATATGAATTGCAATTCATAAACAATTTACTGGCCAGTTTCCATACTGCATCACGATATCTATAATGATAATACTCAAACTGTTGTATTTAGTCGTACATAAAAATATGATTTGGAAGCAAATTTCAACAAAAATAATTACTATCCAAAAACGAGCAATACAAATACGTAATAATGTTTGAGTTTTAGGATTCAATGCCATCAAATTCATCCACTTTAATCTTTTGTATATCATGTCTGATTGATTCAACTACAATAATTATTTCAGTAAGTTGAACATCACCGCTATGCTTAACAAATATCGCAAAACATTTTATCTTATACTTACGTCAGAAATAATCATTAAATAATACTAATTCTATTATCATAAAACAAATGTGTACTTATATTAGTAAATTTCATTTTTAATCTGAAACAGTTCTAACTGTAATATAAATGTGCAGCCTGTTTAACAAATGACATCTTGAAGTTTATGTCAAAGTCCTTAGATTACATAAAATTGCGGCCAAATATATTTTTAACTGGCTAAAATAACGGTTTTTGTTTTCAATACGGTGAGCCCACCATGGCAAACGTATTTTTGTATTACATATATATATATATATATATATATATATATATATATATATATATATATTTATATATATATATATATATATATATATATATATATATATATATATATATATATATATATATACTTTCTTATACGCAGTATATATAATCATGAAAAATTTCGATCTCGAGATTTCAATGTGTGTGTATGTTCTCTACAGCCTAAACGGTTGACGCTAAAATTATGAAACTTTAAATTTAAGATTTGCATATGCCTGGGGTGTGCACCTCCTATTTTATTCAACCGGATGTGCCTGTTTACTCTAGTCATTTTTGGCAGTTTCTGCAATTACTCAAAAATGGTTAGAGTAACAGAAAAATTTTAAGAACAAAAATTAAAGGTATTCATATTTAGCACAACTTTTTTTTGAATTTTTTTTCCAAAAAGTGTACTGGTTTCAAAATAAATTTCTGCATTTTATATATATTTATACATAAATCGTATCATCTGCGCCTGTCAATTGTTTAACAAAATAGACGTAAATAATTTGAAGTTTGACATTTAATATATATTCTAAGAAATATAATTAGTGTAAAAGTGATCTAAAGGTTAGAACAAATATTATAAATTAGAAAAATAATGAAACTGCGAAGTGGCTTAACCCATATGCGTATAAGAAAGTTTGGTATATGACAATGCAGCTTTTTTTTTAATATTACATAATAATAAATAAATTTTTTGATATATTGCAGAGGCACGATACAATAGCCATGGCGCTATCTTTTGCTTTATTATTGATTGCAAATCATAAAGATCACCAGGTAATATATTTTTATTATATATATTTAAAAATTCGTACATAAATTCGACCTAGTAATAAAAAGTTTCCCCGATCAATATTCGCCGTAGATATGCCGCAAATTTCATTATATAATCGTCTAATTATTTTTTGGCGGATGGTAATTGTTACAATGGTTTTTTTTATATATATACCGAGATTCATTATTTGTTTGCCCGTCCTTGTAAAATTGTGATATTGAATATTGGTTTAGCATCTACTATTCTTTTTTGTATAGTATCCTGCAGTTAGGATGAAAATATCTTGATAGATTTTTAGGTGATTTCTCGGTAAAAAAATGTTTTCATAAACCTTATGGGTTTCGTTAGGCCATCATTTAAATATTTGTACATCCTTTCACATTGTGTTTTCAATGCTATTCTTAATCAAGTATAGTATTTATGTGATTTAGCAAAACATATCAGTAAAATACACTAAATTTTAATGATGATATGAATCTATTTATTAATAATGGAGTGATCGCTTAGTCATGTTGACGTTTTGTTCAACTCTGTGATACAATGAAAACGGAACGAAAACGACACGCCTATCGCAATCGGAAACGACGAACAGATCCGAAAACGCAAAACAGCAACGGAAACGTTGGCCGGCGTGAATTCCGCTTAACAACCGGCCCGCACTGAAGGGTACTATGCGGAGTAAAATATAGGCACTTAGCCGATAAACACCAACATATCAGTGTCGGGAATGCTTTTGAGAAATAATGGATCTTTTAGATATCCCGACCGCTGTTTTGATTTTTATGCGTAACACAATCAAACATCATTATTTTTAAAGAATGATATGATACATTTTGAGCACCACATACTATCAGGTTTACTCGCAATATGCTAACGAGAGACATCAAATGCTCAATTTATTTGTCAAATTACGATTAAAATTATTCAACTAATAGACGTTTAAATATAATATAATAAATTGAATTCTGTAGAGAGTGCATATTGGCGATCTAGTATTGATAAAATACTTTAATACTTTCACTTAATTTGGGTATTAATGGACCCCGTGGCGCAACGGTAGCGCGTGTGACTCCAAATTATTCTTATTGCTGTCCTCGTTGAGTGCAGACGTTTTTCAGAAGCCTCTCGAGTATCTTCAATTAATGAGATTATTTTAGTCCAAACGAGTCTAAAATTGTTTAAAATAAATTAAAATTATTTAAATTCAGTGAATTTTACAACAAACGTTCGGTTTTTTCATCAAAACTGGCCTATAAGGCCAGATCACATGAGGAGAACCGCCGTCTGAACCCCTTAGCAGCCCTAGAAGCATCTCCCTTCACGGAGAAAGCCTCTCCAGGGCGACACCAATCAGAAGGTTCTACTCTGACGACATCTGAAGAACACTTAGCCTCCACGTGTGAGTTTTCACTGCAGCAACCAGACGTAGACCCTGAATCAGACTTTGACTCCACTGGTGAAACAGTGATGGAGATGGACGAATACCTCGCCCCCAAACCACCACCTGTAACATCAATACCTGAACTGACTAACAAAGTCATATCAGACGTAAGCGAGGCCTTTATTATGACCAAATACCAAAACACACACACTAATAAAACCACAACGACGACATCGACTACCGAAGGAATATTCACCTCTCCCAAACCCAAACGAATTGCCCGAACCCCTAAAGACCCTACTCCGATGCCAACCAAAAACCAAAACAAATACACCCCTCTGACACCCACTCCTAACAACGACAACGAAGATGAAGATGCAGACGACCAAACAATCCCAGCCCCACCCAAAACACGCCCTCCACCACCGCTTATCATCCCTGGCATCCCTCCTAACAGGAATAAAATCCTGAATTTGCTGCAATCATAAGCCACAAAAGGATACCACATCAAGCACACCAACAACAACACTAACCTTTACATCAATGACGAGACACAGCGACAAAAAATAATGGAAGAAATGAACAAAACAGATAACATCAAATACTACACATACTCTGACAGAAACAACAAAACACACGCTTTCGTGCTGCGCGGCCTCGACTGCCCTCCCGACAACACTCAAGACATCGCAGCAGAACTACATAACAAATACTCACTAAACATCCAAAAAAATTTCCAGATGAGAAACACCTTTCGCCCCCTATACCTACTAACCACTTCCAGCGACATTACCCTATCCCACCTTAATTCCCACTGCAAATTCCTCTTCCACACCAAAATCACCTGGGAGAGACACCACAACAAAAAAAGAAATATCCAATGTCACCGCTGCCAACCGTGGGGCCACGCAACAGCAAATTGTCGTATGCCCCCACACTTCCTGAAATGCGCCGATCCCCACCTCACACACCTATGCTTAAAGAAACCTGATGTACTAGCAAAATGTTTCAATTGCATTGGCCCACATCCGGCAACTTCCACAGACTGCACAGTGTACAAACAAAATATAAGCGCACTTGACACACAACAAAACCAGCGAAGAAGCAACACCAACACACAAATAAACAAACTAACAACTAAATACATTCCTGCTCCCACCCCCAAAAACAACATGTGGAAAAAACCCCTCTTGCCAAACCCACTTCCTTCTACCAGCAACGTCATTAAGATCTTCCCGCCCCTACCTAAGCAACAAACTACCACCTTAACTACCACTACTACCAAAACACCTTCCTCGAGCCCAATCTCCCTGATCCCAATCCCCTCTTTAATCTAAACACAAACTCAACAAACAGTCTTTTCGCAGAATTAAAGAAACTTAACCAAAAAATTAAACTGCAAAATATAATACAAGCCATGAGGGACCTCAACCAACGTCTAGAGCCTTGCATCACACCGGAACAAATATTCACCACTCTCATTGAATTTGCATCCACCACCGACTCATACGACATCATCAACAACCGAAAATGCAGACACACCAGCCAGCCAACACACAATCCATCACCATCTGCTCATGGAACGCGAATGGTATATTGGGTAAGACAGGGGAGCTTGCGCTCTTCAGTCACAATCATAACATCGACATCATGCTACTCTACGAAACACACCTATCACCTCACCACACCCTCAAACTACGAAAATTCATAGTACATAGACACGACCGACCGCAGCAAACGCGCCAACCATCTGGAGGAGTTGCAGTGCTAATAAAATACACAGTCAACCACACACTCTTGCACACACCCCACACCACCCTAGAAAACATACACATTAAGCTCGCCAACAACACTTCCATTATCGCAGCATACAACCGACCCACAAACCACTTCACCGCCCAAGACATCTCCTCACTCATGACACACAACAAAACCATACTAGTCGGCGACTTAAACGCTAAGCACACCAACTGGGGCTGCCACCAAAACAACACCAACGGAAACACACTCTCCAGATACATCAACTCACCCGTCGCCATCATTCATCACACTGACATCCCCACACACTACCCTGAAAACTCTACTACTCCCACATACATAGATATAATCATAAACAAAAACGTCCCTAACATCTCCCACCCAGAATCCCTCCCGGAACTAAGCTCAGACCACAACCCAATCATCTTCCAACTACATAACATACACACAAATAAATACACAAGACAAATAACATCCTTCAAACACACCGACTGGACCTCCTTCAGAAAAACACTTGACTCAACAATCACCATTAACAACAACATAAACAACACTCAACAACTTGAACACGAAATACACTCATTTACACGCGCTTTACTGAAAACAAGACAGAAACAAACACAATTAATCACTATCAAACCATACCTCGACCCCATTTTTGATCACAAAACCACCCTCGTCACATACCGTAACCTTGTCCATAGTCAATGGCAGAGAACCCAACTCACTACACACAGACTCGAACTAAAGACGTTAAATAACAAAATGAAAACAGAAATCAAAAGACATAGAAACGAGACCTGGACCACCAAGCTCGCCTCAATCAGCCCTTACGACAACTCATTATGGACACACACCCGAAACCTAAAGAAATCTTTTAAACCTATCCCCACCCTCATTATCAACAACATAGAATCAATTACTGACAGACAAAAAGCACAAACACTCGCATACACATTCGAACAAATACACATATCCAACACCCCCGATACACCAGACCAGACAGACATCATACAATCTACACAATCTTATCTAAACACTAAACACCCCTATAATAAACATCAGATGCATAAATTCCTTACCACTCCTACCGAACTATTAAAAATAATCAGAACCCTTCCCAATCGCAAGTTACCCGGTCCTGACTCCATCGAAAACATCATCCTCAAGAACCTCTCCCGAAAAGCTATTGTCCAACTACACTACCTGGTTAACGCCATCCTTATCCTCCAGCACTTCCCTTCCACCTGGAAGACAGCCACGGTTCATCCCATCCCTAAACCCAATAAAAATCACTCAATACCCACCAGCTACCGCCCCATCAGCCTACCTAGTACCCTTTCCAAACTAGCTGAGAAAATCATCCTTTCCCGCCTCGAAGTCATAGACAAAAAGCAAAAAATCACACCTGACTTTCAGTTTGGCTTCAGAACCAAACACAATACTGTTCAGCAGGTGTGCAGAATTTCGACAGATATAGCCATTAATTTCAACAAATATAATGTGACTGCTATGACCCTGTTAGGCTTAAAAAAAGCATTCGATAAAGTATGGATAACAGGGTTAATCGAGACACTAATCAAACATAACCTACCTCCACTCTTCATCAAACTCATACACTCCTACCTCACTAACAGATCCTTTAGAGTCAAAATCAATGACACCCTCTCCGATCCCATACCAATCATGGCTGGAATACCACAAGGGAGTGTACTTGGCCCCAAACTCTTCAACCTTTACCTTTGCGATTTCCTAACTTTCCCTAAAACACGCACTGCATTATACGCTGACGATACCGCCATCTATGCGCACAGCCATAACGCACAGGTTGCTATCAAACAGCTACAGGTCCACATCAATATCCTTCATCAATACTGCGACAAATGGAAAATAACTATAAACGCCGACAAGACCGAAGCCATTGCCTTCACATGGAAATACACGAATCTCAAAGTACACACCCCCTTAGTCATTCACAACCACAAAATCACCACCATAAAACATGTTAAATACCTCGGTTTCCAGCTGTCATCTCGACTCAATCATGCACATCACATCTTCACAACTTATCCTAAAAGCTCAACTATCCCTCCGCAACATATACTGCCTTCTAACCAAAAACAGCCCACCATCCCTTAAAACCAAACTTCTCCTTTACAAATCCCTCCTACGCCCAATCCTTACCTACTCAGCTCCAGCCTGGCGTGGCGCCCCATACCCTACTACACTGCTACTCCAGAGGTTTCAAAATAAAATTTTACGCCTTGCTGCACAGACTTCAAGATATATTCGCATCACAGACCTTCTACTGACCAAGATGCCTTACATCAATGGCTACATCACTCAACAAGCACAAAAATTTTACACACAAACTACTACCAACCCCAATCCACTCATACAAAACATCACCATCATCAAAGCACACAACGTTCCCTTCAGGACAAAGCATAAGCTCCCATACGAATTACTTCCAGTATACCACGAGCGCCCCCCACAACAACCATACCTCATCTCATACCCACACACTAAACACACAAACCCATCATAAACACAACCAGCTATAAAAATACATATCCCACATGCAGGCCCCTCATGCATATACAACCATCACCACAAACAAACACAACTACACAAAACTCTAAGCATATCATGCACAACTAACATTATTATACCATCCATCACCACAACTTATTTGTTTTTTAATTAATTAAGAGTAGATTTAAGTTTTACAAAAAATGTTTTTTTTTCATTTGTAAATAAATGGGTTTTTTATTTCCTTCTTCTCCCATATGTAATCCAAAATTCACAAAACAAAATCACAATTTTTATAAAATTTCCACTTTTCATACTATTGTTATTTCATACACATCTCATTGTTATACTCATTGTGAGCTCTGACAAATCCCGCCATGCGTTCCAAATAGATTAATTAATTAATCTGTAATCAAAAATTAATATAATAAAGAAATTTTGAAATGAAATGAGATGAATGACTCCAGATCAGAAGGTTGCGTGTTCAAATCACGTTGGGGTCAAAATCTCTTTTAAGATGCAATTCATCAACATTTGTATCAAATCCGTAATCATCAAAAAGCTAATAGATCCCTTGAGATCTCCTCAGATTCTCGTTAAAAGGGTCTAGATTCTAAATTTTAGAATTTAATCCTACCAGCTTGGGTTATAGTTTAAAATACTCTTAAAGAAATATCTGCTTTCAAGTAAATAGTAGGAGCAACATTGTAAGAATTTTCATACTTTCTTGAAGAACCTATAATTTTCGATTAAATTCCTAGTTCATATCTAGCAAACCAACAATATGTGTATCTTCTATATTTTATTGTTGGAATTGGAATATAACAGTGGGCTCAACCGGGATTGGAACCCGGGACCTCTCGCACCCAAAGCGAGAATCATACCCCTAGACCATTGATCCGATGCTTTTACTGATACTTTGCGTATCTTCTTCGGCAAATATGCGAGCATCCTCATACTTTTTGATAATAGTCTCTCCACCAGCAAAAGCCAAGTGCGATGGCCGGGAATCGAACCCGGATCATTTTCATTTCCTTTCCAAAAGACTTTATTTGTTTAACATTTACATTTTATATATATTATAAATAATAACATATATTTGGAACATATGCGGGTATTTAAAAGAGTTCCTACTCACAAGGGTGTAAATCTTGGTGAGTTTGTGTTGTGTGTAATTACAAATAATGGTGTATATGTCTAAATGTTTTGGTTTTTAATACAATTTTGATGTGTTAGGATTGCTTCTATGGGAAAGGAGGTACCAGAAAACCCATTTTAAATTTTACATACTTATAAACTACCTTAGCTAATATTTACAATATTTACAGAATTTTATATTTTTATTTTGCTATATTTTTAGTTTTTTTTTTGACATAGGTTGACAACACTGCTGGAGGTGACCCCAGCCCATGTGTCACGTTTGTTTGTGGTTATGTTGATGTTTTTGTGTTTTAATATGAATTTATGTTTCAGATTCTTCAAGACGACTAAGATTCCGCAATTCGGATTAGTTAATTAATGCTTTGTGTTCTCAAAGACGCACTCGCAAAAGACTTGAAGGGTCTGACAAGGAAGCTTATGTTTTAATCGAAATGTAGTGATGTGTTTGCGTATAGCTGTCATATTACGGGCGAGAGTGTTGTGTTGTATTTGTGTGGTGTAGAATTTTTCTGATATTTGTTTTATGTGTTGTGTTAAAAATGTAAAATTTGATTGTGTGTGAAGGTCGATCAATGATGTGTATCTATTTAACCGAGCTGACAAACGGAGAGATTGGTTCTGGACTCGCTGGAGCGCAGTGGAGGTGCGTATATTAGTATGGGACGTTTTATTGATTTGTATATTAGGATTTTATTTTTTATGGGTAATGGACTGTTTTTTGACAGGAGCGGGTAGAGGAGGCGTATCGTGGCGTGTGCTCTAGTAATGGTTTTGCGAATATGAGGCCAATGATTGGGGCGCTCGTGAAGGTGAACCCCCAGGTACTTGACCTGGGTTTGTGGGATGCACTTGTGATTATGAATAGTTAGATGAGTGAACACCTTGACGTTGGAATATTTGCGACGAAAGACGATGGTTTCGGTTTTGCCTGCGTTGATTGAGATTTTCCAGAGAGCCCAATATGGAATGAGTTTGTTGATGTGAATTTGAAATTGCGACACCGCCACCTGCGCACTGAACGAGTGCGCATAAATAGCGGTGTCGTCCGCGTACATTAAGATTTTTGTTTGGAAAAAGGTGGGGATATCGCTGAGGTAAAGGTTAAAGAGAGTGGGGCCAAGGACGCTACCTTGCGGGATTCTTACCACAATGGGTTTGACGGAAGACATTGTGTTATTTATTTTGACTTTGAAGGAACGGTTAAGTAAGCATGAATTTATTAATTTAATTATTATAGGAGGGAATTTGAGAGTAATCAGCTTGTGTATGAGTTCTGCTATCCAGACTCTATCGAAAGCTTTTTCCATGTCAAGCAGGACCATGGCTGTAACGTTATTTTTATTGAAGTTAATACTGACGTCTGTTGCAATTCTGCATACCTGCTGAACAGTATTGTGTTGCGGTCTGAAGCCGAACTGAAAATAAGGTATGAGTTTTTGCTTTTTGATTATTGCGTTTACTCTAGATAGGATTATTTATTCAGCTACCTTGGACATGCAATTTAACAAACATATTGGGCGATAGCTGAGCGAGTGCGTTTTATCGTTATTTAACTTGTGGATTGGGAACACTGTGGCAGTTTTCCAGGCAGTTGGGAAGTGTTGAAGTTTTATTATGGAATTAATAAAGTAGTGTAGATGGACTATTGATTTTTTGGAGAGGTTTTTGAGGATAACATTTTCTATTTTATCAGGACCAGGAGCTTTGCGATTGGCTAGGGTACGGATAATGTGGAAATTTTCTCTGGGAGAGGTAAGGAATTTATGTGTGTTGTGTTCTGTATGATTACTACGAAGAAACGCAAGCGTTTCTTCAACAAAACGGTTCTGTGTTTGTGTAAGGTATTTGCAGATCTTTCTGAGAACGTTAATTGGTTTATAGACTAACCCAGTTATGCGATGAAAGGAATGGCCCCGATTTAATGTATTACTTTGATACTTTCACTTACCAGTACTATAAATGGACTCCGTGGGGCAACGGTAGCGCGTCTGACCCCAGATCGAGTCGAAGTCTTAACTTCATACCAAGCGGACGTTTTTATCAAGCAGAGTGTGAAGTTGACAACCGAATTTTTAATTTGTTTTAAACAAGTTTATTATCGTTCTATATTGTTTTAAACAATATTTTTCATACGTTCTAGTTGTAAGAGGGTGACTGGGGTGGTCACTTCTCCTCTTATATACTCGGGTTCTTGCCAAATAGAGGTTTAGGGTAAGGATGAGAAAGGGGTGGTCACTAGACTACCACGGTGTCGATATAGCGTAGTTGGTTTATATTAAATGTCCATGATACAATGCGGTGGAACAACTGCCTGTCGTTGTCCACATAGAGTTCTTATATAGTCGGTCAAACTGCTGACATATCAATATGCGATATATTGTTATTTATACATTGCAGTAGTAACTTCACGGAAAGTGATGTTACTATGCTATCTCAGCATATTAGCATTTGTAATGCTTACATTCCTCCCCCCTTTAAAAATTTGCTACCCTTGGGAGCACAATTTACTCACAATTTCGCGATACAATTTTACTGGACTATATATGAACCCCTTACAGTGTTTTATTTTCCTTAATTTACTCATTCTAATCCACCTGATACTGGAGTGGGCACTTGATGTAGATTGTCCCGTTACTTTTCCCTATTGATTGGCGGGTGACCATATCCAGGGCTGCTCTGTTACCGGCCCTCTACTTCGGGTATGGATTCTACTAGGAGACAAGTGTTGAGGAGCGGGTGTATGGCTTTCTACTGCTTCTAACTGCCTGTGCATTGCTTCTAATTCTACCGTGGTTGGTGCTTTTCTTTTCTCGAATTGAGTTGAGCTCTCCATTCCTATTTCCTCTTCCTGAACCTCTTCCATAACTGCTTTAAATGGTTTGAGCATTTTCACATGTACTACCATATTCCTTTTCCCAGTTTCCTCATTAATTCTGTAATTCACTGCACTCAGTTTTTCTTTTATTCGGTACGGCCCTGTCCACGGTTTTACCAATTTTTTTGATGTCCCTGATAGTTGTATTTTGGTCGGATCATGAAAATATACTCGGTCTCCTATTTCAAATTTTGTTTGTTCGGCTTTTTTATTAAATTGCTTGTTTCGCTGTTCAGTTGTTTCCTTCAATTTTGATTTTACTCGTTCAAACACAATTCGCATTCTTTCTCTTACTTCGGCCGCATAGTTGTCATCATAATCGTATCTTAGCGTTCTTGGTCGTGTTATGTCATCAAAGGGCATCTCCATATCTCTGCCATGCATAATGAAGAATGGTGTCTCCCTTGTCGACTTGTGTACTGCTGATCTATATGCGACGAGAACATATGGTAGCCATTCGTCCAAATCGGTTTGATCTCGGCTTATGAAAACAACATATCTTTAAATACTCTATGGCTTCTTTCGATCACTCCATTTGTTTGAGGGCGGTATGCTGTTGTTTGTAGTTTCTCAACGTTGCATAATTTGCACACTTCTTTCATAGTATTCGAGATAAAAATTTTCCCTTGATCCGTTAAAAGTTGCCTTGGTGCTCCGTGTCTGGCAATAATCTCTTGTGCAAATATCCTTGCTATCGTTTCTGCTGTTTGGTCTGGGATCGCAAATGCTTCTGGATACTTGGAAAAATGGTCTTGGAACGTCAAGGTGTATTTGTTCCATTTCCTGGATGTGACTAATGGACCTACAATATCCATTGACGTCCTTTGAAATGGCGCAGTTATTTCATGGAACACTTGCAGTGGGGCTGGTTTTAGGCTTGATGGTGTCTTCTTCTCATTGCATGAATGACATTTATCACAATATTCTTTTATCTCCGTATTCATATTCTTCCACCAAAATTTGTCTTTAATTCTTTTTAGTGTTTTCTCGTTTGCCTGATGCCCAACATACGGCATATTGTGAGAGTCGTGTAGCACTTGGAACGACATCTCTTTGGGTATGACTAACTTGTGATTTCTCTCTTCTCCTGTTTTTTCTTTAAATTTTAATACCTTCTCCGTCTTGGAAGTAGCCTTCTTTTGATGTCAGTTTCCTGATTTATTCGTCGTTTTCTTGCAGCTTCTTAATTTTATCTCCATCGCAGATCGGTAAATATATATTATCTGTGTTTGACACTGAATTAATTGGTATTCGAGACAGCACATTTGCGTTTATATGTTTGTTTCCAGGTTTGTACAATACCTCGTATTCGAATTCGCTCAAAAGTAGAGCCCATCCTATCAGACGCGAGATTGGATCTTTTAGAGACATTAACCATTTCAGTGGTTTATGATCGGTTATTATGGTAAATTTTCATCCGTTTCGTTGCAGCTCCATTCTTTTAACTTGTACTTCATCCTGTTTTCTTGAAACTCTTGCCTGACTATATTCGTTGATTATTTCGAATAAATTAGCTAAACATTCTACTTCCTTGGTTTCCATTTCTCTAAGCCTCTTGTCTACGAATTCTGTTAGATTTTGCTTATTTTCTGTCTTATTCTCGAATATTGCTGCCCTTCCAATTACAGATCTTTTCGGAATTGTCACAGTGGTGTTAGTTATGTTTAGTAATCGAATAAGTATCACCTTCTCGCTCTTGGTTAATTCCCTGGCTGTCATTTGGCAGTATATGTTTGTTTCTTCTGGTTCGATTAATAATTCTTTTCCTGGTTTGCAAAGTTTTTGGGTAGCGTGGCATACATATTCACTTCTTGGCGGAATTTTTATTTCTTCTTTTACCCTGACCTTATTTTCTGCTGATACTGTTAATTCCTTGACCTGTATCAACGTTGTTTTTATATTCTGTCTGCGTTGCTATTTCTGAAGTAACCTTGCTGATGTTACATTTCACGTCCGCGTTTATGTTCGCTTTGCTGTGCTTAGCAAAAAATTTTATAAACGTATTTCCAAGCGTGATGTAATTTGTTTGGTAATTTATTTTTGCTTTGAATTGTTTCAAAAAATCTCGGCCGAGTAGTCCATCTGCTTCCAATGCCAGTTCGTTAGGACAAATTACGCAGTCAAATGAAAAATTGCTATTGTTTCTTTTGAAATGTACCGTAGATGTACCATTGTACGTTAACTCTTCCCCCGATATTGAAGTTAAGGTGCCTATACATTGTCTTTTTATCCGATGTTTTTCCACGTATGCTTCTTTTACTAGTGAGATGGCTGTTCCTGTATCAATCAACAGCTTCAATGGTCTGTTATTTACTTCTAGAATCACGAGATTTGCTATTTCCTTTGGTCGTATTCCGTTTATATTTGGTACTATTATTCTCCTCCCGTATGTGTATCTGTTGACCCCTCGCGTTGGTACCCGGACGAAAAGCTTTAGGTGTTTTAAATTACATCTGTTTCCTTGACTCCTCTAATATGCATTTCTTTGATTATTGTACTGATTTCTGCCTGTATTCAAAACCCTTGCGTGACACCCTACTGCTATGTTCAGTGCTGATTGTACCTACAATTTTTCTGTATGTGGCCCCTCCTTTTGCATTTAAAACATTATATTGATTGCCCTGATTTCGGTATCTTGATGCTTGTATATTTGTGGTTGGAGATTTGGGTCTTCTGACGGCATTGATTTCTATGGATTCCGTCGCTTCTGCCATTTGTGTTCGCTCCTCTCTTTCTGCAATTTCCACGACACCTTCGAATGTCAAACTTGCCGTTAATTCCATTATTGTTCTAGTGTATATTCTTATGTGTGGGAGCAATCCAGATTTAAATTGTGTCAATACTAAATTTGAAGATACTATTTCAGGTGCATTGCTGTTTGGTTCCATCATTTGAGACTTCAAGTCCTTTCTCAGATATTATTGCCTTTTTTATATCTTTGTACCTTACGTTCTCTTTTTGTAGATCCGGCCGTTGTGATATGAAATCAAAGGCTTCTCCTCCTATGCGTAATAGCAATATTGCTACGGTTTGCTGTTCTGACCAACCTTCCAACTTTGCTCGGAATTCAAGTTTCTCGAAATATTCGCTCGTATCTTTCCCTGTGAGTTGCTTCACTGTGTTAGCTACATTGCCGTATGTCATTCTTGGACCTCCTAGTGTTACCGTACTCTCTCCAGTGCCTCTCATTCTGTTTGTTGTTTCTTACCCAGTCGCGATCAGTCCAGATACCTGGCTGATCTTTATTCGGCACAAAAATCCGTGAACCGCTGCCACCAATGTAAGAGGGTGACTGGGGGGGTCCCTTCTCCTTTTATATACTCGGGTTCTTGCCAAATAGACGTTTAGGGTAAGGATGAGAAAGGGGTGGACACTATACTACCACGGTGTCGATATAGCGTAGTTGGTTTATATTAAATATCCATGATAAAATGCGGTGGAACAACTGCCTGTCGTTGTTCACATAGAGTTCTTATATAGTCGGTCAAACTGCTGACATAATATATGCGACATATTGTTATTTATGCATTGCAGTAGTAACTTCACGGAAGGGGATGTTACCATGCTGTCTCAGCATATTAGCATTTGTAATGCTTACATAGTGAAATTTAAACAAAACTGGCCTCTACCCCAAGGCGCAATAACGCGTTGAGAACAATCATCGACTCTCCAACCCCAACATCATCCCTTGAGTGTCTCCCGGGGATTTTTGACTTTTCCAATCAGGAACCGTTCCCTCACTTGGATCTAGATTCAAGTGAGGAGACAATCGTCCCAATGGATAACGAGCCTCCCAATCCGCGCCGCAGTGCAGATCCGGACCCACCAATACCTACAACTAGTAGACAGGGCACCCCTAAAGTAAGTGTCAGCCAACTATTAGCTCCCAGAGCGTAAATCTGCCCAAGGGAAGACGCGCCAGCCGAAGACAGGAACTTTAAATTTCCTAGAAACACCGCGAAACCCACTGCCACGACTAAGTCCACCACACAAACAAGAAGCAAGTACGAGCCACTCACCGAAAACGACGACACAAGCAACGAAGACACAGAAGATGAACGCGACCCACCATCTAAACAAATCCGCAAAACGCGACCCCCCCGCCCATATACATCCCTGGCGCGCCCACAACCACAGACAGACTTACATCATACATAACAAACTTCGCCCATAAAGGCTACCACATAAAATACACTAAGAATAACACCAACATCTACATACCGACATCAACACAGACAAAGACTTCCATTACTACACATATACAAACAGACAAATCAAAACACACGCATTTGTACTGAAGGTCCTGGACAACGACCCTGCACCAGCAGAACTCCACACCGAGCTCCAAAAAGCCGCGGTCGAGGTGGAAAATGTTTTCCGAATGCGGAACATCGGGCGTCCCCTATACCTAATTACAACAACAAAGAAGCACACACTAAACCAACTCAACGGGCACCTTAATACAAAATACATCTTCCACACAAAGGTTCTGTGGGAGAGACACCTGAATAAAAAGGTGATAATCCAGTACCACCGATGTCAGCAATGGGGGCACGCCACTGCAAACTGCCACCTACGACCGCGGTGCCTCAAGTGCGCACAGAGCCACCTAACGCAAACCTGCACAAAGACGCCAGACACACCAGCTACGTGCGCTAACTGTGCAGAGCCGCATACAGCAAACTATGTAGAGTGCCCTACATGCCTACAAAAATTAAAACAAATCCCCCAAAACAATAATACCCTTCAACCCTTACCCAAATACACGGACGCCCCCCTCCTATCCAAGAACCACTGGCAATCCTGTCCCTCCAGCCATAAACACAACCCTCGCAACCCCCTAGACACAAAACTCTCCCAATTCCTAATACTCAACATTTCCCTCCCCTACCAACCCCAAAACGAACACAACCCCAACCTACACAAACTCAAATCCAACCCCAAGAACCCTCCAATGACTTAGACGACATTAACGAACTATTTACCGAAATGGAGAAACTAAACGCCACCATCAACATCTAAAACATGCTGCGAGCTGTTAAAGCATTAAACATCGCCCTCAGCAAAACCACAAATAAAAACGAACATTTCACAATATTCTTGTAATTTACCAAAAATGTGCACACATACAACATTCAAACACAAAACAACACTAAACATCTGTACATGGAACGCCAACGGAATTATGGGTAAGGTAGGTGAACTAACACATTTTCTCCAAACACACAACATACATATTTGTTTACCTAACGAAACTAAACTTAACGAAACGAACAAGTTTAACACACACAGATACACAACCTACAGAGCTGATCGACCACAGCAGGGCGCGATCTCCTGCGGGGGCGTTGCAATATTAGTTAAAAACAACATACCACGCACTCTCACAGCAAACCCACACACTACACTAGAAACACTGAATAAAACACATGCAGACAACACAGTAATTTACACTGCTTACAACAGACCATTAAACAACTTAACACAAACAGACCTTTCCACACTTTTACACAAACACAAAACATTAGTCGTGGGTGACTTTAACGCGAGACATCTAAACTGGGACTGCAACACCACAAACTTTAACGGCCGCACACTCAACACATACATTAATTCACACGTCGCAATCATATCGCACCCAAACACACCCACAAACTACCCCGGAAACGGAACTACGACGTCCACCATCGATCTCATCATCAATAAAAATGTTTATAACATCACACAGCCCGTATCACTACCAGAACTCAGTTCCGATCACAACCAATTCATATTCCAACTAACCAACCATCACATAGAAAACGCCACTAAAACAATCACATCATACAAAAACACAAATTGTTCGCACTTCCGCAAAACACTTGACACGATCATCTCCATCAACAATCAAATACACACAACTCAAGACATCGATGCACAAATAGAACACTTCACAAACGCTATACAAACTGCCAAACCATAACACGCACATGAAATCAAAATAAACCCACAAAAACCCAACTTACCAAAACTTATAACACAGGTAATTATACAACGCAACCACACAAGAAGACTATGGCAGAGGACACCCCTACCCACACACAAAACACAGCTTAAACACTTAAATACACTAATCAAAACACAAATAAAAGAACACAAAAACAATACATGGTCCCTAAAACTCTACGCCCTCAACCCTAATGACATCTCCCTCTGGCGGCTGACAAAAACACTTAAAAACCACACACAAGAATCCCAACCCTTACACAAAATAACTAAACAGCTACAAGTGGCGAAGACAAAGCAGAAATGATTGCTAACACGTTTGAACAAATACACGTAACACACCCCAAACTCACCTACACAAAATAAAATCATACAAGACACCCTGCATTACACTGACACCAAAACGCTGGTCAGACCCCTTACAACCCCATCCGAATTAGCCAAAATAAACAAAACATTACCCATTCGCAAAGCTCCCGGCCCAGACCTAATTGATAACCTCCTAGTTAAAAACCTATCCAAAAATTCCATCGTCCAACTCCATTACATCATAAACTCAATTATCAAACTTCACCACTTCCCAGCTGCCTGGAAAACTGCTACAGTCCATCCAATCCTCAAACCAAGAAAAAGCCACCATCTCCCTATCACTTATCGCCCCATTAGCCTACTAAATACCCTATCCAAACTAACTGAAAAAATCAAACTCTCCCGGGTGGACGATAT